>OX375882.1:108676299-109901299 GCA_947359465.1 Metellina segmentata | reverse complement strand
GTGTTAACCTTTTAGATCGGAAGGTTCCTGGTTCAAATCCGGGTCCGGGCATGGATGTTTATAAGCATATGGTGTAGAGGCGGCTGGTGCACCTTAAATCTGTCGTGGCCGAAAGTCCTCACGTTGGGTTGGCGTGGAAGTTTGGAGAGTGGGGTGCCAGCTCAGGTATTGCTTCGTCACCTGACCGTGGTTCAAAATTATGAGGTGTTGTCCTCGGATCTTTCTCTTAAGGGACTGATCCCGGACCGTCGTCAATAGCCCGTTGTGTTGCTCTAGTACGACGTTAACTAAAAATTACCATTACCATTCATAGCGTATCTGTTTAGGTAAGGTGGTCAAGGTGTTAACCTTTTAGATCGGAAGGTTCCTGGTTCAAATCCGGTTCAGAGCATAGATGTTTATAAGCATATGGTGTAGAGGCGGCTGGTGCATCTCAAATTTATCATGGCCGAAAGTCCTCACGGTGGTTTGGTATGGAAGTTTGGAGAGTGGGGTGCCAGCTCAGGTGTTGCCTCGTCAACTGACAATGGTTCAAAATGACGTGGTGGTGTCCTTGGATCATTCCCCTAGGGGATTGATCCCGGACCGTCGTCAATAGCCCGTTGTGTTGCTCTAGTACGACGTTAACTAAAAAATTACCAATTACCAATTACCTTACCTAAACGATAATTGTAATGGTAATTTTAATTAACGTCGTACTAGAGCAACACAACGGGCTATTGACGACTGTCCGGGATCAATCCCCTAAGGGAATGATCTGAGGATGTCATTTTGAACCACAGTCAGATGACGAGGCAACACCTGAGCTGGCACCCCACTCTCCAAACTTCCACAACAACACCACGTGAGGACTCTCGGCCACGACAGATTTAGGGTGCACCAGCCGCCTCGACAACGAATGCTTACAAATATCCATGCACTGACACGGATTCGAATCAGGAACCTTCCGATCTAAAGGCTAACACCTTAACTACAAAACCGGTTGGTCGGCGCATTCGTCGATGAACTGCCTTTTTTTTCAGCATCAAAACGGACTGTGATCACCCGGTTGCAAAAGTAACGGAGTAGCAATCGGTAGTTGCGAGTTCGAATCTATCGAAAAGAACGACGCATAGAAGGGTGGGGGGCTGTTGCATATTAATTCTGTCGTGGCCTCAAATGTCACCACGTTGGGGTAAGGTAATTTTAGTTAACATCGTACTAGAGCAACACAACGGGCTATTGACGACGGTCCGGGATCAGTCCCTTAAAGGAAAGATCCGAGGACAACACCTCGTAATCCCCACGTTGGCGTGGTTTGGAAGTTTGAAGAGGTGGAGTGCTAGCTCGGATCTGACCTCGTCAAAATAACGTGGTGTCCTTCTCGGATTCTTTCCTTTGGGTTTGATCCCGGACCTTCGCAATAGTGAGTTGTGTTGCTCCAGTGCCGTCGTTGATTAGATACCTTCCTTGCTTCAAAACGAAACGAGTATATTCATAAATTCCGTTAGCAATGACCGCAGTGTATTTGTTGATGCGCATTTAGGCGTTGCCTGATAAAATAGCGAGTGTGAGTGGAGTATGTATTGAAGTTTAACAAACAGGTTAGCATTAATTTTGTGATATTTTTAATTTTATACTCATTTTTATTACCCTCTTTGTATTAGCTCATCCGGAAATTTCAGCGCGTTTTTTTTAAGATAAATACCAACGAAGCAGTACAAAACTATAAGAAAATTTTTTTGAATCACATAAGCCCCATTTCGTTCTATGACTTTTTGCCATCTTCATGGCAGTTGGAAAATTCATTAAAAAAATCATTAGGCTTATTTGTAAAGAAGTTAACGAGGTGCTGTTTGACAGTCTCCAAATAATTGAACTCCAGGCCATTCAAAGAATTTTGAAGTGACCTGAAGAGGTGAAAATTGGAGGGGGCAACACCTAAGCTTTCACTCCACTCTCCAAGTATCCACACCAACCCATCATGAGGACTTTCGGTCTCGACAGATTAAAGGTGTACCAGCCGCCTCTACACCATACATTTACAAACATCCATGCACTGACCCGTATTCGTACCTTAACATTAACCACCAGACCGGTTGGTCAGCTGAAATATCAGAGGACAACTACCCGTACTTTTTAACCATGTCAGAATAGTTTGGGAAACTGTGTTTGAGAAAAGTGGCTTGCTGAATCTTTCAGGAACGCAAATCGTACGTCAGAAACGACCCTGATAGGTGTGAAGGCACTTCCAAATAGCTCTAAACCTTTTTCTAAAGCAGCGTACACTAAATGCCCCTAACCACCCGATTGAAACAACGCTTCGCAAGACACACGCCGCAAGGTCAACTCCATTAATAAAGACCCGCAGAGGTATCTGATGGGACGAGCTCAAAAAACAAATTGCCCCTCCAAAACTACTTTGTCTATAAGCATGGGAATATTCAAATACGGCGAACCGAATGCCGGACAGCTCTTGATGGATGGATCCGGAGCCGTGTGGTGTCGCAATTACACGTCCTTCTTTAAGAGCCATCGGTCATTAAGCAATGGACGAGAAATTACGCTGTCGTTCATCAATGCCTTCAAAAGGGGTTGCCGCTTAACTTGTCGGGCTTTTTATAGCAGCTTTCATTAGAGCGAAGTAACAGATACTTTTCCCCAGTTCGTATTTTGCTTAAATTTCTTTTAGTTCGGTACATTTTGTTATAAATAGCACATTTGTTTGGTTTAGTTTAAGGTTGCACACTTCCTCCAGTTGGTGTGGTGTGGAAGTTTGGTGAGTGGGGTGCCACCTCAGGTGTTAATCTCAACATCTGATCGTGTTTAGAAACAAAGAGGTGTTGCCCTGACATCTCTTCCCTTCGAAATTGATCCCGGACCGTCTCTAATGACTCATTGTGCTGCTCCAGTGCGACGTAAATTCAACTACGAACCAACCAGGTTTAATCTGACATGGCTTTGAAGGTCCTCACGTTTGTGTGGTACGGAAGTTTCAAGAATGGGGTTCCAGCTCTGTTGTTGACCTCGTCATCTGAACCCGCTTAGAAACGAAGAGGTGTTGTTCTGACATCTCTTCGCTTCTTCATGACGCATCCATTAGAAAAGTAATCGTTCGGTAAAAATCAAATACGTCTCAACGTTCGAAAAAAAAAATTGAAAGGTGAAAATTGATTACTCCTCCGCATTCAAAAAACAGACAAAAGATAAAAATCGATTTCGTCTCCATATTCGAAATATTATCGAAAGGTAAAATTTAATTAACATTTAAAGTAATTGAATGGGAAAAAAATGGATTTCGGCTCCAAATTCGAAAAGTAATCGATAATAGAGATGCGACATTGATGTCAATGTTTTTAACATCGATGTATAGGGGTCGATGTTTTTGTAACATCGATGTTTATACTTGTCAATGTTTTATTTTTAAATAAAAAAAGTACCGTTATAAAAATTTTAAAAATATCCAAGTACCATAATTTTTATAATCAACAAATTGAACATACTTTTTGATCAAAGGTGTAGGGTCTGAAAAGTAGGAATACGACATCGATGTAGATGTTTTCAAAAAATTGATGTTTTATAAAAAAAAAACATCGATGTATTGTAGCTGATGTCACATCTTTAGTTGCTAAACCAGTTATAAGAAATGGAATAAAAAGTTTAAATGCACTGAATTTTAAAAACATCGAAAGTTTCGGGGCGATGCATAATCAACATCGATGTTTCAATTTTGAACATCGATGTTTTGCTGTCGATGTAGCATCAGTAGGTGCTAAACCAGTTTTAAAAAATGGGGAAAAAAGTTTAAATACACTGAATTTTAAAAACATCGATATTTTTGGAACGATGTTTTATTAACATCGATGTTTTAATTTTGAACATCGATGTTTTAATTTTGAACATCGATGTTTCAAAACATCGATGTTTTGCTGTCGATGTCGCATCCCTAATCGATAAGTGAAAACTGATTTCGCATCCACATTCGAAAAATAATCGAAAGGTAGAAATTGATAAATATATCACCTCCACATTAGTGATGCGACGTCGACAGCAAAACATCGATGTTTTGAAATATCGATGTTAATAATACATCGCCCCAAAACCATTGATGTTTTTAAGCATCGATGTTTTTACTCATTACTTAAAACTGGTTTAGCAACCTCAAACATTAAGGTTCGCCGGGGAGGGGGGGATTTAATTTGTCATTTGACGTGTTTATTAATTTATAACTAAAATTCTTTTTAACTGTCAAAACAAGTTAAAAAATATTCATAAGAACAATTAACATCATTTTCAAATTGAATAATATAAAAGGAAACAATATTTATAACAATTTGACATAGGTACTACCCAATATAAGTATAATTAGGTAGGTACATAACTATAATTATTGTTAGTTATTATTAATAATTTATCAACTCTTATGAGTGGGGAAACACAACAAACGAATTTTTTATTTGTTGTAAATAAAAAATATTGGGGCCTTTAATTATTATGGGCCCTAATATTTGTTATTTACAGTTTGTAAAAAAAAGAAGTTTGTTAACTTTCTCCATCTTAAGCCGACTTCTTTTTTCCCTAACTTATCCCACCATTTAAGAAAAAACCTCTTTCTGATGGGACAGATGTCGCCATCAGTGACAAATACTTAGTTGCACGGCTATTTTTCTTAATTTTTGCTATGGTGCTTTTTTTTATTCAAAAATAAAACATTGACAACGTAAAAACAACGACAATGTTATAACATCGATGTTAGACAAACATCGGCTCCAATAAATCGATGGCAAATACATCGATGTTTTGAAAACCTCGATATCGATGTCGCATCCCCACTTTTGAGACCCTTTACCCTTGGCTACTTTTGTCAAATATAATGTTTAATTTACTGATTATAAAAATTATGCTACTTGGTTATATTTTCAATTTTTATAATGGTACTTTTTCATTTTAAAAATTAAACATCGACAACGTAAAAACATCGACAAGTATAAACATTGGTGTTAAAAAACATTGGCCCCAATACATCGATGTTTTTTGTGTAAAACATCTATGTTTGGAAAACATCGATGTTTGGAAAACATCGACATCGATGTCGCATCCCTACTCCAAATTTGATATTACATTTGAAAAATAATCGAAAAGTAATGATATTTACCCCCATTGAAAAAATAATCGATTTCATCCCCACATGAAAAACACTTGGAAAGTAAAAATCAATTACTTCTCCACATTTGAAAAGTAATCGAAGGATAAAAATATATTACTTTTCCACATTTGAAAACTAATCGAACGGTAAAAATCAATTACTTCTCTACATTTGAAAAGTAATCGAAGGGTAAAAATAGATTACTATTCCATTTTTGAAAAGTAATCAAACGGTAAAAATCAATTACTTCTCTACATTTGAAAAGTAATCGAAGGGTAAAAATAGATTACTATTCCATTTTTGAAAAGTAATCAAACGGTACAAATCAATTACTTCTCTACATTTGAAAAGTAATCGAAGGGTAAAAATAGATTACTATTCCATTTTTGAAAAGTAATCAAACGGTACAAATCAATTACTTCTCTACATTTGAAAAGTAATCGAAGGGTAAAAATAGATTACTATTCCATTTTTGAAAAGTAATCAAACGGTACAAATCAATTACTTCTCTACATTTGAAAAGTAATCGAAGGGTAAAAATAGATTACTATTCCATTTTTGAAAAGTAATCAAACGGTACAAATCAATTACTTCTCTACATTTGAAAAGTAATTGAAGGGTAAAAATAGATTACTATTCCATTTTTGAAAAGTAATCAAACGGTACAAATCAATTACTTCTCTACATTTGAAAAGTAATCGAAGGGTAAAAATAGATTACTATTCCATTTTTGAAAAGTAATCAAACGGTAAAAATCAATTACTTCTCTACATTTGAAAAGTAATCGAAGGGTAAAAATAGATTACTATTCCATTTTTGAAAAGTAATCAAACGGTACAAATCAATTACTTCTCTACATTTGAAAAGTAATCGAAGGGTAAAAATAGATTACTATTCCATTTTTGAAAAGTAATCAAACGGTACAAATCAATTACTTCTCTACATTTGAAAAGTAATCGAAGGGTAAAAATAGATTACTATTCCATTTTTGAAAAGTAATCAAACGGTACAAATCAATTACTTCTCTACATTTGAAAAGTAATCGAAGGGTAAAAATAGATTACTATTCCATTTTTGAAAAGTAATCAAACGGTACAAATCAATTACTTCTCTACATATGAAAAGTAATCGAAGGGTAAAAATAGATTACTATTCCATTTTTGAAAAGTAATCAAACGGTACAAATCAAACTTCTCTACATTTGAAAAGTAATCGAAGGGTAAAAATAGATTACTATTCCATTTTTGAAAAGTAATCAAACGGTACAAATCAATTACTTCTCTACATTTGAAAAGTAACCGAAGGGTAAAAATAGATTACTATTCTACATTTGAAGAGTAATCGAAAGGTCAAAATCAATTACTTCTTTACATTTGAAAAGTAATCGAAAGGTAAAAATCAATTACTTTTCCACATTTGAAAGTAATCGAAGGGAAAAAATCAATTACTTTTCCACATTTAAAAAGTGAGCAAAAGGTAAAAATAGACTTCGCCTCCACATTTAAGAAAGAATCGATACGTAAAAATCCAAAAGGCGAAAATAATCAAAATGTGTATGTGTCTTTCGTTACGATACTAAAATTTAGTCCTATAAAAAGCACAGAAAAATCGTTCATCAGGTGGCTTTCTCGGAAAGCAAGTGGAAAATAAATAAAAAGGGGGGAAGGGAGCAAACAGGGAAAAATTCGCTTCTTTTCCACTTAGGCAAAAATATGAAACAACATTAACAATCATTTGAAAAGCGAGCAACATCGTTCCCTGCCCGAATTACTTCCCAAAATCAAAAAATAATTCTCGTGACAACATCGAGCGCACACCTGAGCGTGGGGGCGAGCTTCTTTCCTTTAAAAATAATCAAATTAAACCTCACAGGAGGAAAATCAGCTAAGAATAACCCCGATTCCCCCCATTCGCGCTATCAATTCTTCTTCCACTTCGGGTCGGGCTCTAATACACGGTTAACCAAATTACGCGAACCGGAGAAAAAACAGGCCCGCTTCTGCATTGGGAAAAAAAAGAGCGGGGGCCTTTAAAAAAATAAAAGGAAATAGATGGGAAGCGCGAGATGTGGGGGTTAATCCATGCAGATTAGATCGCTTTTCTCGCCTCCGTCGAAGTTCGAGATTTTTAAAAACCCCGAGAAAGCCGGGCGAAATTAGAGGGAACGGAGAGATGATATCGCTTTTCCCACTTCGGTTCGGGGTGAACGGTCTGGGGTCTTTTGACATGTGGAGCGACGGGAGGGGTCGGTTAGAATTTATGGTCTGGGTGTGCGTAGGTGGTGTTTTAGCGTCATTTCGTGTATGCTGGTTTGGAAACATCACAAACCCTTTACACAAGAATAGGATTCCTTTGGATGTCAAGCTGACCAACCGGTCTGGTGGTTAAGGTCTTAGTCTCTAGATCGGCAGGTTCCTAGTAGGGATGCGACATCGATGTCGATGTTTTCAAAACATCGATGTTTTTTAAAAAACATCGATGTATTTAACATCGATGTATTGGAGTCGATGTTTTAGTAACATCGATGTTTATACTTGTCGATGGTTTTACGTTATCGATGTTTTATTTTTAAATGAAAAAAGTACCGTTATAAAAATTTTAAAAATAACCAAGTGGCATAATTTTCATAATCAGCAAATTGAACATACTTTTAGACCAAAGTAGCCAAGGATGAAGGGTCTGAAAAGTAGGGATGCGACATCGATGTCGATGTTTTCTAAACATTGATGTTTTCGAAAAAAACATCGATGTATTGGAGCCGATGTCGCATCACTAGTTGCTAAACCAGTTTTAAGAAATGGGGAAACAAGTTTAAATACACTGAATTTTAAAAACATCGATGGTTTGGGGGCGATGTATTATCAACATCGTTGTTTTAATTTTGAACATCGATGTTTTGCGGTCGATGTCGCGTCAATAGTTGGTAAACCGGTTTTAAGAAATGAGGAAAAAAGTTTAAATACACTGAATTTTAAAAACATCGATGTTTTGGGGGCGATGTATTATCAGCATCGATGTTTTGCTGTCGATGTAGCATCACAAGTTGCTAAACCAGTTTTAAGCAATGGGGAAAAAAGTTTAAATACACTGAATTTTAAAAACATCGATGTTTTTGGGTCGATGTATTATCAACATCGATGTTTTAATTTTGAACATCGATGTTTCGCTATCGATGTCGCATCCCTAGTTCCTAGTTCGAATTCGGGTCAGTGCATGGATGTTCGTAAACGTATGGCGTAGAGGCGGCTGGTGCACCTGAACTCTGTCGTGGCAGAAAGCCCTCACGTTGGGTTGGTGTGGAAGTTTGGAGAGCGGGGTGCCAGCTCAGGTGTTGCCTCGTCATCTGAACATGGTTTAACATTACGTGGTGTTGTCCCCGAATCTTTCCCTTAGGGGATTGATCCCGGACCGTGGTCAAAAGCACATTGTGTTGCTCCAGAACGACGTTAATTAAAAATTACCAAGTTACCTTGTGATATAGGTTACCTAGAGGTAAAGTTTGTGTGTAACAGACGACCCAGTCATAATACATTTGAACTAATAGATCTTTACTGTGAAATAAAACACAGGAATTTATATTATTTACAGAATTGATCAGGGACTTGTGTTCCTTAGTTATGCCCCTCCCCCCCCCCCAACCAATAAAAAAAAAGAAATAGGGACGGAGTTAAAACCGGTCGTCGAAAAAGTCGGAGACTCATGTGCGGCGACCGTGCGGCACCGTGGGGAACTGGGGTACAAATGACAAGCAAGTTGGACGTGCGTTGCCCCAGCGGCGCTAGAGGCATGTGTACAATGCTCCATTGGATCTAATGTATCTCAGACCGCACTTGCGTTGCGGCAGCGGCCACGCACTTTGAAAAACCGGATGTGTGGACCGGGCCTAACTCATTCTTATCAGAACAGGAACACGAACGTACTGTTCGTGCATAAAAGAACGAAAAGTGAAAATAAATTATTTTTAAGCATTAACTCAACAAGAATAGGTTGGTAGGTATTTTAATTAACGTCATACTAGAGCAGCACAATGGGTTATTGGTGACAGTCCGGGATCAATCCCCAAACGAAAAGTCCAAGTACAACACCACTTAATTTTGAACCACGGTCAGATGACGAGGTAACACCTGAGTTGGCACCCCACTCTCGAAACTTCCACACCACGCCAATGGGAGGGAATTTGAGGCCACAAAAGGTTTAACGTGCACCAGCCTCCTTGCTAATAGAATAGGAACGAACTACAGTTTTTTTTTCAATATTCAAGGATTAGGTTAATTGATTATTAAATGTGATGTGGAGTAAAAACAGTATTGCACTTCTAGACAATCTTGTGACGTTCAGAGAGCTTTAGAAGAGTGTTATCTTTTTGTCAATAACAAACCCCAGCAAACAGAACCCTGGTACCTCGTACTCTATCGGGAGCTTCCCTTTATTGGTAGCAGGACTTGCTTAACCTAACCGTATTGCCAATGTGATTTCATAGGCGGTCTGCAATGAGCAGTTTTCTCTGCAAAATTTCTAATCCGCTATGACCCTCTTCAACAATCGAATGTTTCCTGGGATTCTTTTAACCAATGGGTGAGGTTATTTTGTCATTAAATATGTATGGAGTATGTTTGCTATACAGGATGTCCCAAAAAAGATGAGTACAACTTCAAAAATTTATTTAAAGAAAAGGAATAGGCCTACGACAAAACTAGTTACAACAATAGATAAAATAACTCAAGAAGTTTTTTCAACTACATTATTAAATTTCCACCTGAGATCCTTTTGTAGCACGAAGATTATGAAGACGATATTTCAATTCAATCCACGAACGTTTCAGCATGCTAATATCAACAGTAGCTACAGCTGTGTGTGTTTGGATCTTTTGTTTCAATTCCACGACACTGTTAACTTTAATTCGGTACATATAATTTCTCTCTCTCTTTTACATAACCCTTTTACATGTTTTACACCTAATTTCTTTATGTTTGAGTGTCGGATTTTGTTTCGATAAACCACTCGACACATTGAGATTTCTTCACGGGATCCGCCATTTTGAATAACTGAATTCTTTAATAATTGTTTGCGTGTTGTGCAGCGCTATCTATAATCAGAAACATACTGTACAAAAATACCTTTTGAGCTATTCTATCTATTATTGTAACTAGTTTTGCTGTAGGCCAATTATTTTTTTATCTTTATTTTTTTTTAATTTTTGAAGTTGTACTGATCTTTTTGGGACACCCTGTAGTTTTAAAACAATACTATACTATCAGTAAATATAGTTACATTCAGAGGGCTCTATAATTATCTGTATAACCAGCGTCCTGGTAGTAACAAATGCTGAGTCCTCACCTAGTACTGGTCCTCTATTGGAATTAACCGGTTGCAATCAGATTTGTCTCCGTACTCTTACTTAATCTATCCCTTCAAGAGATATTAACCCTTCTGTTGTTTGTCTGGACGGGGTATCTCGTCATTAAAAAAAACTGATCATATTTTGATTTTGTCATCATATCTTGATATTTGGAAATATTTAATATCTTGATGACGAGATATCGTCGAAACCACCTCAAGAGTTAAGATCCACATTATGAAAAAAACGATTAGTGTGTTCGGGTTAATGATATCTGCTTTCGCTTGCGTGTCTGCTCTTTTATCATGAGTTTAGAGGGATGGGCAGTGTAGGTTGTGATTAGGTCAAAACATTTAAAAACTTGGGAAAAGGCAAAACTGCTCTAATCCGCAGTACCATGATACCCAGAGGGTTAAACCATAAGTCATAGCCAAACTTGCCCTCGAATGTTGTTTATGGTCATATTTAGTCTGGCGAAATATGACCATGCAGCGTCACAAACCAAACCTTATCTAGTTCTAGTTCTAAATATATTGGCTAACAAATCATAGAAAATATTATATTGGTCCAGATGACCAAAGCTGGTTATTAGTCATGCAGAGAAGAGGTTGCCAAATAGATACTTGTTCATGAACCCCTCAGAGGGTTTGAAAATGATTCCGAACCAATACTAACATATACTATGTTCAGTCAAGCTCAGAGCCTGTTGAACTGGTGGTCAGAGCACTAACCATTCGGCAACTAAGTCGATGAATCGCTACCGAAAAATACCAAAGCCTTCCTGAAGGTGTAGCAAAGCTGACCCACATCAAAGTGTCGAATTGATGGAAACAAAAAAAAATTGCAAGCAGACATGCCAAAAAATATGGCAAACATATCTAAACCACCAGAAAGAGCCTCAAAAGAATTTAACGGTTTAGCAGGTCTTTCAGGGAATGCGTGATTACGAGGTTAAGAAAATGCTGTTTCACATATAATACAGAATTAACCCTTTGAGGGTTGACAAGTATATATATCCACTCTGACATCTGCAGTCTTCGTTGTATGAGTAATAGCCATATTTTACTTCCATGACCAGTAGAAGCTTACTGGATTATTTTAACCCATCGATGTGGTTATAGATCATTATTTAAAAGCAATGGTACACTTCTCGGAAATCATGTGACCTTCAGAGGGTTGATGAAGGTTAATTCGGCTGAATTCGGTCGCCAAACATGTGACTCGGACATTAAAGGTGGCAAGCATGATCTATCTTTCTTGGTTGTTATCAGGAGAAACTAAACTATTCACTCCACATAAATACAAAGCATAGCCCACATAAATCTATCTGCCGTTTCAAGTAAATGTAGGAATATTTTTTACTCTTCGACGTCCGAGTTTCTGACATACCAAAATTTAATATTTCTAGTTTGTGGGGAACTTAGCCACTCTACTACATAGTTAGCTTCCATTACAGTAGTATACGCATACAGTAATGCGACTTATAAGCTATAGTCATGCTTCCATCCACAATCGGTGAGACTCGGTGACTGTATAAGAGCATGCGCACTTTCAAAACAAACCAGATGATGCACACGGCAAATTGCAGGTGTCGCTCAGCTCAATCGGCAATCACTTCGATGGATGATTGACGACGAACAGTTGAATTGTCAGTGTGATTCGTATTGAGGTGTCGTCGTCCCAAACGGTAGCGTGAAAACAGTACGAATCGTACACGAGGAGAATACAACCTATAGCTAAGATTTTTAAGTTCTTATTATTGCAAGAACATAAGAATGTGTACAGTATTTACATAATCGCATTAAAATTATTACGCCATACCTATTAATGTTTGTCTTCAAATCCAGCCTGGTCACCAGCGTCACCCTCTGCCTCTGGCTCTCTCTGTCATCTCTCTCGTGCTCTCTAACCGTCGTTCGTCCGCAGTTCAAAGAGAACCCAACGGTAAAAGTCGAGATACAATCTGAGATCTTTTGATCGAACAACACCTGTTCTACTCAAGTCGTTGTAAAGCGGCTGATGAAAAAACAGAAACTGGCGTGAAATAATAGCCAGACAGAATATATTCGGCATTCCGACAGGTGTGAGAAAGAGTGAAAGTATTCGCAGTACCACTTCCAACAACCCTGTGATACTATGCATAGCTTCTACTTCTCTCACAGCGCCACTCTTTGTTTCCGTTCAGCCTTCATATCACACTCGGCGGCTAAGAGCAACACAGGACAGGGAAGTAGTCACAATCATTCACTGCAGGATCTCATATAGGGAAGTACACTCGTGATCTTAGTACATCTCCTACAATCTTCCGAAATAAGCAATCTGTCAACTAGTATAACATCGATAGAATTCAGTCTGAAGGGGGAGTATTAAGATGAATGGAGCCACCGCTATTTAAATAAACCTATATTACAATCTATATATAAAAAAGGACATGTGTGTACATTCTCTATAAAAATCTACACCGTTTACCCATCCACACCCAATTTGGCACCTTTATACTTTACAACACTGTGGAAAACATAGTCTATTTCATTCCTGTTTTTAGACCCATCTGTAGCCATGAAAATTGGCACACATGTAGTCCTAAAAATGCACCTCAAAGCCACCATTTTAAAATCTAAAGTTTGTTTTCTCGCACTAAATGGACATGGACAAGGAAACACGTTTTACAGGGTTTGTGAATTTGAGTTAACGCAAGAAAATGTCGCTGTAATATTTTAGCTGTCGCGGTAGTTCTACAGAGTTTGTGTATTTGAGTTAACACAGGGAAATGTCGCGGTCATATTTGAAACCCGAGCAACGCCATGTTATACAGCTAGTAGTATATACAGCATCTTGTCAAATTACATCATAAAATACTTTTGAGAAGACATAGCTGCACTGTCTTCCACATGTTTTTCTAAAACCTCACCGGTTATAGTTTTTAAACCTTCGAGTGGTTTCGATGAGATATCTCATGCATTTGAAAAATGTTCGCTATCACAATATACCTACCTCATAATCACCATATTACATATTTTTTAAGATGCCAATGTCAAGACCTGGTCCAGTTTTTTCTAATAACGAGCTATCTCGTCCATCAAGTTCTGGCCAGTTCTTTTTACAATGACGAGAAATATCGTCGAGAAAATCACGAGGAGGATTAAATTTTGGTAAATACGTTAGCAGCATTCCTTACTGCACTAAACAGTCTATACTTGACTGGTTTAAGTCGTCACGCCCTAGGGCATGCGACGAGGGTTTGGGTTACGATAGCAGCCCAAACAATCAATATATTTAATCATTAGTATTCAATTGTTCGATTCTGTTTTCTAGTATTTTTCTTATGATCTTCGGTCCCTCGCTTGATTTTTTGCTTGTCCACAGTAGTTTTTTATCGGCTCCAAGATATCCGCTAGGAAATGTCCTACCTCTAATGTTCTAGAAATATTTGCAATGTTGCACGACGTGGTCAACAAATAACTTCACCCATTGGTTAAAAGAATCCCAGGAAACATTCGATTGTTGAAGAAGGTCAAAACGGATTAGAAGCTATGCAGAGACAACTGCTCAAGGCAGACCGCCAAAGAAATCATCTTGGCAATATGATTAGTTTAAGAAAGTCCTGCTACTAAAGACAGTCCTGCTACTAGCTTCCCGACAGAGTATTAGGTACCAGGGTTCCGTTTTTGATGGGGATTGATAGTGACATAAAGATAACACACTACTAAAGCCCTCTGAGATTTTCTAGCAGTTCAATCCTGTTTTTACTCCACATCACATTTAATAATCAACCTCATCCTCCAAAATAGGTGTTACCTCGTCATCTACCCTCCTGGCAGTCACATTAGTCACTCTTGTTGAAGAAACGTATTTGATAAGTGCCAAAGACTCCTTGTCCCGTTATCACGTGGTTTAGTTTAAAAGAGCCCAACAATTTCTTTGTTGAGACTTCTTTATGAGCCCAAATACTTCTTTTCCCTTATTCGTTTGTAACCATCTATCCTGCCAGTCTGACAGTTGTTCCTTTTTAATTAGTTTTTAATGTATTCCTTAGTTTTGCTTTGTTCTTTGTCGATCTGCTCCCTGGTGGTGGCTTCCTTGACTATTTCAGCAGCTTTTTCGTTTCCCTTAAAGCCCACGTGTGATTTTTCCATTCGAATATTATTTTTCTTTTATAGTCTGAAGCAGGCACGTTCCGTTTTGAACAAATACTGTTTTTGTTGTTTTGCTTTGTATTTTGCTGAACAGCAGCCTCTGGAGTTTCCTCAGCAATTTGACTCGAATCGGGTACTGCTCATATTCTGTTTGTCGCCATGTCCTGTGGTTTCGTGCCTTGGCTATCCATCAACTAGCAGTGGCATCCATCGAATTCACCCACTGCTGAATACAAATAGGAGTTTACTGCGGGTAACTTAGTCACCACTACAAAAAAAAACTGTAGCACCCCAGGAAAAAAAATCAGCAAAAAAACTTCAAAAAAAAACCTGTAGGTTTCCTGCATGAATTTCGGACAAAATTCCTGCAGGAAACCTGCAGTTTTTTGACTGTTTGTCAGGATGATGAATGACTGATGGCGCCATCTGGTGGTGAGATAAGTAAACACATTATTTTGGATTCATAAAAAAAAAAGAATTTCGTGGGAATAACGTCGACCTAGAGTAACACAACGGGCTATTGACAATGGTCCACGATCTATTAACAAGGGAACGAACCGAAGACAACACCTTGTAACTTTGATTCACGATCATATGATTGGACTCGAACCCGGGATCAAGGATCTGGAGTTTAGCATGCTATCCATTAGGCCGTAACAGTCATATCCAAGCGTGGTGAATTAATGTAGTGTTTGTTTTTTTCTCTGTTTTGGACTTGTGTTTTTTTTCACTATGAATAAATTGAAAATCGTTTAACGGGGTCCGAGACACAAAAATCGTCAAATTTTCGAAACACTTTTTATTATTTTAAGAATTTATCTGTGTTTTTCTGCTTAAAAAGACGTCTAAATCAAATTTCTATCTTCATTAGAACTAGAGATATAATAATTTTTGTGGTGCTTTGTTCTGAAAATCTAACACTCTTGACAGTTGTTGCATGGAAACAACATCTGTCTTTAAAATTTTAAATGCGTTTTTCTCCATGTTACATTTTTTCAAGATTTCCTGTATTCAAATTGCTATAAGTCGAAAACCGATCAAATTTAGGGGTTGAAATTTGGAATTATCTTTTTTAAACATTATACTTTAATTTTGATTCAGAAAATTTGAAACAAATATTTACTTTTAAAAATATGACTAAAAAAAAGTACCTTAAAATTTTCAAAATTTTTCATTCAAATATTTTTTATTTTTTATTAAATTAATATTTTTTAAATTGTTGAATCAAAATTAAAGTTTATAAATTTGTGAATAATTTACTGCAAGAATTTTGAAAATTGTACAAGAATATTTTGTATTTTAACAATTTAAAAAGACCACTCATTTTTTCAAGAAATTTTAATTTAAAATTTTTAAAAAACTTTTGGAAAAATTTTGTGTTGTGATTTCGCTTATTAGTTAGATGGGTAATCGGTACAAAAAAATTCTAAATTCTAAATTAATTAATAAAAATTTTTTTTCAATGTGTCCCGGACCCACTTAAATTTTGTTTGGAGGGATTTAATACTTTTACAAAATAAGAAACCAGGTGATATACTGCATAATATAAAAACTTATCACATATTATTGGTATGTGATATGAATTTCCTGTCTTCACAATTGAATTTTAGCATTGAAAATATTCCGAAAATGTTAACATCTCATGCAACAAATTCATTATAGATTAGTTTTATAATTCCAAGATATATGCAAATTATTAATTTTGTTGGGAGTTAATATAACAGACCAAATTCAGATATTTGGTATGTTGGAGAAATACATTAGATGCGTTGAAATAAAGATTTTAATCGAATGTTGGCTAGCAGTATCAAATACAAGGTTACATTTTATGATTGGACTGAAAAATGAAATAATCGACAATAAATGCAATTTTTTTATTATGGAAAATTTGCACTTTTTTTTAAGAAAATATTTAATATATATATATATATATAAATTTTAATTAAACATAATAGTTGATAAGTGTTTTCATAAAAACTACATTTTTTATGAAACACAATTTTAACTTCAAACTTTATTTTTCCTTCAAAAAAACTGCAGTTTTTATAAAGGAAAAATGCTTTTATAAAATTACTTCATAAAAACTGCAGTTTTTATGAAGGAATTTTATGAAGGCATTTTTACTGCATGTTTCCTTTATAAAAACTGCAGATTTTATGAAGGTAAAAATTAATTTGGAAAAATTATAAATTTAATTTCCGAAAAACTGCAGTACTAATGAAGGAAACCATTATTCCTTCAAAACCTCTGCATTTTCACCGCGTAAAATCTGCACTTATCTAACTGCCTTCAAAAAACCTGCATTCACCTGCAAAAAAAACCTTCACTGTTGTATACATATTATATAGCTGCGTTCCATTGTAAAACCTCAACAATGTCGGAGTGGTGAATTTTGCGTCCCGACAACCCGAGAGGTATGCCGGCATTAGTTTAGTAGTGGTAGAGTCTCACAGTACGGGGCATATCTTAGAGGTAGACTAGATGAAGGTAGGTACCCAGCAAAAAAAATCAGCATCTTTCCTTCAAAAAAATATCTATTTTGAAGGTTTTTTGCAGGTGAATGCAGGTTTTTTGAAGGCAGTTAGATAAGTGCAGATTTTACGCGGTGAAAATGCAGAGGTTTTGAATTAATAATGGTTTCCTTCATTAGTACTGCAGTTTTTCGGAAATTAAATTTATAATTTTTCCAAATTAATTTTTACCTTCATAAAATCTGCAGTTTTTATAAAGGAAAAATGCAGTAAAAATGCCTTCATAAAATTCCTTCATAAAAACTGCAGTTTTTATGAAGGAATTTTATAAAAGCATTTTTCCTTCATAAAAACTGCAGTTTTTATGAAGGAATTTTATAAAAGCATATTTCCTTCATAAAAACTGCAGTTTTTTTTGAAGGAAAAATAAAGTTTGAAGTTAAAGTTTTGTTTCATATAAAATGTAGTTTTTATGAAAACACTTATCAATTATTATGTTTTATTAAAATTAATATATATATATATATATATATATATATATATATATATATATATATATATATATTAAATATTTATTAAATATTTTCTTAAACAAAGTGAAAATTTTCCATAATAAAAAAATTGCATTTATTGTCGATTATTTCATCTTTCAGTCCAATCATAAAATGTAACCTTGTATTTGATACTGCTAGCCAACATTCGATTAAAATCTTTATTTAAACGCGTCTAATGTATTTCTCCAACATACCAAATATCTGAATTTGGTCTGTTATATATCACCTGGTTTCTTATTTTGTAAAAGTATTAAATCCCTCCAAACAAAATTTAAGTGGGTCTGGGACACATTGAAAAAAAATTTTTATTAATTAATTTAGAATTTCGAATTTTTTTGTACTGATTACCCATCTAACTAATAAACGAAATCACAACACAAAATTTTTCCAAAAGTTTTTCTAAAATTTTAAATTAAAATTTCTTGAAAAAAAGAGTGGTCATTTAAAATTGTTAAAATTCAAATAATTCTTGTACAATTTTCAAAATTCTTGCAGTAAATTATTCACAAATTTATAAACTTTAATTTTGATTCAACAATTTAAAAAAATATTAATTTAATAAAAAATAAAAAATATTTGAATGAAAAGTTTTAAAAATTTTAAGGTACTTTTTTTTAAAGTCATATTTTTAAAAGTAAATATTTGTTTCAAATTTGCAGAATCAAAATTAAAGTATAATGTTTGAAAAAGATATATTCCAAAATTCAACCCCTAAATTTGATCGGTTTTCGACTTATAGCAATTTGAATATAGGAAATCTTGAAAAAATGTAACATGGAGAAAAACGCATTTAAAGTTTTAAAGACAGATGTTGTTTCCATGACAACAACTGTCAAGAGTGTTAGATTTTCAGAACAAAAAGCACCACAAAAATTATTATATCTCTAGTTCTAATTAAGATAGAAATATGATTTAGACGTCTTTTTAAGCAGAAAAACACAGATAATTTCTTAAATTAATAAAAAGTGTTTCGAAAATTTGACGATCTTTGTGTCTCGGACCCCTTTAAACCATTTTCAATTTATTCATAGTGAAAAAAAGCAAAGTCCAAAACAGAGAAAAAACAAACACTACATTAATTCACCACGCATGGATATGACTGTTACGGCCTAATGGATAGCATGCTGAACTCCAGATCCTTGGTCCCGGGTTCGAGTCCAATCATCTGATCGTGATTCAATGTTATGAGGTGTTGTCCTCGGTTCGTTCCCTTGTTAATAGACCGTGGAACATTGTCAATAGCCCGTTGTGTTGCTCTAGGTCGACGTTAATCCCACGATTTTTTTTTTATGAATTCAAAATAATGTGTTTACTTATCTCACCACCAGATGGCGCAACCAGTCATTTATCATCATGACAAACAGTCAAAAAACTGCAGGTTTCCTGCAGGAATTTTGTCCGACATTCATGCAGGAAACCTGCAGGTTTTTTGTCCGAAATTCATGCAGGAAACCTGCAGGTTTTTTTTAAAGTTTTTTTGCTGATTTTTTTTCCTGGGTAGGTATTTAATCAACGTCACAGTATAAAACACAACCAGCTATTGTCGACGGTCCGGGATCAACCCCCGTTTGAACCACGGTCAGATGACGAGGTCACACCTGAGCTGGCACTCCACTCACCAAACTTTCACACCACGAAAACGTGTGGGTATTTGAGGCTACAACAGATTTAACGAGCATCAGCCCCTTTGTACACGACAGTCTTACTTTGCTAGTGCGATAGTCTTCCAACCGGTATACCATGGCCCTGACTACCTACAAAGACACACCGTATTGTAATACTGAGATGAGCTATCTGCCCTTTGCGAACTGGATAAAGTGGCTGACCACCCTAAAATTACCCACAGTTGAATTGCAAATACTGTCGATACTGCTTCTAATGTGTACGTATACATTAGAAGATTTTTTTTTTAAATTTGACTTTAAAAACCTAGATTCTTTACAATAGGTAATTGGTGTATTCTTAAAATCATTTCAGGGAGAAAAAATAAAATTGCGCAAATAATTAATTATCTAATTAAGATGTAATTAGCAAATTAATATGCTTTTAAAACGCTATATCTCAAATTAAAAATTGTTCAGAAAGACGATTCCTATTGGAAATTATTTCTAATATTATTCTTTGTGTTTTGAATTTCCATCAAGTTGCTAGACGATATAGGTTTACAATTTTTTAAGGGGAAGGAAGCGTAAAAAATCAATTTTTTTTTTCTTCTGGAATGTCAACATTTAAAAGTCAATTAACTATCCATTCTTGATTGATTACTCTGATGGAGGCTCAAACCGTCCACTGAATTATATAGATCACTAGCCACTGCGTGGCTAGCACGGCGTTGCCCGTGCTGTACTTTGTGGGGTTAGGTGTGCTAATTGTGAACGTTTGCCAACCACCGGTGTTTGCTACGCATACCAATTTAGTTTGCTTCGCAAACCAACACGACGGACAACGCCGTGACGCCCTCGTCATTGTGAAATGCGACGAAATTGGAATTGCAAAAAGATCCAATCGGTGTGACGTCACAATCTATTAGAGGGTGGGGTGCCATCTAAGGTGTTGTTATTATTTGACCGTGGTTGAAAATTACGCGATATTGTAAACGTATATTTTACTTATTGGATTTAACTCCGACCCTAGTTATTAGGTAGTTGTGTTGCTTGAGAACGTTAATTAAAAATTACCTAATTTTCTCGGAAATTTTTTTTTAGGGGATTGATCCTGAACTGTAGTAAATAGCCCGTTGAGTTGCTATAGTACGACGTTAAAAATTACCTTGGATATTTTGCTTAGGGAATTGATTTGGGACCGTTGTGAATAGCACGTTGAGTTGCTACAGTACGATAATTAAAAATGACCTATGATCTCTCAATTGGGGAATTTATCCCAGACCCTCGTCAATAGCCCATTGTGTTGCTATTGTGTAATGTTAATTAAAATTACAAATTTCCTCAGATTTAAAATTCGTTGAAATTAAAAAAAAAAAGTTGTAGAATTTCTGTTCATTGTTGTATTATTTTTATAATCCATTTTATACACATGCATATTTTACACATTTTACTGCACTGCCAAACAATTGTATTTTCTAAGAAATAAAAGTTTTAAGTTTTTGAAAAAGGCAGTTGAGAAAATTGAATAGTGAAAGGAGTGAGAAAACATGCTTATTTTACTAAAAACAGAAAAAAATGAGTATTATTTTTTAAATTTTACAACTTAAATGTGTATTTTTTTAACAACAATAAAATGTGTTGGTTTGGCCAACGCAGTATCTTTTAACTCCAAATTACTGTGATAATAGGGAGACAGAAAAATTATAAATATTTGAGGTAGTTTTGAATTTTAAATAAAATAGATTGATACACCAAAAAAGTACTTTTTATAATTTTGTTGAATACAAAGTAAATTATTTTACTGCCTATGTGAATTTTTTATATTACCAATGTTTGTAGAAGTGAAATGTAACTTTAGAAACAATTAAATTGAATGAAATAAGTCTGTCCCATGTGTGAGAGGAAAAGAAAATGAGCATTTTATACTTGATTATTTTTTCCCGAGAGAGTATACCTCTACACTTATTACAATAACAACATCCAGCCAGAAATTTAAGTGATATCTATTTATAAAAAGTAAAAAGGTATCCAATCAAACACTTGACCGTGGGAGAAATGCGGTTTAATGAGACCGAGTCCTATGACTTTGAGTGATTGTGCCTTCTTGATGCTAACAGTGAAACTGAAACGAACTGGGAACTGAAGTTTTTTAAATTGGAAAGGGGGGGGGGGATAAGAGAAGTGATGATTGGTATTATAGGAATGAATATGTTTTAACTTGCGGCATGTCTAGTCACGATGGTGGCTTCAATAATATTTGGCATGAGTTTGTTGACAGTGTCGTACCATTGCACAGTGAAGGTGGATTGAGATTTGTGAGAAGCATAATCTGTGATCAGAAATGACTAAACTTCCAAAAAGATATAAAAACCAAAAGTTTATGCATTTAAAAATTTATACATTGCATAAATTATCAAAATTAAGTATTGCTATGCTTTCCAGAAGACACCCAAACACAGAAACAAACCAAAAATAGCATAAAAGATAAACAAAATAACAGCATTTTAATCATTAAATTTCCAAAAAGATACACAGAAACAAACAAAAAATAGCATATAAGATCAACAAAATAACATTTTGTAATAACAGTATTATTTTAATTTACAGCCCCAATATTAAAAAAAGGCAGTCGTATAAGAAGCCAGCATTGTGAAGGGTCGGAGCATTGGTGTCATTAACAAAATAATGTTTAAATGCAAGACTGCATTTTTAGCATATTTCTCAAAACAAAACCGTGATTGGCCGTTACCTAACGCATTTGAATACTTTGTTCTTTCCGTGCAGCACATTGCAGCCTCTCAAATTCAGATTGGCTTGTGGAAATTAACATTTTACTCTCCGTGCTTAACTTTGGGTGTATCGTAGAGCGTAAAAGTAGCCTCGCGATAGGATTTAGAGTTGTGAAGTGGGCTTTGTATAAAGTCGGTGTTGGTCTAACTACACTAAAGCGACAACACAGTAAAATGACGACAATGTTATGCAAACATTAGTGATATTTTCGTGAGTCAAAATGTAGCAGTGTAATGTAAAGGAAGAAGCTGATACCAAACAAAAGCATAAAAACAGCATTTGTTTTAGTTGTATAACAAAACATTGTGGGGCGTACATGAAAAGAGGCCGTTATAGGAAAAGGCCATAATTTTGTTAATATTTAATGCAATTTTGTGTTTGTTTCTGTGTTTCAGTGTCTTTTGGAAAGAATAGCAATATTTAATTTTGATAATTTATGCAATATAAAAATTAACAAAAGCATCACCTGTTACTTTTGGTTTTGATATCTTTTTGGAAGTTTAGCGATTTCTGTGTACTTGAGTTTCCGTACAGCAACATTTCCATCGTTCATTAACGCATCTGAATCAGATGCGTCAAATGGGCATACTGTTCCACTGTTGAGTCATCTGATTTAGTCGAATGTACAACACCTTCTCCGATTCAATCTCGGAATACATAGCGACAATAAATTGATGGAACATGTCTTTGCTTCTCAGTAAAACGTTGAAATTCTAAGAGCGCATCATCATCCTGTGAGCGTAGAACTACATAGAATAAATGTTCTTAGTTTACATAAATGATTCAAATGCAAGATTGGACTGAGTGCAATAAAGACCTTTTAAATTCTGTGGACATTTTTAGGAAACCAAAGAAAACAAAAATAATATCGCTTTTCTTTCTATAAGACATCAAAACAAAAATTATAAAAATTTACTATACAAAAACCGAAGTACTATACAGAAACAAACAAAAGATAGCATAAATGAAACAAACCAGAAATTGCAGAAAAGATTTTAAAAAAAATATCGCTAGACTTTGAAAAAAATATCCAAATAATCCAAATAGTGAATATGCTTCAAAAATCAAAATCCAAACTGTCGTATTCTAAAAAAGAAACAATAACAAACGTATTGCACTACCGTTATCCAGTTCGAAAAATGAAATAAGCACAATAAAAAAATACAAATATAAAATATTAAAAGTTAACTCTAACTAAAAGTTAATATACTTTTAAAAAGGCAATAAATTTCATAAAGTATATTCAGTAATACTAAAAGTGAATATACTTCAAAAATCAAATTCCAAACTACGATAGTCTAAAAAAGAAACAATAACAAACGTATTGCACAACCGTTATCCAGTAGCAAAAATGAAGTACGCACAGTAAAAAAATTGAAACAAAAGTTGACGCTAACTAAAAGTTAATATGCTTTTAAAAGGCAAAAAATTTCAAAAATGATATCCAGTAATAGAGCGGCTACACACGCGCAGAAAATACGGATTCATTTAATACCGATCACGACTGTTGCCATTCGGAGGAAAGGGAATAATAATTAAACATCGCATTAAATTCATTTTAAAATTTTCAATATTTAATTTTAAAAATCGGGCTGGTCTATAAAATTGCAAAAAAATTCGTACTACATGTGTGCCAAATTTCATTAGTGTGAATGCCATAAATTCGTCAGGTCACAACTTGATTACACACACACGCGCACAAAAAAACTTCATTTTATAATAGAAGAGATAATGATACAAAAATAATTATAATAGGTGAATTTATTTTGGAGTTATCACATTTTGAACAAAGCATCCTATTACAAAAACGCAGTTCTTCAGAAATCAAGTTTAAAGTTTAGGAAACATGTCTGTTTAAGTTGATTTCATTTAAAATTGAATTTGAAAATGTTTTGAATTAATAAAAAAAATATTGATATTCTGGTTGATTTTCGTGATTTTTAGTGTAGACGTACATTTTAAGACAAGTTTTTCCCTTCGAACTTTATTGGGCAGCTTGTCGATTAATGACCGATATAGGCTGGAGACGGGAGTAGGATAAAATAAGTAACAATCAAAACCCTCCCAATTCAAAATCCATTTTTAGTTAGTAGTCGACCCCCTTGATTGCGCCACCACCTCGTAGATTCCGTTAAGGATTCGAAAGACCCTGGAAGTCTCCCCGACTCTCATTTGCGAGATTCGTTTTACCGCAAATTTTGCAGAACTTTTAAATTCAGTTAAAGGGCCGAGGCACTAAGGAGAGCCCTGCATATGGATGATATCGAAGTCCCTAAGTTTCACAGCCCTCTTTCGACGCCCTTCATTATTACGATGGCGCCCCTGCCGCCCGCGTTCCGGAGGTTCCGAAAGGTTTGAAATTCGTTAACGGATACCGAGAAGTCGATGAATTGTGATTGGGGGATTTGGGGGACATGTGGGGATTTTTTCTGTGATGAGGGATTTTTCCCCCTACAATCTCTGAAGCAGATCTGGGAAATTTGAATGTTTTGTTTTGGAGAGTGTGGATGGCAGTTCAGGGGGAGTAAGTTCTTGTGGATTTTTGGAAAGTTTTCAAACCACGCAAAGTTATGGGAGCAGGAAACTTTTTGTGAATAATTTTTGAATGCTGCGTACATATATTTGTATTGATAAAATTTAGTTGTATATTATAGTGACCGTTAAAATATCGCGGTTGGCTATCTTAAGCTGTTATTTTTGTGCTATATCTCGTCTATTTCTACTCTTAGTTCATGAATTATAAATTTCAGGTAAATAGTTGAATTTACATTGAATTGAAGCAACCCAACAAACTTTTACATTAATTTTAGAATTTCAAATTTTCACTCATTTTTTTTACCTAAAATTTTTTAATTTAAATTTAAAAGTTCATTTTAAAATCAATCTGAATTCCAGTCCAATTGAATTGAAGTCGCCAATTATTCAAACATTTAAATTTGAAATTTCTTCTCTAAGAGAATGCCTAGTGGTAGGTTGGTAGGTATTTTAATTAACGTCACATTGGATCAACACAACGGGCTATTGGTGAAGGTCCGGGACCATTCACTAAGTGAAAGATCCAAGGACAACACGACTTAATTTTGCACCACAGTAAGATGACGAAGTTAGACCTGAGCTGGCACTCCATTATACAAACTTCCACAACACGCCAACGTAAATATATGATGAGCAAATGACGGGGAATTAATAAGTTTTTCTATAGGTTTACATAGACAACTTTCCAGTTTCCACCACAGCATCTTACATTTGGAATATTTTTGTTCCAACTCGCCTTTTATGCAAAGAATCTGTAGGCTTCTGCCTGAACAATGTTTATAGCTCAGTAAAAGATTAAAAATATAATTTATCTCATTGCTGCTGAACCCCATTTAGACCTAGAAGATAAAAAACACGTTTTCCTATGTCTTTCTACCTGTGCCACCAACACTTTTCTTTATATTCTTCGTTCAAACTCACAACTTATAAATAGAATCCACGGGCTTCTACTTGAAATACTTCTACAACTGTAAAATATAAAAAACTGCCTTTTTTTCCCCATTTCCCTCAAATTTAAACTCTTCACCAGCCTCCTGATGAATCAAACCTTACCAAATGTCTTCCTACTTGCTCTCGTTGTCGGACCGGGATTCAAAATTACGTGGTGTTGCCCTATGATTTTTCAAATTCAGTATTGATACCATACCATCGCTAATAGCTCGTCGTATTGCTCCAGTGTGACGTTAATTGAAACACCTAAAATACCATCCTACTTGCTCCAGCAACCATTATGTTTATATTTTCAGTTCATGTCCATCTTCACAGATGGATCTCGAATTTCTAGTCCATCAGTGCGACGTTAATTAAAACACCTAAAATATCATCTTACTTGCTTCAACAACCATTATGTTTATATTTTCAGTTCAATGTCCATCTTCACAAATGGATCTAGGATTTCTAGTCCATCAGTGCGACGTTAATTAAAACACCTAAAATATCACCCTACTTGCTGCAACAACCATTATGTTTATATTTTCAGTTCAACGTCCATCCTCACTGGTGGATCAAGGATTTCTAATGAAACTGCGTTCATACAAGTAAGACCGAAAGCTCCTCTTTACCTCATTGCGTCCGAATCCCGTTTACGACCTCAACAAGACTCCCGAGATAAAACTTTTCCGAATGTCTTCCCACCTACCACATTTAGGGTCTAACAAGTCTCCTGACAGATAAAACTTTTTCGAATGTCTTCCTACACAGCAATCCTCCTCTTAACACCACACAAGCCATCTCCATAATTTACAAGCCGAAACGGAACCACGAAATAAACAAAAAACACGCGCGCACTCGTTCTTAAATTACTTTAACAATTCAACTTAGACGGAGAGGCCACAGAAGGTACATAAATAAGGAAGGCAGCGAGCGGCACAGGCGAAAATCACGGTTTTTAAAATCCATCCATTTCCCAATACGCTTTCGCTCCCTGAAAGAGGAAGCAGGGACCCAGTACCGGGGCCCACTGGGGACCCATAAAGAAGACAGTGAATAGATCTTTTCTTATCGTTTGCCAGCAAGAAGTTGCGGACGATAGAGAAGTGCGGTCTCGGCGAGGCGTAACGGGGACTTAAGAACCGTAACGGACACATCCGAGCTATGAGCGAAGCCGCAACGGCCTCAGAAATTGAGTGAAAAGGGATTAGAGGTTTTAGCTCTACCATCCTCTTAAAAGTGGAGTCTTTTTGTTGGGACATTTTTTATTGGTTCGAATGGGTGTTTCTTTTGGCACTTTAAAGATTCCGTTCCATAAAAGGAACTTGCGTTCCTATACCGGGCATCTTTATTTTAGCACTCTGAATTGTTGGGTCTATTAACCTATGAATTGTAAAAGTTGTTTGGGATGAAGTTGAAATTTGTTGTTCGCCTTCAACTCGGCACTGAAATAAAACCTAGCTGACGTCGTAGATAGCATTTGATATCGTTCTTTTTTTACAAAATGGTCCTATTCAACAACATGCAATGTGTGAGACTTTAAAAAAACAATCTGTATGTCACGACTACGACTTGTATTAAGGGAAAATTAATTTGCGGATTGGAAATTTGCCCTTTGGAAAAGTCTGCATACTCAGAGGCTGCATAGTGACAGTGAAATAGACATGAAGCGACAAACCAAACCAGATACTGGCACTTTCTCATTTAATGACCTGGTTTCAGTACTACGACTATGTCGTTAAGCGAATTGGTCAATAAACGAGGAGTTTGCATTTTTTAAATTCTGATTAAAGAAAAGATCCTCGCGCACACTCACAATGACTGTAGATGACTTAATCATTTGAAACAATATCTAGAGAATACATGGTCCACTGAGTAATCATAACATGAAATGATACATGCAGCCAAGCCGATCACCAACAGAATATGTAATGAAAATATTTCAGCATCCGATTTATCGAGTTCAGTACCAACTGCATTTACCAATATCCGTGGCCGGACCAGATTACGTGTGACATCTTCCATTTTATTACGTTGTTAATGTAATCAAATCATTGTTACACTATGAAAAACTGAACATCTAAACGATCATTAATAGGTAGATCGTTAAGTGTGGTAATACCTTACTTAATAACCTGTACTGAAATTAGGGTGTGGTTATTTTTAGCTCTATGATAACCCTCAAGATGCTCAAAAGAAGAGCGTTCAGCGGGGAAACACAAAATTAGAGGTCCATTCCGACTAGCAGCTAACTCACTTAAAATTATTACTGAAAACGTTTTGTTCCAACATTGCCTGAAAAATTATTTCCTTTCCAAATGTGGCTTTTGGATCATGAAACCCAATCCAACCAACCAATCAAAAAATTCTATTTAGAGATTTTCCTTAAAAATTTATTAAACGGAAAACCACTGTATTTCAAAACCGTCGTTCACGGTTAAAAAAGAAGAGCCGTTTCCTCACTGCAAGAATAATAAACATCGCGAGTTAAAATCAATGCTCTAACAGTGCACCAATCATACCTTCATTACCTGCAAAGCACTCCAGTTTTTCCATAAACCCCACTTCACATCCCTCTAACACGTCCCTCGCACCTAAAACACCCCTCAATCACAGCCGGGCAGAACGACCCCCACACACTCTAATTCGAAATCTCTTTTGTCTCTCCCTAAATATACGTGAGCTCTTCCATCTCATCCCTTTTTATATCAGATAAACGACCCCCTCCCCTCTATTGCAAACGATACCTCTCTCTCGCCCACCCCACTGTTGAATCTTCAGTCAAATTAACCCTCCTCCCGAGGGGTGCAGGTTGTTCCGCATCTGGTGCACCCCCCCCCCTTTGCAAACGATATATTTTAATAAGAGTTACAAAGAAATATTTATGGCTGTCCGGTTAAGTGTTAGGTGATTGCTGAAGGCAGAAAGCAGATGCCCCCGACAGACTATCGTTTGCAAAGAGGGTGGAGAACGGGCACTCGGAGGATGTTAATTTTCGGGACATTGCACTTACTGATCGTTTGCTGTTTTTTTCGATGGGTTGTTTATCATCGCGTGTATTGCTATAATAAGGAGGAAGTTATGACATTTAAGTTGTGAGGACAATATGTTAAAGATTGTTTTGTGCCTGGAGATGGTTGAGATATAAATTATAAAAGTAACAACTTTCGAGCAGTGTTAAATAAATTATTTTTTCGTTAATGAATATTTTATTCCATTCAAAAATTCAGTGTTTATGAATTGCTTTGCCTGAAATAAGTGTTTTGTTTTTGTCAGTTTTAAATAAATGCTTGTAATGATTTTTATTAGTATCTGTGAATACCTTCTTCTTCTTCGAGTGGAAGCAGACCCCTCTGTATCGAGTTATTTAAACCCCACAGCGGATTAGCCGAAGCTAGGGAAAGCCTCTAAGTAGAAATTTGAGAAGTAGGCCATGTGACGCGTCGTCCGAAAAAACACTCGTCCACCCGAAATGGGTACAACGGAGAGTAGAGGTGGTCGACCTATCCGTGAATACCCGAATGTTTTCTTTTTAATATTATTTATTGCGGTAGCCCGTTTGGAAGACTAGCGAATTATCAACCAAAGAGTTGCGAGTTCGAAAAACGATTCGTATACATGGGAGCTGGTGCACGTTAAATCTGTCGTGGATTCAAATTTCCACGCACTTTTGTGGTGTGGATGTTTGGAGAGTGGAATGCAGTTCAGGTTAGACCTCTCTCTCTCTCGCGTTGTAATTAAATGAATATATATATATATATACATTCATTTAATTACAACGCAAGATTTCACTTTATCAATTGAAACATTTTTGAATTTATAAAACTCCACCTCTGACATCTTCGGTCTTAGTGACTATCAACAAAGGAAATTAATTCACTGCAGTCAAATTCTTTCCTGGTGCAAAGTAGAAAAGTTTGACGATTCGTCGTACGTCCAGCGGGGAACCGTTCACGATACAATCTAAGAGCGTATGCGCACGAAATATGAGTCTAAAAGAGGAATGCCCCAAACTGCCTAACTAACATGTGACCCTGTAGCAAATCAAGATCGAGGGTCTACACCCCCATGTGATTACGATTTGATTTTGAGTTCCTCACTCTCCTCAATGTTTGTGGATAAAGGTTCGAAACACCCATAATATTAAAATAATTACAGTGGAACGTTTATGAAGCAGGTCTTGGAAAGAGTCTTAGTAATAATACATACTTTAATAGTGGGATGTTCCCCCACCTGCTGCAATGACACTGACAACCCTTCTGGGCATACTTTCAACAACGTTTTGATACACCGTTATGGGTATTTGTGTCCATTCCTGCTGCAAGAATGTCGGCAGCTCAGCTGTAGATTTCGGGAGTGTTTCCCTGGTTCGTAAGCGTCACTCTAACTTGTCCCAACAATGCTCTATGGGGTTTAGGTCGGGACTATGAGTGGACCAGGGAAGACGTTTTACATCCATATTGTTATGCCTCAAACGACATAACACTAATTTTTAAGCCACACTGTGCGCTACTGCCAAGCCACAGAATAAGCGCGCTATTTTCCTAGCCACTTGAAGTTTCAATCCTATCGATAGACGCTGCTGACGTCACACGCTGACGCAGCAGATGATAAAAACGCGCGCAAAACGATTTCCGCTCTTCTTCGACCTTTTTCCCCCTGATCTTCAACATGTGCTAGAAGCACGTTCTGTCGCGTTCGCGTGGCCTTCGTGCCACTTTATTATGGATCCTGATTGTTGAGTATCTTTTTTTTTTCTCTGCAGAGACAGGCTGGTGTAATTTGGACGTAATGTTCCTCATACCATCCGCTTCAAAATTCCGCGTATTCCCTTGCCCGCGTTAAATTAACCCTTATGTCCCTTAGCGTCTTTTGCCATTTTCCCCTCACTTTTTAGTTTAGATATATAAGTTTTTCTTTATTATGTGTATTAATTCTTATTTTAATCAATTCATGGTTTTTGTGTTCTTGTTCAATAAATATTCTTTGTTGTTAAATTATATGGATATATTTTGCGTTTTTTTTTTTTTTTTTTTGCATTAACCCTTTTGGGAATTTTTGATCTCAATTTTGCATACTATGTTTTTATTATTTTCAGTAAATCTTTCATAATTAAGATCCATATCGACGTCTCCTAATCGATAATTCATGTACAGGGTTCAGTGAGTCTTTTCTATTCAAAATTTAATTACCACTATACGATCCAAATTTGTCTTAGGTTCCTTTATTTTTCGAACCTTTTGCTTGCATTAAATTTAATTTCTACTGTTTTTAAAAAGGACATAACAATATCTTAATACCACTGCTTGACGAAGGCTGCAACATGACAAGAGCGACTTCTGAACCAACGTTTAATTGACCAACATGCAAAGGTCCCAGGCCATAACACGAAAAAAACACGTTAAACAAGTAGTCGGATTTTATGCAAATACGCACTTACCTTAAGGCATTTTAAACATTTCTTAATTACTCTTTTTACTGTGAATCTACCATTTACAATCCAAAATTGGGTACAGATGTTGGCTAAAGTAGCATCAGTTCCTGTATGAAAATAAAACACATAGTAGTGATTAATAATCAATTCACAAATAGGATTGTTGTTAGGGATTAACATAGGATGTTTTCGTTCTGCAGGTAGGTTAGAATGTATCAATCTTCCTCCAACACAAAGTATGTTCTTCTTGTCTAAAAATGGAGACAAATTTAATAAGTTACTGGAATTAGGTAACTGTTGTCCCCCTTTCAATACACTGAATTTCCTTTGCAAAATATACAGATTGTACATTTTCCACTAAACAAAATAAAGATGCGGTTAAACTGCCAGTGGTTGTCGGCAATGGATTTCTTGCATTTTCCTTAAAACGCACACATTATGCAATGATTCTTTGCAGTTTCACTAACGAACACTTATTAATGATGGGGAGTATCTCAATATCTTGCACCAAGACACATTGAATCCCCTTGATTATTATTTAGCTCTTTGTGGAATGATTCACTATTATGGATGTCATTGCAATCACCAGGGAAGTTAACTGCGCGCTATTTAAGAAAGGATGGCCCAAACCACCACCTGTCACTTCGTTGAATTTTCTCTGAATCAAGTCTTCTCGATAAGATGTCTGCAGGATTTTGTTCCGACGGAACATGATGCCACTGATTCATCTCTGTAAACTCTTGGACAATCACCACTAGATTGACCACAAGGTCTTTAAATCTCTTGATTCCTTTTTCATCCACGATAGCACTATAGTAGAATCACTCCAATAAAATATTGATGTAATATCCATTTTTAATGCATTTTGCACTTTATGCATTAATTTGGTGAGTAGGATGGCAATGCATAACTCTAAGCGAGGTATGGTCACCTGCTTAATCGGTTTGACAAAAGATTTACTCGCGACAAGCTTCACTTTCACTCCCCAATCTGTAATGGTCGATCTGGCGTAGATTGTAGCACCATATGCCCTTTCGAACGCGTCACAGAAGCCATGAAGCTCAATTACTTCAGCGCTTTGTATCACTGTGCACCGTTCAATGTTGATGTCGTTTAAATTCATTAAGGACCGCAAAAACTCTTGCCATTCACAAGCTTCTTTCACATCAAGCCTTTCACTCCAATCAATTTTCAGCAACCACAATTGCTGCATGAAAATTTTAGCTTTAGTGATCACTGGACCAAGCAATCCAAGTGGATCGAAGAGCCTGCGATAATTGATAAAACCGACCTTTTAGTAGGATGAGCATTTTGCTCCACTTCTACTTTGATGGTACAACAATCAGTTCTAGACTTCCAGGCAACACCTAAAGTTTTAATTTCATCCGTGGTTAAAAATTCATACTCTTTTTCTATTGTTGGGGTAAGCTCGGAAGTATTCGCACACCATGCCATCTGAGCAGTTTTTGGAATGTAAATAAGTTGGTGTTGCAAAGTTTTTGCATCCTACAATGTGTTTGCTCCACTTAAAACATCATACATGTAGAAGTCATCACACAGGACTGATGCAGCAATAGGAAAGTTTTTCTTCTCGTCAATGGAAATCTGTTTTAGAATTTGCATTTCAAGATACGGAGCACTGACAGTTCCGTACGTAACGGTATTGAGTTGATACACCTTAACAGGCTCATTAACGTCCTCCTTCCACAAAATTCTTTGAAGCTTTCTTTGACTCTCCTCTATATTTATCATGCGGTACATTTGACGAATATCTGCAGTAAATGCAAATATGTGCTTCCGGAACTAATATGGATAAGAGGTCGTATTGTATGACTCCACCATTGCATTGAATGGAGTTCATCGATTTTCCACTGGTAGTCAAGGTGGACGCATTGAACACAGTTCGCAATTTCGTAGATTTTTTTTGTGGCCTATAGATGCTATGGTGAGGCATATAATATGTCACCTTAGGTTCTACACTCTCCTTGATTTCAATCATGTGACCTAACTCTTCATACTCTCTCAGAAAGTCACGATACAATTTTAGATACTCCTGGTCTCTAGACAAGCGAGTCCATAGCGATTCGAGTCGCTTTTGAGCAATGTCCCTCGAATTCCCTAGACATGACCAATGCTCTTTAAAGGGTATAATCACAATATATTTTCCTGTTTTATCTCTCCTAAACGTCCGCGCATAGTGTTCCTCACATATAGAATTTTCTTTACTTTTAGGTAATTCTATCACCCAATTTTCTATCACCCAAAAAATTTTCAAATTCGAATTTAATTCCTCTGCTCCACATATTAAACCGCAATATTTGTAATTAAATTTATATGGGTTCGAACTGCTACCTCAACAATATATCCAAATACAGAGTCCTGTAACATCAGGCTCGCATTTTTAGCATTTATTTTTCACCGACTTATAATGTCGTAAAAGTATTCCGCACCAATTAAAATATCAATTTTACCCTGAACATTAAAATTAGGATCCGCAAGTTGAACTGATTCTGGAATCTGCAAACGCGCATCGATCATTTGATTTGGTATTAAATCAGTTCATTTTTGCACTACTAACGTAGAAATATTTCTTTCAAAACTTTTATTTTTATTCGCAAGAGTTGTCGTCACTCTTCGACTAACAACCAGCGAGGCGTTATTAATGCAAGCTATCGACTGATTCACTTTTCATTCACTTCCCAGTTATAATCGCTCTAAAAATTTTCATTACTCATCAAGCGTATTTGCGACCCCACATCCAATAAACATCTCACTTCCTGCCACTGTGAACATCTGTCTCCTACTAAACATCGTACCGTAGACAAAATAATTTTATTTTTATTTTCAAATAAAGGCTGACTCCACTCGATGGGAGGAACAGTTAAAACGTACTCATCGTTTTTTCCCACCGACTATGAATTACTCGTATTTACGCCTTCCGTGGGTCTCGGCAGACAAATTTCTATTTCATTCGCAGACGACACATTTTTTGTTTCTTTCGGGAAGTGGATTAACTTGTTATTGGCTTTGCCACAGAAACAATTCTAAACGAACATTCTTTAATGCTGCAGTTGGGCGATAAGCATTTAAAACAATCTTTTTTATTTTTTACAGCTTCAACTCTCTCTTGAACCGAAAGTTTCTAAAACTGAGGGCAAGCGTATAGTGGATAGTTTTCATTCCGTAGACATAAATCACAATTTTTATTTTTCACCTCAGGGTCATTCCAAGCAAAATGAGCAAATCGGCTGTGGCTGACACATCACCGATTTTAATGAAAATTAATTTTTAAATAGATCGCATATAGTAAGGCGGAACTGCCAAATATTAGGTGTCCAAAATGTATATTTTATTTTTTATTGAATTTTTAAAGTTTAAGGTCACACAAATGTAGATTTTTTTAGCACTATTAGTAGCCTGTTTGAGATCCTATATTTCAATAAGGTATTGACACAAATTAAAAAATTTGATTTTGTTGCATTCTTTAGTAGAAACTCTTTTAGGAAATGTCAGAATATAGTTTTATATCCTTCACTGCTCATTCTCAGAGATCAGCGAAAAGAGATTTTGCCTATTTGATGCAAATTTTAAATTGCTCTAGTACCTCTAAAAATGGGAAAAGACAGTATCAAAAATTATTCTTACTAAAGCACTTCTTCTATCTAAAAGTTTGGAATAATTTAATGATTGTGTTTCTATTCTTTAGTTTAGAAAAAATAATAAAAAAGTAAAATAATTGAAAACAGCGATGTTTTTAATTTTTTAATACAAATTTTATTGTGAAGGACAGCTTTGAAAACATCACACATTTTCAGTATTATGTGTCAAGATGTATATTATCTGTCCTAAAATTTTCATCGTTGTAATTTGTATATTTTCGTCCCAAGAAAATTTTTAACTAGATGGAAATTATCGTTTTATTTCATCGCATACACGCCACTAAGACATCTATTTCCGCCTTTGATAGAGATGCTATTACATTCAAGGACGGATAACCGAATAAATAAACACTATTAAATGAATTATGGTTATAAATATGCTTGATTTGCTAAACGGACAAATTTTTGCTGAACCGAAAGCTTTCGAAAACCGGCGAATGTTCTAGTGGCAATCCAGAAGTCATGGCAAAAGCCCATGCGATGGAATCGATGGAACTATGAAGTGTTTCGCCTCAAGAGAAAATAAACAGAGACCATACGACAATCAGATTTTAAATGCAAAACAACTATTCTCCTTCTCTACTTCAACTATTTCAAACATCCTTTTATGTGCCTTCAACTAATGTTATTCAAATTGAGTCTAAGCTTCAACTATATAAGGTTTAATGAAGTGACGGCAGCCATTACGGGAATGCGTAACTATCATTGCTACATTCCCAATTGTACGTCACAAATCAGTGTTTCATATTTATCATAATCACCAGCAAAAGAAGTAAAGAGTTTAAAAAGAATTAGGCAGCACAAAGTAACCACGTTTCAATTATAGGATATGCAAAATTTAACATGGAAGTTTTAGCACATAGTGAATTTGAAAAGGTAAGAAGTTAAAAGTCATAATGTCTATGATACTAAGTTGAAATTTTTAAGCTCGTTTTGACACTGATTTTATTCGGCATTTATAATTCACTTTTTAAGTTAAAAATGATTTGGTATTTCTTTGTTGATATAGGGTTTCATTATCTGTATTTAATTTCACTATTTTCATTGAAGTTCTCGTAATATGCATAGACTGGGAAGCAAATGTTGTGAGTTTGATTTTATTATTGTTGCTTTAGTACTCAGATTACAATCCCGAATTGTTTTTACAAGTAATAAACGTATTATACTGTATTCCTGTGAAATGTCGGTTTTGTCAGAGCTGTCCTTCATTTGATTTCTTATGCCTATTTAGAGTAGAAAATTGTCATTTTGTTATTTTCTTTAGCTATTTTGAAGATGAAAGAAGTAAAATGCATGCGACTTCCAAACTCTATCAATAATATTATCATACCTAGCACTGTAACTGGCATAAATTTAAAGGATGTCTTAAAAATTTTTTAGCTAATAGAAATGTTTTTAATACTGTCAAAAATGACAATTTTCTATTCTTTGCAATCAAATTTTAGATTAAATATAATGTTTACAATTGTTGTTGCCCAAGTGAAAAAAAATTTTTTACAGATTGTAAAACATGTTTGTCTACGTTAAGTAGTTTTTGAGAAACAGAACTTCAAACATGCAACTTTAAGTGATCTCACAATTGCTCTTCAAAGTCCTTAAAATGCCTCAAACTTCGAAAATATTCAATTTTGAACCTACATATTTTGGATATCGCTATTTATGCATAAACTAAACCCATGTACCAAGTATCATAAAAATCTATTACCATACGACCACAGGTTTTTCCTGATTTTTGCTCATTTGACGTGGAATGACCCCTCATTGGAAAATACTTTTGAAACGGTTTTAAATTTATTGTTATAAAATTTTGCTCCTTTTTCGTCTCATTTATGAGCTTTCCTCTCGAAGTAAAATATAAATCGCACTCTTTACTTAACTCTACAGGTTGAAACCATTTTTCTGCTTGTCTAACATTAATATGAGCGGGTGTTTATCTAACGCCTGAAACAATATATCAGACACAATCAGTTGTTTTCAGGTTTCAAAGTCCTTTACTCCTCTCAATTTTAAATAATACTGTAAGCTTAAGAATACTTAAGCGCGAAGCGAATTGCACATGTATTTTGTTTCCTTTGGATGCATTTCTAAAATTCTCTAATACTGCTTGCACTGTTGGTTCGAATTCTCTCAAAACAATTTATTTAATTACCTCATAATTATTTAAATCTTTCTCGTTAATATAAGTTAGAATATTAGAATATCTTTCCCCTAATAAATTCAACAGAATCTCTGCTTTAAACTTCTCATGTACCTTTTAGTACTATATGCTCTCTCTCTCTCTAACGAAGTAAAAGAGAAACCCCATCCTTCCGACTTACTCGGCACTTTAATTGTCAATGTTCTAACACTTTTTATTAAAACATCAATGGACTCCTCAGTTTCGTTTTTATGACCTTGAACAAAAGAAGTCTGGGTATTATTTCCATGCGCCCTTAATTGCGCTAATTGTAATTCCGCCTTAACCCTCTTTAATTTGAGTCGTTCTAGCTTGATTTGACAGTCCTGATCGTTTTTTTTTTCTTCTCTTCTAACACTTGATCCATAACGTTTTTTACGAATTCTTCGTCCTTTTTAAACACCTCACTCTCCTCAATTAAACGTCTTAAATCAATATGTATAGCACCTTTTGGTACTGATAAACCAATCTACTCATCAACGAGTTTTTATATCATCTTTCTTTAATTTTGCTACACTGCTGGCCACCGTAAATGCAACACCTTGAAGGAAGCATGCAAATAATATGAAATTTACAACATGCATTAGCGGAGGTGAGATATGCAAATGATTAGAATTTCAGCGCAGACGCATATCACGCGCGCCCTTGTCGCCACTTCAAAGCGCTATTTAAGGCTTGGAGATTTCGACGATTTCAAGTACGGCATTTGAGTTTTTCTTGTAGTTTTTTTCAAAATAACGATCAATCATGCCTCGTAGAAAACAGCGATCATCTTTTGATCAAGTATCCGAGTTCGACAGAGGAAGGATAGTGGCCTACCAAGATTGTGGATTATCTTTCAGGGTAGTCGTGTTGGACGAAACCAAACAACTGTAATGCGGATATGTGATCGTTGGATGCAGGAGGGTACGACGGACCAACGTGTTCGATCGCATCCACCTCAGTGCACCACTTCACGTGGTGACAGGCATATTGTGAGTATGTCAGTGACGGATCGCTCAGCCAAATCACGAACCATAGCACAGCAAATTCAGTCTGTAACGCATTATCCAGTATCTGCGCGTACCATTCGACGCCGTTTACAGCAGAGTGGTCTGTCCGCAAGACGTCCATTGCTACGTCTACCATTGACGCAGAACCACAGACGTCTCCGCCGCCAATGGTGCGGTGAAAGAAGGATGTGGACGGCAGAATGGAATGAAATTGTCTTTACTGACGAGTCACGCTTCTGTCTGCACCACGATGGTCGGATTCTAGTCTGCTGAACAGCTGCGTTATGCACCGCCACACTGGTCCTGCACCGAGTATTATGGTATGGGGCGGTATTGGATATCACTCTCGCACTCCTGTAGTACGCATTGCCGGTACTTTAAACAGCCAGCGCTACATCTCCGAGGTGTTGGAGCCAGTTGTCCTTCCTTACCTTCAGAGCTTGTCCACAGCCATATTTCAACAGGATAATGCGCGACCACACGTGGCACGCATTGTCCAAGGGTTCTTCGTCAATCGCCAGATTGAATTGCTTCCCTGGCCAGCTCGCTCTCCGGATCTTTCGCCGATAGAAAACATGTGGTCCATGGTTGCTCAACGATTGATCCAGATTACATCCCCAGCTGCCACACTAGATCAACTTTGGCAACGTGTGACTGCTTGGTCTGCTTTACCCCAAGAACACATCCAAAGTCTCTTTGAATCAATGCCGAGGCGTGTGGCAGCGGTGATCTCCAACAATGGCGGCTACTCTGGCTACTGATTTTGGCAGGAACCACACTTCGCAGAAGTCTATAAATTTAATCATTTGATACTTGTTCAACATGTTATCTACAAAATAAATTTTGTTGTGATATCTCTTGTCTTTCTTGGTGTTGCAATTTCGGTGGCCAGCAGTGTATTCCCGACATTTTTAACTCTTACAAACCGACATTAATTCAAGAAAACAACATTAACACACAAACAAATTTTTTTACTTAAACTCACAAAACCGAAATTACCTTCAACTCGAGAAATCAATTAGTTTTTTACTCAAAAAGGCAAGAGAACAATATTGCTCTTAATTCTGTACTGGGACTGCTGTCACACGAGACCAGGAACCCATTACTCGAAAAATCTTCACAGACTCGATTAATTATTAATTCTTCGATATCACACAAACCTTATTCAAAGGGATGCGTAGCCGAGTGCTTCGGCTCGACGGACCAATGTTTTGGCCCTACGATAGCTCGTTGGTCACTTCAAGAATTAAATATAATTCACCGCAATACATCACAAAAAATAAAGTGGACTGTATACTTTTCTCATAATTTTATTATCTCCTCTATGAGCTGCGCTCAAACAAGACATATTCTCTTTGTTCGAAACTCAGAATGCCACCACACCCATCCTCAAGACGTAACGTGGTTACACCTGCGCTAGCGAGAGCAGCGCCCTTATATATATATATATATATATATATATATATATACACTGAAGAGCCAAACCTTTGGCCTGCAAAACAGCTGCAACTCGCCTGGACATAGATGCCACAAGTTCTTGGTACATGACTGGAGATAAGTTGTACCAAATGTTTAAGCAGCGGTCACGCGAAGTCGAGATATTCTGACATGGTGGTGTTTAAGCAATGAGCTGCTGCTCCATGACACCCCAAATTTGCTCTATCGGAATAATATCCGACGAGTTAGGTGACCTGGACAGTAAGTGGAATTCATGAGTATGCTCCTCGAACCTCTCCAACTCAATCCGAGCTTTGTGACATGGGGCGTTGTCCTACTGGAAGATTCCTTTTCCAGTTGGGAAGACAGACGCCATGTTAAGGTGCAACTGATCCGCAATGATATTCAGATAGTTCGCAGCGTTCATGGTCTGTTCTACCACAACTACGTGTACCAAAGTCGCCCATAAGAACGTCCCCTAAAGCATAATACCGCCACCACCAGCCTGTGTATGACCTGCTGTACAAGAGGGGAGCAACTGTTCGCCTGGCAGACGGCGTACCTTGACATGACCATCGACGTGATGAATGAGAAATCGGGATTCATCTGGCCAGGCAAATCTCTTCCACTCATCCATGGTCCAGTCTCGATGTTCCCGGACCCACTGTAGGCGCAGTTGACGATGACGCTTGGTCAACAGAGGCACATGAGTGGGACGTCTGCTGCACAGTCCCATATCCAATAGTGTCCGCTGAACTGTGTGTTCCAAAACACTTGCGCTCGGACCTGCATTCTATTGGGCTATCATCTGAGCCACTGTCTCGCTACGATTTTGCTTTACCAAGCTGAACAGTCTCCTGCGTTCTTTTTCTTTGATGACGCTTGGACGACCAACACCTTGAATTTTACAACTGGTGTCACCGTCATTTATCCACTTTGCATGAACACTAACAACGGCAGTCCGTGAACAACCTACCAATTGTGCAGTTTCGGTGATACTCGTTCCGATTCTTCGGGCCATTACGATCTTCCCTCTATCAAATTCGCTTAGATCAGCAGATTTTCCCATCACTCGCAAAAGTAAGTGCAAGAATCATTACTTACCTTCTCCAGCAGCAGTTAAATGCCATTCTCAATTAATAACGTGCCCTCCACCTCATCCAGATCAGTTCATTGAAAAATGTGGGGATGGTCATAATGTTTTGGCTCGTCTGTGTATATATACGTAAGGATGTATCTGTATGTGTATTCTCTATACAAATCTACACCGTTGGACCCATCCACACACTATTGGGTACAATTATACTTTAGAACACTACGAAAAACATAGCCTATTTCTTTCCTGCCTTCAGATCCATCTGTTACCATGAAAATTGGCACACAGGTGATCCTAAAAACTGCACTCGAAGCCCCAATTTTAAATTCTAAAGTTTTTTTTCCTGCAAAAAATGGACATGGACAAGGAAACACGTTCTACAGGGTTTGTGTATTTTTGTTAACACAGGGAAATGTAGCGGTCACATTTGCAACCCGAGCAAAGCCGTGGTATTCAATTAGTAATATATAAAACTCTGCTAGCGATGCGGTTTGCTTTGATGCTATTTTAAATATTTACTTTTCATCTTGTATAAATGCAACGCATCAAAAACCATAGACCCGTTCTTCCTTTGGATAAGTGATGGTGCAGGTGTCCTCGTAGTCTCCCTCCCATTCGATGTCCTGTGTCAACTGTTTGTGGACATTGGGCCAGTTTGCGGGTCCGTTATATCTGTCAGGAGGGCCATATCTGGTGAGTGGATCAGTTAAATTGGCCTGAAGTGTCTTCTCTGGTCTGCAAGTCAGTTCAATTTGTCTGGAGAGTCGAGTGTATTGTTGTGGGCCAAGAAAACCTGTTCGGTGAACCGTCTCTTGTCTGGGGTGGTAAAAGTTGCCTTGAGTGTCGAATCGTGACTGCGGGCCCAGAATACCTGTCCGAACGGCCTTATCCAATTTGTAAGTCAGTCCTATTAAAGATTCCCGACCGATTAAAATTCACTAAAATGTCGATTTTGGGATTCTTGCATTTTATTAATATTTGAACAATTCTGAATAAAATGGTGTATTACATCCAGAATTCCGAGTATTAGAAGCATTTATATATAATATTTTAACGTAACCCCATCCTGTTAAGCGGTACACAAATAACCAACTTTGACGCTCATTTTGTCAGAATCCCATATTTTTTTTATTTGCGAACACTTTCCTAAAAATTTACTTGAGACAAACCTTTGAAACTTTTTATACATATATTTTGATTACATTCACAAATTTTAGCACAGCGAATAAAATGCACATGCAATATTTTTTTTTCTAAAAATTTTTTTAACTGAAAAAATTTGAAATTTTTTGAAAAAAGTAAAAAAATTATTTCTGAATTTTTTGTAAAAAAAAAAAAATGTGTGTTAAAATGTTTACAAATGTACTCATAACAAGATGGCTTTATTTTAGAATTTTTGATTCAGCAGTTCCTGAGAAAACAGTTACCGAAGTTGCTCAACTTAACATGGACTCCTATGGGTTGGCCGGGACCACACTGCAGCAACATAACGGGTAATTGGCGGTGGTGTTGGGTCAATCCTTAAGGGAAAGATCAGAGAACAACACAGCGTAATTTTGCAATACAATTGAAATAACGAGGTTAATTTATGAACTGTCACCCCACACTCCAAACTTCCACACAACATCAACATGAGGACATTTGAGGCTACGATACATTTAACATGCACCAGCCTTCGTGTATACGAAGGTCTGTAGGCCGCTGAAATTTGTTCAGAGTGCCGTATCTGGTCTGAGGTAAAGCTTTCACTACAACTTTTGTATCTCACTTGTACAGATGTCTGCCGACCAAACGGTCTGGTGATTAAAGTGTTAGCCTCTTGATCGGCAGGCCTATACCTGGTTCAAATCCGGGTCAGTGCAGGGCTATTTGTAAGCGTATGGTGTAGAGGAGGCTGGTGCACCTTAAATCTGTCGTGACCGAAAGTCCTCACGTTGGGTGGGTGTGGAAGTTTGGAGAGTGTTGCGCCAGCTCATGTGTTGCTTCGTCATCTGACAGTGGATCAAAATGAGATGGTATTGTCCTCATATCTTCCACATAGGGGAATGATCCCGAACCGTCGTCAATAGCCAGTTGTCTTGTTCTAGTTTCTAGTTCGACGTTAATTAAAATTATCTTACCGTACGGTTTTTTTATAGATACCAACCTGAATCCAACCAGAACCAGCTAACTTCTGAAAGAGCTAATAAACAACTGCACCAATAATCCGTTAGGTCCAGAATCAATCCTCTAAAGCTTCGGTTTCCTAAGAAAGCGGAGACGTGATCTAGCGGCAGTGATGTATCGGTGGGTGACGTCACTAAAACGTTGTTTATTCTAACACATGGTATTGGTTTCCTAGAGAGCGTTTTTGTGAGCGTAAGGAAAATGATCGGAGCCGCCATTTCCCTGACTGTCGTCATAGCGGTCTTAAACAGCTGAGGAATGTTTTTTCTCTTCTAGCGGCCAGATTTCATTTCCTGCTCCAAACGATTCGAGCGAAGAGGAGCAAAATAAATAAACATTTTTGACTGCCATTGATTAATTCGTTTTTGTAAAACCGGGATCGTTTAACACAGAATGAAAATTTCAACGGATTTGAAATCTGCGGAAAATTTGACACCAGATCGATACCTTAAATGTGTTTTTCTTTAAATAAATAATTAATTATTTAATAAATAATTAAATAATTAAATGGTGAATGATTGAATAATAAAACTGTTTTTGAGATCGATCTGGCGTAGAAATTTACGCTGATTTGAAAACTGTTGAAATTTTCACTCTACCTGCAACGATCCTCAAGTTAGAAACTTTGAACTAGAAAATAAAAAACCACTTTGTTTTGTTTCTCGAATAAAATAAACCACGACAGCCGTCTGTGTTGCCCATTCTCCAACGTATTCTGTCCGTCTAAGTTGACACCTCGGGATTCTTGTATAGACGGCCGTCTAGTTATGCCCGTGGTATCATGACGTATCACGGCTTTTAGATAACGGCTCCACTTTCTTAGGAAACCAAAGCTTAAGAGAAAGATCCGTGGACAACATCACGTCATTTTGAACGACAGTCAGATGGCGAGGCAACACCCAATCTCCGAACTTCCACATCAACCCAACGTGAGGGCTTTCGCCCCTGACCGATCTGAGGTGCCCTCGGTGTTGTGTAAGGTGCGCGTTGTAAGTGCTCGGTGCTCGATTCGAACCAGTAACCTTCCGATCTAGAGGCTAATACTTTAACCACCAGACCCTTAGGTCGGCCGCCCGTAAAGATAAGCACGTATAAGTAGCCACCAGCATCACACCCGGGCGCATCGAAGTACCGCAGCGAATCAATTCCTCAAAACCACCTTCCCTTAACGCTCATGGGCGTAATTATCATTTGCATTATGCGAAGCCTTTTTCTTCGCCGCATCAAAATGCGCATTACGGCTTCCCCTCGCTCTCGTCGCTAATTAGGCGGCATCAAAGCGAAACGACAGGAATCGGTCACTTTTTAAATGTGCACACGTGCGCTCTTTTTCTACCGCGAAATCCGCAGCAAAAACGCACGTTTTCCCCTTTTTTTATCTCCATTTTCCCTCTCTTCCGAGCGCAATTAAAAGAAAAGATTTCGCGTAATCACAAAGGCGCTTTTTATAACGTGAAACAACTTCGCTTAGGTTTTGCTTTTTTGTGAAGCCTTTAACCAGTCGCTTCGCCCATTCGGATATGAACTTATTACTGGATTTGTCTGAGCGAAAAGTGGCGTAGTCGTTGTTATACCTTCCTGGTGGGTGTCTCGAAGTGGTTTTTCGTTTTTTGAGAAACTGGTGACATCTTGATGGACAAATGACTCGGCAATTGTCGAAAAGTTTTCTCAGAGTTTCGTAGTTCTTCTCGAGCCAAGATGAGAATGCGCGCTCGCAAACAATAATCATTTCGCTCCGGCGTAATTATCCGGCACACTCTAGCAGTGACCACAATTCTATTTTGATCGTAAATTCTGCTCTCTACCCAATTTTCGTCGAAAACGAGATTTGTAGTTCTTCTCGTTAGTTAGTCAAGAAGTACTTTTAAGCCCGGTGCACAATCCGGTTTTTCAACTTGTGGCGCCGCTGCGGCAACGCAAGTGCGGTTTGAGGTACATTAGATCCAATAGAGTAGTGTACACACTCCGGCGCAGCTGTTGTGACGCACGCCGAACACGTACGAAATCGAACCCCCCCCCCCCAAGTCCCGATTGATCAATAAAAATGGAAAGTAGTAAGAGAGAGAAAATATTACAAAAATATTACACAAAATAACGGGGAAATAGACAGCCTTTGGTCGAACAAGATTTTATTTGAAGCATGAAAGACGTCATATTTTAATATATTATTGTACATTCCAGTATATCAGTTATATATTTTTGGTTCGAAACATTTACATTTAGATGGAAAAACTCTTTTCTTCATCATGAATTCTATATATCTTATAATTCGGGCTTGAATGCATAAACACTGCCTCTCATAATGTAAGAATTCCTTTTTTTTACTCGTTTATATACGTTTGCCGATAAAAAAAAACTACTTTTATATATTCAGTTCAAACCAAGTCCTTTTACATAGACACTTTTTAAGTCGACGCAATTCTGTCAGTGGTTCTATGGCTGGAGACATTGTTATGGCCCTCTTAAAAATGTCTACCAGTTGCGGCGTCGCATCAGTCTTTATTCATTCCATGTCCTGAAATTATTAAAATTCACTTTGTTACTCTCTCTAGCTCTCTTTATCTAAAATCCAATTGTTCAGTTTCGATATGCTACAAAATTTATGTCATTGTTACATGGACTGGAGATTAAAACGTAAGGGTAAACAAAACTCTTTAAAAAAATTTCTAACTAAACTTTTCTTATTGGCAAAATGTATTAAAATGAGATATAGACTCTCCCCCCGTAGTTTATTTTGAAAACACTTCCTTTTAAAAGTTCCCACAAAACAGTTTTCACTCATTACTTCCGTGCTAAATTTTATTATGTTTAAAATACTTTCATATAAGATGATAAGTCATATTTGACTAGCAAATATCATTACCAAATAAATCAACGTGACATAAGGTATCGCCACCCTAGATTAATGTAGCCCGTGTGTTCTGATACCATAAAGAGTAGAATGGCATCTAGACTACTTATGTTCAAAACGTAAGGCGAAGATTAAGCAATAATTTGGTAATTTTTAACTAACGTCGTACTAGAGCAACACAACGGGCGATTGACGACAGTCCGAGATCATCACATTCCCTAAGGGAAAGGTTCGAGGACAACAACACGTCATTTTGAACCACGGTCAGATGACGACGAAACACCTGAGCTGGCAACTCTCTCTCCAAACTTCCACATCAAACCCAACATGAGGTCGCTCGTCCACGACAGGTTTAAGGTGCACCTGCCGCCTCTACTCCATACGCTTACAAACATCCATGCCCTGACCCGGATTCATATCTAGAGGCTAACACCTTAACCACCAGACCAGTTGGTCGGCTGTAAGATTAGGATTCACAGGGGTTGGTACTTTCTTCAATACCACGTGATCGTCAGACAGAGCGATCGGGAAAAATTACAGGAATCTGTGCGTACATGCTCTGTCTGTTCTACTATAAGGTCTATTCTCCTAGTCTAAAGGTTTTCAAAAAGGTAAGACTCCAGTTTTCTCAGGTTCTTAGCCCTCCAAGTGGTTTTGACGAGATATTTCGTCAATAAAGATCGGAACAGTTTTGTTCAGGCCGAGATATGTCATCAACACGATATTGACAAGTATTTTATGATCACGATAACAACATCTTGCCATTTGTTTTCCAAGGATCACCACGATCGTGTCAGTTTTGCTAATGACGACGTACCCCGTAGAGACAACCACAAGGAGGGTTAAAGGGTTAAATTAGTAACTGTATCACATTTTACTAATCTAATTTCAACATTTGCTTTCTGTACAGTATTGTCGTCATAGCAACAAACTTCAACCACACAGAAAAAACCCTCCCGTCAACAAAGCACTCGCGACTACCGCAGTCGAAAACGCTCCCCAGGAGAAGAACACCCCGCTAACAAATCCTCCAGAAAAGGATACAACCACCTTCCGAAAAGATCCTCACTCTTATCTCAACACCCCATCTCAAAAAACCTTCCGACTCACACCCTTTTACCTCTCGCCGCCCTCGAAACTCTTTCATCCCGGGTTAACAAACACTAAGTGCAAAGTGGGCGGCAAATTCTAATTAAGTAATTTGGCCGGCAAGCCCGGCAGCCTGTGCGCGGAGAATCAACTCATAATTTAATTACCTTTTTTATGTACGCACCTAGTGTGCCCGGAAGCCACATCCATGCGTACTCCGGCTCTAAGTAGGACAAAGGACCGAGATAAGACTCTCATCCACCACTGGGCGAAGGGGGTGACTACGTGATCGCGGGGGGAGGTCCAGGATAGAACGGGGAAAAAATAATAATAAAATGCACCATTAAACTTTTAGTTCTGGCAATAAAACTGCGGCGATAAGATAATAAGTGCACAGAGGGTGAGGAAGAAAGTGGAAGATAAAAAGTGGTCGACATTTACATGGATGACACGGGGTGGGAGATGTGCTGGTCGTTTGCGTTTTCGAGGAAAAGGAACGCTTTTGCCGGAGTGGTCCCTCTTGGATCGTTTGCGTGTTTCTAATGGGGTGATGTGAGGGGTCTGTTTGATGCATGTTGATAAGCTCACTTGATGCCTGCTGCCCTTTCGGTGTCCACTTCGGTGATGTCATTGGGGAAATGGAGGTGGGAACTGAAAGACATTTCAAATGGAAGTACAGTACAAAAACAGCAATTCGGAGTGGGATTATTCTGTAAAAGACTGGTGTTTGTTCGCAAATTATTAATTTGTTTTTAAAATTACAATAATAAAAACTTATGTCTAAGAGGCACGATGGAATTTGGGAACTAATTCGGTTCTCGTCATTAGCAAAATTGGTCTGATCTCGATGAACGAGTAATCTCGCCAAAACCACATAGACGGTTGGTTTTTGAACAAAATTTTTAAGACCTAGAAATGTGACGTACAGGATGTCTTAGAATTCATTGGAAGAGTTGACAATTTTTATTACAAAAGCAATCATATCAAGAGTATAAAACGTCCTATAACAACTCTAACGAGAGGAACTAGAGGTAGAGAACTCTAACGATATGTAAGGAACTCTAATGAGATGTAGTGAACTCGAACGAGATGTAAGGAACTCGAACGAGATGTAAGAAACTCGAATGAGATGTAGGAAAATTGAACGAGATGTAAGAAACTCGAAAGAGATGTTGAGAACTCGAACGAGATGTAGGGAACTCGAACGGGATGTAGGGAACTCGAACGAGAATTAAGGAACTCGAACGAGATGTAGGGAACTCAAACGGGATTCAGGGAACTCGAACGAGATGTAGGGAACTCAAACGGGATTCAGGGAACTCGAACGAGATGTAGGGAACTCAAACGGGATTCAGGGAACTCGAACGAGAATTAAGGAACTCGAATGAGATGTAGGGAACGAGATATAGGGAACTCGAACGGGATGTAGGGAACTCGAACGAGAATTAAGGAACTCGAACGAGATGTAGGGAACTCGAACGAGAATCAAGGAACGAACGAGATGTAAGGAACTCGAACGAGATGTAGGGAACTCGAACGAGATGTAGGGAACTCGAACGAGATGTAGGGAACTTGAACGAGATGTAGGGAACTCGAACGAGATGAAGGGAACTCAAACAAGGTGTAGGAAACTCGAACGAGAGGTATGGAATATGTCTAAATGTATATTCGAAAATTCCTCCTCCTCCTCAATAGATGGTACCACAGAAGCACCTCGGAGGCGCTATCAAATTTGAGGGTGATAGAAGTCAGCAGACATTCAACTCTAGACTGACCAGTGGATAGGCGAAATCATTTCCATTTAATCATGGTACTAAGGTTTTTCCGACAAGAGCAATATAGAGCAAGCTTCTCCTGATCACCCTTAATTGTCTTGGACTGTCCAGGGATATGTATTCCCCCCTCTCTCTCTCTCTCTCTCTCTCTCTCTCTGCTCATTTTCCTTGAAGAGTAACGGATTAGCAACAGGCGGGTTTCTTTATCGAAGCTCGATCCAACCAAAGACTGTCGTCGTGAACTTGGTAGGTGGTGTATATTTAATCTGTCCCGGCCTCCAATCTCCTCACGTTGGTGTGGTTTGGATGTTTGGAGAGTGGGGTGCCGGCGCAGGTTTTGTGATTAGTTTTCGTACACAGATTTTTCCAAATCATTTTATTTATTGATGGTGGCCAGTTTATATGCAAAATCAGCTTGGGGAATCCGCTGGATCATGACAAGGGAAGTGCTTCCAGTCACATGAGGAGTGGATAGGCTCGCCCGGAACCTATTGTCCTCTCAACAGAGGAGGAATCTCAGCACTGACGTTGAATAGTGTCCGGAGTTGACTTCGGGTCACTCAGAATATCCCAGTTTGGTCTTCTTCCGCTCGCTGTCTCAACTCATCTCCCTTCGCTAGTGCAAAACAGTAAGAGGCAAAGGCCTCACCCCCTTTCATTAGAACAAGAACCCCCTTTTCTCCTTGACTCTCACCAATCCAGCCGAAATACCCTAGTTTTATTCAGATACTCTACCCTACAATAATGAACCGGACGCCAGCGGATTTGCATACAATACGACTACTTGTTTGGGGGTGTTTTTCTTGGTATGGCCTGGGACCTTTGCATGGTGTTCCTGGTCAATTGAACATTTTGATAGCCTACATGAACATTTTGGGCCATCAGGTTATTCCTACGCTCTGTCAATTATATGGAATGGTCGAATGTTACTTTCAGGACGACAACGCTTCCTGTCATGTTGCAGCTTCTGTCAAGCAGTGGTATCAAGATATGGATGTAAAACGTCTTCCATTGGTCTGCTCAGAGTCCCGACCTAAACCCCATAGAACATCTGTGGGACGAGTGAGAGCGACGCTTACGGAACAAGGAACCACGTCCGAAATCGACAGCCGAGCTGGCGACATTCTTGAAGCAGATATGGACACAAATACCCGTAGCTGTGTATCAAAACCTCGTTGAAAGTATGCCCAGAAGGGTTGCTAGTGTCATTGCAGCACGTGGAGGACTATCCCCTATTAAAGCATGTATTATTTCCCTTACACCATCACATCTTGCTGTCCGGTCCATTATTGTAGGGGAGTGTATACGATGAAGCGAGGGTCATTAAATAACAGTTGTACTCGTCATCTGACAATGGTTCAAAATGACGAAGATTCCCCAAATCTTTCCCTTCGAAAATTATCCTGGACTGTCACCAATAGCCCGTTGGTCTAGTGTAACTTAAATTCACCTACCTTTCTATCTAACTACCTTGGTGCAATATGTCTCAATAAGACGCAGTGCTACAAATGCCAGGCAACACCTCATCATACCATAGATTAGAATCAAAAGTTGTGCCTCAGGTAAAAAGCGATAATCCTTTATACGTCAACCTGAGACATGACAAAAATATATAACAGTAAATTTAAAGCATCCCTTAAAATGTCGACAGCAAAAAAATTAATTCCACCAACTCATCTTTAAAAAATGAGTTCATATAAAGTTCCTTCCTTCCCAATCCATCCTAAACTTTAGTTTTCAAAAAAAATAATTCCCTTATTACGTTTTCCTTTTTTTTCCCCCCGTTCTCCTTCTCGCAAAGTTTAAGAGCACCGACCGTACGGGGGAAAAGTTCACAAAGTTCGGTACGAATTTCGGAGGGTATCGAAATTATCGTCGACTCCCCAGGGGGGTGACCCATTCTCCCGAGGGGTGACGAAAGGGGGAGGGCCGGCTAACTGTCGGGTGAGAAATGAGGCCGAAATGACGGATGACTTTAAAGATTTAAAAATTTATTTGATCCAGTTTAAAGAGGAGGGCTCCTGCAGAGGACCTCGGCACCCGGAGAGTTAAAGGAGCGTCGAGGGACACTTTTCCGGTGCATTTTATCCTCTAAATATTAAAAAAAAGAGGACATAATTCTCTTTTCCTGTCGACATGTTTTATTCATGTCTTGTTACGGAGATGTCGCCACCAAGGCAAGGGGAAATGAGGATGTTTTTTCCGTATTTTAAATTTGTTATGTTTTCGGGCTTTTTTCTTTTGTTGTTTCGATGCGATGAGAATTTCAGTTCACGAGTTAGGGGATATGAATTATTGGTGCGACCCAGAGGAGCGGGGGGGGGAGAAAGAAAATTGGGGTGCCTCGTTCTCGAGCTGTAAATGGACGTCGATCGCTTGCCGTCGGTTTATCATTTTTCAAAAGAAAAATTTGGCGGAATTTTCAGTAATGTGCATATTTTTATAAGCATCTATTCTTTTCTAGAGTCATTTCGATGTCTACATATGAGGCGTGTATTCATATGCTGTTATAAACTCTATAACACACCAAGAAGGAGCTGTCCGATTGCGATTAAAAATGGGTGGATGTGAAGAACATACATAGAAAACAAACGATTCAAATTGTAGAACAATTAATGATTTATTTCAGAGTTTGACGGTTACGATGGGAGGAAGTCAATAAGGCGTTGGTCCACCTCTGGCCTGGACGCAAGCCGTCACCCGGCGTTACATAGACTGAAAAAGTTCCCGGATGGTGTCCTGCGGAATTTCATGCCAAATTGTCACCAGCTGTCTGGCTAAATGGTTAACATTCCGGGATGTTTGCGATCTCCTTCAAATAATGTCCCAAATATGCTCTATGGGAGAGAGATCAGGAGACTTAGCTGGCCAAAGAAGTGTTGGGAAAGCTTGAAGACATTTAATAGCAACACGTGCCGTGTGCGGCCGGGCATTATCTTGTTGAAAAGTAAGTTCGGTGTGTTGCAAAAGAAAAGGTAACACAACCGACCGCAGAATGTCGTCTACAAACTGATGTGCTGTAAGTGTGCCAGAATTGACTACCAAAGGGGTCCGGCTTAGGGATGCGACATCGACAGCAAAACATCGATGTTTTGAAACATCGATGTTCAAAATTAAAACATCGATGTTGATAATACATCGATCCAAAAACATCGATGTTTTAAAAATTCAGTGTATTTAAACTTTTTTCCCCATTTCTTAAAACTGGTTTAGCAACTAGTGATGCGACATCGGCTCCAATGCATCGATGTTTTTATAAAACATCAAAGTTCTGAAAACATCGACATCGATGTCGCATCCCTAGTCCGGCTATCAAAGGAGACGACACACAGACCCTAACGCCCTGTTGTGGGCATGTGTGGCCTGCGATAGCAGCGGCAGGATCCACACGCTGTCCTGGACGTCTCTAGACCCGTATGCGTTGGTCAACAGGACATAGTTGGAAACGGGACTCGTCACTAAAGACTATACGTCCCCAGTCAGCCCCGTTCCAAGTGGACCGAGCCCGACAAAAGTCCATCTTGGCACGTGGATTTTTCTGTTATAGAGTGTATAAAGGGTTCCAGTCAACATGAAGTCCAAAAAAGTTTCGCAAGCAAAATTAACCCTCCTTGTGAGGTATCTCGAAATCAGCAAATTTGACCAGACTTTGATGAATGTGAAATATAACGTTATTAGAAAAAACTGTCCCGATCTCTATCGTATCATCGTAAAAAAAAAAACGACGAAATGGCGATGACGAAATATCTCGTCTTTAGCAAAGTTGGACAAATCTTGTTGGACGAAATATTTTGTCATTTGAAGAAACTTACCAGACCCTCTTGTCTTCATTAAAATATCGTCAATGTCTTGACGAAGAGATGGCATTAGCAAAATTGGTCAGATTTAGATGGACGAGATATCTCGTCAAAATCTGTTGGAGTGTTAAATACAAAAAATTCAATAGGATCAAAATATCTGTTGTTTTTTTTTAATGATTGTCCCAGTTCAACCATGTTTAAATGTTCAGAATAATTTTATAAATGTTTTTAAACAAAGTGCATGAAAACTTTTTAAGGTTTCCACAAAAATACAGTATTTGTAACAACAAAATTTTTAAATGGCCTTTCTCCTACTTCCTTTTGACGATTTAACAATTCACAGTTCATCATCTTAAGTATAATATCTTTGAAGAAATTAAAAAAAGGATTATTAAAAATAAAAATATGTACCTAAGTCTTAGGAACAAGTAGAAAATTTATTATTCTTTAATCAAATATACTTTAAGGTTACCAACACCCGAAGCTTCGTATTTTCTTGGTAATCGTATGAATATATTTTTTTTTAAAGATAGCGAACGTGATACCCTGAGATTTAACAGAGGAAATAGATTTTGAAATTTTTGAAATTTTAATCAATTGATAGCACAATTAAAATTTTGAGGATTCACTTAATTAAGTTTAATGACCTTCACTGAAAGTCAATTTACAATTTTCGATTTTATTAATATTTTCGTTTGTTGGTGTTTTATATCGCAATGGTAATGCTACACCAAACACCAGGCATACCATGTCAAGTAATGGACATAAACACAGAGAAGTTTTTTTTTTGACCGAAGAGAGGAATGCACTCGGGGAGGAATCAAACCGGCGCCGCTTACAACTCGCAAGGTCCTAGAGCAGTGGACATACCCACCGAACAAGACGGCCCCTGATTTGATTCATAAAAGTGGATTTAAGGAATTCTTTTTAAATCACACATTAATTTTAGTACTTCCGACATAAATATTCATATAAATTTTATATATAGAGAACACACTTTGTTTCAAACAAAATTGTTTTTAAGATTTGTTTTCTTCAGTGCCCTATAGTATTTTTCTCTTTCCGAGGTCTCTAAAATTTTCTTTTATTGATGAGAGTATATTATAAAAAAGAGCGTTTACTTGTGAAGCTGTTCTTTAGTAGAAGTGAGGTTAATTTGCTAATTTTTCGAGAACGTCACTGGATATCATTGATAGTAAATTTGTGAGCTGATTAATTTTTTAGTTTTCTATAAACTAAAAAATGAATGTTGAAAATGCTTCATGAATTTTGGCTTTAATTTTTCCATACTAATATTTTAGCATCGGTGGAAATTTAGAGCCAAACATCAGCAAAACAATGATAAATTAAATTAATTCCAAACAAACGTATTTTTAAGCCTATGTTTATGTTTAAATCGAAATAGATTCGTCCTCTGTCTTAGCAACCTGATAATGAAAAGTGTACTTTTCTACGGTTTTCGTTCTTTCAGAAGTCTTAGCTGTGTGGTTTTTTGTCCTTAATAACCTGTACGCTTCTGTGGGGAACATATTAATGTTCACGCTACGTTCTCTTTGTTTCTCTTTTTGGTTCTACATCATTAGTTACTGCTTTCAGAATTTTTGAAAAGAAAATTTTTGGAATTAATAAAAATTCTGCTAGTTTAAATATTTAAAACCTATTAAAAAACGGTTTACCTCACAAATGAGCTGCAGCGATTTATGTTTACGTTAAAGATCAGTAAGCTCCAAAACAATCTCAAAACATCATGCATACTAATAGAACATTAGTTACTGATTTCACAAATTTTGAAAAGAAATTTCCAGAATAAATTTAAATTACGTTAGTTTAAATATTTCAAACCTATTAAAAAACGGTTTGTCTCACAAATGAGCTGCATATATTTGCGTTTGCGTTGAAGAGCAGTGTCGAGCGTTTAAGTCCCCCAAAATGTCCCAAACGCCGTATATTAATCTGTAAAAGTAGTTTTACCTTTACGTTATAATGTATGCAGTGAAACCAACTAGCTTGCTTTACTCTCAATCGCCTTCCACTTGATTTTGGATTCAATAACTGTTCAATCTCGTTTTAATGAATGTATTTTCGTTTCAGTCGCCAGTATTTATGGAACTCGGCGACCCTAAACTGAGGAGCTTTTTCAGTGATCCACCTACATACAAAGTGTCTTGCATTAAAGTAAACATTACTCTTAATATTTTCGAAATTTTAAGCAGATTGAAAAATTGCGTTTTAATAATTTAATTTATTTTCAATTTTATTTAAAGCTTAAGACATTGGGTAGCGGAAATTTAGATTCATTAAATATAGTTCGCATACAGGTATATCGAGCCACCTCGTTATCATCTGTCTCTTTCCATGGCTCTATCCGGACTGTTGGCCGGTTAAATTATGTAACCTGTAAGACGTATAAACCTGTCCGTTGTCTTCAACCCTGTTAAAATATTCAGAGAGTCATATCTGGTGTCTGAGCTTGAGATTTGTCAACTCGATACATAGGGTGGGTAGGTGTTCCAAATACCGCCACTGGGCTTAATATCGCCTACTCGTGTTTGCAGGTTCCTACACACGTAGCGCCATCGGCAAGTTTCCTATCAGTTCTATCACCATTGCATCTCAAGTATTGGAGGCTGTAATCAACGTATTTTTGTCTCCAATCAATTTAGGGAATATTGTGAAGAATCAATTGACTCTTACCAAAAAAGCACTTAACATGACACCTGGCTATCTGGACTGGCGCCTGCTTAAGCTTGCAAACGGAGACTTGTTCCCCCCTTTCGCAAGGGGTACAGAGGGAGCGTCGCCGACTGTCCAGCGAATGATCTTACTGCTGATATGTCACGAAGGCTCTCAGCCAATTCGGACGAGGCGCCGATCCTAGAACTTGAATTTGCAGAAGAAAAAAAAGACGATTTGACTTTTGGACGTTGTACTGGCGGTTGAGCAGAGACGGAACAGCCGTTCCTGGATGTTTTCGAGGACTTGTGGAGTTCTGAAAAGAGCGAGCTCTCACTCCAACATTTCGTGAGTATATATATCCTATTGAGAGGAATGGGAACAACCTGTTACAAATTGCTTGAAAGTTGAGAGCATCCTGTTCCTAAACTGCTGGGAAATTCAGGAACATCCGGTTCCAAACTGATTGAACTTTGGTAGTATCCTGTTCCGAACCACCATCGTACTCCATCCGAATCCTGCCCCTGAACTTTAAAATCCAAACAATTTGTAAAATAACTTTTCATTAACCTAGAATAAAGAAAACTCTATACTGTAGGAAATCTCATGATTGATTTGCTACCCAGTGAGATTCAGTTCTTTACAATATCCAGTTCAGTGTTTCCAAATCATAATTGTGTTTAGATGATTCGAAAGTACATTCAATACTAAAGGTAGGTAGGTATGCTCTACTAACAAATCGTTTTGAATAGTAACTCCTCATTTTGCCAGTAAATTCGTCATTTCGCCATCGGGTGGTAATAGGAACAGGGGTAAGCGATATTAGGAACCCACTCACGAAAACTCTCTTGGGAAACTTTCTGAAGTTTGAGTAGTTAACTTATACTGAGGTAAGTAAAGAAGGTATTGGATCTCTGGAAATCAAAGGATAATGGTTTCTATTGATATTCATTTAGTTTCCAGCGCTTGATTTCCCAACCCAGGGAATGATATACAAAGAAATAGGGTAAGCGATATTTGGAACACATACCCTATCATGCTACATGCTTTTTCACATGTGCGTACGATCCTTTATCTTAAGTGCAAGGTTTTCATTGGTCAGGCTGGTTAAACCTGACCCTACGAGAACAACATACAGGGTTTGTCCGTAAAGTAATGAGACTGGATCTGGTGAAAAGAATTTATTGATCCGATTGGTACATATTGTTAAAAGTCTTCAAAATAGTCTCCTTGTGCGTCGATACACCGCTGCCAACGCAGGTCCCAAGCTGCAAAAGCTCCCTGGAAGTCAGCTGACGCAACCTCTTTCAGAGACTCTGTGACAGCTCGTTGGATGGCGGGAACATCTTCGAAACGGTGACCTTTCAAGTCTTCTCTTGAGCTTTGGGAACAGGAAAAGTTCTGCCGGGCTCACATCGGGGCTGTACGGTGGCTGCGGTAAGGTTGCAACCCCTATCTGTGGGCCACGTAGGCAATCACAACGAAGGCGGTGTGAGCTGGAGCTTCCAGCGATCGGCAATCTCCGGTCGTTTCCGTTTGACGGCTCTGTGCAGGCGCGCAAGGACTTCTTTGTAGAAAACGGCGTTGATGGCTCGTCCTGGAAGTACAAATTCTTTGTGGACCACTCACTTTGACCACATTTTCGTCGAAACCACTCGTTGAAGAGCGTCCAAATCGCACCAGGGTCTCCCGTCCGTTCTTGAACTCACTGAACCTGAGCCCTTGACTGGGCGTCGTCTATGTAAGCCTCCTTAACAAAGGGAAGCCTCTGGGAAACGGTTTTGCCAAGGTAAAAGCAAAATTTAATCGTGTAGCGCTGCTCCACCGAACGTTCCATTTTTGGCTTTTTCTGCCGTGACAAAAAACTCAAAAACAGCTTTTGCGTCATGTGTGATCCTCACAGCATCAGAGATCGGAAGCGACGGCCGCCCGGTGAGTTGCTTAGCTTAGACCCCCCACCACAAATCCCGCCCCCAGGGAGCGCGCTGCTGGCGACTGGAGCGCCGCGCGGTGGCCAGTCTCATTATTTTACGGACACACCCTGTACATTTATCAAATTTCCTAACCGTCCAAGTGGTTTCGACGAGTTATCTCGTCCACCAAGATCTGATAAATTTTACCAATGACGAGACACCTTGTCATCAAGATTTTGCATTTTGTATGATGACCAGAGTAAGATCTGCTCAGTTTTCCTCTAATGACGAGATATCTCGTTCAGACAACCACAATTAGACTTGAACGTTCGTATGCATTTATTTAGTGACGAGATGCCTTGTTATGAAGGTATTACATATTTTTGTGTGATGACCAGATTAAGATTTTGTTAGATTTATCCTAACGACGAGATATCTCGTCCATCAAGATCGGGTCGGGTTTGGTTGGTTTTTCATGGCGCAAGGGCCAGATCTGGCCAAACATCGTATATATATGAATCAAAAGTCAGGCGACAAAACTAAATATCTATATAAATAAGAATGGGGTGTTTGTTTGTACATTCAATATTTTCGACCCATTTCAAGTTTTCTATCCGTTTTGGACCCTTCTGATGCCGAATCCGCCTTTTTCTCGTTTGGTGTCTGTCTGTCTGTCTGTCTGTCTGTCTGTCTGTCTGTCTGTCTGTCTGTCTGTCTGTCTGTCTGTCCGTCTGTCCGTCCGTCTGTCTGTCTGTATGTTGTGCCCTATACACGTCCACGCTGTTTAAGATATTTTCATGGAAATTTGCATACAGTGAGTACTTATCTTCATTTAGTGAGTGGCATTGGTTGCGAAAGTCTGTCTGTCTGTCTTTCTGTTCTATGCTCGATTTTGTGTTTGTGTGTTTGTGTACACATCACATGAATGGTATTCCAGATATTTGATTACAATGTGTTTTATTTAATACATTATTTATTAGTTCAGTGAATGCAATATTAAACATTTTTTTATTGTTATATTTAGAAGAGTTTCATGCTAAAACACCTGAGTAAGTATACTTAAATCATCCACAATTTGATAGTTTTCGAAAAATTGGAATGTAGTTTGAGTATTACGATTACTTTTAGTTGCTTTACCATTAATGCTGAAAACCAATTATTTTTCAAAAAAAAATTTTATGGTGAAATTTTAGCTCTGATACTTCATTTATTTCGAGTCTTATTTTTATTCTTTGAGCAATGAAAACGATTTCCGAATATTTGGGACAGACGATATTTTTCAACGAAACGAGAATGAACAAGATCGCGGGAGCAAAGATATTTTTTCTGATTCTTTCGCTCTGAATTAATTTCACATTTCTAAATTTTGTACACTTTTAGTTGTAAGTTGTAGCAACTGTGCGAGATTAAGAGATAAAATTGAATCACAAATTAATATCTTTAGAACAATTTTTTGCGACATCTTTTATTTTGTTTTATTTCACTGTTTCTTGTTTTAAATATTTATTATTTTAATACATGTGTTTTCCTTCTCATCACACGCAACAGCACCACAAAGTATTAGACTTAAAAATGTTAGGTAAGTCAGTATAAATTTTCAGTAAATTTTAAGTGTAGTTATGCCATTATTGAAAGAATAATGCCGTTATTTAAAGAATAATGCCGTTATTGAAAGAATAATAATGTTTAAAAATCCAAACTAGAACTTTTTCCAACATTAAAAAATTTGTTGTCATAATGACAGGAGAAGATTACAAAATTTCACAATGTCGCATACCGGAGGCAAGAGTACCACAAGTAAAAAAATATTGTTTTGTTGACTATGAGTGCGAGAGCACTCGCCGTAAATCGTAATTTTAATTAATTCAGTTGAACATGAAAAGAACTTAAGAAAGGGAATTCCAAATCTCCCTCAAAATCGTCTATTATAGTAGTAACCTTAGTATCACCTTTCGTCATTTTGTAGCTTTGTCATACAGCAATTGTGCGATGTATGTGAAATGTATAACATGAATGGATATGCATGTGTAGGATTTGTGTCCAAAGTAAGTTGTAGAAAATATAAAGATGGCGAAAGGTGTTAAAATAAATTTTTATTCTACAAAAAACGTAAGTCATTATATGTTTTGATTATCTCTTCAATCTAGAGTAAACCAATTCAAACCGAGTAAGGTCGGGTATTTTGCTAGTAGTTTATAAAACCAATGTTTTTAAAAATAAAAACATGTCTTTGTGGTTAGCATATGATAAAAAGTTAATGTAAAATGAGGTGATAAATACCAAATCGAATGAGTCTATTCGGTTACATACAGTTGCAACATGCAATCAGGACAATACAACATGCAATCAGGACATGTTATTAAGATGTGTCTGACTGAAAAAATAGAGTTGCACTTGGAACGCATTGGAATGGGTTCTCCACGTAATAGGTGTCTATGAGTTAAATAAGTGTCTTTTTCGGTGTCTTGTGAGTTTTGTATCATAATTTCGATTTAAAATAGTTTTATTAAAGCCATTATTAAATTATTTGTTTTATGGATGGATATAATTTAATTTGTTTTGTCATTTGAAGTCCCAGGTGTTTTTCTAACGTGAGTTAAATGATTTTTTAGGTAGGATTCTCATGTCTGAAAATAGCACTTTTAAAGTGAGCTGCTGTGTTGCATTTTTGGCTGTCAAGTCAGCTCTCTTCTTACCTCCAATACCCACATGTCCGGGAATCCAGCAAAAATTTATCACATATTTGGTCTTTTAAAATAAAAAATCGTTTCATTGCATACAGTATTAACCTCTACGCTGCGGCAGGTAGACAGCTGTTACCACTACAATTTTGTTTACGCCAGCGATATGGTATAGATCTGTGTACAGTGAATGTTATCTCCCTTTAAGTGACCGCTGGCATCGATCATCATTTGCGAGTTGTCAGCGACTGATCTTGTAGAGGATCCCTCCTTTGGTTGGGTTCCCTACCCTGTCGACCGTGAGGTGTGAACGCTTTAGGAGAAAGACAGAAGGTCCTGGTGATATACGCCACACAATACTATGAAAGAAGGTCGTTAGTCGTAAATGCCACATAAAGCTCTATTGCTTAAGTTAGGTAATTTTGTAAGGGGGATTGGTTATGGAGGCGAAAGAACCGTTCCTGGAGACGATTTAAAAGAATCTAAGCAGAGCAGCGTAAAGGTTAAAGGATGGCTTTTAGGGGCAAACCAAGGGGGTTTAAAACACGTATGCACACGAAGCAAAATTTCCTTCAGCAAGCTAAAAACGCATAATACGCAGCAATCTTCCCCGGATAAACCCAGACGCAATTATCAACAATCTCCTCCCCGACGCAACACAGGAATTCGCCGCAATCGGGAGCTCCAAAGCACCCCCATTAACGATTCCAAACCCCGCTCGGATCTCGATCAAAAGGCGTCCCTACACCAAAGCGTCCCACGACAATAATTAAAATCACACCGATAACAAAAAATAACCAAGACGAGAACGCCACCGGAAGCCGAAGGGTCGCCTCGACCCCCCCCCCCCTCGCACCCACATCACGTACCACGAACCCTTTTAACGGGGGTCATTTGCATTCACCAGCGAAACCCTGCTTAAGTCGAACCCTTGCTAGCCGTCGTGGAAAAAAAACTCGGCAGAAAAATTCCACGGTAATTGTATTAAGTCGAATACCTCAGACGGTCGTCTGCGGAGGGGGGAGGGTCGAGTCCACCCCCGTTCTACCCCGCATCCGTCTTTCCCCAGCTACCCCAGGGGACATTTTAACCTTCGTGATTAGGTTGGTATGCAAATAGGGCAAAAGAACCCTCGTCCATATAAATGGTTTTTGAATACCAATTGACTCGGGTTTTGGTTGGGGCGTCGTGTGGGGGCCCCGGGGCCCCCTCTCGGGTCCTCCATCAAATGTTTCTCCAGATGTTGCGCCGAGGAGGGCATTTTTCTTGCCCGGGTGTGTCAAGGGGGGCTTTTATGTTGGGAGGTGTTTGCTGCCTGGGAGAATTGTTTGGGATCTTTGGATTTGTTTTGGAGGAATACGGAGCCGGCGGTTGGGGTTTTAGGCGTTAGGTCCAAAAACGGACGAGCTGAGCCGACAGTGAGATAAAACAAGAATATATACATTAAGAATCTACTTTGCGAAATTTGAACGCTGCTACTTTCGGAATAATGTGCCTTTCCTGCTTCGCAACTTAAAAAAAAAATATTTATTGAATGAGCATCATCTATATATACATAAAAAGGATGTGTGTATGTGTATATATTCTTTATACAAATCTACACCGTTTGACACATACACCCAATTTGGTACCCTTATACTTTAGAACACTGCGGAAAACATAGCCTATTTCTTTTCTGACTTTAGACCCATCTGTAGCCATGAATATTGGCACACAGGTAGTCCTGAAAGTGTCCCCTCGAAGCCCAATTTTAAAATCTAAAGTTTGTTTTCCTGCAATAAATGAATATGGATAAGGAAACACGTTCTTAATGGTTTTTTGTATGCGTTAACGCAGGGAAATGTCGCGGTCATATTTTAGCTCTCGCGGCCATATTTGAAACCCGAGCACAACGCCGTATTATACAATTATATGCTATCTTCGGTAATGGTAATTTTAGTTAACGTCGTACTAGAGCGACACAACGGGCTATTGATGACGGTCCGGGATCAGTCCCTTAAGGGAAAGATCCGAGGACAACACCTCGTAATTTTGAACCACGGTCAGATGACGAAGCAACACCTGAGCTGGCACCCCCCTTCAAACTTCCACACCAACCCAACGTGAGGACTTTCGGCCACGACAGATTTAAGGTGCACCAGCCGCCTCTACACCATACGCTTACAAACATCCATGCCTGGACCCGGATTCGAACCAGGAACCTTTCGATCTAGAGGCTAACACCTTAACTACTATACCGGTTGGTCGGCATGCTATCTTCGGAAATAAACAGATGATAAAAGTATGTCACAAATGTATATAGTATATATATATATATATATATATATATATATATATATATATATATATAATAACAACACAAAATATACAAAATAACATAACACACACAAAATAACAAAAAATAACCAAACAGCCGGGGTGCATTAACCAGAAACCGAAACTCGAAACTACCCATGCACGCGCGCTGAAGCTGCAGACATAGCATGGTAAGCAATATAATTTCAAGAACACAAGAATTTCTAAAAAAATGTAACAAAAGTCTTAAAAAATAATAAAAAATGAAGAAATGTTGGTGGATCAGGGCGTCATCAGGGAGGAGCCGGACACAAACAACATAAAATGGTGTTCATTTCGTTCTGTTCCTGCTCTGTTTTGGTATTTTGTTCTGTTTTTGTTTTACTTGATTTTTGGTGGTGTTTGGGGGAGTGTATGAGCAATTTTTCAGCCTAATGCTGCTCATATGTAGAAAACACCATTTTATGTTGTTTGGGTCAGGCTCCTCTCTGATGACGCCCTGATCCACCAACATTTCTTCATTTTTTAAGACTTTTGTTACATTTTTTTAGAAATTCTTGTGTTCTTGAAATTATATATATATATATATATATATATATATATATATATATATATATATATATATATATATATATATATATATATTTATTATTTTTTTATTTTTTATTTTTTTATTTATTTTTTTTTTTTATTTTTTTTTCTTCTTGAACATCTACACCTTTAACCAATCCACACCAAATTTTGTACACTTATTCTTTAGAACACTGGGGAAAACATAGGCTATTTCTTCCCTGACTTCAGACTAACTGTAGCCATGAAAATTGGCAGGTAGCTCTAAAAGTGCCCTTCGAAGCCTCAATTATAAAATATAAAGCTTGTTTTCCTGCAATAATTGGGCATGGATAAGAAAACACGTTCTACGGGGTTTGTGTATTCGTTAACGCAGGGAAATGTCGAGGTCATATTTTGGCTGTCGCGGCAGGAAACACGTTCTACAGAGTTTGTGTATTTGAGTTAACACAGGGAAATGCGGCGGTCATATTTATACATGAGCAACGCCGAGTAATTCATCTAGTCTATAAATAAAGAAGGCATCAACAATCGAAGACACATTACACATTTGATTTATTTCAAGTACAGGTCACCAACATCCTCTCTTTCACCGTCGGGGCTCAGTGAGTATGCGCACTGAGCTAGCAGTCTTCACGATGTAAGTTCGAATCTTGTCAGATGCATTCCTCCCTGGATGTATTTCTTTCTTCGATGTCAGTAAAACTTTCATTGCGTATGTATGTCCATTACTTGATCTTGTTTGTCTTGTGGCTGGCAGTTGTGTGGACACATATGACCTTTGCTCCAATAAACACCAAAGACTACCAACATACTATCCTCCTTTTCAATGTCGCCTCGATTGTCACTTATCAGGACAACACAGATAGACCGCCAGCGAATCTGATCTGCGGACGAGGTGACATCAACCCTCCAAGTGGTTTAGTCTAGAGTGCCTATGTAATAAGAGTGGCGACATAAGGGAAACACTTTCTGATTGGCTTAGAGACCTTTTCTACCGCCCGAGGCGATCTTTTTCCTAGCTCGCGTAGACTTAACATGGGAATTTTTTGTGTGTTCGGAGTGTACATCAAATAAAAAAGAAAATATAGCCTATTCATGTTCTATTTCGTGTTCTAGAATATTTATTTATTATTATTTTAGTGTTTTGTCAGTATAAATTTGAAGACTTTTTAAGTAAATAGCTTTTTTTGAACGTGTAAAATGTATAAATATGAACGTTTGAATGTATAAATATGACGTGGTGTTTCCCGCAATCTAAGTTAGCGCGTTGTGTAATCCATCTCATCAATTACGCATGTAATTGAGCGTTTATATGATTCATTTATACCGAATGTATCCATATTATCACAATCATATACTTTTTGTTCTCCTTGAAATGATATATTAATCCGCCCAGCAACCTTCTTGGAGACGATTCTGGTAGAAAAATGGCTGCCGCGCATGCGCATTGGACCAAATTTGGTCCCTTGTCGCCAAGATTATATAGGCACTCTAGTTTAGTCTAGGGATGTTACTAATTGTGATTTCACAGTAACATTTCCAACTGTGACTGCTACTGAATAATATCTGTGATTCTAAACTGTGATTGTGTTTTTAAACTGTAACTGAATCAATTTGTTTGGAAGGGAATGCTATTTCTTGTGATTCAAGATACTTTGTACCACACACAGTAAGTATCCCACGTCAAGGATTATACAACGCCAAAAGTTAATCACCAATTAGGCCTACAAAATTACTAATACTAATTTCACTGCTACCGAATCACCAATTCCATTCGCAGTCACCGATAGAGGTAAAATAATATCAACTGATATCACTTAGCCCTCAGCTGATATCACTTTACACTCAATCCGTTCTTTCGAATAATAGTTGCAGTATCGTGATTAAACGATATCCGCTGATATCAGCTAACCCTCAATCAATGCTACCGAATGACAAGTATTCTCAATCACTGTTCCAGTAGGGGAGAAAGGAGTTTGTGTGGACAACTTGAATAATTCTGCTATTTGTCAGTCAAAATCTCTCTGATTGTTTTTGCAGAATAGCAACACTAATATAAACTTCCATGACAACAAACTTGATAGTTCAGTAGCAATTTATAAAACTAGGTTTTCATGGTGGAAAAGTAAATTCTTGATTTGTTTTTTAATTACTAGATAAGACTATTTCAATTCAATATTTTAAAAAAAGTGACAGTATGCTATAAATGAATATATTCAATAGCTATTTTGCTATTCACTTTTCCTCTACATGGTTTCAATTACCCAGCAGTAGGCCTAAATAAACAAATGCCTCCATAGGGCTAGTGTGGACACATGGTGGTTTGGCTACTGTGGACATATCCACACCAGCCCCATTTAGCCTTCAGTGGTAAAAACATATGTTAAATATTACATTTTTGGCTATTTATTTATTAAGTAAGATTGTCTATGTGAAAAACTCATTCACAAATAATTCTATTTGTTACTTTTTAGGCTTTTTCGTATTAAATTAAATTGATGTTTGAGAAAGGGTAAATTAATTTACAAGAAATTGTATCGTTTTTACACACAAAGCAGCTCTTCTAATAAGCAGAGTGAATATTTCTTTTTCCCAGATGTAAAGGACCTATCATAATTCTCAAGAAATGACATTGTAGCTAAATTATCATCACCCGATGTTGCTTGTAGCACAATTCGCACTGCATCTCAGTTCACATTTATTGTTAATTAATCTAACATTGCAAAATAGAAGCATAGTTCCATTTCTACATTAAAATCATTTTCCCACTAAATAAAACTTAAAAATAGCTTTCTATTGTGTTGATTTGTCTTTGAAGTCGATCTATAATATTGTGCAGTTCTTAATTACAAATATATTGAGCTTAACATTAATTAAATATGCTTCATGTTTAACAGTTATAAGGAATTATACTGTTTACGTTAAAATTTATTCCATTAGGGTTTTACACACTTTCATGGGTTGTATTACATTGTATAATCAGTATTCTAGCTTGTCCACACTAGCCCCATGACACGGGGCTAGTGTGTACAAAAACATCTCATTTTAAATAAAAGATTATTAAAAAAGCTCTATTACCAAATACTTTAATATATCAACCAAATTAAAAGTAAAAAGAGTACATTATTGTAAAAATATAGCTGATGTGTCAAAAATGATATTTAGTATACTTTTTACCAATTTTATAAAAATTGTCCACAGTGGCCCCCTTCTCCCCTAATTACTGCTTCTAAACCACTGTTATTTTGATTATTCAGTAGCAGGTAAGGACTGCGATTGAAAAGTATCATTGATTGAGAAGCAGTTCTATGATTCGCTTAACTTACCTAGTTTAGGCGTGAAATCTATTAATCAAGATTAGATAAATTTTGCTAACGTCGAAATATCTCGTCATCAAGATAGTATCGATATTTTGATGATGACAAGATCAAGTCAGTTTTCTCCTAACGACGAGATATCTCGTCCATCGAGATCTAGTCAGTTTTGGTAAATGACGAGATACCTGGTCAAGACGACCACCAGGTGGGTTAAAAAGTCTCTATATCTGTTGAGGATACTGTAAGTGGATTGTTTAAACCTAATTCATATATTTATTTGTTTATGTTATACTAGCTGAATAACTCGGAGTTGCTCGGGTTTCAAATATAACCGCGACATTTCCCTGCGTTAACTCAAATACACAAACTCTGTAGAACGTGTTTCCTTGTCCATGTCTATTTATTGCGGAAAACAAACTTTAGATTTAAAAATCGGGGCTTCGATGGGCACTTTTAGGACTACCTGTGAACCTAATTTCATGGCTACAGATGGGTCTGAAGACAGGAAAGAAATAGACTATGTTTTCCACAGTGTTCTGAAGTATAAGTGAACAAAATTCGGTGTGGATGGGCCAAATGATGTGTAGATTTGTACAGAGAATATACACACACGTTGTAACGTCGTAGGGGGTCTCTCTGACCACAGCTTTCATGGAGGTCTTTATCGAGATTTTCTTTGTTACGTGATTTCGCCGTCGAAAGGAATCGGCTGGCGATTTTATGACCAGGGAGTATCGCCTCGAGTTTGAACTAGGGATGCGACATCGATATCGATGTTTTCAAAACATCGATGTTTTTTAAAAAACATCTATGTATTTAACATTGATGTGTTGGGGTCGATGTTTTTGTAACATCGATGTTTATACTTGTCGATGTTTTATTTTTAAGTGAAAAAAGTACCGTTATAAAAATTTAAAAAATAACCAAGTAGCATAATTTTCATAATCAGCAAATTGAACATACTTTTAGACTAAAGTGACCAAGGATGAAGGGTCTGAAAAGTAGGGATGCTACATCGATGTCGATTTTTTCTAAACATTGATGTTTTAGAAAAAAACATCGATGTATTGGAGCCGATGTCGCATCACTAGTTGCTAAACCAGTTTTAGGAAATGGGGAAACAAGTTTAAATACACTGAATTTTAAAAACATCGATGGTTTGGGGGCGATTTATTTTCAACATCGGTGTTTTAATTTTGAACATCGATGTTTCAAAACATCGATGTTTTGCTATCGACGTCGCATCCCTAGTTTGAACTATTGCGGTTTCGGAAGAACGTGTGGTATCTTCTCTCGATGAAGTCAAAGAAGAGAATCGTTGAACGCAGGAACGTGAACGAACGCAGAACTACTCTGCTCCTATTGAAGTCGCGGGACTGATACCCTATATGTATATACCATCTATTAGTCTCGAAATATCCTTTACTTATGTATATCTTTAGTAACTAATGAAATGTTCTGTATTTTTAAAATTCGTATTAATGGTATTCAAGCCACTCGCCTTCTACTCACGACGTTACAACGTCCTTTTTAATTTATATAGATTATGATATATTGATTTAATAGCAGTAAAGAAGAGTAGCAACACGCTATATGATATTTTTTTCTAGCGAAACGAAGACTAATTAAACCAACACACACAGGATCAGTAGGATTAATTTTGTCAAATTACTTGTTAAATGACTTTCCATAGAATTTGCAAAGCAAGGAATATAATCGGATTTTTCTTACATTTCTTTTCTCTTTGCTTCTGCGATTATTGTTTTCCTTTTATATCGTTTGAAACTTTCGTAATTTTCTTTTCCTGTGGTTTTATTTTTTTAATTTTCCATTCTTTTTTAGCTAAATCTCTTTCTTTATCCCTATACTTTCGGTTCGTTTGAAGAGCTTTCGAACCTACTCAGTGGTACATTATTTCCCATTACAATTGCTTTTTCCCTCAATACAATGCGAACAATCATGCGAAGCATTAAATTAGTCAAGATCAAACTGGTTCGAAGGCATACAGTAAATACAAGGCTTCAGAATTAATATATACTTGCTAAACCTTCTGAGAATTAGGGTTTCAATGTAATTTTTTTCGGGAATTGAAAACAAATTCTTCCTATTATTTTAATGAACGAATAATTTTTCCACATGACATTCTATACCTCTGAATATTTCCTAAATAACATATTTAACCGCCTGAGCTCGATTCCCGAGAAATGTGTGGTTGCTTTATCCCCACAACACACATAATGACTAAGCAATCCCATTGGTTGAATGAATCTAAGGAAGGATTGTTGTTGGTCAAGAAGGTAAAATCCCATTAAGAAGTTATTCAGAGAAGACTAAGTTATAGGACGGATATGTGCATATGAAATCATCTTTGTAAAGGACACGATATAGCTTTTAGGAAATAGAAAACAAAGATCCGCATTATTTTAATCCTATGAGGATCACAAGATTTCTATCTTCTTTTTTTTTTACTCAACATGACACATGACTAGACAATTACATATATTGATTGAAGAAATCAACACAAGAACTTTGACATTTAGAAAAATTATTTTAGTCTCCTTTCCTTAGAATTGAATTATTTGTGAAATGACTACTTGTCTTTTCCTTAGAATATAATTTTTTGGGGAAATTCCCTATTGGTCTTTTCCTTTGAATAGAATTATTTAGACAATTCTATTGTTATTTTCCTTAGAATAGAATTATTTGGGTAAATTCCCTATTGGTCTTTTCCTTTGAATAGAAATATTTAGACAATTATATTGCTCTTTTCCTTAGAATAGAATTATTTGTGAAATGACTACTTGTCTTTTCCTTAGAATATAATTATTTGGGGAAATTCCCTATTGGTCTTTTCCTTTGAATAGAATCATTTAGACAATTCTATTGCTCTTTTATTTATAATAGAATTGTTTAGAAAGATTCTATGGAGCCTTGCCTTGTAATATAATCCTTCGGAAAGATTGTACTGGTGCTTACCGAAGAAAATAATTCTTCTGAAAGTTTTTATTCGTGCTTTCCTAAGTATATAATTTTTTTATTAAATATTCCATTTGTCCTTTTCTGAAATCAGAATTATTTGGAAAGATTCTATATTACTACTTTCATCAAAATAGAGTAGTTTGTCTTTTAATTGAATTCTTTGGAAATATTCTATCGCAACTTGCCTTGCAATAGCATCATTTGGAAATATTTTACTGGTCTCTCCTTTCCTCAGCAAAGATTTCTTCTTGGTTTTTTCCTTAGAATAGAATCCTTTTGAAATATTCTATTGCACTTTGTCTTGAAATAAAACTCTTCGGAAGTATTATATTGCCCCTTGCCTTGTAATAGAATCTTTTAGAAAGATTTTACTATGGGTGTCTCTCCTTATCCCTTAGAATAGAATCCTTTGGAAAGATGTTTTCTTGGTCCTTTCCTAAGAATATAGAATCTTTTAGAAGCATTTAATTAGTCCAGAAGGTCATATATGTATATATGTCATGCAGGGAAAACTGCAGGTTGCAAGGTGGAATTAAGAGTGCGAACTACTCGGAATGTAAATTGCAGAGTGCATTTTATAACATGCCATTTAATATCACTGAGAGCATCCAAAATAATAGCTTTAAGAATTGTTAACTAGTATATTGTGTCTTCAGTGGCATTCGCAAAAGGGAAGAGTCTCGATTCGTTTCAACATGAAACGCTCTGTAAACACAACCGCAAATTTGTATCGAAATCCTTCAGACGTGTTTTCTTTCCGTAAGAGGAGAAGAAAACGGGGAAAAACTGGAAATACGATTTACTCTCTCCAGAATTTATCCCGGAAAGAGGAAGAGAGATTGTAAATGAAGAGGGAGATATAGACACAGTAAGAGAACTCACCGCGGGGTCATCTAATAGCCTCTATTGACCGCCACTTACCGTGTGACTTCGGGTGGCGGAATCGACTCTTTTTCCACCTCAGTTGGGGCTCAGTGCTTGCAGAGTGAAGAATAGCACCCTATGTGAGAAGAGATTTTCAATGTAAAACAAACCCAGAAAGACTTTAATTTTACATCCAGTTTTAAAACACGGAATGCGCACGTTCCACCTCAAAAAAAACCCGCAAACGCTGGTAGCGATTGTATTTAAAATAATTCTATACCTTGTTAGAACAGGCCTCGAAATAGATTTTTTAATACAGGTGCACAAGGTGCACCTAAGTATTAAAATTAGGTGCATACGTTATATTTTAGGTGCATATTAAAAAAAAACGTAATATAAGAGCATTGATATACTGTAAACTACTTTATTAGTTTGGTATGTTTAGATAGGTTAGTAGTAGATAGTTAAGAAAAATATTTGAACATCTAAATTCTCCCTTCTTTGGCTATCGCGACATTCGCTTCAACAGAGCCATCTGGAAAATGTTTCGATCATCGGAAAGTTCTGGTGGAAGTGGCACAAGTAAACCTTCCTCCTGTATAAATCCGTTACGACCCAGCTATTTTGTTTTCGCATAGTGTGTAATTCGGAATTTTAATTAAGTTCCTTTAGAGCAAGAGAGGTTGATACTAATATTTTGTTCAAGCATCAAAATAACTAAAAAAACATCCCCCCCCCCTTTTTAACGTTGGGTGCACGGCAGGCACATAGCGGGAAAAAATTAGGTGCACAATTTTATTTTCATGTGCACAGTGCACCTGTGCACCCGGGTATTTCGAGCCCTGTGTTAGAAGGAGGATCAGTGTCCATTTTGAAAAGTTTTTAATAGCACCTGACATAGTTCTTTCTAATTTCTTTAATTTTTATAATATAAGGTATGAAAATGCTTCTAAATGTTTTAATACTTTCATAAAGATTTAGAGAAGGACATTTTGGCACTTTTTCTAATACGTAACTTTCTTTACTTTGGAATGGTTAGTGGACATTACTCAAAATCAACCCATTTGAACATTGCCGATTAGACTATCCAGACACAGAATTAATTCCTCGAAAACTGTGCCCGATAACGTCAAGTAATGGATATTCATAGAAAAAATGTCTTACTGTCACTGACTAGGAAAATATTCCCAGGGAGTCGTTTACTGTACAACCTGAATATTAATGATAATTTCTTTAGTAAATATAATTAGATATTCGACCCGTCTACGATTTTCTTCTTATTGAGTTAGTAAAATTTCAACTAACTTCAGTATTAAATTTTGGATATATATACACGCAAGGAGAGTTTTTCTGTCACAGGAGATACAAATACAGCCAGGATAATGTGACCAGGGTTCTCGTTAGTAAAAGTTTCCACCACTTCTAGTCTTATATATATATATATATATATACCACCACTTTGAACCACCACTTTGTGTTGTATGGGTCAGGCTCCTCCCTGATGACGCCCTGATCCACCAATACTTTCGTTTTCAATAAATTCCTTTTGGTTTTAATTTTTTGAATTTCCTCTTGTTTAAGAAAAATATATTCCTTACCATGCTATGTCTGCAGCTTTCAGCGCGCTTTCATGGTGAGTTTTTACTTCTCTTCTAACTTTCGTCTTGACTTTCGTTTTCTGGTTAAATACACATGCTTTTTATTTTTATTTTGATCTTTCATTAAATTACATATTTGAATGATATAAGTATTTACCAGTCAGAGCTAGTTGCAGCTTTAGCACACTCCTCTGACAGTTTGTTTTATTTTTATATTTTTTAAATGACTTCTGTGTTTGTAATATATATATATTTAGAAAAAACAGACTAGATCTTGATGTAGTCATAAAAAAATCGAAAATGTCTGACTTAGAAACAAACAACCGATCCGATTTTTATGACAAGATATCTCGTCATTTTCAAAATCGCGCAGAACGTGATGGACGAGATATCTCGTAAATACCACTTGGACGGTTAAAGCCCACCAACCGCTCCTCCCCAAGCAGACACGACCCCAACACCTGTGGAGTAAAAAAGTCGCCCTTCTGTGGTCCCATCTGGACCTCAGATGGTAAGGGATGCTCCGGGGAAGATGGGGGAGAGCATTGATTTTCGTTTTGCTCCCCGCCGCCCATTGTGTGGGATGGAGAACTGCGAATTTCCACACAAAAGACGACCATTCCACACCCCTTAGCTCGCCATTCTCCCATCATGGAACGCATCCGGCTGGCTCGATTGTCCGGAATCTCATTTACAAGTCCGGCTGCTTTTTCAGGGGGTCTGTGATTCGATAAGCATCGGGCTGTGGGGATGAGAATGGTATGGAGATTTGTCAAAACCACAATGAATATGTGTGTAAATGTGTGGTTTCTTAGGCTGAGTTTGAATGTCAAATGGCCACTTCAATATTACCACCGTTTTCCATCACTTAACATTCCCCCTCTAGATTGGGTTCGTCTCTACTATAATAAAAGGACGTGTTTATCAGTCTGTTTGTTTGTTTCTTGCCCGCGAAGTCCTGACGAATCTATGGCACTTACAGTAATGGGATTTGGCACACAGGTAGTGCGAATTTTTCGCGATTTTAGGTCAAATTTTTAAATTTAATCGAGAACATTTTAAAATGAATTTAATAGTTTTTTTCCACCATTCTTCATTCTACAGCGGTGATTCCGGAGAATGAAGAAACATCAAAATTTAGACTTTTCGCCCTCACGTGTCCCCTTGACGTCAGCCTTTGGAAACATGCAAAGTTTTTTTCATCTCCGGGGAAAGAAGACATTCGAAGAACCTTCGTTCGTTTCGAGATTCATTCATTTCGATTTCCTGTTAAACGGATTCCAGTAAAGCAAAAGATTACTAAACTTATCACTGGTGTTCTTCAGAGTGCTTTTTTCTATCTCAGCGATCGTTAAAGGTAGAATAAAAATTTTAACGGATTTGAAATTTTCGGAAAATTTTACAACATATAGATACTTTATTCGTTTGATTTTCTTTTAAGCTTTTATAGTTTCGCAAGAGATTGTGCCGTTTCGTGAACTTTCGCTTTCCAAAAATAAATAGTTTGCATTTTCTGCCCTTCTCGTTAAAATAAAAATAAAAACATATTTTCATTTTAGCGAAAGAGAGCAAAGAAATAAAAACATTCGGACTCGGATTGTCAAGTTCGTTTTTCGTAAAATCGGAATCATTAAAGACAGATTGAAAATTTCAACGGATCTGCGGAAAATTATACATTAGATAAAAACTAAACATCACGGCGTTGCCCGTGGTGTTGGTTTGCGAACGGGCAAAGCAGGGCTAGCCACGCAGTGACTAGTATTTGATATTGCCACTTTAACCAATACTACCTTTTTTACATCTGTCAACATTCCTTTTCTAGATTGGGTTCATATTTCATATGATCATCTTCAACAATCCTACCATTTTTCCATCAGACAACATTGCGCTTCTACATTGTATTCGTATTTCATATGGCCAATTCAACAATCCCACTATTTTTCAATCAGACAACATTTCCTTTCTAGATTGGGTTCGTATTTCATAGGGTCACTTTAACCAATCCTACCTTTTTTCCATCAGTTAACATTTTTTTTCTAGATTGGGTGCATATTTCATATAATAATTTTCAACAATCGTACCATTTTTCCATCAGACAACATTCCCCTTCTACATTGGGTTCGTATTTCATATAGTCACTTCAACAAACCTTCCACTTTTCCATCAGACAACATTCCCCTTCTAGATTGAGTTCATTTTTATATGGCCATCTTCAGCATTCCTACCGTTTATTCATGAGTCAACATTTCAACCATTCAAACACTTTAGATATTGATGACTACGTAATTTAATCAATCTGCTATTGAAACAGGCGGAACCTGTGCATACTGCTTCCCATAATTTCTCCTGATCGCTGGGTTTGAAAATGTCCGGGTGAAGGTCAAGAGGTATTGAAAGAAAGCATGAATCCCAATGTAATACAAATTGACGAGCGTGGGTCCATGCTTCGATAGCCAATCGACACAAATCGATTCCCATGACCACGTGACCTACACTTCCGGGAACTTACTGGAGCGATTCCGCCAACGTGCACCGTCTGTTCTATTAGTAGGTTGATGATAAACTTGTTTTCTCTTCTCGTGTTTTTCATTAAAGTGCTTCAATTTTAGTTTTGTTTTCACGTTGGGCACGAACATGATTTTGAATCTGCTTTTGATTGTCAATTTGTCAGTCATTTCAATTTTCTAATATATTTTTATTGAACATTGTTGGGTCTTGATTATGACTCAGCTTGTTCTTTATTGGACCATACTCCATAATTTTCAAATCAATCCTCATGTAACCATCTAATTATTACTCAATTTTGTCTAAGGGTTGTATATTAGCAAACAACGGACTGCGAGTTGGAAACTCGATTTAACCCATGACCGCCGTGTACATGGGGGCTGGTGCATGTTAAGTCTTCCTTGACTTCAAATGTCCTCACATTGACAGGGTTATAAGTTTGTAGAGTGTAGTGATAGCTCAGGTGGTATCATCATCATCTTCGTGGTTCAAAATGACTAGGTGTTGTTCTCGAATCTTTCTCTTTGAGATTGATACCAGACCCTTGCCAATGGCCATTTAATCACAGGACTACCTAAATTCGACAAACAACCAATCACGTTAAATCTGTTGTGACATCAAATATCGTCAGCTTGGCATGTTGTGCAAGTTTAGATATTGGAGTGCCAGCTTACGTGTTGATCTTGTTTACTAACCGTGTTTCAAAGTGATGAGGTGTTGCAATGAGATTTTTTCCCTTCGGGATTGATCCCGGACCATCAACAATAGTCAATTGTGTTGCTTCAGTAACACAACTACAGCTTACAGTACTGCGGCGTAATTTCAACTACATTGAGCCTTGTGGTTTCAGATATTTAAAATTTCACTTATTGAAGTAAGTGTTTGCACAGATATTTCTTACGTATTAGCAAAGGAAATTAACGTAGTTAAACTATCTATAGCTCAATGGTAAATCAAATTATAAAACATCCAGTGAGATTTGAATTAAAATTGATTAATGCTAAAGCCAAATCATTAAAACTGCAAAATAAAATGAAAACCTGTTATGCATACTTATATACATGACATAAGAAAGTTATCCACGTCCAACAGAACTTTCATTGCCTTAGTTTATGCACTAGAAAATTGCACCTGCACAACTCAAAGGAAGACATAGCGCGCACGTTGCAACTACGCAAAGAAAATAATTTAAACCCCTCGAAGCACTTGGGACACGCTGTCACTTCGCAGAATATCCCTCAGCCTGAAATATTCCACAAAGTGTTCCACTCCAACCCCAAGTTCTCGATTCCACTTATCCCGAACCCTTCGGGACACCCCATTAGGGTACATTTGAATGCGGAGACAGTCCTGGTGCACCCCCGGCGGCAAACGACACGCAAGGTGTTCCTTGATTTATAAAGCCGAATGCAGACGATTTTGCAAAATCCTTCCATCCCCTACTCTTTTCTTCTTTTTTTATTTATTTATTTAAATCCTTTCCGTCTCTACCCCCCTTTCGAGCATGTTTATGGCAAGTGTCAACTGGTCTGGAGGGCGTGAGGGGAATAATGTGGAACGTTTTAACGCTTTGGAACTTTGATTCTCTGACGGAGAACTTTTTGAAGATCGTTTGCCCGTCCAGACAGGCCCTTTTCTTTTCCTGGAAGATGGGATTGTGCTTTAATTTAGTGCGTGAGTGGAAATTTGATGGAGCACAAGATCTTCGGATTTTATTGCTTTTCATTGAATAAATGTGGAATTGTATTGAAAACCCATATCACACCTTCACGATTAAAATAACGCTAGAAATTATATTTGATATTGGTAATTTACTAGCTTTGTTACCCAGCTTTGCTGCTTCAGGTAAATCAAGACCCGCCTTTGGTTCCTCGACAGTTTCGTTTTCGAACTGTTTTTTGAGCTTTGTTCCTCTTTGCTGCCTTTTATGCTTTTCACTTCCACTTACTCGGCTTGGGGCTTTTGATGTTTTGTGCTGATCCGCGTCTGATTAACTATTGGTATCTTTTGAGTAATACTTTAAATATATTTAATTTCATGGTTCTAAGGGAATAGTGAAGCAAGCTCAAAGTAGTTGCATTGACATAGAAATTACAGAAACTATAGACTGGTAAAATTACACGACGCCAGAGTTCGTCATTCTAGAGGTTTTTCTTTTTCAGACAAGCAGATTTTCTGCTTTAGATATAATATTAACGTCACCATTAAAACTCGAATAAACCATGGATGTCAAATAATAAAATACAAATTTTGTTATTAATGTATAATGGTAATGGTAATTTTAGTTAACGTCGTACTAGAGCAACACAACGGGCTATTGATGACGGTCCGGGATCAGTCCCTTAAGGGAAAGATCCGAGGACAACACCTCGTCATTTTGAACCACGGTTAGATGACGAAGCAACATCTGAGCTGTATCAACGTGAGGACTTTCGGCCACGACAGATATTAGGTGCATCAGACACCTCTATACCATACGCTTACAAACATCCATGCCCGGACCCGGATTCGAACCAGGAACCTTCCAATCTAGAGGCTAACACCTTAACCATTATACCAGTTGGTCGGCTATTAATGTATAAACGGTTTATTTAAATTTTAAATGATTAATGCGCATATGGACATATTTTCTTCGTTGCTACACGTTCTTTAAGGTGTATGTATACACTAGAAATCACGAAAATCGACCCAAATATCAATATTTGTTTTTTTAATTCAAAATATTTCCCAATTTCTAAGCTTTCAAACGCAGCCAACTTGCAACTATTCAAAATAGTTTTCTAGTTACAAGGGATTTCGTTAGCTTCTGTCATCACGAACAGACATGTTTCTAAAACTTTACTAGATTTACGAAGAACTGCGTTTTTGCAATAGGATTCATTGTTCAAAACGTGACCAGAATGACAATGAATTCACCTATTGCAACTATTTTTGAATCATTATCTCTAATGTTATAAAAGGAAGTGTTTGTATGTTTGTTTGTTTGTTTCTTGCCGCAAAATCCTGACGATTCTATGGCACTTAAAGCAATGAGATTTAGCAAACGGGTAGTCCGAATTTTTTGCAATTTTTGGGTCGCGGCGAATTTTAAAATTCAATCTAGAAGATTCTTAAATGAATTTAATGGTTTAATTCTCCATTGGTTTTTCAACGCGCTTCTTCCGGAAGAAACACCCGAATCTGGACTTTTCAACTCACGTGACCTTGCAATCAGCCTTTGGAACCATGCCAAGTTTTTTTGATCGCGGGAAACTCGGATAAAAATTTTTTTTTTCGTTTCCTTCGATTTTACGCGGTGGAATGATTTTCCAGCCAGATGATAACTCTTTTAACTGGACTCACTTGATTCTTTTTTCTCCTAGACCGTTAAAGAAAGAGTGATAATGTCAACGGATTTGAAATCAGCGGAAAATTTCACTTTAGATCGATACCTAAAAATATGATTTTCTTTAAATAAATAATTATAATCTTTTATATTTTCGCAAGAGATTGTGACGTCACGTGAAAGATTGCCATCTTCTGCCCTTCGAGTAAAAAAAAAAAGAAACAGGTTACATTTCCTGTCCTATTTCATTTCAGGAAATGAGAGCAAAAAATAAAAAACATTTTGACTGGGACTGTTAATTCTTTTTCGTAAAATCGGAATCGCTAAAGATAGATTAAAAATTTCAACGGATTTGAAATCTGCGGAACATTTTACACCAGATTACTAACTTATATCACGGTATTGGTTTGCGGAGCAACGCCGGGCTATCCATGTAGTTTCTAGTGATCAATATAAAACAGTGGATGTTTTGAACCTAAATCAAAGTATTGAGTCAACAAATGAATTTTTAGTTGATTTTTAACTGTTGAAATTCCTGAAAAAATGTAGATTTTTGTACGCTTCCTTGATTAAAAAATTGCAAAAATCAACTGTTTCTTATAACAACTTGATAGAGGCTAAAACCATGAAGAATAATATAGGGATAATTTCCAATAGAAATAGTCTTTCTAAACAATGTAGAATTTGAGATATCACGTTTAAAAAACATGCTAATTTGCTAAATATGCGTTGATTAGATAATTATTATTACACAATTTATATGCACAATCTAATTTTTGCTCCCTGAAAGGATTTTAAGAATACACCAATTAGCTGTGATAAAAAAACTGGATTTTTAAAGCCGAAATTTAAAAAAATTTCATTTAGTATATACGTACACCTTAATCCCAGAGATATTGTGAGTTGTAACTGACGTCTCGCCCACTGAAGACCACTGATTGATATATATATATATATATATATATATATATATATATATATATATATATATATATATATATATATATATATATATATATATATATATAAGCCCCACGGCTATCCTAAGAATAAGCACTACAACTTTTACCTGAAAAGAAGTACAACTTTCACTTAAAGAAGCGCGATCGTTTTTTGATTGCGCGCGCATCGGATCACGGTAGACGAGACGATTGATGTTATGTTGACGGACGTGATCGCGATGCGCAATTTTTAAACCCTCTGTACATGTTATCTATAATAAATCGAATTCAACTAGAAGTATTCACTTAATAAAACCCCAGCACCCTACATTATGGGGGCTCGGTCAAACCTGACGAAGTGACTTTTCAAGACGCTGTTACTGTGAGTAGATGTTGACGGACGCTCTCAAAGTTATTAGCCTTTCAACTGACGCGTAAAGGCTCTGCTGTTGTGAAAACTGGAGTTTTAAACAACTTCTCCGACGGACATTTCGGGTCGCTGGTGGTTAAAAGAATCTCTTTGGTGTTTGCTGTGTGACTGCTTTCGTCTTGTGCTTGGCTCCGAACACAAAATGGCGAAATCGCTTGGCGACATTCCCGCGGTAGCTGCACTACTTCATTCCGGTTCTTCGAAATTGATCAGACTCTTGTACAGTGTGGTTTTCGACGACGAATACGATCGGGACAGCCGACAGAAGTTGCGTGCCTTCTCATCCTTCCCCGAGAACTTCGATCTCGAGAAGAGAAAGAAATCCGTGCTACAGACTTTCAAGCTGCACGACGTTATCTCAGTTTGTTCTATTCTTCATATTGACAGTGCTGGTACGAAAGAAGAACTTAGCGTGTTGATTTTCGATGCCCTTTCGGATCTCACCGCACTACAAGGTACCATCGACGCTTCTTTTTCTGACGACGATGACGAACAATTTAATCAGACATCTGGTACCTGTGTTGCTTCATATATACCCAGCTCTTCAGAGGTATCTCCTTTTCCCGTTCCGTAGGCCTCACTTCGAAACTCCATTTCCATGGCTGCAAGTATTCAGCAGAATGATAGTTGGTGGTTTATTCTAAAAGACCTGGAGTAAACTATCAGACACTTTAATGGCCGAGATTCATACTCAATCTCCGCATTCTTTCGTGATGTGGATGAAAATCTTGAACTGTTTCCTGCATTGAGCGATGCTCAGAAAATTATATTTACTAAAAATCTGTTAACTGGACCAGCCAAAACCTTTCTTCAGTCTCAGCGTGGATTAACAACATGGCAAAAATTAAAAACTGCCCTGTTGGAAGAGTTCAGCCAAAATTTAACAGCATCGACCTGCATAGGCAGTTGGAGCATCGTAGGATGAAGCCTACTGAGACTGTATCGGAATATCTCTTGGCTATACGGGAATTGGCAAGCAGAGGTGCCAATTGCATCGACGAAATTTCTATCATAGATTATTTTATCAGGGGTATACCAGACTCCCTGAGCAATAAGCAAATATTATATGGTGCCACTTCAATATCCCAATTCAAAACAAAATTGATGATTTATGAGAAAATTTATCTGGAACGCACCAAATACAAACAAATAGACGACAATGCGCACTCCTTCAACGATGTGAACCACCGCCGAGGGAGAGAAACAAAGCCTCATTTCCAAAAACGCAGTCAAGAAACCCCAAATTTTTCCAGACAGCGCAAGCAACAAATTTGCTACAATTGCAATGAAGTGGGACACATCTCCAAATTTTGCCCTGATCAACATCGTGGCCCAAAGTGCATGTTGTGTGGAATGTTTGGACATAAATCCTCCTCTTGTGTTAACAGAACTAGCAGATTGGAGAATAACAAGGTTACAACTTTCTGCTGCGCAGCTCCAAACTTAATGTTTCACAGTGTTACAATCAATAGTGTTCCAATTAATGCTCTTATTGATACAGGAAGCCAAGTTACCACTATCCATGAAAATGTATACAGAAAAATTGGCTCTCGAAAATTGCAGAACTATCCTACTTCTCTTACGTCATTTGGTAACTCTAAAGTTTTACCTCTTGGTCGTTTTGAAACCGAAATTCTCATTGATCATGAACTGTTTACTACTAATGTTTGTGTTGTCAAGAACCAAACTATGTCATCAGACGCCATTATTGGTATGGATATCCTCAAACAAGCTGATGTTTCCATTACAAAGGATAACATTTCCATACGCAAACCTGCAACTGAACTTGCTCACAATGATGCAGATGTGCTAATCCATAGTATCTCAGTTGACGACAGTTCCGAGTTGGATATAGGCCCCAATGCAGCGAAAGATGAGAAGGATGTCATTAAGCAGTTAGTATCCAACTATGTGCCCAATAAAACAAAAACAACCAATGTCGAAATGAAGATTCAAGTTAAAAGTGATGCATCTATATTTCACAGACCTAGACGTTTACCATTTGCTGAAAGAGATGTTGTTGACAATCAAGTTCAAGTGTGGTACACGACAAAATTGTGGAATCGTGTTCTTCTGAGTACTCAAGCCAAGTAATTGTTGTGAAAAAGAAAGATGGCAGTCCAAGAGTTTGTGTGGACTACCGTAAGTTAAACAAGAACATAGTGAAGGACAGATATCCGTTACCTCTCATTGAAGACTTGTTGGATAAACTACAGGATGCACTACCCTAGATCTAAAAAATGGTTTCTTTCATGTTCCTGTTGAAAAGAACAGCCGCCGTTACACCTCATTCGTAACTCACAATGGACAGTGCCAATTTTTACGTGTACCTTTTGGTTTATGTACATCACCATCTGTGTTTCAGCGATTCATCAATTCAGTGTTCAAGGATCTTATCCTAAAAGGTCATGTTTTACTGTACATGGATGACCTTATCATCCCTTCCAAGAGTGAGACAGAAGGAATAGAGATGTTGAAGTCAGTCCTCTCAGTCGCCTCTGAACATGGACTGATAATCAATTTTAAAAAGTGCAACTTCCTAACTAGAAGAATTGAATTCCTTGGCCACGTGATAGAAAATGGACAGTTATTCTCATCACCTCTGAAAACTGCAGCTGTTATGAACTATCCCCAACCAACATGTCACAAGGAATTGCAGTTTCCTTGGCCTTGCTGGGTACTTTCGTAAGTTTATACCCAACTTTTCTGTTATTGCTTACCCTTTAACAGATCTTTTAAAAAATAATCAAGAATTTCATTTTGGTGATGAAGAAAACCACGCTTTTACCCTCTTAAAGCAATGTTTATGTGATAAACCTGTGCTTGATATTTATAATCAACACAGCCATACAGAACTCCATACTGATGCAAGTATTCATGGTTATGGTGGTATGTTGATGCAAACCTCCATTTCAGACAATTGCCTTCATCCTGTGTACTACATGAGTAAACGTACATCTGAAGCTGAAAGAAAATACTCAAGCTATGAACTTGAAGTGTTGGCAATAGTGCAAGCATTGCAAAAATTTAGAGTTTATTTACTCGGCAAACACTTCAAACTTGTAACTGATTGCAACGCATTCAAACTAACGATGAGCAAGCAACAGTTGAGTACAAGAATTGCTCGGTGGGCATTGCTATTAGAAGATTTCGACTACGAAATGGAACACCGACCTGGTTCCCGAATGATGCATGTTGACGCCCTCAGCAGATCCCCAGTTGTGCTGAACATCCAGGACTCTCTTCTTTTGCAAATCAAACATGCTCCAAAATCAAGATGATGAAGTGATTGCTATCAAAGAAGTACTTCAAACTAAGCCATATAAGGACTTTTGCTTGAAAGCTGATATTCTCCATAAATTTGTTGATGGCTATGAACTACTAGTTGTCCCAGAATCTATGCAAACGGAAATCATAAGGAATGCTCATCAAAAAGGTCATTTTGCTTCAAAGAAAACTGAAGATACTCTTAAACAACAATTTTTTATCCCGAAACTCAAAGAAAAGATTGACAAGTGTGTTGCTAATTGTGTCCCATGCATCTTAACTAACCGCAAATGTGGCAAACAAGAAGGTATGCTTCATCCCTTACAGAAGGATGACACTCCACTCCACACGTACCATATTGATCATCTTGGTCCTTTAGCCAGCACACACAAAAATTATAAGCACATATTTGCAGTCATTGATGCTTTTACAAAATTTGTGTGGCTCTACCCAACCAAATCCACCGACTGTGCTGAGGTCATCTCTAAATTCGAAACTCAGAAAACTCTATTTGGAAACCCTACACAAATCATTTCTGACAGAGGCCCTGCACACATTTTCCTCAAACGACTTTAAAACCTACTGCTCTGAAGAAGGTATTCGCCATCTCCAAATAACTACCGGCCTTCCCAGAGCCAATGGACAAGTTGAACGCTTGAATTCCATCATTATTGCTGTTTTGTCCAAATTTTCCATCGACGACCCAACAAAGTGGTACACCCATGTGGTTGATGTCCAACAAGCAATCAACTCCACATTTCAAAGAAGCATTAATACAAGTCCTTTCGAACTACTATTTGGTACAAAAATGAAGTCCAGGAATGACGTGCAGATTACAGACCTACTGAAATTCAGTCCGATTTTCTGCAATCCCGTGAAGACCTCAGACGAGCAGCTAAGCGACAAATACTGAAAGTACAGGAAGAAAACCGAAAGACCTACAATCTTCGACGTAAACCACCGCGTAAATTCAAACTTAATGATTTAGTTGCAATCAAATGCACTCAATTTGGACCTGGACTGAAACTTAAGTGCAAATTCCTAGGACCCTATAAGGTAATTAAACTTAAAAACAATGACACATATGATGTTGAAAATGTGGTTTCTGTGATGGACCAATAAAAACCACCACCTGCATTGAATATATGAAACCCTGGACTGATGAACTTTCCTAAACTTATTTTTCTAAGGACAATTTGAACCAGGATTAATTTATATAGTTTTTGTTTACTGTGCATATTTGATTTCTTTATAATTGTGTCTTATTCATTTCATCTAAATGCTTCTTTTTGTTGTATTTACATTTGTATTTCTCAAAATGTTTGTTTATGTGAGTGCTGTCATCTGAGGGCAGATGACCAGGTAGGATGGCCGAATGTAGGGTTAAGCGCCACGGCTATCCTAAGAATAAGCACTACAACTTTTACCTGAAAAGAAGTACAACTTTCACTTAAAGAAGCGCGATCGTTTTTTGATTGCGCGCGCATCGGATCACGGTAGACGAGACGATTGATGTTATGTTGACGGACGTGATCGCGATGCGCAATTTTTAAACCCTCTGTACATATTATCTATAATAAATCGAATTCAACTAGAAGTATTCACTTAATAAAACCCCAGCACCCTACATATATATATATACAAAATAACATAACACACACAAAATAACAAAAAATAACCAAACAGCCGGATGCATTAACCATAAACCGAAACTCGAAACTACCCATGCAAGCTCGCTGAAGCTGCAGACATAGCATGGTAAGCAATGTAATTTCAAGAACACAAGAATTTCCAAAAAAATGTAACAAAAGTCTTAAAAAATAATAAAAAATGAAGAAATGCTGGTGGATCAAGACGTCATCAGGGAGGAGCCTGACTCAAACAACATAAAATGGTGTTTTCTACATATGAGCAGCATTAGGCTGAAAAAATTGCTCATACACTCCCCCAAACACCACCAAAAAGCAAGTAAAACAAAAACAAAACAAAATACCAAAGCAGAGCAGGAACAAAACGAAGTGAAACCCGAAGCCGGGATATCAACAACAACAAGCCTAAAATTACCACCAAATGCCATCAATTACACAATCTAACTTATATGCTAACATCATACTTCCGAGGCAACGAGTCCAAAAAAAAGCAAAAAATTAAAATAATATGAAAATCCCCAGCCCCTATTCAAAAATACATTCATAAATAGTAAAAAAATAAAATTGAAAAGCAATTCCCATGGCTCTGAGGAAATTACGATAACAAAACTTTGAAAAAAACTTTTGCCTACAGATAAATACTGCTTTTAGATTTATTGATGATTTAATTGTTATTAATAATAATAGAAACTTTTCTAATATTTGGAAATCCATCTATCCAGACGAAGTTTCTTTCATTAAAACCAATCTGGATAACAATAATACTGATTTTCTAGACATAAAAATTTCTGTTTCATCCGGCAAAGTTGACATTAATGTATATGATAAACGCAGCTATTTTAAATTTAGTCATTAAATTAATATTTTGGGACTACAATATCTCTAAAAGAATATACTACAACACTATAGCTGGTCAATTGGTACGTTTCAAAAAAATTTGTAATTCTGATTCAAACTTTTTATTACAATGTAAATATCTAAAAAACACACTTCTCAATAACAAATATCCGTATTCATTCTTTAATAATATTTTTGAAAGATTTATTAATATCAACACCTACACACAACCCATGAGTAATTATTTTTCGTAATTTCCTCAGAGCCACGGGAATTGCTTTTCAATTTTATTTTTTTACTATTTATGAATATATTTTTGAATAGAGGCTGGGGATTTTCATATATATATTTTTTTTTTGCTTTTTTTTTGGACTCGTTGCATCGGAAGTATGATGTTAGCATATAAGTTAGATTGTGTAATTGATGGCATTTGGTGGTAATTTTAGGCTTGTTGTTGTTGATATCCCTGCTTCGGGTTTCATTTCGTTTTGTTCCTGCTCTGTTTTGGTATTTTGGTATTTTGTTTTGTTTTTGTTTTACTTGCTTTTTGGTGGTGTTTGGGGGAGCGCATGAGCAATTTTTTCAGCCTAATGCTGCTCATATGTAGAAAACACCATTTTATGTTGTTTGGGTCAGGCTCATCCCTGATGACGCCCTGAACCACCAACATTTCTTCATTTTTTATTATTTTTTAACACTTTTGTTACATTTTTTTGGGAATTCTTGTGTTTTTGAAATTATATATATATATATATATATATATATATATATATATATATATATATATATATATATATATATAATTATGTGTGATATGTGTGTGTGTTTTATGGCACTCTCGGCAAATACTTAAACTAGCGTCTCTTTTTAACTAGTTTTTAAGTACCAGAATGATGGAGGCAGTTATAAAGGAAGACCGGTTAGAAGAGTAGTGAATTAGCAACCCGAGGTTGCGATCCAAGCAAAGATTGTCGAGCATCAAAGAGGGATGGGGCACGTTAAATCTGCTGAGACCTCATATGTACTCACGTTGGGTGGGTGGGAAGTTTGAAGAGGTTTGGTTTATGTGTGAATGGTAGGCAATGGTTTATGGCAGAAAGTGCTGTGCAATTTTTGATAGACGTGGCATTCCGGTGATATACCTGTCGAAAGTTTTATGACGTCGCTGTTGGCCATTCATTATATTTTAGCGCTAGAAACACTACAAGAAACAATACTATTGGCGACACTATCAGATTGTTTACGACGAAAAATCGTATGGTATGATTACATAGTAGATAATTTAGATCGCAATATATCTTAATGTGGCATTCCGCTCAAATACCTATGGAGAGACCCTCTGGATTAGAGCTATATATTTCTCTGAATAGCGTAACTTTTATTAAGATTAACTAATATTTTTGAGCGAGGTTGCAAAAGCCACTCAACAGGGTCTATAATCAATTTTTTTTAAATAAAATATCGTAAAAAAATGCTTCTGCTCCCATCCGAATATAAATCTAAACTTATAGTGTAAAAATTATAATTTCTTTATTACCATTGCGGCTGTAGTTTTGTAACTTTGTTACAATACAATAAAATGGTCTAAAATTATTTGACTAAAAATAATCCAGTTTAAAAGAATAAATTAGGTCAGCTTGATTGAGTATAACTGAGGCAAAAATTAATTATGGCTATTCGTTGAAATTTTCCTTTGGTATAGTTTAAAATTTTGCTACACTGAGTTTTCAATTGCAAATCTTTTAGTTCTTGACCTATTTTTTGCCAGATTTGCTTGTTTCTAGATTGAGTATTGGTTTCGGAAAATAAGAGAAAAGTGGTATGTACATTTTCTTTCATGGTCATTTAACATAAATTGCATTTAATTTTTGAAATTTCTAATATCGTAAATATATTTTTCCATTTCATGTAATCGTTAACTTACAATCGACACTATCAATTTATTTCCAAATAACATCAATCAATTCAATGATTAGATATTGGAATGAATTTTTCCACAGGAATGTAAAATGATGTATTTCTACAATTTTAGAGCCACTCTGATCAGGTACTCTATATTCTCTGACCAGCGAAATATTTCAATAGCCTCCATTTTATAGTAATCATATTTTGTCATCTAAATCTAAAAGAGTTTTAATTTAAATACAGGGTGGCCATAAAATAACTTCCACTCTTTGGAGAGATCTGTAGTTTAAAAGAATGAGAGGAATGGAACCAAATTCGGTATTGAGACTTTTGAAGACATGGGTAGATACATTCCTTTCGGTGCTGTTGGATTCCAACACAGACGAACATTTGCATTAAATGCTGATGATAAAACAAAATATACAAAATTTTGATGAATAAAAAAAATGTTTCCTGCTAGTTACTTTATAATATTTTATATTAATTTGGGTACAAATTCAGTCTACGTTTATCGCAGTGGTAACGGCCTTTGCGATTTTTTTAGGGGGGGGGTGTCGCACTTTTAGTAGCGAGCTATAGCAGGTTACGGCAAGCCGTCTGTATTATTACGATTATGTATTTCGCTTTTTAAGGTGTTGAGTCAGTTAATATTGGAAGGTCGTTTCGTCAACGAAACCTCCACCTCCACTATATATATACAGGGTGGTCCCGAATTCATGGTACAAACTTTAATGGTAGGTACAGGACATTGTAACAATGATTTATTGTATAGGAATGTATAGTCGCAAGTGACGCGGTGAGGCGTAAACAGGGGAAATAAAAGGAAAGAGAAATGGAGTGATCGGTTGGTATCATTGCCGGTAGAGGGCAGTAGATGTCTAGCCGCTGTTGAACATGATGCATCGCAGTAGGGAAAAGCGCCATTCACAATTGTGCTGCCGTAGACGATGGGTGACTTTACGTATGCAGAAAAAGCAGACATGCATTACATGTACGGCCGTGCAAATGGTAACGGCAGAGCTGCGTTACGAATGTATCGCGCGGAGTATCCTGATCGACGAATGCCGGATCATAGAATTTTTCAACGCTTACATCGTCAACTTTGTGAAACAGGTGCGTTCGACGTCAACAGACATGGCGCTGGTCGAGTAAGAGCTGTACGCACTCCAAGGCTGGAAGAAAGCATCTTGAACATTGTGGCTGATAGACCCGAGTCAAGCACAAGAACTGTTGCGCGTGACGTAGGTGTGAGTCATCAGACTGTATGCAGAGTGTTAAACGAAAATCGCTTACACCCCTTCCATTTTCAGAAAGTACAAGCATTGAATCCGGCAGATTATCCTCGCCGCGTGAACTTCTGCCTGTGGGTGATGCAGCAATGTGCGTTGCAGCCGGATTTCGTAGATTATGTGCTATTTACAGATGAAGCGACATTTTCACGCGAGGGTGTCTTTAATGCGCACAATTCCCATGTGTGGGCAACCGATAATCCACATGCAACGCGTCGACATGCGTTTCAACAACGTTTCAGTATTAATGTGTGGGCTGGTATTGTGAACGACTTTTTGATTGGCCCATACTTACTACCCACGCGGCTCACTGGCGGAAGCTATCTTATTTTTCTGAAAGAAGTGTTACCACAACTGCTGCATGATGTTCCGATCGCCATTCGTAACCGCATGTGGTTTCAGCACGATGGGGCGCCAGCACACTTCAGCATTGATGTACGGAATTACCTGAATGCCACGTTTGGTACTCGATGGATTGGGCGTGGTGGACCAGTCCCTTGGCCACCCCGATCTCCCGATTTATCGAGCCTCGATTACTTTTTATGGGGACATCTAAAGCATCTTGTTTATGAGACTCCAGTTGACTCAGATGAGGATCTCGTCGCTCGCTTATCTGTAGCTGCTGCAGGTGTGCGTGAAATACCAGGCATCTTTGAACGTGTACGCCAATCGCTCCACCGACGCTGTCAAGCATGTATCGATACTGGTGGACGCAATTTTGAACAATTACTGTAAACATGACACTTGTCAACAACGCTTTCAATAAAATCTTTGTTTTTCCTTTCGGCCGTTATTTCCCCTGTTTTCGCCTCACCGCGTCACTTGCGACTATACATTCCTATACAATAAATCATTGTTACAATGTCCTGTACCTACCATTAAAGTTTGTACCATGAATTCGGGACCACCCTGTATATATATATATATATATATATATATATATATATATATATATATATATATATATATATATATATATATATATATATATTTTATTTCTGCTAGAGTCGCGGAAAAGACTCGATCTTAATATACTATTGGTTTTCTACTTTAACTGCTTTAAATCATTTCACTACGCAACATAAGGCAACCTGGGCAATTGGAAAGTTTAAATTTTCATTTTGAATATTCTAAAAATCTCTTTCAAATTTCGTTAACCTTTAGACAACGTCTATAGATATAACTGAGACGATTCTTTCTTAGAGCGATTCTTACAACTTTCAAGGTACAACTGTTGTACTAGCCGTGGTCTAAATTCTTTCTTAGCGCGATTCTTATATCTTTCAATGTAGAACTACTGTAACTGTCGTGGTCAAAATTCTTTCTTGGCACTATCATGCTTCAACTGTTGTACCAGCTGTAGTTTAAAGGCTAAACTGTCGTCGCATTTCATTGGTTCGTTTGAAATTTTTACTTTGATTCTATTGGTTATTTTAATTTTAAACTGTCCATTGATTTCATCGGTCTTTTTAATTTTTTTAATTTGATTTCATTGGTTCTTTTGATTGATTTTCGCTAGTCTTTCTTGTTTTAACATTTCTTGTTTAATGCTCTTTTGAAGCTATCATTTATATTTTTTAAGTTATTAAATTTTTCGCAGTTACACTTTTTTGTAACACTCAAAAATTAAGTGTGGTATCCCGTTTTCGAAAGGTAAGACGTATTCTAGGTCAAAAAAATGTGCTTTGAAGATGCCATCTCAAACCCAATAACAATCAAAGCAATATTAAAAATTACTAAATTATTAACTATTCCGATGTTGTTAAAGCTTTTGAACGCGCTTCATTTCTTGCAGGAGGATATGATAAACTACAAGCTGTGCGAGAAAACCTGCAAGACCCAAAAAGGTGTGAACCCCACATGCTCATGGGTCATGACGTAGGATGATGCTATGCGCCCCATGTCCGGGATATCTGTGATAGGACATGCTCCTATTTAGTAGATCTTCTTCCTACGCTTATGAAGATTTACACATACGACTTCTTGTCGCCCATCAGTTAATAAGTTAAGCTTTTATAACCAACTAGCTGACATACACGGCGTTGATCGGTTTTAAATTATGACCCCAACTGCTAAAATATGACCGAGATATTTCCATGTGTCAACTCAAATACACAAACCCTGTAGAACATGTTTCCTACCACGACATTTCTCCGTGTTAACTCAAATACGCAAACCCTGTCGAACGTGTTTTTTTGTCCGTATCCGTTTATTGCGGGGGAAAAAACTTTAGATTTTAAAATTGGGACTTCGAGGGGCACTTTAGGATTACCTGTGTACCAATTTTCATGGCTGCAGATGGGTCTGAAGACAGGAAAGAAATAGCCTGCTTACCGTAGTGTTCTAAAGTATAAGTGTATCAAATTTGGTGTAGATGGGTCAAAAGATGTGGATTTGTATAGAGAATATACACAGATACACACTAGGGATGCGATATCAACAGCAAAACATCGATGTTCAAAATGAAAACATCGATGTTGATAATACATCGCCCCAAAAACATCGATGTTTTGAAACATCGATGTTCAAAATGAAAACATCGATTTTGATAATGCATCGCCCCAAAACTATCGATGTTTTTAAAATTCAGTGTATTTAAACCTTTTTCCCCATTTCTCAAAACTGGTTTACCAACTATTGATGCGACATAGACAGGAAAACATCGATGTTTTTTTATAAAACATCAATGTTTTGAAAACATCGACATCTATGTCGCATCCCTACTTTTCAGACCCTTCAACCCTGGTCACTTTAATCTAAAAGTATGTTCAATTTGCTGATTATAAAAATTATTCTTCTTGGTTATTTTTAAAATTTTTATAACGGTACTTTTTTTACTTAAAAATAAAACATCGACAACGTAAAAACATCGACAAGTATGAACATCGACCTCAATACATCGATGTTTTGAAAAAAAACATCGACATCGATGTCGTATCCCTAATACACACACATCCAGTTTTATATATACAGATAATTGAATACAATTCCAGATTATAAGTTTGAATGAATTTGATGCAAACTGCTAATCCATGAAGTGAATTGATTTCTTTTCGCCGTGAATAAGTGGGTGTTTAATTAACGTCGCACTGGAGCTTTTGGCGACAGTCCGGGATGAACCCCGAAGGGAAAACAACACTTAGTTTCAAAACAGGGTCAGCTGAAGAGATCACACTTGAGCTGGCACGCCACTCTCCAAACTTCCACGCTGATGTGAGGACATTTGAGACCATGACCGGCTTAACGAGCACCAAGCCCGTGTGTACCTGACGGTTTTGTGGCTGGATTCAAACTCGCAACCCTCAGGTTGCTAGACAGTTACTCTTCCAACCGGGCTACAACGGCCCTCCTTTCAGCAAGGAAAGACGAATTTGACTGAGTGGGGAAAGGTACGTTCGGGATTGGTTGTTAAGTGGGAAGGTGCCATATTGGCCCAAGCTGCACCAAACACAAGACAGACAACTTCAAATAAAAAATATCGTGAAAGGGGAAGGGAGAAATATTGGGGAATTGAATAATAGGGTGGAGTTGTCGTTCAGGGTAAGACGTTTGTCGCCAACTAATTTTTGTCGCCAAATCAAGATGGCGGTCGAATTCCGTATCAGCAAAATCGGAGAAAAAAAGAGACATTTTGCTGATAGGGTTGCCATGCCAAAAACCCTAAATGTGAAGAAAAACAGCAAAAGGTGAAGGTTACCATATTTGGCGACAAATCGCCTTCTTACCGTGAACGACAGTTCCACCGAATAATAGGAATCTTCAGAAAGGGTTGTGGGAACGAAAGAGATCTGGGAAAAGCATGATAATACGTGTCTTCAGACCACTTTTATTCTAAATATAACTGACTAACCCGGAGTTGCTCGGGTTTCAAATATGACCGCGACAGCTAAAATATGACCGTGACATTTCCCTGTGTTAACTCAAATACACAAACTCTGTAGAATGTGTTTCCTACCGCGAAAGCTAAAATATGACCGCAACGTTTCCCTGAGTAAACTCATACACATTAAATCATAACCCTGTAGAACGTGTTTCCTTTTCCATGTCCATTTCTTGCAGAAAAACGAACTTTAGATTTTTAAATTGGGGCTTCGAGGGGCATATTTAGGACTACCCGTGTGCCAATTTTTATGGCTATAGATGGGTCTGAAGACAGGAAAGAAATAGCCTATGTTTTCCGCAGTGTTTTAAAGTATAAGTGTACCTAATTTCGTGTGGATAGGTCAAACGGTGCAGCATAAAACCTACTCTAAATGTTATTTTCACATCAAACCCGTTCAATCTAGCAATTTAAAAAAAGAAAACAAAACTTATCTACGCTCTACCGGAAAGATAGTTTTACTTGAAGTTGGAGGAAAGAATTCAATTTATAGAAGAGCTCTAATTAGTCGTCTCTGAGACTAACTACCAACTAAGAGTTAACTCGTCAGCATGTAAAAAAACTATGACATTAATTTGAGTATAATTCCGTTTCACTTCCTAAAGAACAAATCTAGAACGAATCTGCTGTGTTCCAATCGAAGCCCGATCAACCGAGTTGCTTGAAAGAGAAAACAAAACTTACCCACGCTCTATCGGAAAGAGAGAGATCGAACAAATTGAATTCCATCGAAAACTTTTGACCATATCTTCCCAAACGCGTATCCATCATTCCCTTTCTTCCCTGCTCCAAACATCCCAAGAAAAGTATTACCCCCAATGTGAATACACGGATAATAGAAACAAATCTAAGCACTGCTCCAAATCACATCAAGATTTCTTTTTCAGCAACAACATTCGAATGCGCGGCTATTTATTTATCCACGAAAATTCACCCATATGCATCAAGCAGCGCGCGAAAACAACACTAAAAAAAAACACCTACACCTCTTCCTGGCAGAGAAACCACCCCAAAATGTGGTGAAAAATACGGTTTCATCACCGAAAGGGGAAGTTTTAAGTTTGCGTTGCACGCAAAACTGAACATTACGTAAAAAGAAAAAGTGGGAAAAAACGAAACAAATTTTGAGTAGGTAGGTAAGTGAAAAAACGAAATCTTTCCGGTGTATGGTAATGTCTATGAAGTATATTTATTTGTCTGTTTATTTACGAAGCATCAACACCTCTCCTTTATTTCTTCCTTTTTTTCCGAGAGATGTTTTTTCCCGTTCCTGTGAACATATTCCTTATCCCGTTATGGGGAAGAAGCAATTTATTCGGGAGAAGAAATGGAGAAAGTGTATTACCGCGGGCACTCTTTTATATACATATATGTTTCTGTATCCCACCCGCGGAACTCCCCACTTACTTTTACTCTATTTCATCCACACTCCGAAGACCATCCATCTGTGGATGAGCCAATGACCGTTTGCTTGTGTGTTTATTTGTTTGCTTTTTACCTGCCTTGTCCCGCACTAGATGGCGCTTTGGGTGAAGGAGGGGGGCTCTTCCGGGGTGCGATCACAAAATGTGTAAAAGTTCACAAACTGACTAATGGCCGTTACGGAACGATTCTACATTTCGCTGATCCTGAATCGTTAGCTGCCCATGAGCACAAACTTAACAAACCCTTTTAAAAAACATTTTGTTTTAAAAGAATCTTGTTCGATGAGGGCTTTTTGAGTATCCCGTTGTATAATCAGGCAACACTCCAGATACCAGTACCAAGTTAGATGAAGGCCCTAGTACCAGTTTAAATGAAGATCTTAGTTAAATAGTAAGATGAAGGCCCTGGTATACCAAGGTTTGTAAAAGCCCCAGTACCAGTTTAGTTCAAGGCCCCAGTATCAAATTAGATGACGTTCTCAGTACCAAGTCATATAAAGGACTAATACCAGTTTAGATGGAGGCCCCAGTACCAAGTTATATTAAAACCTCAGCACCAGGAGATAGGAAGATCCTAGTTACAAGTTGTATGAAGATCCCAGTACCTCGTTAAATGAAGGTCCCAGTACCAAGTTAGATGAAGGTCCTATTACCAAGTAATATGAACTCCCCAGATGAAGGCCCTAGTTGCACCAGGAGAGAGGAAGGTCCTAGTTATACAAGTTGGATGAAGATCCCAGTACCACGTTAGATGAAGGTCGGAAGTACCAAGTTAGATGACGGTCGTAATACCAAGTTAAATGAACTCCCAACACTATAGAACTCCCCAGAGGGCCATAATTGCACGTTGTATGAAGGTTCTAATAACAGTTTAGATGATAGTCCCAATATCACGTTAGATGAAGATCCCAGTACCAAGTTAGATGAACGACCCAGAACTAGTTGATGACGGCCCTAGTTACAAGATGGATGAAGTTCCCAATACCAGTTTAGATGAATGTCCTAGCGCCAAGTTAGATGAAGATCAAGTTGGTACCAGTACTAAATTGGGTGAAGGCCCATCACCAGCTCAGATGAAGGTACCAGTATCAAGTTAGATGACTGGCCCCTCATGGAATAAAAATGTGTATCCCTAATATGAAAATATTTACAAATTTTTGAACCTAGAAAAAAAAGGGACTACACTTTAAATTAACCTACCTACATTTTTGGGGGACCCTTAGGTTCTAGGTTCCAGTACCTTGGTACTGATAATTCTCTTATGAAAGTCGTGTAAAATACTAACCAAATGAGTATAGATTTTTTTTATTTCCAATGGCAAGGCAGTACAATTGCGAAGACAAATAAAAATGCAATACAATACAAAGTACAGAGTTGACCGAGGTCATTTTAGTCTTATACAAGGCCAGAAGTGATGGTCACTTGTGAAGGGGCACCCAGTGGGTGGACCATCATTGTCCCTAACAAAGAACAGCACAATTTACATCCATGCCCTAACCCCGGATTCGAACCAGGAACCTTCCGATCCAGAGGCCAACACCTTGAGCACTAGACCGGTTGGTCGGCAAGGATCCTGGAGTATAGATTAATACGTCTAATTAGAATCCGAAAAACGATGGAACCGAGGTGGTTCAAGCATCCGAGTTCCAACGCAGAATTACGAGTACCCAGAGTCCCGATTCGAACTCCACAAGGACTACGCAGGAACAGCAACCTAAAAACACCCCCAATCTCTATTTCTCCCGGATCCCCTCTCTGCAAGAGGGTCATTTGAAAATGCTACTGTGAACACTTCTTAGTCCCAGAGCAAAAGCTACACAGACCGAAAACAAAAAAAAATACACAAGGAAGAGAAAGAAAAAAAACAGACCAGAGTTCTTGTTGGGGGGATCGCAGGATTCGATGGGGGCACCACGCGACCGTGTGAAGCCGACACGTGCAAGGGTCACCTGAAAAGGGTCCCTAATGCGAACGTCGATCAACCGACGCTTCCTCGCCACCCTGCCCATGTCGCCCACAAAAGAACACGGATAGAACATAAAAAAGAACCTACTTTTCGCCTACACACTTCTGGTCCTCCCCTCCACTGCCCCCGTCGGACGTAAGAATTTCTAGTTCTGCTTCAGAAAAACCTAAGTAATGTTTTGTTGACCACTAGTTGCCCAAATCCTCTCTCCGAGTAAAGTTTGTAAAGACGGATTCCTACCGGCACATAAAAAATAATGCCTTTGGGCGTAAAATCTATATGAGGAATAGTTTGACCTTTTATTCTTTTTCTGTTTTTGCGCTGGACAAATGGAGTGTGTTCTTTGGAGATGGAATGGTTCGGTCACAGTGAACGGAAAGTGGCGGTTTGTTCGACTGAATGGATTTTACCTTAAAGGCCAACTGTCAAGTGAGGAAAAGTTCGTTATAAATCTTTTCATTCTTTGGTGCTTTTGGAAGAATTGGATCGCAGTTGTGAAAACGGGAGTACTTCCTACGCCTTCTTGAGAAGTTGTTCTCGATTTATATGCTCAGTGTGTTGAGGCTTTTTATGGCTGGATCTAGCCAAGCAATTTGTCAAGTAAATGCAGTGTCTTGGTGAGGCTCCTCAATGCTCGAGCAACGTGCGAGTTGTAGGCGGGGTGTAGATTCTATTCATCTCTGAGTGTATTTCTCTCTTCTTTATCAGTAAAACTTTTCATTTGTGTGTTTCCATGCACTTGACGTTGTTCGGTGGAATGTGACCAAATACGGCCCGGCCCCTGTGCCAAAAATCCAATGGACATGACAAAATGTAAAATGTAGAAATTAAGACTGATCTGATTGTGCTTTTATTCTCTGCCTCTTTATAACACAATGTTAAAATGTCTTTTATTTTCAAGTTCGCGCTTTTATTATACTGCAATTCAGATAAGAAACTGCGTAGGTGTTCCAAATATAGCCTATTTCTCTGTATCTCAGTATCCTGGGTTGGGAAATCAAGCTGGAAACTAAATGAATATCACTAGGAACTATTCTTCTTTGGTTTCCAGAGATCCTATACTTTCTTTACTTATGTCGGTTTAAGTTAACCCTTAACTGCTGTGTCACAAACCGTCTGCTAATTAGTGTGAAGGGGTCTCTCAGACCTCGCTCACTAAAGTGCGTATAAAGATTTATATAATATATTGATGAAAGATTATTTAGATAATTATTATTTATTCATTTTAAATATGGATAATTCAATTCTTAACATGAAATACATTTTACATTACTATATAAGTTAAGTAGATTCCATGTCTCTTCAGGCTCAGCTTTCGGACCTAATTTTGCAGGACGTTTCAACCCGGGAAGCTAAAACTATGTTGTGTTTTGGTGTTCTAACGGCACGATTAGGTTCGCCCTCCCACCCCCGGGCATCCAATTTGAAGTTACTTTTTTCCGTATACATATTCTTCTTGTAAAGACGCACTTAGAATGTCTTCATCTGCCTGTCGTGTTCGCTTTCAATAATATTATCCGAAATTTCACTGTCCCAGTACTCTATTTCCGACCCATTATCAACAATGACCTGAATTTCTTTTTGTTTAAGATACACCGGTCGTTTTTAAGTAAAGTTTGTTGCCATTTTAGGCTCTCTGCCGAAATTCCCTACTCCAACTTACACGATTTCATTCAACAAGAACTATATCGCAAGTGATGTGAAGGGGTCTAAGAGACCACGCGGGAAATGCAAATAGTGTAAAACACGAAATAGTTGGGGCAGCGAAATCAGTCTTGAAATGTGGCTTCTGTTGGACGTAGTAGGAAGGTACTGAATAGGACAGGGACCAATATTCACTTTAAGGGGTGGAAACGACCTGCCAAAAATGACTCTGTGAGACCCCTGACAGCAGTTAAAGGTTAACTAGTAAAACTTCAAAAAGTTTCCGAAGATAATTTTCGAGAGTGGGTTCCTAATACCGCCTACCCCTGTTCCTATTACCACCTACCAGGCGAAAAGAGGAGTTACTATTCAAAAGGAGTTGCTAGTAGAGTATACATACCTACCTTTAGTATTGAATGTACTTTCGAGTCATATAAACGAAATTATGATTTGGAAACACTTACATGGATAGTCTCTGAATGGATTGGAGACACAAAATACGTTGTGATCACATCCTCCATTACTTCAGATGCAATAGTGTTGTTGATATAACTGATAGAAAACTTGCCGGTGGCGCAACGTGTGGCAAAACCCTAGACCGTCAAGGTAACTCCATAAACTCATAGATGTCGCGCATAGTAGCTTGCAAACACGAGTAGGCGATATTGAGCAAAGGGGCGATACTTGGAACACCTACCCTGACCTTCATGTGACCCTCTGCTCAATCATTTTTGACTCTTGATTTAGTCCATCATGTTGGTATCTTCTGTTGGTTTACATATTTAGATCTTGTGTAGCAAAACAATTACCAGAGTGTACTGATTTCTCCCTATTTTGAATAAATTTATGGTATGAAATAAATTGAGCAGTAAATATTTACAAAATATTAACGCGTTAACAAAACATTGCGACTTACTGTATTTGACACAACAGCAATTGCTGTCATTTCGTTTGGTTTTAACCTTTGCGCTGTGTCAGGTAAACAATTGTTATCACTAAAATTTCATTTACACCAGCGGCATGGTATGGATCTGTGTACTGTGGATGTTATCTACCTTTTAAGTGACCGCTGGCATCGATCACCATTTACCACTATCAGCGACTCACCTTCTAGAGATTAAGGCTTCATATCGTAAATATACTTTAAAGTAGCGGGGCTGAAAAAAAACCTAGAAATTAAATCCTGTAAAAACCGGTATTGTATTTACGTGTGTAATTTACCAGTAGTGGAAATACAGTCATGTCTCCTATAACGCTGTGTTTTTATAACGCGATTTCCGTATAACGCGGAGCGAAAATTGCGACGGCTTTCCAATAACGCGGTCTCCTTATAACGCGTTTTCCGTGCAAGAACATTCCAACAACTCAAATGAATTGAAAATTTTAACTATGGCAGCACTTATTCTACGTGTTAAATATATTTGTATGTAATTCGCATTAATGGGGTACGCCGACTGCGTGCGATCAACATGAATCGTTTCACAAACGCCGAGTTGACGGACATCCGCTTGTCCTCCCAGATCACCTGATTTATCTCCTCTTGATTATTTTCTCTGGGGTGCCATGAAGAGCATTGTGTACGACACGCCCATAAATTCTGAAATGGACCTGGTGGCACAAATCTCCATCGCTGCTGCTATGATCAGCGAAACGCCAGGTTTCTTAGATATATATATATATATATATATATATATATATATATATATATATATATATATATATATATATATATATATATATATATATATATATATATATATATATATATATATAACCAAACAGCCGGGGTGGATTCATCAGAAACGAAACTCGAAACTACCCATGCAAGCGCGCTGAAGCTGCAGACATAGCATGGTAAGCAATATAATTTCAAGAACACAGGAATTTCCAAACAAATTACAACAAAAGTCTTAAAAAAAATGATAAAAAGTATATTTAAATGTAGACTTAGGACATATTGTGACTGGTGATCTTGGTATTGTTAAAAATGATCAATTAAGGCATGTTGTGTATAAAGGTACAAAATTTAAGCCTATTTATAATTTTAAAAGAAAGAGTATACTTAAAAGCTTTCTGGAAGACATTGATAACTTCTGTTTTATGACCTTTTCTAAATTTAAAGTTCCTTTATGTTTGTTTACAGAATGGAAATGGAAACTATATTATAAATTTAAGACTTTTATTATTAATAATATTCAATCTATTTTTGACAATACCGGTAAATATAAGACAATATATTTAGCCATTAAGGGTATTCAAAATAAATTTATTATTACACCAGTCGATATAGCCTCATGTAACTATGCTTTTATTTGTGAAAAACTGTATTTAAACTTACTTGATGCCGAACTTAAGAATTCTGATACATATAAATTCTGTAAATCTACTTATAATACCATTATTAAAAAAATCATTTCTTCAAATAAAAGAGCTAACAAAGATCAACACATTATTTTAACTTATATTACCGTTATTCCTAAATTTCATAAAAATCCTATTCAATTCCTTTATATCACCTGTGGTAATAATTCTTATATGATTAAACCCGGCTTTCTACTCTTTAAATACTTAAAATTATCCTTGTTGCCATTATTGATGAAGGCTTTTCCTGGATTACCTGTGATAATAATAAAGTTTTGAATTTTTTGGATAAAAATATTATTAATGATATTCAGACCTATGATTTTAAAGACCTATTTACCAGCATACCACTGGACAAATTGAGAGATGTTTTAAACTGTTATGATCATGATTTTAAAAACTTAATTGATATGGATTTTGAGGAATGGGTAATTTTGGTTAATTATTGTATTTTTAATAATTTTATTTTTAATGGTGATCATATTTACACTTAAGTTAAGTGTATACCCCAAGTTTCTAATTTTTCTTCAATTCTTGCTAATTTATTTCTTCATTATTATTACTAATTTATTTCTTCATTATTTCCCTGTAGTATGGTTCAATGAGTGGTGCTTGTATAAAAAGTTTATTGGTTCCTGATTCCTGTCGATAACTTTTAAGGTTAGAGAAGTGAGTCAATTTATATTTAACAAACGTTATTTTCAGTAAGATACAAAAGATAAAGCGTACAAAAATAAGCACAAAAATAAAATTTATTTTCCTTCAATATCAAAATATCACTCAGAAAATTACAAGAGGACTAACGATATGTTTTATAAATAGAATCCACGGGTAAGTAATGTGGCAGTTTGAAGAGTGGCGTCCATCTCAGGCGTTGCCTCGTCATCTGACCGTGGTTCAAAATGATGTGGTGTTGTCCTCGGATCTTTTCCTTAGGGGATTGATCCCGGGTCGTCGTCAATAGCCCGTTGTGATGCTATAGTACGAAGTTAATTTTAAAAATTACCAAATTACCACATGTAGGTAAATAGCAAATTTGAAAATTTTCAATTTGGTAGTAAATGTGAATTAACAGCAGATGAACACAATGGGCAATTTCAAACTAGTAAATACGAAAAATACACGTTTCGGCAATGACGTGTGTAGGAATGTTGCTACCTTTATTGATAAATGAGGCGTGTTCCACGGTGTATTTATTTAAAATTTAGGAATTACTTTTTTAGACAAAGGCTAACTGCCAGAACCTGGCATTTCTATCTGATCTGATTAGAGGTAGATAGTTAGTTAATTAACCTCACTCTGGAGCAACACGACGGGCTAGGCAATGGTCCGGAATCAATCCCACAAGGGGAAGATCCTATGACAACACCGTAATTTTGAACCACGGCAACGTCCCGGGATCAACTAATTCCTGAGGGAATTTACCGGAAGAAAACACTGTCTGCAACTAGAGAACAAAATATTTTGCAAACGACCACGGATTTTAGTTTTCAGTTCAAGCGCAGCAGACAGATGAAGCATGAGCTGCATTAAAGCTCAGAAATTGCTACAATAACAAAACATTTTATCAATTGAAAACACGAAAAATATACGGTTTCCAACTCGATCACCAAATATTTAACAAACAAACCAAGATTTTATCTTGATCCACGCCCAGCAGACACAAAAAATATCGAGTCCAAAAATCTGTCCAGTCTTAGACCATCGTGTGCCCGCGGCTGGTGCACGTTAAATATGTCGTGGTCTCAAATGTCCTCACGTTTTAATGGGGAAATTTGGAGAGTGGAGTGCCAATTCGGGTGTTGTTTTTATTATCTGACCGTGATTCAAAAATCCAGGAATTGTTTTTCAACCTTTCTCTACGGGATTGATCCTGATAGCCCGATAGACAATAGGTAGCCGCCCGTTGTGTTGCTACAGTGCGACGGTAACTATCTACTTAACCTAAACTGTAACTTAGATCTGTGTCTTCGTGATGCCGTGTTAACTTCAAAAAATTAAACCCTCTGGGAAAAAGTAAAATATAGAGTTCAAAAGAAAATCTCTCTCAGAAATTGTGTTTAACTCTCTGATACACGTATAATTCCACCTTAAAATCTCATTTCTTCCCAACATGATTTGAAACCCGTTTTGTACATCTTGAATAAGAGAATGTATTTCTCAAGATTCAATCAAACAGTAGAAGCGGTTATTTATTCATTACGCGTAGTTACATTTCAGAGAATATTCCTTTTTGGTTACCTTTAAAAAATAATTTTAAAAGTAATGAAAATATTGATATAAAACAAAAATAAAAAAGTTTATTACAAAATAAAAATTACTTAACGGTTAAATTATAAAATTTTCTAATTATATAAATTTTTACAGTTTTTCAACGTGGTTATAACCGAGTTACTTGATACATGAACAAATAAAAACCAGCATCATGTATCAGAGCGATAATCTGTGATGCACGGCACGACAGTTTTTTTGTTCCCCCATTACAGAATAAATTCTGTTTAATGTCCTCAATGTTTTTTCGTTATAAGTAGTGTATAGTTTTCGTTATTTCGTTCTTCGTTAATCTAAAATTTCATTCAAAACATTCACTCGGAAACAATAGCATTTATTAAATTGTTGAAGAGTTCTAAATCGTTAAACAATGTATTTACAACAGGTTTTTTTTCTAAAGCATAACAAATAAAATAAGAAACAATATGAAGTGATAACAATACTTTTTGTTCTAAAAGATTTCTGACAGCTTTAAGAAACTACAAATTTATGCGCATTTGATGAATCATAAGCTCAACTTCAAAATGCACAAATCTTCAGTTTTAGCGATGATCTTTTTGTTCCCATGGTTTTGGGGGTTGTATGGACTGATCATTATTGGTGATTCGATGTATTTGGTATGGCTAATAATATATATTACAATGATTACGGCTTTAGACAGCGACGAAGTGGAAAGAACTCGAAAAGATGAAAGTAAAGAAAAAGTAAATACAAAGGCTGACGATGGAAAAGTGAATAAATACACAACAGTGTATTCAGAAAATGTTATTAAAAAAGAAGATGAAGAGGACTTGCTTACAATTACGCCTTTCTGGCTAGAGAAAGAATGTTTCGAAAAATTAGCAAACATATTGAATAACTCCAATACAATGACAGAAGAAACGGATAAATTCGCTTTTGGGGATTCGAAAGACTTGGTAAAAGCAGGTGATTATATTGAGAATGCATCTGGAACTGAGAGTGGAAATTTGTTAAAATTAAAGATGGATAAAAGCAGTGTGTATTTTGTAAATGATTCACCGAAAGTGGAGGATGGTACTGACACTGTAGACCCATCATGTCAATTCGAAGAAAGATATTTTGAAAACCTATTTCCAAAGTCTGCAGTCAATCTTATCAACGCAAAGATGGAATTGGTAGCTGCGGATGAATTGAAGAACTTTACAGAATTTGATAATGGCCTTGGAACTGCAAAAGGATTGCGTCAAACTATGATTAAATCTTTGGAAGACAAACACCCAACTCTAAAAGAAGCGCACGTGCAAGCAAATCCTGTAAAAACAACGATTTTATGCACTTATGGAGATACTTGTACAGGTTCAATGAATTCAGGGGATGGTAAGAGGATCCCGCTCACATCATTTCAAACTCTGACTGGAAATTTTGAATCAAAACTTTCAACTTTTCGAACCGATGAAGGTGCAACTGGGGATTCAGTGAAGGATATAAAGAAACCAGATTTGAGTTCCAAGATCAAAGACGATAAGTTACCATGCGAGAGTAAGACTTCAAAGATAAGTTCTGTCTCAAGTTGTTTCAACAAATATCCGTCAGAGGTATCAAAGGCAAAGCACCACCATTTTACAAAAGAAAAAAGGTTGCAGTCAAGACATTCTGCACCTGCAGTGGGATATGCTCAGGAGCAAAGGCCTAGGACCATAAAACTTGAGCACATTTGGTCCTCCGAGACAGATGACCCTATTCCTGGTCCAGCTTATTTTATGAACAATCAACTCTTTTATTTCGAGCACCGTTTCCATTGGGCCCATTTGAAAAACAAGATGAAGTATAAGCCGAATTTGAGATCTATTAATGAAAGCAATGAAGACGGAGAACTTTATTCTGCAGTTGGTGCCGTTAGAGGTACCGAAGTCACCAGTGTTAATATCAAGCTGTCCATCAAACAAAGATTGACTTCGTTATTGACGAAAAAGACGCAAAAAAACGCACAAAGATTGAAGAAAAAGGATATGGGGAAAACTGTCAGGGAGAAACTGTTGAAAATTAAGAACATTAATTTTTTTTCATAAGTAGTAATGATTTAGTTTGTGTAGTTATATTTTCAAGAGTTTATATAAAAAAAAAAAAGATTTTTGTATCAATGTAAAGTATTATGTAATGGGATATGTTGTAATAATGAATGTTATAATCGTAGGTAAGAATCGTTTAGTAGTAATTGTAAGTAACCCTTTAGTTAGCAAGTAGTTAAACTAGTTTTCATAAGTTGTTCTAAAAATATTTTTCTTGTATGAGAAACTATTTTCGGGGGAAAAAAATATATATTTACGGACTGTTTTTTAAAGCTTAATGTTTGGACTTTTTGTATGTGTAATAATTTATGTAAAAATAATCATTTTGAATATGTGTAATAAATTATGTATTAATAATCATTTTGAATAAGTGTACTAATTTATGTAATGATAATCGTTTTGAATATGTGTAATAATTTATGTAATAATAATCAAGCGAACATTTTGGAAAGTTGAACTTAGTTGTCTTAAGTAATTGTTTAGTTTGTAGTTAAGTTAATTTTATTTAAGTTTGTGCCTAAATATATTTCTTGTATAAAAAAATATTTTCGGAAATTTTTTTTTATTTTACTTCAATTGTATTTTAAAAATCTCTTTTTCATCTGAAATCTAGTAAAAATAAAAAGAATTCGTTCACCAAACTGTGTGTTTAATTTTGCATATCAAAATTTTAAATTATTGATGGAATTAAAGTACCCTTACGGGGAGCTAAACTGAAAGTATTTTATTCTTTTCAGGCTTCAAAAATTGAATAAGTATTCACAACATTCCGAATGAAATCAAATGTACCAGCGCGGGGAAAAAAACGAACCTCCTTTTGAGATTTATTCAACCGCCGAATAGCCATACTAGAGCAAATTCAAAGGTATCATTCAATTGGGAATAACGTCTACAAATTAAAATACAAAAGTCTTGCAAAAAAGAGACGTCTTTATATTAAATTTTGCATAAACATCGAAATTTCTAATGGAAACATGTTTTGATGCCATTATCAGATTTTGAATCGTTAAGTTAGTCAATGAAATTTTACGACTTTACTACAGTCAGTACCGGCTATAGGGTCACCCTCTTATAAGGTCACCCCGCTTATAGGGTCAGTTTTCTAAAGTCCCGTCTAACTTAATAGGGAACATGTTTTAAAGCGCACCGCTTATATAGTCTTTTTATTTTCCTGGTTATCGGTTATGTAGTCGTTTTTTTTCTTTTCAATGAGTCTATCGTTTTTTTTTTTCTTTTTTTTTAAATAGTAATTGTTGTAACATTTCTTGAGGCGGGGAGTAACACAGGGAATGACCAGAAGAACCGGGGTCTTTGCGACCCCGGAGAGGACCTGAATTTATGCCATTATTTCCCTCCCCTTCCCTCAATTTCTCTTTTGCGTTGAAGCATCGTCGGCGTTACCCACCCACCCATTTAATTCTCTTCCTTCCCAAGCACAAGGTGGACATATGTCTGTTAATTGGTTGAAGTTATCCATCCCTGTTTTAAAAGTACGCTGAAATTGAGACTAAAAGAGTAAAAGAAAATTTTGTTTCATTTGGATCATACGTGACAAATAAGAACGTTCATTGATGTTAAATATTTTTATTTGTTTTTTTTTCAGTCAGTTTTGTTGAATTGTTTAGCTGTAACGTGGAATAAAATATCAGCGCAAAATAAATATTATTTAGGAAGATATCTATGTCTAAGAAACTGTTCTAACATTGGGAGATGCAATCTCTCTGTACTCATAATTTCGAAATGGTAAGACCTAATGACATGGAATTTGGTATCTGAAGTTAAATTTTGAAAAAGATTCGAAATTGTGTGTCAAAATAGGGGTTCCCACTGTAAATAATTTTGTGCTCATTTAATTTTGTTAGAAATGTGTGCTCAATTTAATATGAAGATCGCCCCTTATGCACATTTTATGCATTTGAATTTATAGAAGACATTAGGGAGTACCTGTCAAACGCCATCTTTGAATTTTCTCTATCAAAATTGATCGAATGAAGAGGTGTGTATATAGTTGTATTTTTTTATCGCGACTGTATATAAAAGTAGTATCAATCAAATGTGTGAGCTTAAGTGCACTCTTGAAATCGGAATGGATGGCTCGCCGAAATATTGGTGACGAAATTAAACTTGGCTTTTCACGTAAAGCTTTCTTACTTCAGTCAAACAGACGATATGATGTCGCTGTAGCCCAGTTTGTAGAATTGCGGAATAGCAACTGAATGGTTGCGAGTTAGATACCTGATTCAGTCAAAGTCCGTCGTGCCCGGGAGCAGAAAGTGCTTAAAACTGCGTCGCAAAACAAAGTCTTTGTCGAACAATTTTTCCAATATTATCAAAACTTTGGCCGATTTGTTTTTTCAATCATAAGTTACAATGTTCTGCATTCCACTCTGGTAGAAAAAGTAAAAGGGTTGAGTAAGGTAAAATAGAATGGAGGACAGATCGGTACCTCGGGGTTGAGAGTACACATGTAAGGATGATGTGCCTCAGATGGCAGTCTGGGTTAGGGGTACACAACTTTATGAGAGCAATGTGCGCTCCTTGCCACGCCTTTTTTCTTTTCTAGCTACGGAACTACCTCCCTACACCTCCCAAATTACCACAAACACTTTATAAATAACACATCTTCTATGTCATTGACAAAATATTTACAGGGTTCCCTATCAGGTCGATGCGAAATTGATGATAACGTACTGCTTTCATTTTCATCCACCATCTAATGAAATAGATGGCTCATCTTTACAATATTTTTTTCGAATGCTCTGTTTGAAGATTTGTGACGTGGCTGTGAAAAAAAAAGCATGAATCCTAAATTACCGATTGCTTAGTGATTATCATATTGTGTGTGATCACAAAAACACGAGTCTGAGCTTCAATAGCCAGTCGGCAAAGTCGATTCCTTAGCACTTAGCCCATTTGACTTACCCTACATACGTAGATCTTAAGACAGAGACTCAGCCCACGTGCTCTGTCTATTTCACTAGAAGGTCGATGTTAACATTTGATAATACACTCTATAAAAGAAATCGACGCACCCAGAAGGAGTTGTCCGATTGCGATTAAAATGGGTGGATGTGAAGAACATACATAGAAAAACAAACGATTAAAGTTTCGGAATAATTGAATGATTAATGTCAGAGTTTGACCGTTACAAAGGGAGTAAGTCAGTACGGCGTTGATCCACCTCTGGCCTGGATGCAAGCTGTCATCCCGCGTGTCATAGACTCAAAAAGTTCCCAGATGGTGTCCTGCGGAATTTCTTGTCAAATTGTCTCCGACTGTCGGGCTAAAGGGTCAACATTCCGGGATGGTTGCCTTCCCATAACGTCCCAAATTTGCCCTATAGGAGAGAGATCGGGAGACCTAGCTGGCCAAGGAATTATTGGGAAAGCTCGAAGACAATTCATAGCAATACGTTGTTGTTGTTGTCGTGCGGGCCTTATATGGCGCAATTGGGGGTGCCATTGCCCCGGAGGGTTGGACTTCTTCATACATGACACATCCGTTTTAGAGGAAGGTCCCTTTCACACATCCATTCACTCACACATATCGTAATTTAGATTCCAATCAGAGACCGATAACCCCCTGATCAGGTACCCCCAGAGGAATTGATTTGGTATGGGAACACGGGGGACTTTGTGAGCACGACCTATTTAACTTACTCCAGCCACCATTAGCGAACACGACGATCTCGCAACCATCAGAATTGCAGGAACAGAACCCACAACCCTTCCGATGCAATCCCGACGCTCTACTGACTGAGCTACCGCGGCTCATAGCAATACGTGCGGCTGGGAATTATTTTGTCGAAAAGCAAGTCCGGGGTGTTGCAAAAGGAATGGTAACGGTCGTAGAATGTTGTCTACGTACCTTTGTGCTGTAAGTGTGCCAGTAATATGTACCAAAAGGCTGTAAAAGGAGATGGCACCCCCAGACTATAAAGCCATGTTGTGAGCATGTGTGGAGTACGATAGTAAAAGCAGGATCCCCACGCTGCCCTGGACGTCTCCAGATACCGTCTGCGGCTGTCGTCAGGACACAGTTGGAAAGTCACTAAAGACTATACGTCCCTAGTCAGCGGCGTTCCAAGTGGATTGAGCTCAGCACAACTCCTTCATGGTTCGAATGTCGTCTCGTTGGTATGGTGTGGAAGCATGGGGAAGGAGTGCCAGCTCAAGTGTTGACCTCGTCATCTGACAGTGGTTCAAAATTACGTGCTGTTGTCCTAGGATCTTTCACTACTTTTACTTTGATCTCGATTCGCCACCAATGGTCCTTTGTGTTGCTTCACTGTAGCTACCTAACAACCTCTAAGAAAACGAAGGGGAAGATATACTTAGTACGCTTCACTCATCAGATGTGTTTATTATGGATATATATATATATATATATCGCATAAAATATCCTATCAAAAATATCCTAATATACGACTTATTTATCTTCATTATGGATATTCTTCTTTATTATGGATATCGCATAAAATATCCTAATAGACGACTTCTTTATCTTTATTATGGATATCGCATAAAATATATTATAAAAAATATCCTCATAAACGACTTCTTTAGCTTTATTATGGATATCGAATAAAATATCCTATAAAAATATCCTCATAAACGACTTCTTTATCTTTATTATGGATGTCGCATAAAATATCCTAATATATAACTTCTTTATCTTTATTATGGATATCGCATAAAATATATTCTAAAAAATATCCTCATAAACGACTTCTTTATCTTTATTATGGATATTCTTCTTTATTATGGATATCGAATAAAATATGCTATAAAAATATCCTCATAAACGACTTCTTTATCTTTATTATGGATATTCTTCTTTATTATGGATATCGCATAAAATATCCGATCAAAAATATCCTAATATACGACTTCTTTGAAAGAGCCCCGTTTCATTCCACTCTCGCGATCGCGAATATACACATTTGCTGTTTTTCCCGTACGATACTTGACATTCGCCAAGGGCAATGGCAGTCAATTTTGACTGGGCCCCAAGGGTCGGGCGTGTGCAGCCCTCATCTGCGTCATGGGGCAACTCTCGGTGGACCGGCCGGACCAGAGAGGCACGTCCGAAGGCACTTTATCACCTCCGCTCTCTCTTCGGACCTCCCTCGTCGTGGGACTGGTCCACTCTTAACTGGAAACTTCCAACTCCCATTGGCCTACTTCGACTTGGCAAAGAAGTTTTCCAGGCTCGTCATTGGTCTAATTGAGCGAAAATGTCGCGATCGCGTGGATTGGTAACAATTGGTGGGCAATTAAGGCATAATTCGATGAGCCTCCCATTATGACGTCCTCTTCAGTGATGTCACAGTAAATGGCTGCCTTCAAATGATAATTCCGTCTTTATGCGCACTTTTAAGAAGTTACATCTTTTATGAGGTCTTAAAGTATTTAGCTTATCTGAACTCACCTTACCCACTTTTGATAAAATAACACATTGAAATAATTTATTCACATAAAATGTTCATCCATAAACAAATATTGACAACACTATTGAACTGACAAATGAAATTGTCTTTGTTGGTCTTGCTTCATGTAATTAAAATGGCGCGTGTTTAATATAATTCAAGTTGACAAGTGTAAAGTTCAGCAGTTCTTGAAATACAGCAGACTTCCCTTTACAATCTAGCCTCAGTTAAACTGATGCCGTTTGCATAGACGGTATTTCTTTGATTGTTTTGTATTTCTTTTGTAACATCAGTTTGAGCCAGTCACTTTATAGAGTTACAGTAACCCTCAAAAACTGTACATAATTATTTTTTTTTGCACGTGATTCTAAACTTAAATTTGATTATTCCATACTTCACCGTATTTAAATACTCGTACTATCAACCATTTATTGTAGATACACAGGAGAATCAACCACTGACTGTTGATAGACAGAAACACCAAAATGGTAGTTGGCGATACACATGAATACCGGCCATTGATTGTAGATGTACATGTACGCTGATCATTTATTGTAGAGATACATGAGAACCAAGCCATAGAATGTAGGGATAGCTACCATTGATAGAAGACATAGGATCGCGTCAATGATTGACAACAGTTATACAGGGTGGTCCCGAATTCATGGTACAAACTTTAATGGTAGGTACAGGACATTGTAACAATGATTTATTGTATAGGAATGTATAGTCGCAAGTGACGCGGTGAGGCGTAAACAGGGGAAATAAAAGGAAAGAGAAATGGAGTGATCGGTTGGTATCATTGCCGGTAGAGGGCAGTAGATGTCTAGCCGCTGTTGAACATGATGCATCGCAGTAGGGAAAAGCGCCATTCACAATTGTGCTGCCGTAGACGATGGGTGACTTTACGTATGCAGAAAAAGCAGACATGCATTACATGTACGGCCGTGCAAATGGTAACGGCAGAGCTGCGTTACGAATGTATCGCGCGGAGTATCCTGATCGACGAATGCCGGATCATAGAATTTTTCAACGGTTACATCGTCAACTTTGTGAAACAGGTGCGTTCGACGTCAACAGACATGGCGCTGGTCGAGTAAGAGCTGTACGCACTCCAAGGCTGGAAGAAAGCATCTTGAACATTGTGGCTGATAGACCCGAGTCAAGCACAAGAACTGTTGCGCGTGACGTAGGTGTGAGTCATCAGACTGTATGCAGAGTGTTAAACGAAAATCGCTTACACCCCTTCCATTTTCAGAAAGTACAAGCATTGAATCCGGCAGATTATCCTCGCCGCGTGAACTTCGAGGGTGTCTTTAATGCGCACAATTCCCATGTGTGGGCAACCGATAATCCACATGCAACGCGTCGACATGCGTTTCAACAACGTTTCAGTATTAATGTGTGGGCTGGTATTGTGAACGACTTTTTGATTGGCCCATACTTACTACCCACGCGGCTCACTGGCGGAAGCTATCTTATTTTTCTGAAAGAAGTGTTACCACAACTGCTGCATGATGTTCCGATCGCCATTCGTAACCGCATGTGGTTTCAGCACGATGGGGCGCCAGCACACTTCAGCATTGATGTACGGAATTACCTGAATGCCACGTTTGGTACTCGATGGATTGGGCGTGGTGGACCAGTCCCTTGGCCACCCCGATCTCCCGATTTATCGAGCCTCGATTACTTTTTATGGGGACATCTAAAGCATCTTGTTTATGAGACTCCAGTTGACTCAGATGAGGATCTCGTCGCTCGCTTATCTGTAGCTGCTGCAGGTGTGCGTGAAATACCAGGCATCTTTGAACGTGTACGCCAATCGCTCCACCGACGCTGTCAAGCATGTATCGATACTGGTGGACGCAATTTTGAACAATTACTGTAAACATGACACTTGTCAACAACGCTTTCAATAAAATCTTTGTTTTTCCTTTCGGCCGTTATTTCCCCTGTTTTCGCCTCACCGCGTCACTTGCGACTATACATTCCTATACAATAAATCATTGTTACAATGTCCTGTACCTACCATTAAAGTTTGTACCATGAATTCGGGACCACCCTGTATAGAAACATCAACCATTGTTTCTAGAGACACAGGAACATCGACTATTGATTGTAGACACAGGAACATCAACCCTTATTTGTAGGTATACAGAGATACCAACCATTGATGTAGTGACTCAGAAATCATCCACCATCATTTTGTAATATAGGAACTCTGACCATTGATTGTAGACACAGGAACTCCAACAATGCATTTTAGAGACACATGAACACACTAACCATTGACTGTAGACACAGATATATCAAACAGTGTTTGTCTATAGATAGGAATATCGGTGATTGATTGTTGATATACGGGGACAATGTCTGCCCATTGTGGAGATACATGAACACACACCAACCATTGAATGTAGATATACAAGGACACCAACCACTTATTAAAGAGACATAGGATCGCGCGGGTCAGTCATCGACTGCAAATGTACAGAAACACTAATCATTGATCTAGAGACACAAGAACACCGACCATTGATCGTAGAAATACAAGAACATCTACATTGATTGTAGATATACGTACCTGAAGATCACCCGTTGATTGTAGAGTCACATAAACACACACAAACCATTGATGGTAGACGTACAGGATCGTCAATAATTGAGTACAGATACACCAACCATTGATCTGAAGACACAGGATCACCGGCCATTGATCTACAGACACAAGAACACCGGTCATTGATGATAGATATACAGAAACACTTACCATTGATTGTATATGTACGTACTTGAACACCACCCATTGATTGTAGAGCCACATAAACACACAAACCATTGATTGTAGAGGTATAGGATCGTCAATCATTGGCTGCAGGTACACAGAAACATCAATTATTGATCTATAGACACAAGAACACTGACCATTGATCGCAGGAATACAGGAACATCTATCTTTGATTGTAGATTATACGTACCTGAACACCACCCATTGATTGTAGATATACGTACCTGAACACCACTCCTTGATTGTAGAACCACATAAACACACACATAGTATTTATTGTAGAGGTATAGGATCGTCAATCATTGAGTACAGAAACACCAACCATTGATCGGAAAAAACACAGGATCATCAACCATCAATCGTAGATATAAATGAACACCAACAATTGATTGTAGATGAATATGAACACCAACCATTGATTGTAGAGGTATAGGATCGTCAATCATTGACTGCAGAAACACAGAAACACCAATCATTGATCTAGAAACACAAGTACACCGACCATTGATCGTAAAAATATAGGATCATCTACAATTGATTGTAGATATACGTACCTGAACATATCTCATTGATTGTAGAGACACATAATCACACACAAACTATTGATTGTAGAGGTATAGGATCGTCAATCATTGACTGCAGGTACACAGAAACACCAACCATTGATCTATAGACACAAGAACACCGACCATTGATCGCAGAAATACAGGAACATCTATGATTGATTGTAGATATACGTACCTGAACACCACTCATTGATTGTAGAGCCACACAAAGTATGTAAACACACACAAAGTATTTATTGTAGAGGTATAGGATCGTCAATCATTGAGTACAGAAACACAGAAACATCAACCATTGATCTGAAAAAACACAGGATCATCAACCATCAATCGTAGATATAAATGAACACAAACCATTGATTGTAGATGAATATGAACACCAACCATTGACTGTGGAGACACAGAAGGCCAATCATTGATTTTATAAACACAGAAACACCAACTATTGATGCTGAGTTAAGAATTGAAACAATAATACACAAAAATATATTGCACTGTCAATCTTCCTGTACTGTTATCGGTTAAAGGCAACTATTATCAGTCAAATTAGTTGAAAACTTGAAAACAAATAGCTGCACACCTCTGAAGTAGATAACAAACATAATTTTCTAATCCAACAACAAGGTTAATTTAACAGTGGGCTTAAATTATATTTCCGTGTAAACTTAAAACTTCCACGTTTCCTGGTGGTTAATGTGTTTCTCGACTTGACATGTACCATTGCTCCTCGATCTTTTCACATTCGCGAACCCATTTGCTGAGTTTAGCTGAGGCAGTTTCCGTGATATATTATACTTTCAGTTTATGTTCCTTAACACTTAAATGTTAATAAACATTTAATTTAATTGTTAGAAAACAATTAATAAGGACGGTCCAACACCAACACTAGAGATTTGAACAACGTTGATATTAAGGCAAGTTTCAACGGTACCGAGTTACTCTTAAAATATTAAGTGCGTTACAGTTTAAATTGCTGCTTACTTGGACATAGATGTCACACTACGACAAAGTAAAGGTTTCTTGTCTTATGGATATCTAGCATCAACTTAGAGAAGTTGTTAGAGTGTTGCTTACTCACCTTAACTCTGAGAGGGCACAGAGGAGACTCTAAATTTAAAAGTATCACTGTGGACAATCACGCACAGTTTAAAATACATAAATCAGCCACTGAAATTGAGTTAATTCTCTTGAAATATTGTAATCAGGATTTCTATTCATCAATTACTCAAGCCTGGAATAAAAATGTATTTTGACTACTTTATCTGATCTCAGTGCATCAAATCATTTTGAAATCCTAGATCCAGGTAACTTTGAATCCCTTGGTTCCTAATTTTGCCATAGTTTTCATAAATATCTTATAATGTTAATCAACAAATCTGCCAGGAGAGAGAATTTAAACTCTACAACAAAAAAAATCGACGCACCCAGAGGAGTTGTTCGATTGCGATAAAAATGGATGGATGTGAAGAACGTATATAGAAAAACAAACGATTCAAATTTCAGAACAACTGAATGATTTGTTTAAGAGTTTGACCTGTACAAAGGGAGGAAATCCGTAAGGCGTGGGTCCACCTCTGGCCTGGATGCAAGCTATCAACTGGCGTGGCAAAGACTGAAAAAGTTTCACGATGGTGTCCTGCGGAATTTCTTGTCAAATTGTCTCCAACTGTCTGGCTAAATGGTCAACATTTCGATATGATTGCAATCGCCTTCCCATAACGTTCCAAATGTGCTCCATGGGAGAGAGATCAGCAAACCTAGCTGGTCAAGGAAGTGTTGGGAAAGCTCGAAACAATTCATAGCAACAAGTATCGTGTGCCGCCGGATATTATCTTGTTGGAAAATAAGTCCGGGTTGTCGCAAAAGGAACGATAACGCAACCGGTTGTAGAATGTCGTCTACGTACTACTGTGCTGTAAGTGTGCCAGAAATGACTACCAAAGAGCTATCAAAGGAGATGGAACCGCAGACCCTAACGCCCTGCTTTGGGGATGTGTGGCAGGATCCCCACGCTGCCTTGGACGTCTGCAGAAGCGTGTGCATTTGTTGTCAGGACACATTCGGAAACGGGTCTCGTTACTAAAGACTATACGTCCACAGTAGCACCGTTCCAATAAGATCGAGCTCGGCACAACTCCTTCTTGGTGCGTCGATTTTTTTGATACAGTGTGTATTTTAACTTTAAAATACATCGTACATTTATACATTTTTAAAGACATTAAAATTAATTCAATTTCATTTTCATTTCAATGTTCATCAATGTCAATTTTTATTTTCTCCTAATGGTGGACATATCTTGTCCATCCAGTTCTAACCAATGTTGGTAATGATATCTTATCGTCAATATAGTGCCAATTTTTTAATTCTTGGCATCAAGATCTGGTCAGCTTTCTTCTTATGGCATGATATCCCATACCGGCAAGAAAAGCAACACAACTCAAAAAATAAAATGTTGATGTTATGTCATTGAAAACTATGTATGAGGTGCCCCAGCGTATTCTATTACTATTCTATAGAATATAATAGAATTTACCACTATAAACACTTTTATTTAAAAATTTAAAAGAGAAGATTATACTGTTTCAATATAATTTTATAGTTTCCTTTAAGTTGTGATGTTCTCAAATTCTGCAATTTGAGTTGTGTCACTTTTTTTTGCCGTTGAGGGATATATATCCCATCAATATCAGACCAAAGATCTGACCAATTTTGCTTTGGATATGGCAACAAGACATTGCCTACTTCTTATGACGACGAGTTCGAGATCTGATCCGAGATTGCTCGTCCATCAAGTTCTGACCAACTTTGCTTTTGATGTCTTGTCATCAAGATATTACGAATGTTTTAATGATGACGAGATTAATATCTGCTTAGTTTTGCTAATGACGTCGACACAAGATTAAATGACTTTCGTCAACGATTCTCTTGAACCCAAAGGAATTAAACGTACCCTTCTAATATCTCCCATTAAGACGTTTTCAGCTTCCTCCGGGTCAATTTGCTCGCCTTCACTCGAGAAAAACACTTCTTCCCGACACAAACAAGCGCAGTTAAGCGGTGGGAATTTTCCACCGGCCGAAGTACCTAAACACCCGAAACTCAATTTCCTCGTTCGACGCTAACGCATATTAGGTTTGCCCCAATACCACGGAGCTCAACAACCACCAGCCGATGCTAATCCCATTAAGCCCGCAGCACGACCTGTTGTAAAACAAAGCAGTTAGAATAATGCTTAAAATTCCGGCCAAGACCCCCTAGAACTCCTGGCGCACGCCAAACCGGAAAAAATGAAATTTAAATTCAACGACGATTATTATTCACCCGAACATCCCCGTCCTCCTCTTCCAAAACACCCCCGTCTATCGTTTGCTACATGCAATTCTCCATGCAAGTTTCTCTTTAATGAAACTTTATTACCTTGCAGAGCTGAAATTTACTTCAAACAAACAAACAAACCCGGGCACGGGGCCTGTCACGTGATTATTTCTGAAGATGCATCGTCCTTCCCCCAACCCTTCCGGCCCCGGAGCACAACCACCTCCCGACCCCTACCCCCTTCTTAGAAGCGTCATCTTCTCCTTTAATCATGAAAGCTACAAAAATTTTCTCCCATTCCTTATAAATATTTTTCCCCGTGGTTCCAGGCCGCTACTTAGGCAAATTAAAGCCCCAAGACCAGGGTCTTTCGCGGAGTTCTGGAACATCGGGGGTGGCGTTGGGGGGCAGACCTGCGCGCGTAATAAATGAACATGACAATTCCCGAACTTTAATTGAATTTAAACGAACAGTTGCTGCTAAAGTTCGCTCGCCGGCAAATTTATGCCTGTTGTGTTTCGTAGTTCACTGGGTCTGTTCTGAATGGGGGTTATGCACAAATTGCGCTACAGAAACTATGCTGCGATACGTTGGAATTGGTGGCTTGGTTGGATTTGGGTAACCGCAAGGCAGTAAGGTGAGGTAATTTTAATTAAAGTCATACTAAAGCAAAACAACCGGCTATTGACGACGGTCCGGGATCAATCCCCCTAAGGCAAAAGATCAGAGAACAACACAACGTAATTTTAAACCACGGTCAGATGACGAGGTGACACCTAAACTGGCTTCCAAACAACCTCACCGATCCAACGTGAAGACTTTCGGCCACGACAGATTTAATGTGCACCAGTCGCCTCTACACAATATTCTTACGAACATCCATGCACTCACCCTGATGCGAACCAGAAACTTCTGATCTGAAGGCTAACACCTTAACCACTAGACCGGTTGGTCGGCCTGCCACTATCAGGACAGAAATATACGAACGGTAGGTAATAGGTAGGTAGTTGAATATATGTCACACTGGAGAAACAACGATCTAGGAACAATCCCAAAGGGAAAGATCTGAAGACAATTTGAACCAAGGTCAGTTACAAGCCTGTGGACCTAGATCGGAAGCATCCACATCAAAAAATCCGACTACATCACATGAAGTAGCTAGTGAGAACTCGTGTTGAAACGCTGAAGGTTCCCACGTATGTTAGATTAAAATTTTAAATACAAATGAGAGAGTGTAAATATCACCCAGTACCCCCCCCCTTTTCATGCTAATTCAAACTTTATTGTAGACTAGCTTAATAGCCCGGCGTTGCTCTGGTTTCAAATAGGACCGCGACATTTCCCTGTGTTAACTCAAATACACAAACCCTGTACAACGTGTTTCTTTATCCATGTCCATTTATTACAGGAAAACAAACTTTAGGTTTTAAAATTGAGGGGCACTTTTGGATTACCTGTGTGCCACTTTTCATTTCTACAGATTGGTCTGCAGACAGAAAAGAAATAGCCTATGTTTTCTGCAGTGTTTCAAAGTACAGGGTGATTTTTTTTTAAACTGACACTATTCAGAGCCACCTGTAGCTCGATCCAATAACCAAAATGGCACCAAACTCGGTATGGAGACTAAAAATGACATGGGAAGTAGGATTCCTTGAGAAAAAAAAATTTATTTCCAAAAATCGGCGATAGTGGTATTTATGGCTCTGTCCAATGTAAAAAGTGTAACAGAAAAATAAAAATAATAACATATATAAAATTACAGTCAAATGTTAAGCTTTATTCACCATATTCACTTCTCCACATAGTAGTGGAGAACTCGCTGAAAGACTTTCCATACTGTGGAAAATTTCGTGTCCAATTGTCGCACTACACCCCGGTAGCTGCTTCTACCAGCAATGGTTCCCTATGATCTGTCGACGATTGCAGTTGCTTGCAACATCTGTTATCACCTCTTCTGACACAGGTTTAAGCCCCCCTGCCTGCACGAATTGTCAGTGACCATGTTTCCTCGAACTTCTTATTCATTCCCTTAAAAGCATTAAGCGATAAAAGCCTCTTACGTAGCATCTGTCGGGTTCTAAACTCACAAAGAGCTGTGGATGCATTGCAATGATTAAGATAATATACCTTCACAGGTAAAGCATGTTCTGGTAATATGAGTCGCATATTCACTTGAGCTGGCTTACTCCAGCTGAGAATATTTTTCGGAGCTGTCTGCATGTATTTATAGCCCAAATTACTGGCGCTGTTGTCACATACGAAAGAATAAATTTGCATTTTGCTTTGATACCCGTGTTTTATGCTAATTCTCGCTTTGGTAAGCTACAACAGCGTCATAAATAACCCCTATCGGTGATTTTTGGAACTATTTTTTTTTTCAAGTAATCCTACGTCCCATGTTATCATTAGTCTCCATACCGAATTTGGTGCCATTTCGGTTGTTAGATCGAGCTACAGGTGACTGTGAATAGTGTCAGTTAAAAAAAATCGCCCTGTATTAGCGTACCAAATTTGGTGTGGATGGATCAAACGAAGTTTTAAGTAAGTTCGTACTCTGCTGTCATCAGACAGCTCTGCGCGAAACCAAATATAAAATCGCACATTCGCATGCTATTTCCCGGCCGCACGTGTTACTGTGGATTGTCTTCAAGCTTTCCCGACACTTCCTTGGCCAGCTAGGTCTCCTGATCTCTCTCCGATAGAGCACATTTGGGACGTTATGGGAGGGCAAACATCCCGGAATGTTGATCATTTAGCCAGACAGTTGGAGACAATTTGGCAAGAAATTTCGAAGGACACTATCTGGGAACTTTTTCAGTCCATGCCACGCCGGGTGACAGCTTGCATCCGGGTCAGAGGTGGACCAACGCCTTATTGAATTCTTACTTTGTAACGGTCAAACTCTGAAATAAATCATTCAATTCTTATGAAATTTGAATCGTTTGTTTTCTATGTATGTTCTTCCCATCCAACAATTTTATCGCAACAAGATAATTACTTCTTTATTTTTCGTTTATTTTTGTTACATAGCGTATATACTCTCTCAGAGTCATGCCTCCTTTAGATGAGTACGGGTTTCAACGATACCAGGAACTCTAATGACCTTTCTTCCGGACCATAGGGTTTAGTGTCTTTAGTAAACGCAGGTACATGTACCCAGGATACCCCTCACGTTGGAGTGGTGTGGGAGTTTGGAGAGTGGGGTGCACGCTCAGGTGTTACATCGTCATCTGACCGTGGTTCAAAATTGCGTTGGGGTATCCTCGAATCTTTCCCTAAGGGGATTGATCCCGGACTGTCGTCAATAGCCCTTTGTGTTATTCCAATACGACTTGAATGAAAATACCTAATTACTTAGGTTTCCCAAGCGATAATTTTCTGCTTTCATCCCATTATATAGTATATACCCCAAAATACCTCTTTTTTTCACCTTTCACGACATTTTTTATTTGAATTGACTTGTGCTTGACCCAGCTTGGTCATAAATATTGTATTCCCCGCTACACTACCCTACAGTAATGAATCGGACGCCAGCGGATTTGCATAAAATCCGACTACTTGTTTCGGGGGTGTTTCTCGTGGTATGGCCTGGGACCTTTGTATGTTATTCCTGGTCAACTTATAGCCGACGCCTACATGAACATTTTGGACCATCAGGTTCTTCCTACGCACTGGCATTTTAATGACTGGACAAATGTTACTTCCAGGACGACAGCGCTTCGTTGTCACATTACAGCCTTTGTCAAGCAGTGGTATCAAGATATGGATGTAAAACGTCTTCCCTGGCCTGCTCAGAGTCCCGACCTAAACCCCCTAGAATATTTGTGGGACGTGTTAGAGCGACGTTTACGGACCAAGGAATCACGTCCGAAATCTACAACTGAGCTGGCGACATTCTTGCAGCAGGAATGGACACAAATACCCATAGCTGTTTATCAAAACCTTGTTGAAAGCATACCCAGAAGGGTTGCTAGTGTCATTGCAGCACGTGGAGGACCGTCCCCCTATTAAAGCATGTATTCTTTCCCTTATACCATCACATCTTGCTGTCCGGTCCATTATTGTAGGGCAGTGTACCTCTTAACTTCCCTGTCATAGTACTATTTACTTGAAGTTGCCAGGACCACGGTAGCCTGGTTGTAAGAGTAACGGATCAGATACTGGAGGTTTGCGATTACAAATCATTCCCTTGTGTACATGGGGGCATGTGGTGCACGTTAAATTTGTCGTTGTTTTAAATGTTATCACGTTGGCGTTGAACGGAAGTGTGCAGAGAGGGGGACCAGCTCAGATGTTGACCTCGTCATCTGACCATTGGTCAAAAAGACGTGGTGTTGTCCTCGAATCTGCCTTCGGGATTGATCCAGGACCGATGACAACAACCCGCTGTGTCGCTCGAGTGTGACGTTATTAAAATACCTTATTCCTCCTTGACCTATGTTTGGAGCAGCTTGGTCAACTGTGCCCTCAAAGCACCCCTCCAGATAGATATACTACGGCGCGCACTGAAGAAAAAACGTCGAAGCACCTCTGGTATCATATTTTTAATTAACGTCACACTGGAGCAAGTGGCGACGGTGCGGGTAATTGTTTTGGTAATTTTGAATTACCGTCGTACTAAGGCAACACAACGGTCTATTGAGGACGGTCCGGGATCAATCCCCTGAGGTAAAGATCCGAGGACAACACCACGCAATTTTGAACCACTGTCAGATGACGAGACAACACCTGAGACGGCACCCCACTCTCCAAACTTCCACACCGATCCCAACGTGAGGACTATCGACCACGACAGATTTAAGGTGCACCAGCCGCCTCTACACCATACGCTTACAAACATCCATGCGCTGTCCAGACGGTCAGGGATGAAACCCAAAGGCAAAGATCCGAGGACACCACCGCGTAAATTTGATCCACGGTAAGATGACGAGGTCACACCTGAGCTTAACACCACTTCTCTTAATTTTCACACCACGCCAACAGCACCTCCGGATTCTGACCTAAAAATAAGAGCCACGCATCACCTACGGCCTCACCTTTATAGATAGGCCGACCAGCGAGGGATCGCGAGCGGAGGATGCGGAGCGCGGCAGAGGAGAGGATGGAAGAGGACGGGCAGGGAAAAGTTCGACGTACACGTGGCCGTCACCCTCTTCCACCCCCACCCACTCACACACACCGAATGCACGGAGTGACTATTATTTATATTAATGACGGAGATTTGCATAACTGATGCTCTTCCTGCGCCGCTGTGTCATCATCATTTACTATTCCTGTAGCCTTTCATTCGATTCCGGGTGTGTGGGTCGGTAATTATCGGCCCTTGCTATCGGCGAGCCAAGGCTGGAGCCCGGATTCATGTCGGTGGACCAGCGCGACATCGGTGGTTGTGCCTAGAAGTTAACCATGTGAACAGTTTCGACGAGATATCTCTTCCATCAAGATCTGACCCATTTTGCTAATGAAAGGATCTATCGGTATCGAGGTATTACCGATTTCTGGAGAGTGACGAGATCGTGTCTCAATCTAATGAATGATGAGATAACTCTCCGAGACTTAGAAGCTTCTTCAATTGGATTGACAGACGCTGCGACTCAAAGATTCTGAGAGATAATCTCGTGTGACTCAAAGATTGTCAGAGATAATCTCGTGTGGCTCAAAGATTGTCAGAGAGAATCTCGTGCGACTCAAAGATTTTCAGAGAGAATCTTGTGTGACTCACAAAGATTGTCAGAGATAATCTCGTGTGACTCAAAGATTGTCAGAGAGAATCTCGTGCGACTCAAATATTGTCAGAGAGAATCTTTGAGATCATAATTGTAATGTTGAAATATATCATATAAAAAAAATCTCTTCGGGCGAATTTAACGCTTAGGAGGAAGCAGAATGTTGGATCAGGAAATAGATATTCACAGGACACGGGCCGTTTATATATATCTATACAAAAAAGGACGTGTGTGTGTTCTCTATACAAATCTAAACCGTTTGACCCATCCACAACAAATTTGGCACACTTATACTTTAGAACACTGCGGAAAACATAGGCTGTTTCTTTCCTGCCTTCAGACCCATCTGTAGCCATGAATATTGTCACACAGGGAGTCCTAAAAGTCCCAATTTTAAAATCTAAACTTTGTTTTTCTGTAATAAATGGACATGGACAAGGAAACACTTTCTACAGGGTCTGTGTACTTGAGTTAACACAGTGAAATATCGTGATCGTATTTTAGCTGTTGCGGTAGGAAACACGTTCTACAGGGATTGTGTATTTGAGTTAACGCAGTGAAATGTCGCGGTAGGAAACACGTTCTACAGAGTTTGTGTATTTGAGTTAACACAGTGAAATGTCGTGATCGTATTTTAGCTATCGCGGTAGGAAACACGTTCTACAGGGATTGTGTATTTGAGTTAACGCAGTGAATTTCACGGTAGGAAACACGTTCTACAGAGTTTGTGTATTTGAGTTAACACAGTGAAATATCGTGATCATATTTTAGCTGTCACGGTAGGAAACACGTTCTACAGAGTTTGTGTATTTGAGTTAACACAGTGAAATATCGTGATCATATTTTAGCTGTCGCGGTAGGAAACACGTTCTACAGAGTTTGTGTATTTGAGTTAACACAGTGAAATGTCGTGATCATATTTTAGCTATCGCGGTAGGAAACACGTTCTACAGGGATTGTGTATTTGAGTTAACGCAGTGAAATGTCGCGGTAGGAAACACGTTCTACAGAGTTTGTGTATTTGAGTTAACACAGTGAAATGTCGTGATCGTATTTTAGCTATCGCGGTAGGAAACACGTTCTACAGGGATTGTGTATTTGAGTTAACGCAGTGAAATGTCGCGGTAGGAAACACGTTCTACAGAGTTTGTGTATTTGAGTTAACACAGTGAAATATCGTGATCATATTTTAGCTGTCGCGGTAGGAAACACGTTCTACAGAGTTTGTGCATTTGAGTTAACACAGTGAAATATCGTGATCGTATTTTAGCTGTCACGGTAGGAAACACGTTCTACAGGGATTGTGTATTTGAGTTAACGCAGTGAAATGTCGCGGTGAATAACCACCATGAGGGTTAAAAAGCTAAAAAAAAAAATGCTAGAAAAAATATAAATAACTAGCAACTGCGTGTGACGGCGTTACACTAGCCCGTGGTGTAATGTATTAATCTGGTGTAAAATTTTCCGCAGATTTCGAATCTGTTGAAGATATATTCAATTTAAAAATTATTTATTTAAAGAAAATCATATTTTTAGGTATCAATCTAAAGTAAAATTTTTTGCATATTTCAAATCTGTTGAAATTTTCAATCTATCTTTAACGATTCCGATTTTACGAAAAAAAACTTAACAATCCCAGTCTTTAACATTCGCCGAAAAGGGGGCATTAAATGTAATTTGTTTCTTTTTTTTAACGCAAAGTGCAGAATATGCAATCTGGTTTTTTTTTTTTCTTGGGAAGAGATAGATTGCGTGACGTTACAATCTCTTGCGAAAATATAAAGGAAGGTCACGTGGATATAAAAGGTTCATTTTAGGGGGTTTCTTCTTTCGTTCGGACGAAACTCATTTGAAGAACCAGTTAGATAATAAAACTATTAAATTCATTTAAAAATCTTCTAGATTAAATTTTAAAATTTCGCCTCGACACAAAAATTGCAAAAAAATGTGAACTATCTGTGTGCCTAAATCTCATTGCTGTAAGTGTCATAGATCGACAGGATTTTGCGGCCGCTAAAAAAACAGACAAACATTTCCTTTTATAATAGTAGAGATACCTCCACACCTCCCAGAACGTTGTTGTTGTTGTTGTTTCTTATGCCTACACTGGCAGACCGGAGGAGTGCCAGGCCCGTCGACGACGGGAAGAAGCGATGGGGTGCGCCTTCCATGTTATTGAGCCCCATTGGGAGGAAGTCCGACTTTGATCGACATTCATGGCACATCCGTTTTACAAGAAGGCCCCTTTCATACATCCACTCACACATATCGTAATTTAGATCCCAATCAGAGGCCGATAACCCCCTGATCAGGTATTGATTTGGTATGGGAACATGGGGGACTTTGTGACCACGACCTATTTAACGTGCCCCAGCCACCATTAGTGAACACGACGGTTTTTAGCCAGGTCGAAGCGCCGATCTCACAATCATCAGAATTGCAGGATCCGCCGAGGACAGAACGTACAAGTCGTCAACGTAGTAGTTATTGAGCACCACTCTTAACCCTCCTTGTGGTTACCTCGTTGGAGAATCCCTTGATCCGAAAACAGGCCAGATCTTAATGGACGACATATCTCGTCCTAATAAGAAAATTGACCACGTCATTATCCCAAAATTGTCAACATTTTGATGATGAGGTTATTTAGCAATCCTGATCGGATTTCGATCGATGAGGTATCATGTCCAAACAAATTGTAGGCTTAATACAACAGGATAGTTACTGGGAGAAATATTACATTATAGGACTTGAGGATTGATGGTTAGAGGTCAACTGCTCAAATTTCACATCACACAACTTGTTTTAAAGTGTCCATTAACAACCATCCAATGCATTAATCTCGCTATTTCGTTGAAATATAACGTCGTGAGCCTAAATCGGTGAAGAACCTCGGAAGCCCAGTGGATGGTGTCGTGGCAAAGCAACCAGAGATTTGGAAGTTTGAAACCCAAACCAGACAAAGATGATCGTAGGGGATGGTGCACGTTCAATAATTCGTGGCGTGGGTGGCACGTGAGTGGGTTGCCAGCTCAGGTGTAACCTCGTCATTTGACCTTGGCTCCAAACGAAGAGCTGTTGTTTTGGGATCTTCCGCTGATCCCGGTCCATCGGCGATAGCCCGATGTGTTGCTCTAGAGCGACGTTAGTTCTACCTACATTTGTGGAGTATATCTTTTCGACGATGTCATATAAGAACGAACGAAAACTCTCTTTTTTTGCTTCCATCAGAATCACTTCGTGCGACATTTACGCGGCGAGTTACCATGCTCTAAAATTATCGCCAATTGGCGATTGCACCGTGTTCTCAAGTCTAACCGAAATAAGTAATGTTCGTGCGGCCCTCTTAAGCCGAGTTTACACCGGAGTTGCGAATCCTTTTCTCCCCTTTTTGTGGTGAGAACGTTTTACGTTCCCCTAGGCTGACCCCTTTTCGACCCTTTTTTTGACCCACTCCCGTGTAAACGCTTTGTCGACTTTTTCGGCAACACCAATGGGTGAGCACCCTTTGTAGAGAAGAGTAATCACCGTTCAACTCGCCATTTTAATCGAATAGGTCACTCACTGACACCTGACACTTTGGCGGGAGATGGGGTCAAGGCAAGCGATGACAGCAAAATGTCAGAGAGAGAGAGAACAAAAGACGGCGTGAGCGATCACGGGGTGCCGAAGGGCAGAGGGGAGCGGCGATTGTCAAGCAATACCGAAAGGAGATGAAATAGGGGAGCATTTTCATCCCAAATTTCGTCTCGGAGAAACGTCCCCCAAAAGTTGCAATCCCTTGATCTTTACCGACTCCTGGTGGAAAACAAAACCGGCACGAGATGTTGACGATGTGCTCTTTCTCGGAATAGCTTCGATGTTTGGAGTCGGAGGAAGTTCCGGTGTAAACGCGGCTTTAGATTTCTTTCAAATTATTTTATATGCATTTGAAGTAAAACACATACGAACAGAGGTCAAATCAATGACTAAAATATTCATCATTAACTAGCTGTAGGATTTGCCCCCATATTAGATGCCCTCCAATATCTGATAAAAAATAAGAATACCCCACCTTCCCTTGGGCGGCTCGATTGTTAGAATAACAGATTCGTAAGTATAGGGTTACGAGCTCAAAACTCGACTCAACCGATGAACATGGCCTCAAATATCCTCACGTTGGCGTGGTGTGGAGCCAGTTCAGGTGTTAACATCTGACCGTGGTTCAAAATTACGAAGTGCTGTCCTCGGATCGATTACTCCCGTACCGTCTCCAATAGCCCTTGTTGTTGTTGTTTCTAATGCCTACACTGGCAGACCAGAGGAGTGCCAGGCCCGTCGAAGACGGCAAGAGGCGAGGGGGTGCGCCTTCCATGTTATTGAGCCCCATTGGGAGGAAGTCCGACTTTGCTCGGCATACATGACACATCCGTTTTACAGGAAGGTCCCTTTCATACATCCATTCACTCACACATATCGTAATTTAGATACCAATCAGAGGCCGATAACCCTCTGATCAGATACCCCCAGAGGTATTGATTTGGTATGGGAACATGGGGGACTTTGTGACCACGACCTATTTAACGTGCCCCAGTCACCATTAGTGAACACGACGGTCTTTAGCCAGGTCGAAGCGCCGATCTCACAATCATCAGAATTGCAGGCTCCGCCGAGGATAGAACCCACAACCCTTCTGATGCGAGCCCGACGCTCTACTGACTGAGCTACCGCGGCTCCCAATAGCCCTTAGTAAATTCAACTACCGACCTACCAAATCGACGAACCTGGTTACAAAGTTCTTCCAGCATCTCAAGACCAACCCCGATTTTCCAAAAAGATTGGAAGATGATATTTGTATCCAACACCAGCTCCAATCGATCCTCCGCAATTAGTCCGCTGCCTGTATTTTCCAAATTGTGCTCTTCCTCCATTAGTTAAACAGTCGCTTCATGGCTGTCGTACGGCATCTGAATTTACAGTCAATACACGCAGCTCTTCGAAACCTCCAAACAAAATTTCCATTAGCGAGAGGAAAGCGGGGAAGCACCAACTAAATCATTCAATAAACTTTGCATCTTTGAAATTACAATTTGGAACAATCGACGTAAATCATATCCGCGGAATTATGCGTTTGCTTAATTTATGAATTCGTCGTAACTTGGAACGAGCGGTTTCGCCGTATCCGCGCAGCGCCATGAATTATGCGCCGAATCATTTCCCAGACAATCAATTTCGACGAGGATTCGATTAAGGCCGCCGTTGCAGTGAAAGAGTGATAGTCTGGCCGATTGCATGTGGTCTGGAAATCATGCGTTTGTTTTGTCGCGGGTTCAGAATACGCTCTAGAAGAAATCAAATTTCGACCCCCTTTAATTTGCGATATCTTTATACCTTTGGCGAATTGAAATAAATGGGGTAACGTTTTTATTGATGCTATTTGTTATCTGGGCTAGTTACTCTCTGGATGTCGGACACGCATCATATTTAAAGTTCCTTTGCTTATTCCAACTAGTCTAGCCGCCAGCTAGACCAAGTCTAACAAGTCATTCTTCTCCACAAAGAAATTATTTCATCAAGCCTGTGGAATAAGTCTGAAGGGCGAATGAATGGTCATGTGATCACTAAAGATGCGTTTCCCTTGTACTTATGTTGGTAGTTAATAATAGTCTTACACTGGAGCATCACAAAGGGGTTATTGTCGACAATCTGTTATCCATTCCGAAGAGAAAACTCCGAGGTTAAGACCTCGTATTTTTGAACCACGGTCAGATAACGATGTAACATCTGAGAAGGCTCTCCAAACGTCCACATCACACTAACATGCGGACATTTGCACCTTGACAGATTTAACGTACCCCAGTCTCCACGTATACGAGTCTGGTTGGATCGAGATTCAAATGAGTAAACCTCCGGTTGCTAATCTACGACTCTTCAAAACGGGTTTCGAGTCCCAGACTATTGAGATATATATATACTCTGTAACAAAAACATCGACATACCAAGAAGGTGCATAATTACAGTGGTACCGGGCTCGATACACTTGCAACGGCTCTAACTGAGGACGTATAGTCTTTAGTAACGAGTCCCGTTTCCTGCTGGGTCCTGACGACAACCGCAGACGGATCTGGAGACTTCCAGGGCAGCGTGGGGATCCTGCTCTTACTATCGCACTCCACACATGCCCACAACAGGGCGTTAGGGTATGGGGTACAATCTCTTTTGATAACCCCTTTGGAAGTCATTTCTGGCACACAGCACAGCGGTTCGTAGACGACATTCTACGACCGGATGTGTTACCGTTCCTTTTGCGACATTCCGGACTTACTTTTCCACAAGATATTGCCCAGCCGCACACAGCACGTGTTGCTATGAATTGTCTTCAAGCTTTCCCAACAATTCCTTGGCCAGCTAGGTCTCCCGATCTCTCTCCCATAGAGCGCATTTGGGACGTTATGGGAAAGCAACCATCCCGGAATGTTGACCCTTTAGCCCGACAGTTGGAGACACTTAGGCAAGAAATTCCGCTGGACACCAGCCGGGAACTCTTTCAGTCTATGCCACGCCGGGTGATGCATCCAGGCCAGAGGTGGACCAATGTCTATTGACTTCCTACCTTTCTAACGGTCAAACTCTGAAATAAATCATTCAATAGTTTTGAAAATTGAATTGTTTGTTTTTCTATGTATGTTCTTCCACCCATTTTTATCGCTCTTAGGAGAGATTGGCGAGTGCTAACTGGAGCGGTTGGCGAGTGACAAGCGGTACAACCCATCGAAGGACTACTCCTCGCAATCGGACTACTCCTTCTGGGTGCGTCGATTTTTTTTTCTTATAGAGTGTATAACAAAAGACAAAGGTTGGTTATTCCTTCTGATATAGAGGGGGACCTGCTAGACAATGTCCATCAGTGGGGTGTGACCGTCTCTCAAAGAAATCTTTTCATCAGGGGGTTGGATATTATGGCGCATGTGCCTTATCCTCCAGATACGAGTCAGAAAGTGTCAAGCAATGGGCTGACCCAGAAAAAAGAAATGAGCCAAGGGAGGAATCGAACTTGCCCAGCCCACAACTCATAGCTGCTAGTGCAGTGGGCTACGATGACCGAAATGTAATGGGTTATCCAGTGCTTCCAAACCCCGATGTGCCGCGGCACACTGGTGTGCCACGACATGGCTGGAAGTGTGGCGCGAAAAATTTAACCGCATAGTCCTGATTATAGAGCGACTCTACCGGAGGATTAGGCATATTGTGGTTACGTGTGCTCCGTTTATTCTTATGTGCCTCAGTATCTCATATGCCTGGAATTGTTGTCAAATGAAGAGATGATGCCAAAAGGCCTCTCACAATTGCCGAATCACTCATTTTACCAGATTGTTCGCAAATTGTCAAAACTATACTTGGAATCGATGAAGTAAAAGAAATTCAAAATGTACCACTTTCAAATAATAAGACATGGCAGTCAGCAACACTAATCCTGAAAATTTGTGGTTAAGAAATTTTCCCAACTGGTTGATGGACCAACAGATGTTAGCGACTGTTGTCAGATAATTTCACTTGTTCGAATTCCTGATGAGAAAGAGTTTGACGAGCATTATTTATTCTGCAAAGAACAGCAGAAACAAACTGCAGAACTCCAGAAACAAACTGCTGAACTCCAAAAACTGCTGCAGAAACACACTGTTTCTGCAGCTTTTTCTGCAGTTCCTGCAACTGGGAAAGAAATCTATCATCTGATAAAAACTGATAATGTATAATCTGATAAAAACATCTGAGCTGGCACCCCACTCTCCAAACTTCCACACCAACCCAACGTGAAGACTTTCGGCCACGACAGATTTAAGGTGCCGCCTCTACACCCACGCTAACAAACATCCATGCACTGACCCGGATTCGAACCATGAACCGATGTAGAGGCTAACACTTTAACCACCAGACCGGTGGGTCGGGTGGAGGAGCTTACTAGTTCAAATCGAACCATAGTGTAAGAAGGGGTCTGGTTCACGTCAAATCTGTCATGGCCTCAAATCTCCTCACGTTCGCGCGGTGTGGAAGTTTGGAGAGTGGAGAGATTGGCGAGTGCTAACTGGAGCGGTTGGCGAGTGACAAGCGGTACAACCCAGCGAAGGGTTGCCAAGATTAGGGGAGAGTTTTAAAAACCACGAGCGGGAGGAGACCGATTGTTTTTTCTTCCCGATGTAGTTAGTCGGCTCTACCGTTGTTACTTACCAGACAATGTTCTCTGTTTACATTTTTTAAATGTCATGTGTCGTGTCCCTTTTCATGTAATAAATTATCTTGGGACTAGAAACTGCAGGCTTGACTTACTATGCCTTTGGAAGCAACAGAAGAACCCATCCAACAGGGGTGTGACCTCGTTAGCTCAGGTGTGACTTCGTCATCTGACCGCGGTTTAAAATGACGTGGTGTTGTCCTCGGATCTTTCCTTTCGTGGATTGATCACGGTCCGTCTCCAATAGCCTAGTGCACTGCTCCAGTTGGTAATAGCTCTAGCCCTTCCTTATTCCTCTATAGAGCTGCTGGTGTCATGGGAAGGTAGTTAATTAACGGAGCAACAGAAAGGCTTATTGGCGACGAATGTCCCCCGGAATGCATTCCGAAGGAAAATATCCAAGGACATGGCTTCGTAACTTTGAACCAAGGTCAGATGACGAGGTCAACATTTAATCTGGTAAACCAATCTCCAAACTTTTACACAACGCCACCGTGAGGACATTTGAGGCTACGACAGAGTTAATATACACCATCCCCTTTCAACACAGTTGTCTTTTGCTGGACTAGTTTCGAACTCACAACCCTCCGGTTGCTAATCCGTTGCTCTTCGTCATAATGGGCTACTGTGACACCACTGATGTCATGGATCCATTCCATCTGGCCGTATGCCCTGCTTAAGTTAGTAGTGCTATTTTCCTTTTTACTGGGAGCATGGTGGCTATTTATATTCGCTGTAACAACCTTATTTTTATAGGCTTAAATGTTTGTTTTATTTATGTTTCTATTTTTGTATTTCTGTTCACCTACGAACGTTTGTCCACTGGCGACTACATCTATCTTCTGTGTACATTATACATATAAAAAAGGATATGTGTGTATTCTCTATACAAATCTACACTGACCAATCCACACCCAATTTGGTACACTTATACTTTGGGAAGCGCAGTTAAAACACTGCGGGCAACACAGGCTATTTCTTTCTTGTTTTCAGACCCATCTGTACCCATGAAAATTGGCACACAGTTAGTCCTAAAAGCGCCCCTCGAAACACCAATTTAAAAGTCTAATGTCTGTTCTTCTGCAAGAAATGGACATGGAAAAGGAAACACGACCTACAATGTTTGTTTATGAGATAACACAGGGAAATGTCTCATATTTTAGCTGTCGCGGTAGCAAATACGTTTTTCAGAGTTTGTGTATTTTAGTTAACACAGGGAAATGTCGCGGTCATACACAGTCCAGTCACATTAATGTGACCACCTGTCAAAAGCCAGAATAACCACCCTTGGCATAGCGGACCGCTGTGAGACGTGCAGGAAGAGAGTCAATTAGGTTTCTGAAGGTGTTCACTGGGATGTTGAGCCATGCCGACTCCAGTGTCGTGACCAGCTGCGCTAGATTACGCGGTTGAGGATCCATGGAAATTGTTGCAGGGTGTTTGCTTTCAGACGTTTTACGCCGTATACGCCAACGTCCATCTGTCCGATGGAGCATAAAACGTTATTCATCGGAAAAAGCCACCTGTCGCCACTCTGTGGACGTCCAGTTGCGATACTGGCGTGCGAATTCCAGCCTTCGTCGCCGATGAACAGCAGTCAGCATAGGTGCATTAACCAGGCGTCTGCTGCGGTGGCCCATGCGCAGCAACGTTCGCTGAACCGTTGTTGAGGATACACTGTTGGTAGCCCCTTGGTTCATCTGGGCGGTCAGTTGCTCAACAGTTGCACGTCTATTCGCCCGAACGCATCTCCGTAGCCTTTGTTCGCCTCTGTCATCTATAGCCCGTGGTACACCACATGTGCCACGCCGCTGATTTTGGATAGTGCCATTTTGCCATGCACGGTATACTTTTACCACGGCGACACGCGAACAGTTCACAAAATTAGCCGTTTCCGAAATGCTTCCACCCTTGGCTCGAAAGCCAATAATCATGCCCTTTTGGACGTCGGACAAATCTCTACGTTTCTGCATTACGCGAACGATTGAAATGCTTTCCGATACCCTAGGACATCCTTTATATACACTCCACTGCAATGTGCTGCCACCTGCCTTTTGTGATTGGTTATTTCACGTTGACGTCGAAAGTAGGTGGTGGTCACATTAATGTGATTGGACTGTGTATTTGAAACCCGAGAAACGCCGGGTTATTCAGAGTTAGTTGGAAATAAAACACTTCAAACAATTTATCACAGAAATATGCCTCGACTTTTTTCACCCATTTCAATTTCGTGGAACAATACTGTTCGTCATTCAAACTTACATCGATACCCATCGTTTCTCTTATGAGGGACCACGGTAACTCAGTAGGAAGAGTAGATGATTAGCATTCTGAGGGTTGCGAGTTTGAAACTCGATCCAACCAAAGAACTCATAAGATCAGGGATGGTGCCCGTTAATTATTTCGTGAAATGTCCTCACGTTGGCGTTTTGTGGAAGTTTGGAAAGTAGGGTGACTGTTGACCTCTACATCTGACTTTGTTGAAAATTGACCGAGTTTTTCTCAGAGCTTTTCCATTGGGTAATGGTAATTTTAGTTAACGTCGTACAAGAGCAACACAACGGGCTATTGACGACGGTCCGGGGTCAGTCCCTTAAGGGAAAGAAGCGAGGGCAACACATCGTAATTTTGAACCACGGTCAGATGACGAAGCAACACCTGAGCTGGCACCCCACTCTCCAAACTTCCACACCAACCCAACGTGAGGACTTTCGGCCACGACAGATTAAAGATGTACCAGCCGCCTCTACACCATACGCTTACAAACAACCATGCCCGGACCCGGATTCGAACCAGGTACTTTCCGATCTAGAGGATAACACGCTTTTCCATCGGGATTGATCCCAGATAGTCGGCAATAGCTCTTTGGGTTACTTCACTGCAATTTAACTATCCTATCTACTTTCTTACCCTGTTCTTATGGCCTTCTGCAGCAGTGCTTGTTTATATACCATATGTGAGGTACTTCCGAAGGATCAGTGCATATGTTGCTAATTTTGAGCGCATTCAAAACGCTTAAATTTTCTCTCATTATGTGAAGTGATAACCAACGCCACCAAAAGAAATCGGCCCAAAAGTTTTTTCTTCTGACAAAACGACCTTCCAGCCAGTGCCCCGGGACGCATATTACCAACCTTTACTCGAATATAAGACATGGGGAAATTTTAAGTCCGCTGATTCGTTGGTTTCAATTTTAAGCTCGCTGATTCGTTGGTTTCTCACTACGTGATCTATGACGTCACGCACTCATAGTGCGCACTGCGCTTTAGATTGCGACATCGTAGTCGATGTTTTTTAAAAAAACATCGATGTATTGGGGTCGATGTTTTGGTAACATCGATGTTTATACTTGTCGATGTTTTTACGTTGTCGATGTTTTATTTTAAAATGAAAAAAGTATTGTTACAAAAATTTTAAAAATAACCAAGTAACATAATTTTGATAATCAGCAAATTGAACATACTTTTAGACCAAAGTGACCAAGGATGAAGGGTCTGAAAAGTATGGATGCGACATCGATGTCGATATTTTCTAAACATTGATGTTTTCGAAAAAAACATCGATGTATTGGAGCCGATGTCGCATCACTCGTTGTTAAACCAGTTTTAAGAAATGGGGAAACAAGTTTAAATACACTGAATTTTAAAAACATCGATGGTTTGGGGGCGATGCATTATCAACATCGATGTTTTAATTTTGGACATCGATGTTTTGCTATCGATGTCGCATCCCTACTGCGCATACGTGAGAAGTATCAATATTCATTCGCAATGTTTGCGAAACAAAAGTTGAAACTGCTTCGACCGAAAATAGAATACTAATAAAAAGGAAAGCGATAGCTTTTAGATGATTATAACAAGCGATTGTTCAACGGTTTTGTGCCGTGTACTTGTAATTGTGATTGTAAATGTTTTGTGTTCAAATGCAGTTTCAATTCCAGGATAGATTCTACATGCACAGTATAAAAATAGTCCATTTTCGAACTTTAAAGGACACTTCTGTCCTTGAACAGAATAGAAGGCGAAAACGGAAGTATTTCCTTTATTACTGGGGATATGTTGTATGGATTCGTTATTTATGTTCCTGATTTTTTGCTAAGATTTATTGCTACTTTTTTTAAGAGAGTTTTCCCATATTGTATGAAAACATGAACAAACAAAAAACATATTTATTCACGATGTTTTTCTAAAATAGTACAAACGATTGACATGAAGCTCTTTGAAGATTTTTTTGATTCGCAAACATTTAAAAATTCGAAAAAATATTGTGGTAAGTATTTCTTTAGTTGTCATTAAATCACATTTAGCATAAAACCATAGGAGTAATTAAAAATGTGATCAGTAGTATATCATTACTTTCAATACAAATTATTTGTCAAAAATATTACTTAATCATACCAAAAGCCCGATTTTACCCAAAAATAGTAGTTCTTAAAGAAATACCAATTATTAAATTAGAGATGGCTAATATCTAAGTTGCTTTCGTTTGCTGCCGGCTTTCACTAGAAACTTCGTACCGAGTCCACGTGAAGGCATCTCGTACTATTTGAGGCGTCACATAGTGACGTCATAGACGACATTTTGAAACCAACGAATCAGCCTGCTTAATATTTCCCCATGTCTTCTACTCCAGTAAAGGTTGGTAATATGCCCCCGTAGGGATGTTAAGCAAATCACAGAACTGCTACTCAATCACAGATACTTGTGAATCACAGTTCATACCTGTTACTCAAATATCAAAATATCAGTGATTGGGTAACAGTGATTAGGTAACAGTGATTCGGTATCAGTGATTCGGTATCAGTGATTCAGTATCAGTGATTTGGTATCAGTGATTCGGTAACAGTTACTAAACTGATATCGCTAAGCTGATACCTTGGCTGATACCTTAGCTGATACCTTGGCTGATATTGATACTGCGATCGGTGATTGCGACTTGGATCGGTGATTCGGTAGCAGTGAAAGCTGTGACTGAGTTTTGGTTATTTGGTAGTGGTGCCAGTTGGTCTGTGACGGATTGGGATTTCTCTGGAGGATTTTTAACCGGATGTTTAAGAGGGTAATATGTTGCTTTATGATTCACCAGCTTCCCGCGCCTTTTTCTAAAGAAAAAAAGAATCTCGACAGTTTTAAGGAGAGTTTATATAAAAACATTTTAAATTCTCTGTTTTAAATAATTTTTTGTTCGCTCTTAAACTATCACTGATTATTTATTTATTATTAATTTTTTTTTTGAGTAACATGACTAGAACTTGTTTTTATTTTTTTTGGTTTGTTTATAATTAAAATTGTTCTGTTTAACCTCTTGTAAATTGTTATTAATTCTAAAAAATGAATTATGTGCTTCTGAAAGTATAACTTGAATGAGTAGAAATCACAGGAGGGGGAGGGGGGGGGAGATATTTATTTAATTTCGCTAGTGATTAGAATACGTTTTACGAGTTTCTGCCTTCTTTAAAGTTTGTCTCTTAAGATGAAACCGTTTCAGAGGGAGGATCAACACAACAATGTTTACAGCTGTAAAGAATGCATTCTGAAATATCGTAATGCAAGTACAAAAGATTTTGATGACTGAATGTTTAATTTTTAAAGCGCATAATTTGTTGTTTGTAAACACTGATTCTCTGGAATTCCTTGTCAGACTGTTTTCAAAACAAATAAGAATGTTACTCGTTAGAATATTCCCTGTTTGCCTTAGAGATAAATTTTATACTTTCACTCAGCTTATCAATTTTAAAGTGCTACTAAAGAGAATATCTTCATCTTTTGTCTTCGGGGTGGATCCCGGACCGTTGACAATAATACGTGGTTACTCCAGTGTTGTGTGGAAACTGAACTACTCCACATTTTAGTTAATATTTTGTAAAAATTGTATGATTTATAAACTAAAGTATTGGACGGAAATTGTTGAATCAAGTCAAAAGCTACAGATTTTTCACAGTAAGGTTTGACTTTTCTGCTGTTTGTTTTGTGTTTTCTTCGTCTCAAATAAAATTGTTGTGTCTTTGCACCACCACGAATACAACAAAATTCAATTAGAAGTAAAATGATCACGCATTCTAATGTATATCTCTTGATTTTAATGTTTAATTAATTATAAAGTTTAATTTATATGAAAATTTCGATATAGTTGAAACCAACTTAGTCACCAATATTAATTTATTGAGGAGAAAAAGTACCTATAAAAAATAAATTACGGGCTAAAAATAAAAAACGGCTCATAGTGGCAGAATAAAAATGAAAAATTCATTTTATAATTGAAGGTTTATTGAGTGGCTGTTGTGCGTTTTATTAAATATATTCCAGTTGATCTGGATGAAAAAAATACTGGGGTTCGAACTGTAAACTAGAGCACTGTAAGGCCACGACGTTACCGACTTAGCTATGTATTCCTTCGACGAAATCGTATTATTGAAAATAGTCAACACATAAATAAAAGCATTCCGTTGCTACGAGTGACTAGAGATACTTTACAGTCAACCAATCGGATTCATTCACAGTTTGAATCACAATCACAGTTTTGAATCACAGATATTCGTCAGTAGCAGTCACAGTTAGAACTGTTACTGTCAAATCACTGTTAGTAACATCCCTATGCCCCCGGGACGTATGGCTCCAAAGAAATCTTATTCTAACCATACCGGAGAAGAAAGCAGGACAGTAGCGACATCTTGTAGATTAAAAGTATACAAAATGCTCAATAGTATTGCAATTTCTGTTGTGGCGCCATCTAGTGTAGAAGAATCAAACTTAATGCAGTATTGTAGTCTACCGATTTATTAATACTACTCATACACTCCTTATATCCAAACATAATTTGGAATTTGTATTCTGTTTTTAAAGATCAAACTGAAAAGACTAGATCAGATTCATGGAACTCAGTCAAGAAAGACTAGTACTTTATTTGTGATTGATTTCTCGCTGACTTCGGATATTTTTTGCCCCGAAGTGCTATTTAAACCAGGGACTACTATTTAAAGTGAACCCTGATCCTGAAAGGTAGTCAGGATTTTATTTCGAAGAGAGTAAAAACGGAAATTTTTACGTAATTTTTTTTTAAAGTCCCGTTGTTTTTCTTACTAGATTAGTGATTTCCATTCATCTCATGGCACACAAACTAATTATTAAAATTCTTTGGTACACCATAAAATATAGCAAATATTTTATGCCAATTCTAACCAAAACTATGTGTATTTTTATTGATTTACAAAAATTCCAAACAGTAATTATATACACTTTTTGTTTTTACTTACTAGACCAATGATTTCCAACCTCTTTCATCTCATGGCACACAAACTATTTACTAAAATTCTACGGTACACCAAAAAATATATTAAATATTTTATGCCAATTCTAACCAAAGCTATGTATATTTTTATTGATTTACAAAAATTCAAAACAGTAATTATGTACACTTTTTGTTTTTACTTCCAATGATGTCCAACTTTTTTCATCTCATGGCACACAAACTAATTACTAAAATTCTTCGGTACACAATAAAATTTTTTAAATATTTTATGCCAATTCTAACCAAAACTATGTATATTTCTATTGATTTACAAAAATTCAAAACAGTAATTATGTACACTTTTTGTTTTTCCTTACTAGACCAATGATTTACTATAATTCTGTGGTGCTCCAAAAAATATATTAAACATTTCATGCCAATTTTGACCAAAACTATGTATATTTTTATTGATTAACAAAAATTCAAAACAGTAATTATGTACACTTTTTGTTTTTACTTACTAGATCAATGATTTTATTTACTATAATTCTGTGGTGCTCCAAAAAATATATTAAACATTTCATGCCAATTTTGACCAAAACTATGTATATTTTTATTGATTAACAAAAATTCAAAACAGTAATTATGTACACTTTTTGTTTTTACTTACTAGATCAATGATTTCCAAGCTCTTTCATCTCATGGCACACAAACTAATTACTAAAATTCTGTGGTACACCAAAAAATGTATTAAATATTTTATGCCAATTCTAACCAAAACTAGGTATATTTGTATTGATTTACAAAAATTCAAAACAGTAATTATGTACACTTTTTGTTTTTCCTTACTAGACCAATGATTTACTATAATTCTGTGGTGCTCCAAAAAATTCATTAAACATTTCATGCCAATTTTGACCAAAACTATGTATATTTTTATTGATTAACAAAAATTTAAAACAGTAATTATGTACACTTTTTGTTTTTACTTACTAGACCAATGATTTCCAAGCTCTTTCATCTCATGGCACACAAACTAATTACTAAAATTCTGTGGTACACCAAAAAATGTATTAAATATTTTATGCCAATTCTAACCAAAACTAGGTATATTTTTATTGATTAACAAAAATTCAAAACAGTAATTATGTACACTTTTTGTTTTTACTTACTAGATCAATGATTTTATTTACTATAATTCTGTGGTGCTCCAAAAAATATATTAAACATTTCATGCCAATTTTGACCAAAACTAAGTATATTTTTATTGATTAACAAAAATTCAAAACAGTAATTATGTACACTTTTTGTTTTTACTTACTAGACCAATGATTTCCAAGCTCTTTCATCTCATGGCACACAAACTAATTACTAAAATTCTGTGGTACACCAAAAAATGTATTAAATATTTTATGCCAATTCTAACCAAAACTAGGTATATTTGTATTGATTTACAGAAATTCAAAACAGTAATTATGTACACTTTTTGTTTTTCCTTACTAGACCAATGATTTCCAAGCTCTTTCATCTCATGGCACAAAAACTAATTACTAAAATTCTGTGGTACAACAAAAAATGTATTAAATATTTTGCCAATTCTAACCAAAATTAGGTATATTTTTAACGATTAAAAAAATGAAAACGGTAATTATGTACACTTTTTACTCCAAGGTGGATTTTTAAAATATTTACGAACTATTTATGATACACTGCAATCAAAAATAAAACTCAAAATTATTTATACCGGTAAGAAAAGTACTAGTACGAGTGTTACATGAAATTATTTGTGAACAAACTTGTCAAGAATTTAAAACAGACCGTTGAAATCAAATAAATATCACATAATTTATACCGTCTCAACATCAGTAAGACTGGTTACAGGGACGGGGGTGGAGCTTAAGCCACAAGCGTGGTTTGATTTAGCAGCTAGTCTAAGTTACCCAATGTTGTCATAAAAAGGGAAACAACTAAATTACCTATAAATCAAAATACATCAAAATGACATAATAACAATAATTCTAGAATGAAACAGAATATGTACTTGTTTTCTGGCATTGCAGCGAAGTACTAACAAAATATGACCTCAACAAGAGGTAATGCTTTACCCGTTGTTCACTAACAAAGACAAGTTCTTCACGTCTTACAAACTAATTAAGGGATACATTAAATAATTTATAAAGTTGACAACTACGAATTGGGTTCAGAGTTTCGTAACATTATATACTCGGTGGCAGGCTTTCTTGGCATTATAGAATTAAGCTGAGAGCAAACGAAACAAATAGTTCCCAGCGCCTTGTCCGATATTTGGTTGTAATGAGGCACTGCAACTTAAAAATGTGATTGATTTATAAACCCCACACATATATAACGATTTTCTGTCGTAATTAGAGTGAAATGTTGAATATTTTGCCTTTTACGTGATGCGTAGTAATTTCATTTAGAATCGCTCGCCAGTCAATAAGAGTCAAAATTTTCCGCACGCTCTCGATTCTTGTTGCTTGGCGACATTGGCAAATAAATACTTTTTTTTTTTTTTACTTAAGTGCGTTGCATTTGTTGTTGTTTGTATTTGAATCTCTACAATTGAGTATTTTGTGTTTAATAATGGAATTAACTCCGGATTCTATTAGAAGTTACGTATTTACACCACACAAGAAAGGCAGTGCTCTGAAAAGCTCTGCAAAGACAATCGTTATGAATGTGTTTCATAAATTGAATCATCACTGTCTCAGTTCTTAGAATTACATACCAAGCAACTGCTTCTTAATTTGCATTGATTTCACTGATTTGAACTATAGATTATACTATTGGCAAAAATGAGTTTTAATAGCCTATATTTCTATTAGAAATGAAACAAGAACTTAAAGAATGCACCTTCTAAAAGAAATAAAAATATTAACTGATATCTGCAGCTTAATTAACATTTGCGACTAATATATTTCTAAAAAAAAAAACAATATTCTAAATTGGAAAACTTATAAAATAAAATGTAAAAAAATGGTACCTGTACATGTATGTTAAAATTATTATTTTTCAAGCTACCAAGGAGTATATTTAAAGCGGAAATGAATTATAAAATGTTCTATTTAATAATAAGTAAGGTTAGTTAGTTAATTAGTAAGGTTTCTGTATAGTACTTCGGTTTTCGTATAGTTAATTTTTATCATGTTTGTTTCGATGTCTTATGGAAAGAAAAGCGATATTTTTTTCCAATTATAAATTTAATGTATAACATTATAAAATGAATTTATTATTATATTTTTGTTTTATTTGGTTTCCTAAAAATGTCCACAGATTTTAAAAGGTCTTTACTGCACTCAGACCAATCTTGGATTTTAATAATTTATGCAAACTAAGAACATTTATTCTATGTAGTTCTACGCTCACAGGATGATGATTTGCTCTTAGAATTTCAACGTTTTACTGAGAAGCAAAGACATGTAATCTAAAGGGAGAAGCTCATACTAAACAAAAGCATAAAAACAGCATTTGTTTTAGTCGTATAACAAAACATTGTGGGGCGTACATGAAAAGAGGCCGTTATAGCGAAAGGCCATAATTTTGTTATTATTTAATGCAATTTTGTGTTTGTTACTGTGTTTCAGTGTCTTTTGGAAAGAATAGCAATATTTAATTTTGATAATTTATGCAATATAAAAATTTACAAAAGCATCACAAGTTACTTTTGGTTTTGATATCATTTTGGAAGTTTAGCGATTTATGTGTACTTGAGTTTTCGTACAGCAACATTTCCATCGTTCATTAACGCATCTGAATCAGATGCGTCAAATGTGCATACTGTTCCACTGTTGAGTCATCTGATTTAGTCGTATGTACAACACCTTCTCCGATTCAATCTCGGAATACATAGCGACAATACATTGATGGAACATGTCTTTGCTTCTCAGTAAAACGTTGAAATTCTAAGAGCATATCATCATCCTGTGAGCGTAGAACTACATCGAATAAATGTTCTTAGTTTGCATAAATGATTAAAATCCAAGATTGGACTGAGTACAGTAAAGACCTTTTAAATTCTGTGGACAGTTTTAGGAAAACAAATAAAACAAAAATAATATCGCTTTTCTTTCCATAAGACATAAAAACAAAAATGATAAAAAATTTACTATACAAAAAACGAAGTACTATATAGAAACAAACAAAAGATTGCATAAATGAAACAAACCAGAAATTGCACAAAACATCAAAATTAAATATCGTTAAACTTTGAAAAAAATATCCAAACTAAAAGTTAATATGCTTTAAAAATCAAAATCCAAACTATCGTAGTCTAAAAAAGAAACAATAACAAACGTATTGCACAACCGTTATCCAGTTCGAAAAATGAAGTAAGAGCACAATAAAAAAATACAAATATAAAAGATTAAAAGTTAACTCTAACTAAAAGTTAAATACAAATACAAATATTGACGACCAGCTACAGGCTCAAGCCCAACAAGGCTGGTCCTTTGTTTATGAATTCTCCAATTCCCACTGACTATCCAATTGTGTATTAAATTCGTACACTCCCTTTGAATTAACTATATTTTCTGGCAACGCGTTCCAACTGTCTATTACCCTATTAAAGTAGTAGTTTTTCCTTAAATCCCGATTAAAATGTGTCTTATTCAATTTGTACCCATGGCCCCTTGTTCTGTTATCACTATTGAAATTTAAGCCCTCTGTGTCATCTTGTTTTACAAGCTTGAAAAGCTGAATCAAATCCCCCCTCCTTCTTCTTCTTTCCAGTGTATACATGTTTAGCTTACTTAAACGTTCATTATAGTCGAAATTTGCTAGCCCTTTTATTATTTTTGTAGCTCTGTGCTGAACCCTTTCAATTGATTCTATGTCCTTTCTCACATATGGAGCCCAGAATTGTACAGCATATTCTAGATGTGGTCTTACTAAACCCTTATATAACGGCAAGATTATATTCTTATCCCTTGAAGTTACAGTCTTTTTTATTTACCCCAATAACCTATTAGCCTTTTTACCCGCAGCTTGTAACGTACACTTCCGGAATATCTTTTAAATGTATTTCTATAGTATTTCTTTTTCCTTATTCCAAGATATTGTGATACTTCCTGTGTTTATTTTTACTTCTTAATACTCTTGGAAAGGATATCTTTTCTTTTGACATATTTATGTGAGCTTAAATGGTTTTCCCGGAAGTTAATTTTTTCTTTTATGTGTATAACGTTGGTGAAAAGATATTTTTTTGTAACGGCTTTTGGAGTCGATTGGATGCTTTGTTGCAGTGTGGACTGAGTAGGGATGTTACTAACAGTGATTTGACAGTAACAGTTCTAACTGTGACTGCTACTGACGAATATCTGTGATTCAAAACTGTGATTGTGATTCAAACTGTGACTGAATCTGATTGGTTGACTGCAAAGTATCTCTAGTCACTCGTAGCAACGGAATACTTTTATTTATGGTAATAGTAATTTTTAGTTAACGTCGTACTAGAGCAACACAACGGGCTATTGACGACGGTCCGGGATCAGTCCCTTAAGGGAAAGATCCGAGGACAACACTTCGTAAGTTTGAACCACGGTCAGATGACGAAGCAACACCTGAGCTGGCACCCCACTCTCCAAACTTCCACGCCAACCCAACGTGAGGACTTTCGGCCACGACAGATTTAAGGTGCACCAGCCGCCTCTTCACCATACGCTTACAAACATCCATGCCCGAACCCGGATTCGAACCAGGAACCTTCCGATCTAGAGGCTAACACCTTAACCACTATACCGGTTGGTCGGCGCTTTTATTTATGTGTTGAATATTTTCAATAATACGATTTCGTCGAAGGAATACACAGCTAAGTCGGTAACGCTGTGGCCTTACAGTGCTCTAGTTTACAGTTCGCAGCCCCCAGTATTTTTTTCATCCAGATCAACTGCCACTCTATAAACCTTCATTTATAAAATTAATTTTTCATTTTTATTCCGCCACTATGACCCGTTTTTTATTTTTAGCCCGTAATTCATTTTTTTAAAGGTACTTTTTCTCCTCAATAAATTAATATTGGTGACCAAGATGGTTTCAACTATATCAAAATTCTCATATAAATTAAACTTTATAATTAATTAAACATTTTTTTTTCTAATGCGGGCACATTTTGACCGAAGTCATTGGCCACTACAAGGCCGGAAGTGATGGCCACTTGTGAAGGAGCACCCAGTGGGAGGACCATCATTGCTCCTAACAATTACTTCGTAATTTTGCACCATATTCAGATGACGAAGCAACACCTGAGCTGGTATACGCTTACAAACATCCATGCCCGAACCCGGATTCGAACCGGGGACCTTCCGATCTAGAGGCTAACACCTTAACCACTATACCGGTTGGTCGGCAATTAATTAAACATTAAAATCAAGAGATATACATTAGAATGCTTCATTCATTTTACTTCTAATTGAATTCAAATTATGGATTTTTAATCTTTACATAAATATATATAATTGGCAAACCTATTTTTTATCTTTAAATCCGTTTCACTAAATAACCTTCATCCAAAATATTTGTTTGCTGAAGAAAAATGTTTTCATCGTAGTATGTGTAGCAAGACAATTTCCTTACATTTGATAATCTGACAATTTCAAAACATTAAGTAATTTTTCTAAATCTCTAGTAACATTCGAATTAATTTGTATTGTTGTATTCGTGGTGGGGCAAAGACACAACAATTTTATTTGAGACGAAGAAAACACAAAACGAACAACAGCAGAAAAGTCAAACCTTACTGTGAAAAATCTGTAGCTTTTGACTTGTTTCAACAATTTCTGTCCAATACTTTAGTTTATAAATCATACAATTTTTACAAAATATTAACTAAAATGTGGATTAGTTCAGTTTCCACACAATACTGGAGTAACCACGTACTATTGTCAACGGTCCGGAATCCACCCCGAAGACAAAAGATGAAGATATTCTCTTTAGTAGCACTTTAAAATTGATAAGCGGAGTGAAAGTATATCATTTATCTCTAAGACAAACAGTGAATATTCAAACGAGTAACATTATTATTTGTTTTGAAAACAGTCTGAAAAGGAATTCCAGAGAATCAGTGTTTACAAACAACAAATTATACGTTTTAAAAAATTAAACATTCAGTCATCAAAATTTTGTGTACTTGCATTACGATATTTCAGAATGCATTCTTTACCGCTGTAAACATTGTTGTGTTGATCCTCCCTCTGAAACGGTTTCATCTTAAGAGACAAACTTTAAAGAAGGCAGAAACTCGTAAAACGTATAATCACTAGCGAAATGAAATAAATATATCTCCCCCCTCCCCCTCCTGTGATTTCGACTCATTCAAGTTATACTTTCAGAAGCACATAATTCCTTTTTTAGAATTAAAAACAATTTACAAGAGGTTAAACAGAACAATTTTAATTTAAACAAACCAAAAAATAAATAAAAACAAGTTCTAGTCATGTTACTCTATATAAAAAAACAACAAAATAAATTATGAGTGATAGTTTAAGAACGAACAAAAAATTGTTATTTAAAACAGAGAATTTTCTATGTTTTTATATGAACTCTCCTTAAAACTGTCCAGCTTCTTTTTTTCTTCAGAAAAAGGCGCGGGAATCTGGTGAGTCATAAAGCAACATATTACCTTCTTAAACATCCGGTTAAAAATCCTCCAGAGAATTCCCAATCCGCGTCACAGACCAACTGGCACCGCTACCAAATAACCAAAACTCAGTCACAGCTTTCATTGCTACCGAATCACCAATCCCGGCCGCAATCACCGATCGCAGTAACAGTATCAATATCAGCCAAGGTATCAGCTTAGCGATATCAGTTTAGTAACTGTTACCGAATCACTGATACCAAATCACTGGTACCGAATCACTGATACTGAATCACTGATACTGAATCACTGTTACCCAATCACTGATATTTTGATATTTGAGTAACAGGTATGAACTGTGATTCACAAGTATCTGTGATTGAGTAGCAGTTCTGTGATTTGCTTAACATCCCTAGTATTACCTTGACCCAAGGTTTATAGAAGGGGAATAGGTTTGCTCCTTCACAGCGGAAACTCGTTCTGAACGCGAAAGTGATCGTGACGTACCGGCGGGGAAGTCCAACACTGGCGCCACGACGTTTTCTACACAACTGAATTGGATTTCGTCTTAAATTGTAAAACTCGCTGAAGACGAATCCTACACCACAAAACGACGATTTTTGTTTTAATCAATAGCTGATAATTTAAAGCATTTACACACGAATGCTCATCAACCACATGAGTACCGTTTTTGAGTAAAACGTTGCTGAAAAGTGTGAAAAACTGAAATCTCCAAGTCCAATAACCACTCCCCCCTGCTGTTTTATTGCCCTTGTGAATTGGACTCCCTGGTTCCCTCGTTTCGCGGTTTTACCAGGCATCTGTATATCCTCAAGGGATTTGCTTCGTGAAAGGCGATTGTTAGCTGTTCAACAGTGTAGTGTTCGTTTCAGTCATGATAAAATTGAATATAATTTGAAAATAAGAATCGTTGGAAAACAAAGAATATTCTTTTTTTTATTTGATTTTATTGCTCTATTTAATAAAAAATATAGCATATTTTGTGCATCATATAAATAGATTACAATTGGTATGAGCTAAGTTCTTGCGTTTAATTAGCGCAGTAATTTAGGTATGTTTACACATATTTGAGTATGTATTTAATTCATTGAACGCGATTAACACTCAATTAAAGACACCCTATTTTAATTTAAAATAACCGGTTTGCAATCTGCAGATTACGTAGAAGATTTATTCTTTAAAAAAAATCAGGGTCATCGTAGTTGTTAACATTTACTCACCATAAGCAGATCCCTTGTGAAATATAAGAGGACAACTAAACAAAATTGGAAATCATTAAATACAGTATTGTTTGAAAAGTGCACGAGTACTGTGGAACAAAACTATAGTATTTATGACAATTTAGTTCAATCAAACTGCAGGAAGAGTTCTTAAACCTGAAAGAAATATTCTACAAGTACCTTTAAGTTTGAAAGGGTTTATCAATTTCCACAGAATACTTAATGTGATTTAAAGGAAAGTGTTTTCATTTTTTTTTTAATTGATAACATTTTAATTAAAGAGAGGAATAGAAATGAAGCACAGTGTGTTTCTTTTTTTTTTCTTAAGTATCGCTAAGATATATTGCGAGGAGTACTAGACTTTCGAGGGGTTTCCATTGAAGTGTGTGTGTGTGTGCGTGCGTGCGTGTGTGTGTGCGTGCGTGCGTGCGTGCGTGTGTGTGTACTCTTTAGTTATTGGAGTCTTGTTTAGAGATTCATAGAAAATGTACACATTAAATTTTAAAACAATCAATTAATATCAACACTATATTTCTGTATAAAATATATAAAATTGTGACTAAGAGCAATGGAATGCATGGAAAGTAAAATTATTTTGTTTTCTCTCATTTGAATTGGTATCAGTAAGAACTTGATCCATATATAATGTTCGAAATATATTCTTTAATCATTAGATTCATGTTAAACTATTTGTAGACAGAATATTTTGAAAAAGAACTTTATATAAAACAACTAACAACAAAAACTCCAAAATATCCCTAAAAGAATGTACTAATAGAAATAAGCAAAAAACATTTGAAAACTATTTTTAGATGAACTAGGGGGCTCCGCCCCCTGCTCGTTTACGCTCGTCAACCCCCGGGGATTGATCGCAATCCCATTTGGTTTGCTTCGCAAACCAACACTCCTTTCACAGATGCCATTTGGTTTGCTTCGGAAACCAACATTCCTTTCGCAGAGTGAAACTATCTGAATAATTCGTATTAATCTGGTTTCACTTTCACCATGAATAGAAACTTGCAATATAGTAATTATATTGCAATAGCCAAATTTCAATGCAGTAATGTTTAGAGACATTCTGAGCACTTGCCTATTTTTCTGCAGAATCTTCAATGGTTTTGAACTTTGAGGATGCTGCCCACTTTTTAGGTTTGCGTTGTTGAGCCCGTTCTGCTCGACGTATACAAGTCTTTTTATTCAAGTGCCGAATGCGAATAAATGTTCTTGTTCTCACGTACATCTTGATCACTTCGATGTTTATATGCTCATACTTTTCGGTTATCAAGGAGCACATTTTTTTGACAACCCCTTTTTCTTTTGATAAGGAACTAGACCCATGAATTCCGGTAAGTATTACCTAAAATTCCGAGATTTTCTTCAGCCACTACTCAGATGAATCGCTCATCTCGATTGTAAGAGTTATCCTCAAGCGTAGAAGTATGGTGGAAATTAAAATAAATAATCAAGGCTTTGTAAGGTGCGGAATATTTTTTTGTAAGGTGTGGGGTAGATTGTTGAATTTACCTCGCACTGGAAGCAACAAACAGACGGGTTATTGGCGACGGTCCGGAATCTATCGCAAAGGGAAAGATCTGAGGGCAATACTTGGCAATTTTGAACCACGGTTCGATGACGAGTTCAACACCTGAGTTGGTACCCACTCCTAACTTTCACACAGCGCCAAAGTTCGGAAATTTGAGGCCAACGCAGATTTGACGTGCACCAGTCCCCACCTTCACGACGGTCTTTTAGTTGGTTGGATTTCGCAACCCTCCGTTTGCTAATTTGCGACTCTTATCAAACAAGGTTACCGCTGCCACTACAAGGTGGGCTATGATAAATAAATTTTTTCTAATGCTCTTATAACCTTCTCGCGTAGTTGCATGGTTACCCGTGTTACGCATTTCCAAAGAGAAGTTTGTTTTAGCATTCCGTGAACTCGTCGACACTAGATCAGTTCTTGGTTACGCAAACTCACAAATAATTTAAAAACGTTTACTTGGATTTTCATTATTTTAAAATGGCAAGTAGATTATTTTGAAAAATCGAACAAAAATATGAAATCTCTTTATTTGTAGGATGGATTATGTTCGATGAAAGTATCGATAGTAGATTAAAGTGTATAAGAAATCAGTAGAGTTTTATTCATAGAACGTTTTGAGATTGAGCGTTTTCCAGCTATTCCAAACAAGTGGTCAAAATGACCTTCCTTAGGAGAAACGTAAAGATGTTTCCTAAATTGCACTGCTGAATGATCTACAATCCCCTTTCACTAACCCCCCTAGTAAAACCGCAAACCCAGAGAGTTCCAATCCACAAGGCCAATAAAACAGCACGGGGAAGTGGTTAATGGTCTCTGAGATTGCTGTTTTTCATACTTTTCAGTAGCGTTTTTCTCAAAAATGGTACTCATTTCATTAATGAGCCTCCGTGTGTAAATACTTCATATTATTAGCTATTGATTAAAACAAAAATCGCCGTTGTGTGGGGTCGGATACATCTTCAGTAAGATCAACAATTCAAGACGAAATCCGATTTAGATGTACGGGAAATGTCGTGGCGCCAGGGTCGGACTTTCCCGCCGGTACGTCACGATACTAAGGGGAAACGCCTCTTTCTGCAACTCGCTTTTCGGCCAGAAGGCGCCCCCGGGACCTTGACCCCTTTTCGACCAATAAAAAATTCAGAAATAAAATCAGGCGATGCATGATTCATCCCACCGGATGTAATAAACAACCATGCGAAAAGAAAATAAATTAGCTTATTCCTGCTGTCAATTTCCAAATCGTAGCTCATTGCAAGTTGCAAGGCCTTTTTTAGTTGACGCTGCTTTACAAGTAATATTTCGAAACTAATAAGAGGTGTCATCAAATTATTGCTTGAACTTTGCGAACAAAAGAGGGGAATCGCATTCCTGAAACAACTGTTTTTCTTTTTTTCAAATTACGAGTTTTGGTTGCTGGAAGAATTTCAACTTCAGACGGTATCTGCTTTTAAAATGTCTTCTTCCAAAAACATGACCTCTCAATCTTCTCCTTCCGTTGAACCTCGCCTTGAAGATGACCTTCTGCGCCTCTATAAGGACCGCAAGTTCAGCGACATCACCCTGCAGGTCCAGGAGCAGACATACCCAGTCCACAAGAACATCCTCTGTGCCCGTTCTCCAGTCTTCTGTGCCATGTTCGAGAATGACACGAAAGAAAAGAGGGATGGGATTGTGCACATCTCGGACATAGACCCCGCCACAGTGGAAAAGATGCTGACCTACGTGTACTCAGATCGCCTGGAACTCCAGTGGGAGAGTGCTGTCCTCTTGTACTCCGCAGCCGACAAGTACCAGATCGTGTCGTTGAAGAAATCCTGCTCCTCTTATCTCGTGTCTCACCTCGTTGTGCCCGATGTTCTGCACGCATTGTTCCTCGCCGATATTCATCAGGACCCCTATTTCAAAAAATCCGCACTCAACTTCATTAGTGTCAATGCCACCGGAATCTTCAGGTCGGAAGAATGGAAAAGCTTCATGATCTCTTCAGCGAGTTTGGCAGTAGAAGTCATGCACTTCGTGTTTCAAGAAAAGAAGATGACATGTTCTTACCCAGTGATACCATCACCTTACCAGTACACTGGGTATTAGTGAAAGTATCAAATCAGGAAAAAAGAAGTAAATGTGAGTAATGTTCTCTTTCTGATAGTGGAAATTACGAAATGAACGCCCTTGTTTCTGTATCTTTGAAGAAAAAGGACTATTTTGCAAATTTTGGATACCTGCTGCGGTAATTTTTAATACAGCGCAAAAAAAATAATGCTTTCTAGTGTTTTGATTATTTTATAACCTCGAAGTGATTTGGGGACCTAACTCAAAATCAGCGCATTTGTACACGGGCCCTTTTTCTACCAGAGGTACAGAATAGGTACTACCATACGCTCTTGAACCTTTTATTTTGATCGTCATTTGTATTTCCACCTAATTTAAAGTATTTTTTGCTCGTATTAGAATTGTGCTGCTAAAGTTAAATGGAGTGTGAGATTTTTTTACAAAGATGCGTACATCGAAAGTATGACAAAATACTTTATATTTTGCGGTTCATGTGATCAATCAGTTTAAGGGGACTGGTTCAGTCCTATCTCTGCTATGTTAAAATGGTAAATTTTTAGGAACATTTTCTCAGAATCTTTTATGTGTATTGATTTGAATATTTTTTTGCATACAAGTTGTGAAGACCAGGGTAGTAACAGAACCGGGAAATCAGAAAACTTTTTTATCTGTGAAAACTTCCAAATTTCACAAAAAATCGGGGAAACTTCGATAACTTAAAGCGGCAACTATTATTGTGTATCCTATTTAAAGATGCACGATTACGAGTACTTTTGAGAATCGAATCAATCGTATTCGCCGAAATTGTAATTCGAATAAAGAACGCTGGCGTCGTAATTTTTAAACACCGCGAAAACCGCCGCTGCCGTTATACCGCCGCTGCTCGATACAACTTGTGGTATACAATTTGAAATTTGTGTCACTAATGATGTTTTTTTTTTGTGCATTCTATTATTATTTTTTGTTTTCAATTACATTTTTTGTAGAATTTTTTTTATGTATACTTGCATTTGATTTTGATTAAGGTAGGGCCAGATGTAATAAGTTCATAATCAAATTGTTTTATATTTTTTCTCCTGATTTTTTTTTCAATTGCTATGTATGAGTTCCATTAATTGTTTCAACCCTCAATAACAAATAAAATATATGAAGAGAAAAAATACAAAATATTTGTGGAGAATTATCCTTTTACCCCATTTGACCCGAAATATTTAAAAGTAATGTGTTTATACTGTATACCTATACCAATCACGGATCCGAACATATATTAAGGGAATTGTAATATCAGAGAAAAGGTTTGTGACACTGTCAAGGAAATGAGGGAACTTTCCTTCGAGGATTTTGTTGCCACTTCTAAAGAAGCTGTAACCCAGGGATTTTTAAAAAAAACTTAAATTCGAAGTTTTTAAGATTTTTTTCCCCTTTTTGAAAAATGACAAATTTTTATCCTTTTTAACATTTAAAATGAACTTTTCTTAGCAGTTTTAAAAATACCTGTGTTGAAATATATTAAAAGGTATGTTACACTTGTAAATACATTTTTTTAATATTTGCTTGAATAGACTTTTAAAGAATGTTCCTTTTATGAAAAAGATACACATTTTGAGACATTGAAGTTTAAAGCATAAAATTAACCTTACGGTATGTACATGTGTTTTTCAAAAAAGTATTTAAATACTTCTACTGAATATATTTTTGAACAAAATTGTGTCAATATTTATTTAAATTTACAAAAAATATCAAAATTATGAAAGATTTTTGTGCACTGGTCCCCTTCAATTAATAGTAATCAGCAAAAATTAATAACTACCGAATGAAAAGGTTAAAGTGATTCATTTATTAGAATGTATCACATGAGTGATTGTTAATAATTCGCAATCATGAACAAATATAACCTTTTTAAGTAAATAATGAATGTATCTTATAGATAAGTAGCCACTGCGTGGCTACCCCGGCGTTACCCGTGAGCAAACCAACACCACGGGCAACGTCGCGATTTAAGATGTAAAATTTTCTGTATAATCCAGTATAAACTGGTGTAAAATATTCCGCAGATTTCAAAACCGTTGAAGATATATTCAATTTACAAATTATTTATTTAAAGAAAATCATATTTTAGGTATCAAGCAAAAGTGAGATTTTACACAAATTTCAAATCCGTTGAAATTTTTAATTTATCTCTAGCGATTCCGATTTTACGGAAAAAAAACTTAACAATCCCAATCAACCCACACAGGCTTTTTAAATGACCCATGCAATGATCGTTATAAACTTATCATATACATAAAGAATTTTAATTATTTTTTGAACCCCTCTTTTAAAAAATATGAAGAATATACAAATGTTATAAAGAACTTAAAAATGAAAACAAAAATGTATAATGATTTTGTAAAATGTTTTAGATTTATTGATTATACATAATGCTGCTTTAAGATTTATATGAGAGTATTATTATATTTATGATGAAACTTGACATCTTTACTAAGGATTTGGAAATGAAAATCATGAAATATTTTCCTCAACTACAAAAACATTTCAAAACACAATAACAATAGAAAATACGCTTGACGTTCAAGAAAATGCATTCAGAAAATATTTAATGATTACAAAGGAAGTAAAACAAGCCTTTAAGGAGAGATTTAATCAATTTAAGAGTATGGAAAATACATTTCAATTTATTTTATATCCATACAAAACGAAATTCGAAACAATGGAGTCAAACGAATTTAAGCGGCTAGGTATCCAAAATTTAGAAATGGAATTAGATGAATTTCAAAGCAGCATAATATGGAAAAATAAATTTGATAACTTGATTTCCGAATTTCCGATCTGAAATTAGTGCAAATTACAATGATCCCACGCTAAAAATTGAAAATATTATATTAAACATATGGGGATTCTTTACCTAATAATTTTATATCAATGAAGAAACTTGCTAATGCTCTTTTAACGATGTTTGGATCCACATATTCAAGTTAAAAATTGTTTTCTTCGATGAGTTTTAAAAGTCTACCAACAAAAAAAACTCGGAAATGAATTGACTGCAAAATGCGTTAAACTAATGAATACTGAATATGAATATTAAGAAAAAATATTAAGACCTAATATCAGAAATTATCTGACAAAAAACAACAAGAGTTCTCATTAAATATATACTTTAACTTTATTTTACATACACATAAACCTGTAACTATATTATATATAAAATATAATATTTCATATATACATGTTGTTTTCTATTCCTTTTTCATTAAAAACTCAGTGCAGGGGGGGGGGGTGTCTGGGCATGATTTATCCCCTTTTATAACGATTTTTGCTCTTCACATGTAAAAGTAAAAGTTGTAAAATTAAAAAGAATCGTTAACTTATTAAAGGATTAAAACATTGAGAACCAAAAAAAAGTAGTTTCATACCATGCTCCCTACCTTATTTCCAAGTGACCCACTAGCTAGTGCTAAAAAATATTGAAACAAATTTGACACACGTCTTAAAAAGGTTCGCCGTCCCTGGTCTAGGAGATAGAAAAAAAACTACATAACTGAAGTTAAAACTTTTTTTTCCTCTGCTGGAAATTCTATTGTACGCAAAATCAAAACGGAAACGGGAAAAATAAATTTAGATCTGTCATACCTTTATGCGGTTGCCATTGCAAAGAAAACAAAATAATTAAATTCATTTTTAAATGTTCTAGATTGAATTTTAAATTTCGCCGCTACCCAAAAATTGCAAAAAATTCGGACTACCTGTGTGCCAAATCTCATTGATGCAAGTGCCATAGAATCCTGGATTTTGCGCCTGCGAAAAAAACAGACAAACACTTCCTTTTATAATATTAGAGATAAAGAACGGGACATTTAAACAATAAGTTTGCAATTTAATTTCAACACACAACCAACCAGATTGATCGCGAGCACATGGAACAATTTGTGCCCGAGCTGTCAAACCAGAAAAACCAGAGAGATTGACTAACAAAACCAGTCGCCGGGGTTAATCAATCATTCATGTTTAGTTCAGTTCGTCCAGTGTGGACGGAGCTTTAGGGAAACATGCGCTTTAGATGTTATACGGGCATCACAATTCAAATTTACCCAGTGAATCTTTCATTTTTACCTTCGCCTTCCCTTCTGCTTGTTGTTTTTTCTATACCTCACTATGTTGTTTGTCTTGTGTTCGGTTCAACTTGGCCAAATATAGCCCTTGAGCACACCCGAAAACAACCAACTAACCTATCTATGACGGAACGCGATTTTCCAAACCCTCATAGATACTACAACAGGGGGCGGGGCTAACCGTAACGGCCAATGATCGCGAGCGCTGGATAGGAATCTCCTTCACTACGCTAAAGACAACTGAAATCCTGTTTGCAGTGTAATAAATGAAACATGTTAAATAATTTTTCTGTTTTCTTTTTTTCTTTTCAGATCCATGGCTATGGGTGGGTAGAGGTGGGAGCCGAAAATTGTATCCTTGTATTATATAAGTTAATAATTATATAAGTTAGTGTTTTATGTATGCTTTTTGTTACATCAGAATGGTCCTAAACCAGGGGTGGATACGACACCATCATCCTAAAGCAAAGGGGACGGCAGAGGGGCGGAAAAATATCAGCTGGTAGTGAGTTTAGGAGTGGTTCTTAGATTATTTATGTAAAATCAACGGAAGCTTGGAAAATATAAAAAGGGTATTAAAAATTAGGAAAAGTAATTTAGAATCAAAAGGAATTAATTTGGATTTTTTTAAAAATAATTTGGGGGATCTTAAAATCTTTCCGCCAGCTGGGTTCGAACTCGGGAAGTCATCCTCCGTAACCGACGCCAAATTGAAGGTAGGTGACTTTAGCCATTAGGCCATCGTTGCTTCACGAAAGAAGCTCTTTAAAAGAAGACATCATTTTATATTTGGTTGATTTCAGTCTCATTGGCCGTTACGGTTAGCCCCGCCCCCTGTTGTAGTATCTATGAGGGTTTGGAAAATCGCTGACGGGACATCACAGGACCGGCAAGTGTGTGGTTCCTCATTTACTAATATGTGTGTGGTGACGAACGAGTTGAGGATGAGCTTTTACAATGATAGTGTTGAAAGCGGAAGAACTCAACTAATGTTTATACTTTCTAAACTACTTTTAACTAAATGTTTATACTTTCAACTGCTAACGTGTTTTTTGTGTGTAATGATGCGAATACATTCTGTGTTTATTTACAGATTTTCTTAATCAGCTCTGACCTTGGCAGAAAAGATTTTACGGCGTCATTGTGTTAACTCTTCTGAAAATTTTAAAATGTCGAATGAATAAAGTGGCTAAAACGTTATGTCTCATTAAAAGTAAAAAATTTTTTAAATAAAAACAAATATTTTAAAATACATTCTTTCTCTAGTTTCATTGTTTATTATTTTAATTACTACTAGCAAATTTACCCTACCTTACTCAGTGTAACGTCGTGAGTTGAATTGAAGTTAAGTGGCTTGTTGTCAATTAAAACAGCTTTTAGAATTACAACTCTATTACAATTAGTTACTAAAGATATTTACACTTTAAGGCTATTTCGAAGCTAATACAGAGGCTGTTCACACATTTTTTAGACAATGTATATTGTATTCACAAAACTAAATTACATAAAATTCTTGTGTTTTAAATGTTCTATTTGATAGCCCTTATTCTGAACTATCTTTCGACACCTTAATTTCCAGGATAATAATGCCTTTTGAAGTGTCAGAAGAGGTATTCTATCCCATTCCTCCTGAACAGCTTTCCAGAGTCATGTAAGGGTTGTGGGACGACGTTTGGATAATGTAGATTTTAAAAGTCCGAAAGCACAAAAATCCATAGGTGATACATCGGGAGATTTAGTAGGGATATCACTGAAGGGTATGGCCTTGATACCGGTTTTTTGTTCCATTTCTTTTAGGAAATTTACAGTAGATTTTGATGTGTGACTGCTAGTTTTGTCTTGATGGAGTTCCACAGATGGATGGCACTGTGGGTAAAGCGATGGTATTTCATTCAGAAAAATTGGCGATAAAATATGTTCCTGATAGTATTTTGAGTTAATCTTGACATTTTTTTCCACTCTCTTTATTTTTAACTTGCCATTATATGAAAAACCAGCAACAATCATGAATCCCTTAGAAAAACTTTCTTTCGATTCTGTGAACCATGTAATTAAATTTTTTTCTCCCCTTTTATGATAATAAATGGCTCTTTTTTTTTGCTGCAATCATTTAAATACACCCATGATTCATCTATTGTGACCATTTTTTTTCTATTTTTCTTTGGATAAGTGTTTTTCTTATAGAATTCGGCAGCGTGTCCTGCGTTCAGCGATATGCTTTGGAGAAAGACGATGCACATTGCGTTTTTTCGCTTTCTTAAGATTTAAATCAACGTTTATCATTTTATTTACAGTGGACAGGGACACCGAGCATTTTAATGATTTTGCAACTGTCCTTTGACTAGGGGGATTTTCTTTTAGCATTAAACAACGTATCTTTGCAATAGTCGAAGATGTCCGTTTCTTCCTTGGATATTTGTTTGTAATTTTTGTCCCACTTGAGGCTCCAATTTGAAGTTTTTTTTCCTTTCTTGTTGACGATATTACCTATCGACGCTTTAGATATCACAAAACCATGACTCTCACATCGTTTTTGGGTAACGGAATATGAATATTTCACTTCGGAAAGAGCATAAATATAGCCTTCGAACCACTGCTTCGTTAAAAACGCCATTTTGAATAAAAACAAACCTCTCAAGCCGCAGACGATAATTTTGACTTTAAAAACGTAGTACAACTGCAATTATTTCTTTTGCAACAAACGATTTTTTATTACCGCTAACCAAAATCGTCTAAAATATGTACGAACAGCCTCTGTATAAGTAAAGTACAAATATGGTTTCAGTCCAGTGGTTCCATCGGAGCAGTCAAGTTCTGCGTCCGTTCATGCTCACACGTTCAACGATCGTCTCTTCGAGGGGAGACAGCACACGTTCTTCCGAAGCGCGACAGTTCAAAGACGATGGGCCACCTCGTATTGCTCTACCCCCATCCGGTCATAAATTCGCCAGCCGATTCCCTTCGACGGCGAATCCACATAACAGAGACAATCTCGAAGAGGACCACCATGAAAGCTGTAGCAATAATACTCCCCCATGACGCTACATCAGATGGAATTGGTTAGATCTAGATTGAAGGAATGATCTGAATATTTTGTAACGTCATGGCCAACGTCATCACGAGCGGCCCAGAATCCTTTGCGAGAGGAAAGAAAGAAAAGAACAGCAAGTGCGGAGGGGGCGGCTGATAAAGTTGTATTCAACTACATTTGAAATGTCTTGCTTCTAATTTAAAGTAATGTTTGTTTGTCCAAGGAGGTGCATGATTCTGGTTTGTGTCGTCTAAGTCATTAAGAGACTTAACGGTCTAATCCAGCTACCGTATTTCCGTTTTTGAAATATGCTACAATTTATTAACAATTTGGTCTTTCATGGAAATCGAGCTGTTCGCGACAGACCTTCAAGAGGGTGTCCCTCCTTTTGTTCGATGTCCCCCTACCCTACCAACCGTGAGGTGTGAACGCTTTGGTAAAAGCAGAAAGTCGCTCCGGTGATATCTCTTCTCACACCACACAATACTATGAAAGGAAAGCGACAGTCGTAAATGCCACTCACGGCCCCATCGCTCAAGTTTGATAATTAGGTAAAGGGGCTCGGAGAGTCAGGCTAAAGAGCCGTTCTGTGAGACGATTGAAAAATATCTAATCGTTGCAGCGTAAAAGTTAAATAATATTTTTATTCCTTTTCTAGACATCTTTATAATTTGCACAACTAACTTTGGACACAAATCCTACACATGCATATCATACATGTAATTCATTTTACTTACATCACACCCTTTTTGAATGGCAAAGCTACAAAATGACGAAAGGTGACACTACAAAAGACGATTTTGAGTAGAATTGGATTTCCCTCTCTGAAGTTCTTTTCATATAAAGTTGCTCACTCAATTCATAAAAATGACGTTGGAACTAATGTATCGAACAGTAAAAACCAAACGACAACGGGAATAAAAGCGAGAAACGAGTTAGTGACACTGCACTGGATATCATTTAGTTTAGGCAGAAGGCTAACTCTGAAATCTTAAAAATTACAGGAGGCGGATGTTTTTGTAGGCCGTGTGACCACCTTTCACATGGATGCAAGCATTGTACTGCAACCTCATGAACCCATTCCTTTGATATAGTTCGTCATCTGGCCGTGGTTCAAAATTACATGTTTTTCTTGAATCTTTCCCTTGTGGATTGATCCCGGACCGTCGTCAATAGCCCGTCTCCAAATTTGTTCAAAAATGTCTCCAAAATTTGAATATGCAACACCTTTGTATTGAGGGTTACGGTAGTCCAGCTTGGCCATATGATGGTTCGTGTTCGAAACTCGATCCTTCCACAGACTGTGGGGGCTGGTGCACATTAAATCTGTCGCTGCCTCATATGTCATCACATTTGCGTGGTGCGCCAGCTCGGATGATCTTCTCGTCATCTGAACGTGGTTCAAACTTTGGAGGTGTTGTCCTCGGATCTTACCCTTTGAGATTCATCCCGGACAGTCGCCAGTATTCCGTTGTGATGTTCCAATGTGACGTAAGTTCAACTATACAATAGTCTTTTTAAAAAACCCTTCCTAATGGAAGAAGCCCCCAGGGGCATTCCTTCTTTAGGTTTGTACGGGCTTCACAACCCCGGGGTACCTGAGTGATCTTCCCTCCCTTTCGTTCTTCTCCTCCTCTACCCTTCTGCTTTTTCCTTTTTCTTCCTCCCTCGTTGTGGTTGCCTTTTCGGAGGTGAGGGCTCCCCTTGAGAAGCTTTTCGCCAGTCTGTGCTTTTAGCTCCTCTTGGGGATTATATCACCCACGTGTTTGCCGTGGGTGGAGACCTGTGTCTTCGGAAAAGGTGATCCTGGTGATTGAGGGACAACATAACGCCCCAATACATTGCTTCGGCTCCTGCTTCGAATAAACAGGCGGTGTACTTTGGTCCCAGTACATTGATCGGCTGGTGGGTATATCCTGCTAGGACTAAGGACCTGCTCACCAACTAGCTCCTTAGGGCAGTCATAGGGGTGAGTTGGGTTCGTATAATCCCTGGCTAGCACCGGTACAGGAACCTGTATCCCCTCGTTGGACTCCATGGTGGGTGGTGCCGCTGGGGACTGAATATATCTTTTTCAAACATGGAAAACCCAAATTCAACTTCTCCTTCAGTGGAGCAACTTTGTATAAAATCAAATGAAAACAATATATGTCAAGAAAAAATTTTTATTATCAAAAGTAACACCGGAAATCTAAAAAATATATCTGCAATCTTACTCCATAAAACTATACTGGGAATGGTAGGAGAAACTAAAAACATAAAAAAAAAACCTAGCAGGAGATGTACTTGTTGAAGTTTTAAATAGATCACAGGCATTAAACATCCAAAAAATTAAATCTGTCGGTTCAATAGAGGTGACTGTTACACCCCACAAAACCTTAAATTCATCAAGAGGCGTAATTTCAGAATCCGATTTAGTACATGACACCGAACAAGACATCCTAGAAACCCTGTCCAACCAATCTGTAATTACTGTAAAAAGAATCCTTATTTCAAGAAATGGTCAAAGAATACTCACCAAACATTTAATATTAACTTTTAATACACCAAGCATACCAAAACACGTAAAAATAGCCTATATGAACTGCCCAGTACGACCTTTCATTCCTAACCCAGTTCGCTGTTTCAAATGTCAGAGATTCGGCCACTCTTTCCTTGCTTGCCGTGGCAAAGAAACCTGTGCGAAATGCTGTAGTACAGAACATAAGACCGATGTCTGTACTACATCATCCCTTTGCTGTGTAAACTGCAAAGGTGAACATCCAGCTTTTGCCTGGTCTTGCCCTAAATTTCAAACCGAGAAAGAAATTCAGACAGTAAAAGTTCAGCAAAACATTTCATTTCCGGAGGCACGAAAAATTGTTAATGATCGCACCCTAAAACCTGGAATTTCTTACTCTTCAATAGTAAAAAAAACTTTCAAAACTAACGGAACTCAAACCGATGTAACTATTTTTAAGCCATCTGCACAACATAAAACTTCAATGAACCTACCTATAACGCCTCTTTTTTCTAAAGCATCAGCTACAACCTCATTAAATACCAAACAGATAAATCAACCAAACCGATCTATAAATACTTCTTTAAAAAGAGCCATATCATCTGAACAAAGTAATATTAAAATAGCTAAAAGTACTTCTCAAACCTCTCTTCAGCCTGATGTTACATCCAGAAACTTGATAGCTAATCCTAATACCAGTGACCTCATAAATCTATACAACACCGAAAGTGATATTTCCTCTGTAGAGAGTGACGGCTTGGAGACTTCGCCACCCAAGTCCAAGAAGGATCTTCGACAAGACAGATCTCGTCCTAGGACGAGAAAACACAAATAGTTTTTTCTTTTCTTTTAAATTTTATTTTTATGGCTTCCTTTCTTTCCTGGAACTGCCGCGCGGGGTTTTCGTCAAAAAATTGATGATGTAAAAAACATCATAAATATACACAATCCAGCTGCAATCGCCCTCCAGGAGACGTATTTAAGAAACAATGATTCCACCAACATTCGTCATTTCAGTATATTTAGAAAAGATCACGATGAAGGACAAAGAGCATGTGAAGGTGTCGCACTGCTTACATCCCATGACTTTCCAGCCACTCAAATTAACCTTCAAACAAATTTACAAGGTGTTGCTGTAAGACTTTATGTCAATATATTAATTACAATATGCAATTTATACTTACCTCCTAACACCCGTATCGCCACTTCTGACTTCAATAATTTAATAGATCAGCTTCCGCAACCATTCATCATACTTGGTGACCTAAATGGCCATCATATTCTCTGGGGCAGTTCAGACATTAATCGTAGAGGCAAACAAATCGAAAAAATAATAACAGATAATGATTTATGTATTATGAATAACGGCCAACCTACTTATTTTCACTCACCTTCACTTACTTACCATTCAATAGATCTGGCAATTTGCACTCCTTCAATTTTACCATTTTGGACCTTTTCTGTCGATCCTTACCTCTGCAATAGAGACCATTATCCTATTAAACTAAAATATGAAGGCCAATGCCAACCTCACTCTGTCAGTCAAACTAACTACATCTTTCAAACTGCCAACTGGCCACTCTTTACTAGCCTGGCAGATATTTCTAACACAGTAGAAACTGGTGACATCGATGAAGTCAATTCAAAGATAACAGACATAATTATAGCTAGTGCTGACGCCTCAATTAAAAAAGTCAGAAATGCGCCTAAAAAACAAAAGAAACCTTGGTGGAATGAGGAATGTAGCGATGCGTATCGGAAGCAAAGGAAAGCCTGGAATACCTTCAATAGATATCCAACAAGAGAAAACTATATCAATTATAAAAAAACAAAAGCGGCCTTTCGAAAAATTCAACGACTTAGTAAGAGGGATTCTTGGATAAATTATGTTAATAGTATCAATAGTAAGACCACAAGTAAGCAACTATGGAACAGGATTAAAAGGATTTCCGGTGTTTACCCCAATAGACAAATTACTATTCTAGAACATAATAACCAAATACTATCGGCACCCAAAGACATAGCAAACACTATAGGTTCATGCCTTTCCGAAATATCCAGCTCCAATAACTACTCTGAAAGTTTTAAAAAGATTAAAATTGCATCTGAAAAGAATAAAGTTAATTTCAGTTCAAACCGTATATTATCATATAATTGTGATTTTACTTTTTCCGAATTGACAAAGGCTTTATCCTTAGTTCACAAATCAACTCCTGGCCCAGATAATATTAGTTACGTTATGCTCAAACATCTCTCAAATAGTTCTCTAAATAATCTCCTGAAATTTTATAACAGAATTTGGAACGAGCACACTTTTCCGCATTCATGGAGATATGCTACCATAATACCCATCCTGAAACCGCATAAAGACCCCAAGAACCCCTCAAACTACCGTCCAATAGCCCTGACAAGCTGCCTATGCAAAATTTTAGAGAAGATGGTCAACGCGAGATTAGTTTTTATTTTAGAAACAGATAAATGTCTCTCTCCACTTCAAAGTGGTTTCCGAAAGGGTCGATCCACTGTTGACAATTTGGTTGCTCTCGAGACTGAAATTATAAATGCGTTCGTTCAAAATAAACATCTTGTCTCAATTTTTTTCGATATAGAAAAGGCCTATGATCGAACATGGCGACATGGAATTTTAAAGGATATTTTTAACTATGACATAAGAGGAAATCTGCCTATTTTTATTCAAAACTTTTTACAAAAAAGATATTTTAAGGTAAGGATTGGATCTATTTTTTCGGATGTTTTTATACAAGAGGAGGGAGTACCACAAGGCAGTGTTTTAAGTGTAACTTTATTTATTTTAAAAATTAACAATATCGTTTCTCAATTGCCTCCATCAGTGAAAGGTCTTATTTACGTTGACGATCTGCAAATTTCATGCGCAGCTAAAGACATTCGTTTAATTGAAAGACAACTTCAACAGGCCGTTAACAAAATCACTCATTGGACTAACGAAAATGGTTTCAGTTTCTCACCTTCCAAAACCGCGTGTGTTCATTTTTGTAAAAAACGAAATCTTCATCTTGACCCTGAAATATTTTTCAAAGATATTTCAATTAATGTTGTGGACAATTTTAAATTTTTAGGCATCATATTTGACAAGAAGTTGACTTTTCAACCGCATATTTTAAATTTACGCAAACGTTGCGAAAAAGCTCTTAACATTTTACGAGTTTTATCAAAATTATCATGGGGATCTGATCGAACTTGCCTTTTTAAAATTTATAGAGCTTTAATTCGATCTAAATTGGACTACGGCTGTGTGGTGTATGGTTCAGCAAGAAAATCTGCTCTTCAAACTCTGAACACTATACACCACACCGCTTTACGTTTATGTTCTGGTGCCTTTAGGACTACTCCCGTAAGCAGCTTGTACGTAGAATCTTTTGAACCTTCCCTGGACTTCAGACGACAGTTGTTATCACTGGAATACTATTTTAGAATTTCCACAATCCCTCATCACCCATTGCATACCATTGATCACAGCCCATATTTAAAACGCCTTTATCAAGCCAAAACATCCTTCATCCCTACATTCCATTTAAGAATGCTGGATTTAATGAACGGATCCGAACTTTCTTCACTTGACGTCACCCAGAAAAAACTGCATTATTTCTTTCCTTGGTTTAATCATTATTTTGAATTCCAAAATCCGTTCCAAAATTTCTATAAAGCAGATACCTCTGATATTATTTACAAACAGCTCTTTCAAAAGCATATAGAAAAATACTCTAATTTTATACATATTTATACGGACGGGTCTAAAAGGGCAAACTATGTTGGAGCTGCGTTCACTATTAATGATTCCCTTCACAGTTTTAAACTTCATTATTCATGTTCTGTTTTTACCGCTGAAATAATGGCCATCTATAAAGCACTAGAACATATATCCGATCAGTGTCATAAAAAATATATCATTTTCACAGATTCATTAAGTGTTTTACAGTCATTTAAACATCCTGATCATGACAGTCATCCCATTGTTTTAGAGTCACTGAAAATAATTTATCATCTTTCATCCAAAAATTTTAACTTGTTATTTTGTTGGATTCCATCTCACGTTGGGATATCAGGAAACGAGATTGTCGACCGCGCCGCCAAATCGGCCGTAAATCATATTAGTCATACCATTCCTTATCGCGACTTAAAATCTTGTATTTACAAATTTCTAGAAACAAAATGGCAGAACGAATGGAATGAACAAACTCCATGCTATAAAACCAAATATTAATTCCATGGAAATCATTACCTTTTAGAAGACAAAATGTTATATTAACACGCCTCCGTATTGGACACACTCGTATAACTCATAGACACCTCCTCCTCGGAGAAGATCATCCCATTTGCAATTACTGTATTTGTCCACTAACCGTAAAGCACATTTTAATAGAATGTTCTCATTTTAACAGTCAACGACTTAAACATTTTAATTCTTATACCTTGGTTTTAGATGACATGATCGGAGAGAATCCTCATCCAAATATTTTTAGCTTTTTACATGACATTGGTTTTATCCATCACATATAATTGTATATAGTATTCATTCATAATGTTTTGACTCATTTCACTTTATTACAATATTATATATCTAATTTTCTATCTTGAGTTTGGCATAATATGTCCCATGAGGACTCAATGCCACAAAACCATATCCAATCCAATCCAATCCTAATGGAAGAAGCCCGATTTAATGTTACTGCAGATAAGTAAACCATTCTAAAAAAATAATGCGTAATTTATTACGGGAGGTATTTAATTAACATTGCACTGGAGCAACACAACGGCTATTGGCGACGGTCCGGAATCAACCCGTAATTTATTACAAGAGAAGATTTTCAGAGAAAACAAACAAACTATTTGAGTCATTGCCGATTTAACGTGCATCAGCCCCTTTGTACACAACGGTTGTTTGGATTTAAATTCGCAACGCTCCCGTTGCTAATCCGTTACTCTTCCAACTGGACTACAGTGGCACGAGATCCATCCCGAAGGATAGGTAGGGTTTAATATGTATTTTAATTACGAGGGCTGTTCAATAAAGAATGATCATAAATTAATAAAAAATAATTTCCTGTCCTAATTCTCCAAATATTTGTGGTCTTTCTCAAATACTCTTCATTCCATGCCATGCACCTATCCCACCTTTTTTCCAGTCTTCAAACACATGTTGGAAGTCATTTTTTGACAGGTCCTTCGAAATCGCCCCGGCAACTTTTACCACTGCCTGTGATGATGAAACCCGCCTTTCCCGGAGGAGTTTCTTCAAATTTGGGAAAAGAAAAAAATCGCATGGTGATACATCAGGACTATATGGAGGATGGGGAACACAGATGACATTGGTTGTTAAAAGATCTGAACATTTTTTAAGTCGAAAATAAAATTTCATTGCAGTGTACTTCGCGTGTCACATCTGTTGTCTTCCACGTTACTTTCACTGTGCACTTGGAGAGGTATTGAAACGGAGAACTGTCTTTTTAAATAATTTATTTAAAACAATAACAATAGCATAGAGCAATACAGCCTACAACCTTCTATAGCGTCATCCTTTGAGTTCACTCCTTGTTTATTCTGAACTGTGTTAATGCAATATTCACAGTAGCGCGCGCCAACTGGCCAAAGCGCTGTAAATTAATTCCACACATCCATTTTTTGCCGTAGACGAAAGTAAAACTAGGCGTCTTGGCCAGCTGCCAAGGCCTCAGCAATGACGTCATGACCGTGAAACTTGCGCTATCTATTCTTCCACTTATCCCGCTGCACATTCAATATGAATTTTATTTTTCTTGATTTTTAATCACCTTTAAAAATTTATGACAATTCTTTATTGAATAGCCCTCGTAATATCGCCCAGTGGTCTGGGCAAATCGCGGCTCTTCATCCACTTGAGTGAGGTTCTGCCACGAATCGACTTCGACAAAATGATGGAACCAAATATCCCGCGGGGGTACTGCGAGGAAGAAAGCAGTGAGGAACTCTAGAAGAGTGAAGAAAAATCAAGCTCTGTATTGAATTATTGAATGCAAACTTCCAACAATGTTAAATTGCAAGCTTTAGTGTTAATCAGGAGATTGCTTAGAGAGGCAAAACATACACAGACGGTGAATACACTAAAAGTTGTTTTATAAATGCATCCGAAGAGCTATTCCGGGATTTTAAGAACAAGGCAGAAATTCTTTAAAAAAATTAAAGAGTTACAACTGTTTGCTAGAACATTAAAAGACAAAACAGTCAACATGTCTTCGAATATAACCACAATCAGCATATCAAAGATCTTAATTTTGTTTCAGCTTTATCAATAGCTGTTGACGAATCTTGTGGTAAAAAATGGTAATGTTATTTTAGTTAACGTCTTACTAGAGCAACACAACAGGCTATTTATGACGGTCCGGGATCAGTCCTTTAAGGGAAAGACCCGAGGACAACATCTCGTAACTTTGAACCACGGTCAGATGACGAAACAACACCTGAGCTGGCACCCCACTCTCCAAACTTCCACGCCAACCCAACGTGAAGACTTTCGGCCACGACAGATTTAAGGTGCACCAGACGCCATACACTTACAAACATCCATGCCCGGACCCGTATTCGAACCAGGAACCTTCCGATCTAGAGGCTAATACCTTACACACTATACCGGTTTGTCGGCGACGAATCTTGTGACAAATGACACAGCGCAAGTTCCACTTTTTGTTCGATTAATTTCGTCTCCGGGTCAGGAATTTTTAGGATTATTGTCTCTGAAAGATCACACACGTGGCGAGTATATTGCAAATGCTGTCATTGAATGCATGAAGAAACATATTCCACTCGATAAAATTGTTTCTATTTTAACAGATGGGGCAAAAAGTATAACCGGAGTAAGAAAAGGTTTTGTTTCTATTTTGAAGGGGTAATGGTAATTTTAGTTAACGTCGTACTAGAGCAACACAACGGGCTATTGACGACGGTCCGGGATCAGTCCCTTAAGGGAAAGATCTGAGGACAACACTTCGTAATTTTGAACCACGGTCAGGTGACGAAGCAACACCTGAGCTGGCACCCCACTCTCCAAACTTCCTCGCCAACCCAACGTGAGGACTTTCGGCCACGACAGATTTAAGGTGCACCAGCCGCCTCTACACCACACGTTTACAAACATCCATGCCCGGACCCGGATTCGAACCGGGAACCCTATTTTGAAGGGGAAAACTAATCACGAGGCACTAGTTACTAGAGTGCATATATAATCTGAGTGGCGACATACGGGAAACACTTTCTGATTGGCTTAGAGACTTTCTCTACAGCCCGAGATGGTTTTTTTCTAGCTCCCGTAGACTTAACATGGGAACTTTTTATGTGTTCGAGAAAAACGTGTGTACATTAAATTCAAAAGAAAATATAGCTTCTTCATGTTCCAGAATGTTTATTTATTATTATTTTAGTGTTTTGTCAGTATAAATTTGAGGGACTGATCCCGGACCGTCGTCAATAGCCCGCTGTGTTGCTCTAGTACGACGTTAACTAAAAATTACCAAAATTACCAGTATAAATTTGAGGACTTTTTTAAGTAAATAGCTTTTTTTGAACAACATGGTGTTTCCCGCAATCTAAGTTAGCGCGTTCTGCAATCGATCTCATGAATTACGCATGTAATTGAGCGTTTATATGATTCATTTCTACCTTAAGTATCCATATTATAACAATCATATGCTTTTTGTTCTCCATGAAATGATATATTATTTCGTTCAACAACCTTCTTTGAGACGATTCTGGTATAAAAAGGGCTGCCGCGCATGCGCATTGGGCTAAATTGGGTCCCTTGACGCCACTCTTATTATATAGGCACCCTACTAGTCTCCATTGCATCATTCATCAAGAAGCGCTTTGTGCGCAGACATTTCCAGATAGTAGTTTTTAATTAACGTCGTAACTAGAGCAACACAACGGGCTATTGACGACGGTCCGGGATCAATCCCCTAAGTGAAAGATCCGAGGACAACAACACGTCATTTAGAAACACGATCAGATGATGAGGCAATACCTATGAACTGGCATACGCACTCTCTAACACTAACAAGACGATCGGAAGGTTCCTGGTTCGAATCCGGGTCCGGGCATGGGTGTTTGTAAACGTATGGTGTAGAGGCGGCTGGTGCACCTTAAATCTGTCGTGGCCGAAAGTCCTCACGTTGGGTTGGCGTGGAAGTTTGGAGAGTGGGGTGCCAGCTCAGGTGTTGCTTCGTCATCTGACCATGGTTCAAAATTAAGAGGTGTTGTCCTCGGATCTTTCCCTTACGCGATTGATCCCGGACCGTCGTCAATAGCCCGTTGTGTTGCTCTAGTACGCGCGACGTTAACTAATAATTACCAAATTACCAATTCGTCATCTGACCACGGTTCAAAATTACGAGGTGTTGTCTTCGGATCTTTCCCTTAAGGGATTGATCCCGGACCGTCGTCAATACCCCGTTGTGTTGCTCTAGTACGACGTTAGCCAAAATTACCATTACCATCTGAATGTGGTTGAAATAACGAAATGTTGTCCTCGGATCTTCAGCCTCGGGATTGATCCCGGACCTTCGCCAATAGACCGTTGTGTTGCACCAGTGCGACTTTAACAAAAATAACTACCCCAGGTCGGAGAAACGATGGACCAGGGAAGTTGATCAGGAAGGTAAGTATTTTTAATTAACGTCGTATTGGGGCAACACAAAGGGCTATTAACGACGGTCCGGGATCAGTCCCTTAAGGGAAAGATCCGAGGACAACACCTTGCAAATTTGAACCACGGTCAGATGACGAAGCAACACCTGAGCTCGCACCCCACTCTCCAAACTTCCACGCCGACCCAACATGGGGACTTTCGGCCACGACAGAGTTAAGGCGCACCAGCCGCTTCTACACCACACGCTTACAAAAATCCATGCCCGGACCGGATTCGAACTAGGAACCTTCCTATCTAGAGGCTAATACCTTAACCACTATACCACTATACCGGTTGGTCAGCGGTAATTGGTAAATTTAGTTAACGTCGTACTAGAGCAACACAACGGGCTATTGACGACGATCCGGGATCAGTCCCTTAAGGGAAAGATCCGAGGACAACACCTCGCAATTTTGAACCACGGTCAGATGACAAAACAACACCTGAGCTGGCACCCCACTCTCCAAACTTCCACGCCAACCCAACGTGAGGGTTGGTCAGCGGTAATGGTAATGGTAATTTTAGTTAACGTCGTACTAGAGCAACACTGCGTGCTATTGACGACGGTCCGGAATCAGTCCCTTAAGGGAAAGATTCGAGGACAACACCTCGTAATTTTGAACCACGGTCAGATGACGAAGCAACACCTGAGCTGGCACCCCACTCTCCAAGGAAGTTGATTAGGAAAAACGTTTGGTCTCGCATTTAGAAGTGAGAGAGTGGGGTGCCAGCTCAGGTGTTGCCTCGTCATCTGTCAATGGTTCAAAATTACGAGGTGTTGTTCTCGTATCCTTTTCCTTGCGGATTGATCCCGGACCGTCGTCAATAGCCTGTTCTGTTGCTCTAGTACGACGTTAACTAAAAATATTATTAAATTACCAACGTTAACTAATATACCTATCTCGCATCAAAAGCTTCAAAAATCTACCGCAGTGTTGTTGGGGGCGACGTTAATTGAAAAATACCAATCAAATACACCCCAACAATACTCTATCAAAACATACACTGCATCACCGTATTTGTGTGTAGCTGGTGATTGATTACAGGAAGTGTGGACTCTACACATAAAGGTGCCTGATTAATTTTCCAAACGAATGAAAGGTGTTTTAAAATTATTTGCTTGCACCTTCCGAACTCGAAAACCGCATTCCAATATTTGTAAAACACATCTGGCTTTTCTTTAAAAGTTGACACATTTTGGTTGGGTAAGGCAGAATCACGAGCGGATAGATATGCAACGGTTTCCCCTGACGTCACAGAATCGATAAACAATGAGATGTGAACCATGATAGTACTTTACGCAACCAACTTGATTGGCTAGTTTCACGGGCTTGGCTTCACTTGGATATCTCGCCAATCTGATTGTTGCAGTAACCATTTTGATTTGATCTCGCCAACTTATCCTAAGGGTACTTATACTTTTAAAGAGCTACTTTTCGGAAAGCAACGATGGCTTAATGGCTAAAGTCACCTATCTTCAGATTGACGTCAGCAACGTAGGATGACTGCCCGAGTTCGAATCCATCTAGCGGAAAAGTTTTTAGATCATCCAAATTATTTTTTAAAAATTCCAATTTAATTCCTTTTGATTCTAAATTACTTTTCCTAATTTTGAATACCATTTTTATATTTTTCCAAGCTTCCGTTGATTTTACATAAATAATCTAAGAACCACTCCTGAACTCACTACCGGCTGATATTTTACCGCCCCCTTTGCTTTAGGATGATGGTGTCGTATCCACCCCTGGCTTAGGACCATTCTGATGTAACAAAAAGCATACATAAAACACTAACTTATATAATTATTAGCTTATCTCTCTATATTAAAAAAAAGTTACCGCCGCCGCCGCCGCCGCCGCCGAAGAATTGAAATTTTTGTTGTTTAGCTCCATTCTTAGACGGTTTCCCGAGAAAGTACTGATCGGAAAAATATGAAATTAACATGCTTTGTTCTTCATCGTATTCCCTGGATAATTATTAAGATTTTTTTCCGATGCGGCTATTAGTTTAGGTTTTATTAAGTGTTAAAGTTGAAGAAGTGAAATTTCTTCCGCGAGTGAGCAAAACACATTCAAAATTTCAGTCTTCAGTCGTGAGTTTTTTTTTAAGAGTACCTCTCAACGTAAATTTTTGCAGCTCGTCGAGTTTTTTTTTAAATTTAAATTTGGTTCTTGATAATATTTTTTTGAAATTCAGGAAAAATCGGGACATTTTTGTTACTTTTTTTTAAAACTGCCATATCTATATCTAATTACTATTAGTTTTTAATTTTTAAAATATAACAGTATACCTCAGAATATACTCTTTCTTACGGTACTATTATTTTTGAAATCGGTTAATAATTAAATTGGATGCGATCAAAAGTTCGTCATACAAAATTCGGAATCTTTGGATATTTTCGCTACTTATTGTTAAAACCGTTTTGTCTACGGCAAAAGCCATTATTTTTTAAATTTGAAAACATCACTGAATACATTACATTACACTCTTTCTTATGGTACAATTATTTTTCAAATTGGTTAATAAATAAAATCGATGCAAATAAAAGTGGGTCATACAATTTTCGGAACTTTCAGATCGTAACTTCCGATACAAAACTAAAATGGTCATATCTGTATAGTATTACTGTTAATTTTTAATTTTAAAAATATTGCAGTATACCTCAGAATATACTCTTTCTTACGGTACAATTATTTTTAAAATTGGTTCATAAATAAATTCGATGCAATCAAAAGTTGGTGACACAAATTTCGTATTTTTCAGTTCGCATAGCTGCTTCCGAAAGCAGTAGTGGGTTACACTTTTGACTATCGGGTTTGCCAGATATCAAATTTATCGTAGCAACAATTGCCATAAAAACGATTTCTTTTTATTTGGCGAGGAAAAAGGCTCGCTTTTTCCCCTCTGTTCTCAAGACAGTTTACCGACAAAGTACAGAGTAAAGTTTGGATATTAACAATGTTTACTTAAAGTTGTACAGGGAACAAGATGCAGAAGATTTTTTACTGATACGGCTATTAGTTTAGGGTGCATTAAGTGTTAAAGCAAAAAAAAGTTAAATCACTTGCGAAAGAAGTATTGGTTTGAGTAAGCAAACCAAACGGATTGCGTAGCAATCCCCGGTGTCGGCGAGCGTAAGCGAGACGCAGCGAAGCCCTCGCTGTGACGTCATGAACCGGAAAGTGAAATCAGCATAATACGAATTATTCAGATAGTTTCACTCTGTGACAGGAGTGTTGGTTTGCGAAGCAAACCAAATGGGATTGCGCAGCAATCCCCGGGGGTTGGCGAGCGTAAGCGAGCAGGGGGCGGAGCCCCCTAGTATAATAAAAAGATACAATTTTCGATGATGATGTTAGATCAATGAAAATCATATTACACACCTTATTTCCTTTTTTCTATAGCCCCTCTTGATTATACAGCAGATCTGAATTTAAAGTTACCGAGTCAACTAAAATATATAACTAAACAGCAGCAAAGAAATTTATCCTCACATAAATTTCGAAGTACGCCAAAGGAAGAGATAAATTGCCAACAGAAAAATTCTGATGACATACGTATCTAGGTCATGTGATCCGATTAGCCAACAACTGCTCCTATTCTCTTCTCATTGGTTATCGATTCTGTGACGTCAGTGGAAACAGTTGCATATCTATCCGCTCGTGGCAGAATCGAACTTACAAGAATTCCTACTTTGCCTACGAGATCTGTTTCGGAAATGTCTTCTCCCGAAAAGACAAACACAAGCCTGTCTTCAACTGAACCAGCAACGTCTTGCCTTGGGGTTGACCTTCTGTGCCTGTTCGCGGAGGGAAAATTCAGCGACATCATCCTGAAGGTCCAGGAGCAGACATTCCATGTCCACAAGAACATTCTCTGCCCGTTCTCCATTCTTCTGTGCCATGTTCGAGGACGACACGGAGGAAAAGAGGAGTGGGGTTGTGTATATATCCGACATAAACCCCTCAACAGTGGAAAAGATGCTGACCTACGTGTACTCTGATCTCCTGGAACTCCAATGGGAGAGTGCTGTCCTCCTGTACTTCGCAGCCGTCAAGTACCGGATCGAGTCGTTGAAGAAAGAATGCTCCTCGTATCTCAAGTCCCACCTCGATGGGAACAATTTCCTTCAAGCGCTGGTTCTTGCCCAAATGCAATCGGATCACAATTTGAAAGAATCTGTACTACACTTTATCAGTGTCAATGCCACCGAAATCTTCAGATCAGAGAATTGGAAAAATTTTATGGTCTCTTCAGCTCATCTAGCAGCAGAAGTCATTCACGTCTTATTTGCAGATATGAATATGTTGTGTTCACAGGATGGTGACAGTTGAGGATATTTGACATAAATCTAAATAATTTTTGGTATTCTCAAGGATCAAATAGCGAAGTGAATACCCATTTTGCAGATTTTTCAATAGCCATCTAATTCTGTAATATTTATATTTTTAAGACTGCGTACAAAAACACTTTCTAATGTTTTGATTCTTTCACATCCTTAAAGTGTTTTCTTAAATAACTCAAAAGCGCGAATTTGAACTTAGGCCCTTTTCTACAAAGGTACAAGTTAACATGCACTCTTGAATATTTTTTGTGATCTTTATTTCTATTTTCACCTTGTTTTAAATATTTTGCTAGCACTGATTACTTTGTGATTTCCTATGGTTCAATAAAATTTCATTAGTATCAAAAAGTGTTACTTGAAATGGTTTTAGTAGTTCAAAGAGGACTTTATGTTACTCTAAATTTCTTAGTTAAAAAAGGGAAGTTGGATACCCGCGATGTGAGGTCTTCATAAAATATTCCTTTCATTGAAAATCTTGCAAATCTAATCCTGCGTTATTCTGGTACTACTGTCGCATAATAGAAGTTTAAAAACCGATCTTAACGTAATATATCGTAATGGAAGCATTTTGAATTCTATAGTAGATTGCCGAAGTTTATGGAGATATTTTCGTTACAAATTATGTTTTGAAAGTTTTTCTCGCCAGTACAACATTTATGGTAATCATTCGTTTTTAATTCGAATGATCTGGTTCGAGTGAATATCATCTCAAAAAGGTGCTGAAGGAATGAAGAGATTGAGTAGTTCTTGGCCTACGGGATTAGATAATATTCCTCCCTACATTAGTAAAGAAAATATGATAGCATAATTTATTGATGCAGTTTAATCCGTTGAGGCAATGATTTTCCCTTGTTTCGAAACATTCAAAAACACTGTTTAAACGTTGTTAAATCTTGTGTTAAAAACTAAAGGCCAATTTCTATTTAGGCCTTTACTCCTGTTTTATGAACTAGTGTGTCAGAAAATTTCTCTCATCAAACCTCTCGTACTACTTCACTAAATCGACATGTTTTTATTAAAAACACGTTTAACTAGTCATTTTTAAAGTACTAGAACAAAGTTTATGTTCTGGGCAGGGGGGGGGGGAATGATTGATCAACTAGATATTAATTATACGGATTTTGCTAAAGCTATTGACAGTGGATTTTGATCTGTTAATATTGAAAATAATTACACTGTAGGCTTGTAAAATAAAAAATTACACAATTTTTGGTGTTTGGTTTGGTCTGTGTCCCTAGGTTGTTTGCACTGTAAAAAGGGACAGTGGGAAAACGGTCGGCGGCCAAAATATTACGTCTGCACCGATTGAGTTTTTGATCATTTAGGTATTGTTTTTAATTAACGCCGTACTAGAGCAACACAGAGGGCTATTGACGACGGTCCGGGATCGATCCCCCAAGGGAAAGATACGAGGACACCACCTCGTCATTTTGAACCACGAACAGATGACGAAGCAACACCTGAGCTGGCACCCCACTCTCCAAACTTCCACACCAACCCCACGTGAGGACTTTCGGCCAAAACATCCACTATACCGGTTGGTCGGCCGTATTCAGTAACGGATATGGGCCCTCCTTTTGCCCGTATTACAGCTGAAACACGTCGAGGCATACTTTCCACAAATTCTCTGTAAATCTGGACAGGAATAGCTCGCCATGCCTCTTCTAAGGCTGTGAGAAGATTGTTGTGAAGATGGGAGTGCGTGCGGGTGTTGTACTCGTCGCTGCAGTTCGTCCTACACGTGCTCGATCGGATTGAGATCGGGGCTCTGAACAGGCCAGTCAAGCAAATTCACGTCATTTTCAGGAAACCAGTCTAGCACACGTTTTGCAGTATAACATGAAGCTCTATCCTGTTGGAAGAAACAAATACCATCGCCGTAGTATTGCCATAGTGTACGCAAGGCTGAATTATCCAAAACGTCGAGGTACGAGGTACACGTCAACGTTCATGGTACCAGGCACTTAAAGAAATGGGACTCGTTCTAACTAGGGATGCGACATCGATGTCGATGTTTTCAAAGCATCGATGTTTTTTTAAAAACATCGATGTATTGGAGTCGATGTTTTTGTAACATCGATGTTTTTACGTTGTCGATGTTTTATTTTTAAATGAAAAAAGTACCGTTATAAAAATTTTAAAAATAACCAAGTAGCATAATTTTTATAATTAACAAATTGAACATAATTTTTGACCAAAGTGGCCAAGGTTGAAGGGTCTGAAAAGTAGGGATGCGACATCGATGTCGATGTTTTCTAAACATTGATGTTCTATAAAAAACATCGATGTATTGGAGCCAATGTCGCATCACTTGTTGCTAAACCAGTTTAAAGAAACGGGGAAAAAAGTTTTTATAAACTGAATTTTAATAAACATCGATGGTATTGGGGCGATGTATTATCAACATCGATGCTTTAATTTTTAACATCGAAGCTTCAAAACATCGATGTTTTGCTGTCAATGTGCATCACTAGATGCTAAACCAGTTTTAAGAAATGGGAAAAAAAGTTTAAATATACTGAACTTTTAAAAAAATCGATGGTTTGGGGGCGATGCATTATCAACATCGATGTTTTAAGTTTGAACATATATGTTGCATGACTAGTTGCCAAAGCAGTTTTAAGAAAGGGGGGGGGGGAGTTTAAATACACTGAATTTTAAAAACATTGATGTTTTTGGGTCGATGTATTATCAACATCGATGTTTTAATTTTGAACATCGATGTTTCAAAACATCGATCTTTTGCTGTCGATGTCGCATCCCTAGTCCTAACCAGTAAAAACAACCTACACTAAGATGGATCCTCCTCCGAATTTCTGCAGTGTCCTAGAGAAAATGGGCATAGATGACGAGATATCTCGTCATTTGCAAAATTGTTCAAATCTTGATGGGCAAGTTATCTCGTCGAAAGCACTTGGGAGATAAGTAAATGTCAGTCTTACCTGTTCATTTATGTAAATGGTAGTATGGCTCGCGGCAGAGTATTATGCAAGATGTCTCACGATTGTATGAATGAGAAAACGACGAGAGGATTTTCAATATTTGTCCAAACTACAGCAATTCATTCCGAAAATCGAAAGACAGATTCTCTTGTAGTCAAGGGTTACCAATGGCTGTTTTGTGATCTTCGGAAGATGGTGTTTTCTATGGTGATAAAAAAAAGGTCCGATAGCGTGCAAGTATCCCTTTATCAGTTTCTGAATTGTTTGTGATAAAGATAACAGCTGCGCCATTTTCGAGGCCACGTTTCGTGTAGGACACTTCTGAGGAAATTTTCCTCTCGCGACGAGTGCTGCATAGAAAATGGCTTCTTCCCAAATGAGCAAAACAAATGAGTCTACTCTTTCTTTTGAACCTCGCCTCGGAGATGATGGGACGGAGTGCAAGGACCGCAAGTTCAACGACATCACACTGCAGGTCCAGGAGCAGACATTCCCAGTTCACAAGAACATTCTATATGACCGTTCTCCAGTCTTCTGCGCCATGTTGGAGAAAGACACGGATGAAAATAGGAATGGGATGGTGCACATCTCAGACATAGACTCCGCCACAATGGACAGGATGCTGACCTGCTCGTGCTCCTATGTCCTGGATCTCCACTGGCAGAGTGTTGTCCTTTGTACTTCGCAGCCGGCAAGTACCAAACCCAGTCGTTGAAGAAATGTTGATACTTCTCTATCTCATTTCCATCCCCGATGTGTCCAACGTCCTGCAAGTGTTGACTCTGGCCGACATGCACCAGAATACGAATTTGAGGAATTTTGCTTACGATTTCTTTAGTGCGAAACGAAACTACTATCTTCAGATCAGAGGAGTGGGAAAGTTGTGTGATCTGCAATGTTCATTTAGCCGCAGAAGTTATGCACGTCGTGTTTGCGAAAAAGACGCATTGAGTGTTCAAAGATCAAGAGTGGACCTTCTTAATCCGAGTAAGTAATAACTTTAAATAACTGGAAATGCATTGCTGAGAGATTTAATTCTTGCTTTATGTAAGATATTTCATATTGAAAATGATTTGCCAACCATTGTAACTAGTGGTGAGCTAAACATATTCTACAGAAACAGAATTTATATATTTACGCGATTAATCAGGGATCTGTGTACCTAGGTTGTTTGCACTGCAAAAAAGGACAATGGAATAGACTAAAAACGGTCGGCGGCCAAATTATTACGTCTGCACTGATTGAGTTTTTTTCGGTTGGGATGGTGTGGAAGTTTGGAGAGTGGGGTGCCAGCTCAGGTGTTGCTTCGTCATCTGACCGTGGTTCAAAATGACGAGGTGGTGTCCTCGAATCTTTCCCTTAAGGGACTGATCCCGGACAGTCGTCAATAGCCCATTGTGTTGCTCTAGTACGACGTTAACTAAAATTACCATTACCATTTGATAATTTTGGTATTGTTTTAATTAACGCCGTACTAGAGCAACACAGAGGGCTATTGACGACGGTCCAGGATCAGTCCTCCAAGGGAAAGATTCGAGGACAATACCACGTCATTTTGAACTACAGTCAGATGACGAGGCAACACCTGTGCTGGCACCCCACTCTCCAAACTTCTACACTCACCCGACGTGAGGACTTTCGGCCACGACATATTTAAGGTGCACCAGCCACCTCTACACCATGCGCTTACAAACATCCATGCACAGACCTGTATTCGAACCAGGAACCTTCCGATCTAGAGGCTAACACCTTAACCACCTGACCGGTGATTGATTTTTTGAAATTGTCTTCCTTTTCTTTCGTGAGGGCCGCGGTGGTCCGGTTAGAAGAGTAACGGATTCACAACCGGAGGGTTGCGAGTTCGAATCCAACAAACACCGTCGAGTTGAGGGAGCTGTTGTACGTTAAATCTGTCGTGGCTCAAATGGTGTGCCATGTCACGAAAACGGTTGAAAACCACTGTCTTGCTGCACAGATGAATTATTTACTTGCTTTAGCAACCAATCCAATTGTTATTACTACGGGACCAATTACAACCAATCCAATTGTTATTACTACTTAATCTGCGTTTCCCGTTTGCAAACGTTGATCAATCCATCCTCCAAGTGACTCCGTGGGCGCCGTAGTTCGGTTGGAAGAGTAACGAATTCAACCAAAGACCGTCGTGTACAAAGGGAGCTGCTGCACGTTAAATCTGTCGTGGCCTCAAATGTCCTCCCGTTGGCGTATTGTGGATGTTTGTAGAGTGGAGTTCTAGCTCAGGTGTTGACTCGGCATCTCACCGTGGTTCAAAATTACATGTTGTCCTCGGTTCTTTCCCATGGGAATTGATCCTAGACCGTCGTCAATAGCCCGTTGTGTTGCTCCAGTACAACGTTAATTTAAATACCTACCTACCATTTTTTTTTACGTGCCGCCAATCGTTTCTGTGGGCAGCTAATTGTGAGGATGGCCGTCGTGCACCCTAGGAATACCAATTGGAAGGGAAGGAGATTTACGGACGGTGGTCAGTGGAAAATCTGATGGAGCAGACCGCTGAAGCCGAGACGTTATACCATTCTAAACAACCCAGATTAATCGACCTTTGAATGAAAAAAAGGGCATTGTCGTTTCCCGAGCCTACGAGACCCATGCTTTAGTGATGTCACGATAGATCCGTTTTGTGGTGTTTTGGGGCACCACTGTAATACGAATGGAGTTGGACCAAGTCGAATACCTGTAGAAGTTTTTTTTATTACACCTATAAGGTTTCAATTTACAACTGGAACTATCTACACGCCTGTTTACACAACTCAATTAAGGAACTAAAGTTCCTGAAGAAACACTAAGTGTGTGTGTGTGTGTGTGTTTTTTTTTTCTTCTCTTCTCATAGTTTGTCTTTTTATTATAACTGTCCAGATCTACCTCGTCCACTAACTTCTGTGGCTTCTCTCGCTCGAGTCCTTTGCCTTCCTTGATGTTGAGATCTCCCAGCAATTACTCTTTGCCTAGAAAAGTTACTATTATTACCAGGCAATCAACCTTTTCAACACTTGTGAGAGCTGTGAGCAGCTTTTCACCCCACTGCAACACAAATTCTTGGCAGTCGTTTAGGTTAAATGTGTGCTGAATATCTGCACCTAGTTTCTCTAAATGTTTTCTAAGGCGTTGAAAAGAAGTGTGGTTTATTACCTGGTTTTTAGTATGACATCTGAAAGCTTCTGCTGCACAGCCATTAATATGTAAATCTTATTTCCATTAGTATATTTGCACTTATCAAAAACTTCAGAGAAGGGGAGTAAAACACTGCAATATACCTCGAGTTGCTGGAACTGTTGCTGCTGCTGTGGTTGTTGCTATCGCTGATATTTGCTGAACGTTTACTGTCGTCAGAAGGCAGATTTTCACTGTCGTCACAACCACCACTGGTTTGGCTGCTTTATGTTGAATCGAGTTTATGATGTAGCAAGCTAATGGAGTAGCAAATTGTTGTTCCATTTCTACATAAGTCCTTTTTTTCCTGGTATTTCATTGCAGCGAGCTTCATGTGTTTTAGTTTGTGATCTATTGAACACCAACCATGGAGCCAGGTCGTTATTTTGGGTGCTGATGCATTAATAAGTTTTTATCCTCTACAGTTTTGATCTGTCCCAAAACATCTGAATGAACCAAGTAAAAGAGATCGTCCATAATTTCCACAAAAAGATCTTTCTTTTTCCTTGCCTGCAGTTCTAGTCAAATATTCTGTAAACGTTTCCATTCATGCTAGAGGTTGAGTAACTTAACAATGCAGTGGTCAGTTTTAGTACGAGCTCGTGCTATTTGCCAAAAACCGAAAACTTTGCACTTTCCTTAGTTGTAATATTTACAACTCTTACATTGTAGAAAAATGCTTAAAACTTGCCAGTTCGAAGGTAGTTTGGCTCCGATAATTTGATTGGAAATGTAGCCAACAAGAGGCACACAAAAATCTGTTCTTTACTTCTGTGACAAACAATAATTGAAAAATCATTCAAAGACAACCTCTCTCTGCCCAAGAAACCTCTCTTCTGCAATAGCTAGGCTACGTACTGGGCATTTCAAAGGCATGAAGATTTCACGAACTAGTATAAAATCCTATCCCATCTGCAGGTACTGTCCCCAATCGCAACTAACTCCAGATAATGTTTTCGACTGCCAGGCCATTATCGGTTCCCTATTTCAACTTGGAGAACCCCCAATCGAAATCCTCCATAGCCATCGAGCTCCAGAACTTGCAGATCTTGTCACCAAGTGTAATAATAAAAATAAGATTAGTACGTTTATATAATATTAATGAAAAATCGCATAACATAATTCACCCGGCAAACATTTGGTGATTTTTCATATTAACTTAGCAATAGCAAATCGCATGTTATCGGAACAAAAATAGCAAGCTACTTAAATGAATGAAAATTTGTATTAATCTTCATTACTAGTGTGCGTACAAATAAAATAATTTAAAAAAAAATTCTTATCCGGAAATTGACTTTCCGGGTGAAAATTTCAAAACTTCATGGTTGTTGAGGGTCGCCTCGCAGTTCTCCGGTTAAGCTAAAATTTTGCACAAATAATTTAAAAAAAATTGAAACAAGCTAGGGGGATGAAAGCTAAACTTTTAGAAAGTTCAAAAATAGAATATATATTGCAAATGGCGCGAAATGAATACTTGCGTCATTTCACGGTTATGTGCACATAGTTGGGCTTCGGCGCCGCACGTTGAAAAATCGGATGTGTGCACCGGGACTTAGAGAACTAAATTGGCCGCAGAACTTGTACACTACATTTTTCTACAAAAGGGCATGAATTGTTCACAGAATTTGGAAGAGACAACACTTTCCCCATCTGAACTCAAATTCCTTTCCAACACCGTTTAGGGCTATTTTGCAACGAAACCTTTCACCTTTTCAGGGCCACTTTTACATCCATTTTACCACCTAAACCCAAGTGTCAGCATGGTCTAATATGGTTCTTGGCACTATCAAAAAATCCAACCATCTTATTAATAAATGTACTTATTTCCATCACATCAGTACGTCTCGAGGCGATATTTTCAGGGTCTGAAAAACATGTGTGCAAAATTTTCCATGTCAAAATTTTAAAAAAAAGTTATATCCAGATGCGAAATTTAAACATTTTTCTTGGAACAGGATTTTTGAATGGTTTGTATATCTATAAACCTTTTGGAATGATGGACTTAATTCTTTACAGATGAATGTCAAGAAAGCATCCTTTTATTGTTTGACACACGAGAACAGATGTTACGTTTCGATATTTTTATAGCAATGAAAGTTTGTCAATTGTTTTAGCTAAATCGACGTTGGATTTGACAAGTCATTATTTCCTCAAGTATTTTATAAAAACTTTTCTGGTTGGCCAAACGTCAGTTACTATGCATAGGCGTAACCAGGGGGAGGTTGGAGGTTGAACCCCCTCCCCCATTGAGTTGAGAAAAATTTTGCCAATACTATATATATAATGAGTTTTTCACAAATTAATCCTTTATTAATGACTACTCAAACTAATCATAACTTTATTTTAATTAATGTTTTACTTGTGTAATAAATAAATGTAATCAATGAAACAATGGTACCTTAGTTCATAAGCACCAGGGAGAGTTGGGGGTTCAAACCCCCATTCTCTTCGTCAAAAAAGATAGTCAAATTTTTAATGAAGAGCAATTGGAGTTTTAAGTTTTATGACTACTTAAACCAAATTATATTTTTAATAAAAATTATTTTTACACTCATAATATAAATAATTGCACGACAAACGTGAAATTTTTATTCACTTTATTTTTATGTTTAATTTAGAATGTTTTTTAAGAACACCTACTAGGAAAACGTTTATATGTATTTTCCACAACAAAAACTGATTTTGTCCGAATTTTAGTTCATGAAGTTCTAGTGACTATTTTTCTCTTCTTCTTAATTTTAATGATAATCTAAAAATCTGAAAGTATGTGCATTCTTACCAGTGATGTTTTTTATTTCAATAATGATAATATATGTTGTCACTGATTTACTGTATTTTGTTTCACAAATTTCAAAAACAGTTGGTTAGGATTAATCAAACTTGGATAAACGGGGGATTTAAATTAGCAGGGTTTTAGTTTGTAGGTTTGAATTAGCAGGGTTTTATATTATTAGAAGTCTGAATTTCTTAAGGGGTTCTTTAAAGCAGCTTGATTGATTATAGTGCAATCAGACAAGCCATTTAGCTCTACAATTATTCAGCTATAAAAACGAGAAAGGAAAGCAGCATGGGTATTCCTTGGCTATTTCTTTTTTTCAGCGTTCTAATTTCAAATTTAAATGTATTGTAAGTTTTAAAAATCTGGTAAATATTGTATAAACTAGGGGGCTCCGCTCCCTTCTCGCCAACCCCTAACGTTAGTGAGCGAGGTGTAAGAGACCCCTCCACACCAAGATCCTCCACACTAATTACGAGAGTTTGTGACACAGCAGTTAAGGGTTAAGGAAGATTAATGGCATGATTCTTCATGAATGAAGAAAACAATTGTATTTTGAATGCCTATATGTATTGCACTTCTCGCCAACCCCTAACGTTAGTGAGCGAGGTCTAAGAGACCCCTCCAGACCAAGATCCTCCACACTAATTACGAGAGTTTGTGACACAGCAGTTAAGGGTTAAGGAGCATTAATGGCATGATTCTTCATGAATGAAGAAAACAATTGTATTTTGAATACCTATATGTATTGCACTTCTCGCCAACCCCTAACGTTAGTGAGCGAGGTCTAAGAGACCCCTCCACACTAATTACAAGAGTTTGTGACACAGCAGTTAAGGGTTAAGGAGGATTAATGGCATGATTCTTCATGAATGAAGAAAACAATTGTATTTTGAATACCTATATGTATTGCACTTCTCGCCAACCCCTAACGTTAGTGAGCGAGGTCTAAGAGACCCCTCCACACCAAGATCCTCCACACTAACTACGAGAGTTTGTGACACAGCAGTTAAGGGTTAAGGAGGATTAATGGCATGATTCTTCATGAATGAAGAAAACAATTGTATTTTGAATACCTAAATGGTAATAGACGTACCAAGTATAAAATTATTTGATTTGTTTAATCAATAAAAAAATCCTTAAAAGTGGTAATCTGTACTGTTATAAAAGGAAGTGTTTGTATATGTGCACGTTCCTGACGAATCTATGGCACTTACAACAATGGGACTTGGCACACAGGTAGTCCGAATTTTGTTTCTATTTTTATGCAAAGCCCGAATTTTAAAATTCAACCATATTTATCTAAGTCCAAAAATTTCACATCTTTAGGTTATGGTTCAAAACAAAATCTAAACTGTCTGAGGACCAAATGGAAAAACATTGTATCGGGTTAATTTTTTTAAGAATTAATTGTACATTGCTTTTAACAATTTTTGTGGGCCTGATGGATTTTGTAGCACCTTCTATTAGTCACTACCAAACTCTCATAGTGCTAACGGCTATGTTGGTATAGTATTAGTTATAGTAAATCACTAGTACCATTTGCGCAGTGTAACGAACCTCACCCTTTTCACGTTTCATTCTTACGTGAAAGACGTTTGTGCTCTTGTTCTGTTAAGAATAAGAATGCTAACCTATTTGTACAATAGAAGCTACAAAATGTTCTGAGTTGCAGAGAGGCAAAGGTGAATTGTTGGGTCAAAAATTGATTGATCTGGCAGTGACTGCGTGTGTATAAATTTCTATGATGCATGGATCGAACATAGGTCAACGTGACCACGGCCTTTGGTTGCCTTGAAAGAAGACAATCAAGAACACTGGAGGTAGTGGAGGATTTGTCCTAGTACGCTATATAACAAAAATAAAATTGCTGCACCAAGAAGGTAATTAATTTGGTCATTTTTTTTTGTTAGCGTCGTAGTAGAGCAACACAACTTGCTATTGACGACGGTCCAGGATCAGTCCCTTAAGGGAAAGAGCCGAGGAGAACACCTTGTAATTTTGAACTACATCAGATGACGAAGCAACACCCGAGCTGGCACCCCACTCTCCAAACTTCCACGCCAACCCAATGTGAGGACTTTCGGCCACAGCAGATTTAAGGTGCACCAGCCACCTCTACACCATACGCTTACAAACATCCATGCCCTGGCACGGATTCGAACCAGGAACCTTCCGATCTAGAGGCTAACACCTTAACCACTATACCGGTTGGTCGGCGAACCAAGAAGGAGTTGTCCGATTGCGATAAAAATGGTGGATGTGAAGAACAAACATAGAAAAACAAACAAATAAAATTTCAGAACAATTGAATGATTTATTTCAGAGTGTGACTGTTTCAAAGGGAGGATGTCAATAAGGCATTGGTCAATAAAGCACTGAAGAAGTTCCCGGATGGTGTCCTGCAACCATTTGTGTATTGTTGGGGGCCCCTTTAATTTAACTTTCAACTTGCAATCAGTCATACTTTAATTCTTACATAATAAATTATCTTAAATTTTAAAGGAACTGTGTTCAGTTCCTTTATTGTTCATATGGAGGCAAATATATCATTATTAATGTAAACTCTTTATTTTAACATAACTGCTTATGTTTGGTATTTGCAGAGCTGTTCTGTTTACTCTATCATGCTATTAACTTTGCTAATTCCTGTCATGATTTAACCTTTTAAAAATTTACCCAGCAATAATCCCTAATACATTGATGTTATACATCATAAATAGTAATGTTAACATAAATCAAAACCATCAAAAAACTACACTGTGAATTGTATCTTGTATTCAACAAGTTTGAACTAATACGGGCAAGGGATTAATTAAAATCATAAAAATGATATTTCAATCAAATAAATCAGATTAATGATTTTTTCCCTATCCTGGTGTACATCACACAAGGCTTGCAAACATCTACCAGCTGCAGTTGATTGATAGTTGCAATAATACTGAGCTTGTTAATTAACAATAAACATGCATAAATAAATAAATTGCAACTAGTTTGTAAAAGATTCTGTATTTATAACACAAGAGATCTATCCCATAACTTTAAAATATTAATAGAAGGGCTAATAGGGTTGAGACCTTTAGGATTACTCCTATTTAAACACCCCAAAAATGTATTAGATAAAAAAGTATTTTATAATGAATATAATTTACACACATGATTAATAGCTATAATATATTCTAAACCTTGTAGATTTTTTGAAATATGCAATAAAAAATTAGCATGAAATAAAAAAAAGTTGTACATCTTGTAAAAAATATTTTATTAACACAAAACAGATACAATTGTTTTGTTTCATGTATAAAATACAAAAAGCTTATAAATAAGAGAGTTAAAAAATGCTTCCCAAAGCCTTAACTTCAAATGAGAAAAATAAAATTCAGCAACCATAGAAAGCAATGCATACTTTAGACTCTCATAGGTAAGTCTCAAATCTATATATATATATATATGTGTGTGTGTGTTGAGTTAAAAATAAAAAAAGAACTCTAAAGTTAACAGTGTATACAAAATTCTTTAGCTACAAAAAAAAGTAAAAAAAAAAAAAACACTTAAATTTCAATAAAATGAGACAATTACTCAAACACACAACAGGTGTATCCTTGACGAAATTGCAGTAACAATTAGTTTGCATTCAAAGCAACAGCACAACCACCTTATATCACGTTTTAGGTAGTCTATGCATTAGTTTTGCAGAGGAACATTTCGTTGGATGAACAATGAAACAATGATTTTCAAACTGCTCAACAGTCTAAGCTCATTTTAATGAAAGACCATTGTTTTTTACCTACACAATTTTACAAACTATCATCAAGTCCCGGCCAAATATAATAGAATATAAGTTAATTTCCCTCAAACAAACTTTCTTTTATTAACTTTAGCCACTCTAAGTTTGTAATAAAGAGCATTGACGGTATGTGGGAATTTTCAGTAATGTGTTGATTTTTTAAATTGAATGTCTAGAATTTTCCAGAGATTATAACACATTTCTAGAGTACATATCAAACATTTAAGTTTGTAACCGTCATAAAATAAAGGTCAGTATAAAATTATAAGTACTCATTGGCAGTAAATATAAAGTCTGATTTTTATTTAACAAAATTAAAAACAAAAGAAATAGTAAAATTGCTTTCCAAGTATTTCAGACTTTCCACATTTTAGATAAAGGAAATCAATTCTAGTAGTTCTTTCAACATGAAAATAGTAATTTTCAGATTTTTTTAATCAAAAATATATTATTTATTTAAATTTTCCTTTGAGTTTCAGTCTTGCTCCATTCTTAAAGCTCAAAACTCATTCCATCATTTTACTAAGCTTCCTATTGCAATACCAAACACTTGAGCATTGCAAAATTAGAATCTTAAAAACAAACTATACTTCAACAAAGGTCTTATTTACCTCAAAGATTTAGAATATCGAATTTAGAGGCAGTGTGGCATTAAATTCAGTTTGTGAAAAAGCACATTTGTCTACACACAACTTAAAATTTCCTTCAGACTCCAGTCCTTTGTGTGTGTATATATATATATATATATATATATATATATATATATATATATATATATATATATATACTTTTAGCTGACAATATTTTGCTAATTATCCAGCTAACACAGCTAAACTGCATTATTTTAAAAATGAGTATGTTAATACAAATTACATTTCAATAGACAAAGGTCTTTTTGTTTGTCTCAAAAATTTAGAAGATTGAATTTTGTAGCTGTGTTTGTTACTTTACATTCAGTATGTGAAAACGCATTTTTCTACACTTCAAGTTCAAATTCCCTTTCTAATCATCTAGTTATCACAGCTCCTTAATATTGAATTATTTTTTTAAATAGTTTTAAAACAGATTATATTTTATTTGTATGCAGATCTTGAACAGAAGGCTTATTCATATTTTTCAACAGTTGGACAGCTTTAGTATTTAGATCACTAAAAACAGCCTTGGTAACGTTTCCTACTATAACTAGCCTACTAGCACTGTCTGGTTTGGTACTATTACCACCTGCAAGGTCTACAGTAATTGCCTTGTTAGGCACACTACTTGTGTCCCAGCAGCCCAAGCTGAACTCTGCAACTACATATACCCACCACATCCTGGCCTCCAAGCTCGCACAGCCGTGGAAGTCTGTATTGGTCACTTTAAGATCGGTGAAATGCACACATGCATCAACAAAATCTTCAATGTATGGTATGGGTAGGCAAATGGGTGGAGGATTTCTTGCTGCAAACAAAAACAAATGTTACTCACTAGAAATACATCCACTATTACAACTAAACACATATTGAAAAACAGATTGGTAGAAGTGTTAATGCTGTGCAATTTTATAAATGCATGATACAGAAACAGATAACTCATAACACAGGCCATTCAGTGGTATTGCTCTGTTTTACTTGTCTCAAAATAATCCAAAATTTTTTAGACTATTTTACAATGATGAAATGTTACAGTTCAAAATATTACCAAAACGTCTAACCCAGGAAGAGTCTCAATGTTAACTGTCCTATTTGTTTCTTGTAATATATATTACATTTTTATAGCAGGGGGTTGGGAACCTTTCAGAAACAAAGAGCCATTTCAACCAAAAACATACAAAAAATTTAGGAAGCCAGAATATTAGTTAAACTTATTTTTTAATTATTTCAATGCTTACAAACACATATTGTACATGTACACATGCAAGTTTTAAAAAAAATGTTCATGTTCATTTACAATAGTTATTGCTTTCCATGGATACAAGAAATAAAACAATTTTTTTTGTAGTTTTATTTTATTCCTAATAGATGTAACTACAACACAGTATTGCAAAAGTAATATTAGCACAATCATACATTTCAAAATTCAATTCACATTCAATGCAATTTCTGGACTTGAATTTTCTCTGCCAATTTAGTCAAATTTGGAATGTATGTGCTTTCTAGGAGTTTTGCTCTTAAACTTGCTTCCCTCATTCAACTTCTATGTTTGCTTTTAATTGTAGCTCATTGCAGGGAAAAATTGTTCACAATTTAATGAGGACTCAAATAAGGTCAAAATCCCAAAAGCTAATCTCCTGGCATTTGTATTAGTTGGAAAGAAGTTTGAACAATTAAATATAATGTCCTATGGTGTTTCCTCCATAGCTGTCTCATTTTTTCAATCTGTGCTACCATTTACTGAAGATTTTGCACCCAGATACTTTTATTTTTGATTTCCATATATAGATCTTGGATCTTTCTCTTTGTGATTGTTCCCTGATCATCATCAGTAGCCTGTTATGTTGCTCCAGTATGACATAAATTAATATACCTACCATCTGTAGATCTGCAATAGATATTCCGGGAAAAGTTTTGTAACATAAATTTTATTTAACTCCTGATGTTTTATAAAAACCTGAAATCTGTTTAAAATCGAAACTAAATTCAAATTAAACTATTCAGCGAATATTTTGCAATCAATTTTTTCTTGATTTAAACTCAGCCAATAATTCTTAGGTTTTCAAGTACAAATTCATTTTTGGTAATGTCTTCCAAAATCACTCTTCATTTCTGCTCAAATGTACTGACTTCTAATAATTGTAAAGCTGTATTTCCTTGTCACTGTAACTTCAGATTCAAGTATTAAAATGTTTGGTCATATTAACCAAAAACCTAAAATTTTGAATCCATTAGGGATTGGAGAGAAGTTATAAAGGTTCTGTGTTGTACTTTTTATGTCAAGAAAGTTATTACTACTTTCCAACACTCGAAAAACCATTTTAATGCTTTCCTTTACCTGTAGTATGTTTCTCAAGTGAAAAAAAAAAAGTTCGGCTTGAGTACCAGAAGATGTGATAAATTTAACCATAAAAATACAGCATTGGTCTATATCAGAAATATCAGTTAATTCACCAACAGCAAGATATGAATTCAGCAGAATTAATATCCAATGAGAATTTAAAAATCTATTCTTCTATTTTCTAACACATATCCTTATTTTTCAAATCATTAAACAGAATTTGAGATAATTTACAAGCAATTTTTTAGAAATACGCCACAAGTAAAAGATTTTTGTAAATTTGCTATTACAAGGGATTACAAAAACTTGATTCAATGGTACTTGGTGAAGACTGCGTGCAAAAGGACAAACTTCTTTGCTGGAGTTGTGTTTTCTTTTGTAATTCTTCAACAGCTTTTCTTCTATTATCACCATTGGGATACTTTTCACTAAAATCTAAATGTTTCCCGCAAAATTGTTTTTCTATATTACTTGATTTATTATTTTGAAATCGCAAGTGGTAAATTAAATACTGGGGACCTCAATTACATCTATAAATGCAATTTTCTCAGTCCACATTTTATTGAAGCCCCTATTATCTTCAGATATTTTTCTTTTAACTTATTGTGTTATAAGGATTGTTATCACGAATTCAAAGTACTTTAAATATAACTTGATAGGCATAAAATACTAACTAAACTACTGTGTCAATATAATACAAATTAAATTGTGCATAACATATTTTGGCACTATCTTGATACACACTCTTATCCAAAGCACAATCTCAGCTGACAATTCTGGTGTGGGTGCAGTTAATATAAAAGCAGCATACGATGAGTATCTCTCTTGCACTTGCTACACTGACGTGCATATGCATGAAATGGTGATAGTGTCGCGAACATTACACTGACAGCAGGCGTTTTCTATACATACCTACTTTTTAAAAAATTTTACTTTATCGATGCATTTTGAAACTTTTGGAGATTTTTAATTAAACGTTTTTAGAGCCACATGTTCTTGACCCCATAATTTACAGACAACGGGCAATTAAATCGTGCACGAACAATAGAAAGCTGGGTGTGAAAACTCCAAGACTTTTTTTAAATATTCATAAAAATCAAATTTTTGTAAATTTAATTACTGATTCTTTTTTGTGACTTTAATTTATCCCTTGCCCATTGCAACTTCGATTAACCACCAGTCCATTAATAAAGTAATTTAACATTTTTTGGTGCATACACACTGTACTCTATGCACAGTGAACAGATTTCCGAGAAAACTCATCCTCGTTTTATTGCCGAGCACCAGGTTTAAGCACTCTTGTTCTATTGATGAGTCCCGTTCTTGTCCAGCCTAGCTATCACACACGTGGTCAGTTTCAGTTGTGGCTGAGAAGCTGTTGTGCTCGGTGCTGTATGTTATTCGTTGCGTAGTTGCTTAATTGTTTCGGTATGCAATAGTGGCATTCACACAATTAAATTTTGTTATTAACATATCTTTTCCTTTTGTGCAACAGCTAAAAAATGTCTGAAAAGCGTGAACGGGTTGTATTAGATCTCAACCAGAAGATTGGGATTATTAAACATTTGAAAAAATGTGAAACTGCCACTAGTATTGCTCTCATTTACGGCATTGGAAGAATCAAAGTGAATGACATTAAATGCAATGCTAAAAATAGAACATGTTTCAATAATGATAAACATTGATGGGAATTCCAAGACTCGTAAAATCCATGAAATCGGCAATATATTAATAACCAATCAAACATTGTTGTGTATCAATGGTTAAACAAGCAGAGTCACACACACAAGGAATAATGGCCAAGGTAGTTCACAAGACTTGATGGAGATCCAAAATTTAAAGCAAACATAGGATGGCTCGATACATTTAAATGTCGCCACGGCATTCGGAAATTAGACATCAGTGATGAAAACCTTAGTGCAAATAGTGCAGTTATTACCGAGTACAGAAAATTTTTTTAAGAGAAGGTGGGCAAATTAAACATTGTCAGGGAACAGCGACAAAACCGGACTCAATTGGAAAGCTTTGCCACAAAAGACATTGGCATTACTTTCGGATACATCAGCAATGGGTTCTTAAGTCCAAAAAGAGTGGATCACTTCACCGTCAATCACAAGTAACCCCTGTTTGTGATTAGAAAAGCAAAAGCATCTAGTGTATTTAAAAATTTTAATTTGAATGCATTGCCTGCAACTGCTTAAAAGAGTGCTCGGATGTCTCGAGATATTTTTTCCGATTGGTTCCACAAATTGTAAACCAGGCCTCGAAATATATTTTTTAATACAGGTGCACAAGGTGCACCTAAGCTTCTAAATTAGGTGCACCTAGCGGGAAAAAATTAGGTGCACAGTTTTATTTTCACGTGCACAGTGCACCCGGGTATTTCGAGCCCTGTTGTAAACAAAGGAAGCATTGTGCAATGAACAATGCTCCAATCTCACTCGCGGAATTAGAAGCGATGATGGGGAAAAAAGTGCCCCTTACCTAAGGCAAAGACAACACCACTAAACCAGCCTATGGACCGGGGCGTGAAACGTTGCTAAGGAAGGCTTTTATTGGAAATTTGATTTGATCTGATGATGAAATGTCCGTAAAAGAGTTTTGGAAAAAGTACAACATAAAAGATGCAATTTTCAATATTGCTGCTGCATGGGATGGGTCAAATCTTAAAAATGGGTGGAATAAACTCTGACCTGAAGCTAATGATGGCAAACCTTAGGAAACTGAGAATGTTAGTGTCGCCGAAACTGTGCAATGAGGTAGCGATAGCTGAAGACAACGCCAGCAGAAGTAACAGAGTGGTTGGGATGTGACAAATTGGACGGATTCTTTGACATTTTGAACGAAGGTGAAATTGTTTCCAGTGTGATCGACATTGAAGAAAGCGCCGAAGACGAGTGTTATATTTTGAATTAAAAAAAAACATGTTAAATCATACAGAAGCAGAAACAATGTTATCAAAATGCACTGAGTGGTTTGAGGGGCAAGAGGCAAACACATCGCAGATACTTCTACCTAAAGTATTGAGCATTGAGGCGCGGAAAGCTTCAAAGAAACAAAAAAAAATGACAGACTACTTTAAAATTTGAAAAAATATGTACGTCTAGAGCAAACATTCATGAAACAATATGTACAATACTGTACTTAATGTCAATTGTATATTGTTTGCTACTGTAAAATAAAATACATGTATGTACAGAGTTTTTTCATTTTGTAAACGTGCATTTTTTATCATTTGTTCATAACAATGGATTAGGTGGTTTGTTGTTTAAGGTTTCTCTGTTATCGGTCAATTCGATTAACCATCAAGGTCCCAACCGTGAATGGTTAATAAAAGTTTCACTGTATAAACAAATTGGACATGAAACATGCAATCAATGTAGTTTCTAGATATTTTTGATTCATGACAAGGTAAATTTTTTAAAGATTAAGAAATGCAATACAAGAATTAGCAAAGTTAATCACATGATAGAGTAAGTAGAACAGAACAAATGCCATATATAAGCAATGTTTCCCATCTAATTCTTGAGTCGTTTAAATTAGTTGGATTTTAACCCATAACCAGTGGTATGAATTTTTTAGGACCTAATAAATAAAGTTGCAGGATCCCACTATTACCATGATATTTTTGTATTAAATTAATAAAAAAATCAGACAACTGTCAGAATTTTTTTGCATTATATATTTATCATATCTGAATAAAATGTTTAGAATTTCTTTAGTTATTTTTATATGATGTAATTAAATGATTAAAAACTTGTTTTTGAGAAAAAATCTTGTCAACAATAAATAGAAAATAAAAGAAACTTCCAACAAAATTCCTGAAAAAATTCCTACTTTACATTAATATTGATCTTGTAAAACAAACATATTTGTGAAGAAATGTTGTAAGTAAATAGTAAAGTATGACACAAAACACGAAAACATACATAAATTGCATCTTTTTTAACACACATCGAATATGCATATTTTTCAAATTTTCTCTGAGCATTAATAAGTATTTCAGTTATATTCCAAACACACCAACACATAAAATACAAGAAATGAAGCTTTTCTTTGTGAACAGCACAGAAAAGTGAAATACGTCAGAACATGCCAATTAAGGGGAATTTTGAGCTTGCAGTAAAAAAAACGACCATACTCATCAAAATTAAATTTAATTTGAATCCATAATCTATTTTGTAAACATACTCTATTAGATGGGTGAATTAACTTTTACTTTTCCAAATTGTAAGTCCATAATACAGAATACATAAAATTTAAAAATATCTATTGGTTGCACAAAAGATGTCTAGTTCAGGTCGAGTCCCAATATTAACTGTCCTATTTGTTTTTCAGTAGAACACAAAGGATGTCCCCAGCAGGCAGGGATCCAAGAAGCTCTATTTGAACTTTGATCTAGAGATTGTCACACCCAGATGAATTTTAGCAACAGAACAGCAGAAAAAAATCTTAATCTGTTTCATCAGAATTGTGAGTTTGGAAGATTTATGTGTTTTGAAGTATGGATGAGAAGAACTTTATTTAATTCAGCTTGTAACAAGAAAACTATAAGCACCGCAAAAGCTGCAGAGCTATAAACCTTTGAACTAAAAGTGAGAACCAAAACTAAATCTCACCCCTGCTCCAATCAAGGACACCCTCAGGAGGTCAGAGAGTTATCGTCGGCGTAGAATGAAGACGTGTCGTAGCGTCCGTTATGTCGGGTAGTTATGAAAGGTCATGTAAATAGTATATATTGTGTCCACGTAATGTAAATTAGATTAATAAAGGTTTGTGAGTGTAATGAGAGTTTGTCGCTTGTTCGCCCGCTTCAAGGAGGAATTTCTCAGCACACGGTCACAAGCTTGTATATTTGCATTCCCGTTTATAAACTTAACAAGTCATCATGTGTACATTACTAGGCAAGGTTAAAAAGATGCAAGATCACTTGTAATTCGGTCAGCACTAGGGTTGAAAATTATATCAATACTGCTAAATTATCGATGTAAATTCAAGGAAGGCATGAAGGGATTAGATTGGCTGGGTTTGGTTCATATAGCACAAGGACCATTTTCCGCCAAGCTGCAAACCAAGACCAAACATCAAGTTAATGGTCAAGCACATGGAAAGTTGTACTGATACAAAAGACAAATGCTCCCAGGGAGGAATTGAATCGGGCAAGCAATGAATGTGTGCCATCTACAACTCACAAGTTAGTAGCGCAAAGGGGTAAATCATGGTGATTCTTGTGGTTATAGAACTTGCATCAAGTCCTCATTTCGTATTACTACTATGTGCCTTTCTAAATGTGCCGTCCACCAAATTATTACTGAATTCATAGATTCTTCAGTTTATAAAAAGGTTTCGTACATCACAATAACAGTGTTGCCAACCTTTTCTTAGCAGCTTCAGAAGCATTCTCATAAAATTTCAGGAGCAATGCGAAAATAAGGACAAAAATGAAAGACATATTTTTCTTTAAAATACCGTGACCAGCAAAATCTTCTGATCTGAACCCAATAGAGAACTTATGGGGCTACCTTGGAAAAACCGTTGCACTGAGATATCCTCCTCTAAATATAAATGCCCTGAAGACCAAACTGCTGGAGGAGTGAAGCTTAATTCCCCAAACTGTGGTTAACAACATTACTGCCAGCATGACATCACGTCATGATATGTGTGTACAAGTCAGGGGCGATTACATTCCATATTAAATTCAGAAGCCTTAACTATTTTCTGAGTTATTCCTTTTTTTTCTTCTCAACTCTGATTGTCACATATTATTGCCATTTTATTGTTTCATGCAACAGTTTTATATCATATGCAGCATTCTTAAATTTTTTCCTTTGTATTTATGTATTATGATGTTTTTTATGTCTCATTCCACACAAATTCATAAAATTATAGTTCAGTTCTAAAAAATCTGTGATTCTATGCATGTAAAAATAATTTTGAACACCAGTGTAATATTTTAGAGTTTCCAAAACAAATTTATTACATACCTGATATTGTTTCATTGATTAATACATGATCATCAATTTCAAGAATCAAGGCTATGCCATAATCTTTAGGTAAATAAGCAAAGCTGATACAAGCTGTAAAAAGAAATAAAAAAAGTTTATTTTTTTATATGAATTATTTAATGATTTATAATACTAGCAGACTCACAAACACCGTCAACACTAAACTTTCTCCATTGCTTATGTAAAGCAATGGCAAGGTGTTGTTACTTACATTTCATCATATTCAAATCCATATATCTCTAATATTATAAAAAGAAGTGTTTGTCTGTTTGTTTCTTGCATTCAAAGTCCTGATGAATCTATGGCACTTACAGTAATGGGATTTGGCACACTAGCAGTCTGAATATTTTGCAATTTTAGGGTCACAGCTAATTTTAAAATTCAATCTAGAACATTTTAAAATGGATTTAATGAAATTTAATTATTATGGTTTTCTTTGGAATGGCAACAGCATAAAGATATGACAGATTCTAAATTTATTTTTTTCAATTTCATTTTGCGTGGAGGAATGATTTTTCAGCAGACGATAAAAAAGAAAGTTTTAACTTTAGTTATGTAGTTCTTTTTTCTATCTCTTTACACCATTAAATACAAAGTAAAAATTTCAACAGATTTGAAATCTGCGGAAAAAATCACATTAGATTGATACCTAAAAAAATTATTTTCTTTAAATAAATAATTTTTAAATTGAATATATCTTTTATATTTTCGCAAGAGATTGTGATGTCACGTGAACTTTCGCTTTCCAAAAATAAACAGATTGGGTTTTTTTTAACGTGAAGGGCAGGAAATGCAGATTACATTTCCTGCCGTCTTCCATTTTAACAAGGAGAGAAAAAAATAATAAAAAAAACATTTTGACTGGCATTGTTTAGATATATTTTTTTGTAAAATTGGAATCGTCAAAGATATATTACAAATTTCAACGAATTTGAAATCTGCGGAAATTTGTACACCAGTTTACTTTACCGGGTCAACCATCACCATTAATACTTTACCGGGCACAGGCAACGCCGAGCTAGCCACGCATTAGCGAATATAGCATAACATATATACCCATTTCATACCTCCTAATGAAACAAAATTATCCAAATAATTAAGACAGCCTTTTGTGTACTTTGTGCTAGTGTTAATTCCTTTTTCAAAGAAAATACATGGCAAAAAGCTCACACCCAAGTCATGTTACCCCAATTAGCTTATGAACTTTGACTTCAATTTCATTCTCTTATGCAAAGAAGATTTGGCACTTTCAATGCTAAACCTATTGCTCATTTTCTTTTCTGTGCTGATTTTTATCTTCCAGATTCATTGTTGCTTTCTGAAATCCAACTGCTGAAGAATTTCATTAAGAGTGGCAAGCACTTCAAGGAAATTAATGTAATATTCTTCAACTCTTCTTCTAAAATCAAGCATAAGCCCTAAAATCAATGATGGAATACCTTGAAAGTCAATTTGAAGTTGTTTAAATGTCTATTTCTGAGCCACGTATACTACTGAATTGCAATTATATTCTCGCACAAATTAATAACACACATTAACATGTTTGGATTTTTTGTGGTATTCAGGATTCTTTTCTGGTTTCACAGCAGTTGCATTATCCACAAGAGTAAGAGTCCTTGAGATTTATGATTTTGGTAAACATACAACCATATGAATTCCTTTGTGGACTTGCTTGTTGCGACATACTTACTCTATTACACCTATTCATAGCAGAAAATGTAAACATACTCTGCTACCGATGTAGTCTACCGCGAGAACTGCTTCCGACACCAAGCCTGGGTCGTGGCAGTCACTATAGAAACGGGGCTTGTTTATTTTGAGTACAGGTGACTCTTGGGGATGATTTAATTTTATTAATTGTGAGTATTGGTGGTAGAACGAGGAAGTTGATTAGCTTGGGTGACAAGTAAAAATATAGATTTTTGGAATAATCATGACGGTTGATGAAACCAAATGAAGAAGTTCAACAACATATTATAATGATCAGCCCTTCAAAAATGTGAATAAATTAGAAGTAAAGGATAGTATTTTGGAGAAATATTCACATTTGTGAATTAAATAAAACTAACTGATATATAATGTAACTAAATTTCATAAATAACATATCAAGCATATCTAGGTCATTAAGAAAACTCAATTAAATTAACAAGATTCAAGCATTTAACTATGAATTATTTCTTAAGGATAAAAATAGATAGAACAAATATCCAACTATAAACACATTACGAAACATTGATTCATCAAAAATTAATTCTCACATTTAATGTAACTTAACTGTGAATAACTGATATTCTTGTGTCAGATTTTCAATCCAAGTTTCCATACATACCTGAGTCATTGAGACCAATTTGGGGCACAACTAAGGTTGTGCAACATGCACAACTGAATGTTTCACACACGCAGCTATCATATGGCTTATCCTTTACAACAGCCTTAATAACTGGACTTCCATAGGTGCAACCTAAAAAATTATTTGTTCATTTAAATCAAAAGGTTAGTCAAGAACCACATCAGTCTAAGGCAGTAAATTAAAGCAAGATCTGGTATCTATTCTATAGCAAAGAGAAAATTTATGAGGATTTGGATGCTTTTTAGTGAAGAAACATTTTGCAAGTCTGATAATGAATTGGAAACATTCTCAAGTTCTGAGATTGTTTTGGAGTTTTATGGCCAAGCTGCACCTGACACAAGACCATGTCAAGTAAAAAAATGTCATTAATTAAAAAAAAAAGGATTTGGGAACAGAGCATGTGGGTATCTAGGAGAGTGACTCCTGTGTTTACTAAAGACAATAAACCCCATGGGAGAGAAAAGATCACGAAAGTACCTTGAGTTCATAAGACTAGTCCACACCTAAAGAATCTGTACCTCCTCTGAGGAGGCTGAAATTGTAGATACATTAAAAGAGTGGATCTTTAAAAAAAATTTTAATCCAAAAAAAAATTTGTTGTTTTATGGGTAAAATTTTCAATGTGACATGAAGTATCAGTCCAATCTTCACATGAAATTAACTAGATATTGGATATTTTACTTTCCAAGTACTGATGTCTGATGGTCTTGCATTTGATGTCAGGGACATCCTGTTCAAGCCACCAGCTGAGTCTGCAGATGGCACTGAGCACATTCAATTTTTTCTTGCATTTCATATTTGTCTATCAGTGTAATGTGATGTAATAGTTCGACTAAAACAATGTCTATTGACATTAATAGGAAATATTTTCAAAAAACTTATCATGAAAAGTTTGATAAGCATTACCTTAACTCTTAAAATTACAATTAAAAGTCAACATCAGTAATGATCTCAAAAACTACAGTATTTTCTGAATGCTGTTAACAAAAATAAACATTCTGCTTCGAAAAAATTTCAGTTATTCCAATCCTTTTGTCCCATTCCTATCCGAAATGGGACATTTTCCATTGCTGGAAAAAATTATGATTATGGAAACCAAAAATTTAGTCAGAAAACTTGTCGACTTGGGAAAAAACTCAAATAATTCAACATTAAAAAGAGTAAAAAAAAAAATGGTGAAATAATATTTATCCGAAAAAAGTGTCCCATTCCTTCATACAAGATTGAAATATAAATAAAATGCAAGAGAATTTCTTCCCTGAAGTGTCACTTTTTGGCTGGAACAATCAATTTTTCACAAAGGAATGAAACTTGATTTCGAAAACAGGTGACAAAAATTAGCTACATCTTTCGTTGGAAATGCTCGTTTCTCACAGAAAATCTCGAACAAATAACACAAATGTTGAGAAAACATCAATGAATTAAGGAAGAACTTACAAAAACAGACAAAAATCACAATACAAAAAAGCAATTTCATTTTATTTGCGAAGGTGGAAAGGGAATCCGTTAAAATATTACGCTTTGTAAAATCAGAGTAAAATTTTTTCCAAAGCCGTTTTCCTTCCGATTGTTTACTCTAAATATAGGGAGGATTTGATACAGGCGCCTCAATCCCATGATAGTACTTTACGCAAGTCCAACTTGATTGGCTAGTTTCACGGGCTTGGCTTCACTTGGATATCTCGCCAATCTGATTGTTGCAGTAACCATTTGATTTTGAATATGCGCGTTGTTTCGTAGAAATACAATACATACACTAGCGCCTCAGCGAACAGCGTAAGTGTCCGACAAGTTCACTCTGATTTACTCCTCATATATATGTTGTATGGTTGTTGTTAGTAGTATTTCTTGCCAACTTATATTAAGGGTACTTATACTTTAAAGAGCTTCTTTTCGTGAAGCAACGATGGCCTAATGGCTAAAGTCACCCACCTTCAGATTAGCGTCGGCAGCGTAGGATGACTTCCCGAGTTCGACCTTTCTGCTTTCTTCTTTTCTTTTCAGGTCCATGGCTATGGGTGGGTAGAGGTGGGAGCCGAAAATTGTATCCTTTTATTATATAAGTTAATAATTATATGTTAGTGTTTTTTATGTATGCTTTTTGTTACATCAGAATGGTCCTAAGCCAGGGGTGGATACGACACCATCATCCTAAAGCAAAGGGGACGGCAGAGGGGCGGAAAAATATCAGCTGGTAGTGACTTCAGGAGTGGTTCTTAGATTATTTATGTAAAATCAACGGAAGCTTGGAAAAATATGAAAAGGGTATTAAAAATTAGGAAAAGTAAATTAGAATCAAAAGGAATTAAATTGGAATTTTTTTTTAATAATTTGGAGGATCTAAAAATTTTTCCGCCAACTGGGTTCGAACTCGGGAAGTCATCCTCCGCTGCTGACGTCAATCTGAAGGTGACTTTGAAAGTTTCTTTTGGGTGCGAAATGCAGCGCCTAGGGGCACACTAGGTTGCTATAGATTTCGCCGTCTTGGCTCAAAAACTTTTTTGGCATGGGAGCCAACTCTAAGCCAAGTTTGGAATGCATTGTAGTGGAAAATCACGCCAGTCGCTTACGATACGAAATACGAAGGATCGGTGCCTGTTTGTGGATTTGATTACGCTCCTTGATATCGTGAAGCTTGCCTGGAATCGTTTATCCTTTTTCTTACATAATATATATTTTGTTATTTTAAAAGTTATTTTGTTTGTGATATTCATTTTTGTATTTCTTGTGTATGTCAGTTCTCAAATATTTTTTTCTGTTTGCTTTTCGCTCGTTGTGTTTCCATTGTTCGCTTTCGTGATTTTTACTCTTTGTTGAATTATTTTATGCGTTCATTTTGCATTTTAAAAATTGAGTGATTGCATTTGTGCTGCAGTCTTTTTTTGATTGTTTTCTTTGACTAGTTTCTATGCCCTTCTCTTAATTGCTCTTTCTGTCTGTAAATTGTCCAAAAATTGTAGTGCAACTATGAAGGTTTTAATTATTGGTGTGGATTCGATGGTCAAATACGTAGATTAGTATTTACCATCACAATTGCATGGTAATGTAATACATGTTCTAGCTTTTCCAGGAATCACCATTGAACGTGTAACGAATAAGGTTTCATCTTTAAAGAATGGTGACTTGATTCTGGTTCATGTAGGCACCAATAACACCTATCATTGCCTTTAGAAATGCTTCTCAAAATTTGAGGACATGTTGCAAAACATAATAAACTGTAACCAAGAGACGTGCATTGTGATTTCAGCCTTATTGTCTCGCGATAACTATCTCTCCCTTGAAAAACAAGCAGAGACTTTTTCTGCAGAAAGTGAACACAAAAAATTATCTTCTAAACCACAGGCTGTTTTTCTACTGCCAAAAGAAGCAAAATAATTCTTTTTGTAGATCCCAGTCACTTGGACAGGTAGTATGGTAAGGGAGGGCCTTCATTTTTTACAGGAGGAAAGGAAACTTTCATCTAGCATTTAACTCTTTGTTGCAGTGCTAAAAGAAGGTGGCAAGCTTGATGTCGAAAAGCAACAGGTTTTCCATGACTTACCTGCTGCTCAGTTTCCATCTCTCAATTCTTCATCTGAGAGTTTAATTCAACCTGTTGATTTACCTGATCCCAAGGCCGTTGAACTGAATTCTACAATTGTTACAGAAGGTTCTGTTCAATGCAGGTATTAATCTCCATAATGTTGCACATAAAATATTTTTAAATGTGTAACGTTTCCATATTTCTATCTCTAGATGAGGCTTGGATCACAAGTTCACTTTTTTCACTAAACTTCCAAGTGCTCAATATAACAATATAGCCTTCCAACTTTCAGTAGTAAGAACCCTGGAGGTAGGATCTCTGTTTTGTCAAAGCATTCCGGGATTGATTAATTTCTAATTTTCCTGACAGTGTTATTGATGGATTTTTTATGATTCTTTGTGGTACGAATACTTCAGCTGCCACGAGCTTAGAAACGGATTATATCTATAAGTCTGATGAAATATTATCTCAATTGGCTGGAGAACAATTTGCCCATAGTGAATATTTATTTATACCTTTAAATGAAAATAATCTGGGTTCTAAGGGTTGAAAAAATTTGATTTCTATGAACCCTGCGGTACAACTTCTGCTCAAAATTGCCGACCAACCGGAATAGTGGTTAAGGTGTTAGCCTCTAGATCGGAAGGTTCCCGGTTCGAATCCGGGTCCGGGCATGGATGTCTTTAAACGTATGGTGTAGAGGCGGCTGGTGCACCTTAAATCTGTCGTGGCCGAAAGTCCTCACGTTGGGTTGGCGTGGAAGTTTGGAGAGTGGGGTGCCAGCTCAGGTGTTGCTTCGTCATCTGACCGTGGTTCAAAATTACGAGGTGTTGTCCTCGGATCTTTCCCTTCAGGGACTGATCCCGGACGCGATATTCCACATTGACTAACTCCCGGGCACTCGCGTCGCCAAGGATTTAGCAACTACGCCAATCCCTGATGCCAACCTCGCGCTTTCTCGCGTTTCACGAGATTATTCGCGAACCGCAGTGATCGCGCGCTGTTTGTTTACGGAGAATTTAATGTTTTGCTGTAACATTTTGTCAAGAGCTCATCCGATGTGTATTTTAAACTCGTTTTTGTGCAGCACCACTTCAACTTAATATTTGTTTTGAATTCCATAAACAGTCACATCTTTTCTGGCGTAATGCCTGAAATTAATTAAGTTTTTATGGAGACTAATTTACGAATCGCACCCCGGCAAGAAAAGTGACAGTAGTCAAATAATAAAAATTTTGTTGTTATATCAATGAAACATATATATGACATCGTGTTGGTTAGTGAGCTGAAGCTTTCCAAACATCTTCATTTCCTTCTCGGTTTGGATTGCATATCAAAAACGATTTTTTCGTCGTTTCAACTATACTCGTCTAATGCAAGTAAGAATTCCTTCTTCAACTCGCCTAAATATTTGTCTTTAAACGTGTCCATCTTCGATGATAGTTGATAATCAAGCCTCTGGATAACAAACAAACAATAGACGCACTAGTGTCGACGGTACTAGAGTGCCCACGAGTGGATAGATATGCAACTGTTTCCAATGACGTCACAGAATCGATAGCCAATGAGAAGAGAATGGGAGCAGTTGTTGGCTAATCGGATCACATGACCTAGATATGTATGTCATAAGAATTTTTCTGTTGGCAATTTATCTCTTCCTTTGGCGTACTTCGAAATTTATGTGAGGATAAATTTCTTTGCTGCTGTTTAGTTATATATTTTAGTTGACTCGGTAACTTTAAATTCAGATCTGCTGTATAATCAAGAGGGGCTATAGAAAAAAGGAAATAAGGTGTGTAACATGATTTTCATTGATCTAACATCATCATCGAAAATTGTATCCTTTTATTATATAAGTTAATAATTATATAAGTTAGTGTTTTATGTATGCTTTTTGTTACATCAGAATGGTCCTAAGCCAGGGATGGATACGACACCATCATCCTAAAGCAAAGGGGGCGGGAAAATATCAGCTGGTAGTGAGTTCAGGAGTGGTTCTTAGATTATTTATGTAAAATCAACGGAAGCTTGGAAAAATATAAAAAGGGTATTAAAAATTAGGAAAAGTAATTTAGAATCAAAAGGAATTAAATTGGAATTTTTTAAAAATAATTTGGAGGATCTAAAAACTTTTCCGCCAGATGGGTTCGAACTCGGGAAGTCATACTTCGCTACAGACCAGTCTGAAGGTAGGTGACTTTAGCCATTAGGCCACGTTGCTTTCGGAAAAAGGAGCTCTTTAAAAGTATAAGTACCCTTAGGATAAGTTGGCGAGATATCCAAGTGAAGCCAAGCCCGTGAAACTAGCCAATCAAGTTGGACTTGCGTAAAGTACTATCATGGTTCTCTTCTCATTGGTTATCGATTCTGTGACGTCAGAGGAAACCGTTGCATATCTATCCGCTCGTGTACGAGACGGGCGCGTTGCATGAGGACGTGGGTTGCCAACTTACGGGGGAGGGATTACCGCGGAACGACAGACAGCTTAAAAATTCGACTGGTTTGGCAAGCTTGGCGACGCGAGTGCCCGGGAGTTAGTCAATGTGGAATATCGCATCCCGGACCGTCGTCAATAGCCCGTTGTGTTGCTCTAGTACGACGTTAACTAAAAAAAATTACAAAAAAAAAATCTGCTCAAAATTACAAAAATTTCATTAAATTACAGAAAAATCATATCTGTAAAGCTTTAAATCTTCTGGAAGATTGATTAATTCCATGCCATACTCACTTTAACCAGACAGATAGAACTAAACTCTGTAGCTACTGATTACCCATCTAGCAATAAATTACTTTCATTAAATGTTGAGAAGACAAGACAGCTTCTGGTTGTCAAATTTACTTCAATAATTTGCATTGTCAAGATCATAAGATGTAATAAAACTTCAAGACTTTATTGGATAAAAAAATAATTGTTTTGTCAAGAAATATTTCAAATAAGTATGGATACAGTAGTCTTGCATATTCTTAAGTCTAGCTACTGCTAAGAATTTAAGTGGAAAATTCGATATGTAGCGATTTTAAGCTATGAAAATCATTTGCATTGTGATGATTATAAGATGTAATGACGTCAAGATTGTTGGATTAATTTGTCAAGAAATATTTCACAGAAGTAGCAAATGATACGAATGATTTTCACATTCATAAGACTAATTAATACTGCTATGATTTTAAGTGAGAAATTCGATATGTAGCCATTCAAGATTCATGTAGGTGAAAAGCATGGCAACTACTTGAGGGTAATTATTAAAAAAAATCAGTGTATAGAAAGAAACAATTCTTGTGTTTAGGATTCTGTTGGAAAAGTTTGTATCATTGTATTTTTATGTAAGAGGAAACATAATTAATTTTTCTCTTTCAGGATAAGGGTAAACAGAATGGAGTTGCATCCTGAAAAAGAAAAATTCAGAGCTTTGTATCATTGTATTTATGAATAATAAATTTCCTTTAGTTAAGAGATGGCTTGTAAAAGATTATACAAATTCAGAAACAATTCACCTGAGCCTGTAAAGAATTTCCTTGCACGATGATTATAAATTCACATTGTTAACTTTTTCATCAAAACAACTGTTATGTTTCTTGATAACTAAATGATGTTTGTTTTTGGTGATAATTTCATATGTCATCAATAATGAATTTCTTTTGGTTCAGGTAATCATAATGGAAGTGCAACATTAATGAACATCTGATCATTTAACCCATTACATACTACTCGGCAGAATATTATTTACTTATTTGGTTTAGGGACCAGACAGCTTACTGATTATTATTAGTAGGTGGTATATTCAGTAGGTTTTATATTTTGCATATAGCACCTTTTCAGAAATACAAAGGCAAGAATGATTTATCACACAGTAGTGCGAAGCTTCAAATTGAATAAGTTATTTTAGAAAGTAAACTTAGTGCAGCTTTTAGCTATAGCCCCCTAAATCTGCAACTGTATATTGCATGTGTTAAGCACTGTTGTCAAATAAAGAGTGTACCAAATTTGTTGTGAATTGGTCGAATTGTGATATTAAAAATATATATATATTATTCCAATTTGGATCACAGAATTGTTTTTTACCCCTCTCGAAACCTAAGAAAAATAGAATAGGGGTTAATATATAATAGCCAATGTTTTTTGCAGGATGAGTGTACCTACCATGTGGTTGGTCTGAATTCTTCAGTGATCGTAAAAATAATCTAAAAATGTTATTCCCATGAGGATTTCTAATTGTTTTTAAATCCTACTGAACACCTAGGTCAAATAGAACTGGGGTAATATGTTGCCTACGTTACCCCCAGAGTTATGAAGAAAGTGTTGGAGTGGACTGGTCAAATGGTGTAGATCTGTATAGAGGACAGACAGACGTCAACTCTGCTTTTTTTACATATATACCCTTGATGCATTATGTGACATATTTATCTTGAAACATATTTTGTTTCTTATCTGAAATGTTTATAATTAAATGGTAGTATATCGCAGAAATAAAATAAAAAAAGCTATACACTTTGATTTGGGGAATTCAGATTTAAAAAATTTAGTCACCTGCTAGCAGCATAGTGTTAAAGAACCAGTTTTTGGTTAAGTCACTTCTTATAGGTAATTTGTATAAGTTTTTAGTACAAGACTGGTAAATTTTTAACAATTTTAGGATGGTAGAACGTACTATCATCTTCAAATTGTAAAAGCTCGGTATAGGCCTGTTCTAGGCACATTAAGACTATATATATTCACTCACTTGGTAGTGTAATATCTAGTAGTTGCTCTAGAAGAGACATACAAGTACTCATCACCCCTTAAAAAAACTTGATATCGTTTTATGCAAATTACATTTATATACGGCTTTACCCAGTTTCATTGTTTGCAAAACCTATTTTATTTAGTATGATTTTCAAAGGGTTAATTATCCATTTATAATACATTTTTGTGAGAAAAAAAAACAAATTATTTTTCGCATTTCTGGCCCATTGGTCATCCGCTTCAACAAGTCATTCGAACTCCACTAATTACCGCACTGTTTACTGCGTATGTTATGTGGTTTTGACAGAAACTAAAACCATACATTTCAATTTTTAATTTCGAATCTTTTTCTTAGAATTTATGTCATTTCATTTTGTTAATTGCCTTTCTTCTTTTTTTTTTTTTTTTTTTGCGTTTCGTTAGTTTTTAATCGTACTTCAGATGAAACAGTTTAAAAAGTTTTCATTTCAAAAAGTAATGCAGAACAGCAATAATAATAGTTTCGAAAATGGTTCTAAATTTTCAATTCAACTTCTTTTTCCCCAAGAGAAAGATTTTCCTGTAGACGATTCCAGTGGGCAGAGTGCAGCTTACAAAATACAAAGGATTGCCGTTTGGCGTTTACTTTATCTTTATTCTCAACGAACACGCCACAGGCATACGCATACAGTAACTTGAAGAGATGGGATTTTATCTCTCCTAAGATCCGGACCCCTCAAATAGTAAAAGTCACATAGTAGGGGTCTCTAGTCATTCCACCTCATTACAGACACCGAATATTGGAACTTCTGTGCGAACTGCGAGAGAGAAGATTGAGCTATTGCTTACGGGGATGGATGTCCGCAGCTGTCTTGACAAAAGGCCGGACCGCAGTCTCCCATACGTAGACACTTTTCTAAGAAATCTTCTTACCCCCATTGTGAAGATTCCAATGGTATATCCGGTCTACTGAGGGGCAGAACATGAAAAGACAGGACAAACTCTGAAACAATTTTGGAGTGGAATGAATGAACAAACATCAATTTATTTAGAGTGGATGTGGGTCGTTTTTTGAACGACCTTTTTTCTACGGTAGTCGTATCTGGGATTTGGAGTATAGCTTCTTTATTATGGTTGGAGAGTTTTGCGTAGAAATTTAATAATTCTCCTCCCCTCAGTCCCCTTTCCATAGAAATTTATGGATGGTATAAACATGGCCATCCTAACGTCAGGATTAGTTAGTAAAGTTTCAATCGCATATATTATTTGAAGCTGCTTTAGTTAACGGGTAGAGGCATCACAAACAACAATTAATGACGTTTTATAGTATTTTTTAAATAAACTAAACTTAATGGATGTGAGAATTCAAACAAATGTACAGAATATTTAAGCACTACTCAATGTGGAATAAAATCTCAAAACTAAATTTATTAATCAACGTCTGGAAAAATTACACAATTCTTTGTGAGTTTGCGTTAACAAGAACTGATGTAGTGTCGGCGAGTAATGAAGGAGCGTAACTGTATCGGAAATTGGAATAATCCCTTATCCACGCACGTCTTCTTGGTACTTGGTTCGAATCCCGGTCTAGGAAGAGATGTTTGTAATATTTCGGAAGAGTGTTGAAACACAAAGTGTGACCACATGAATTTTATTATTTCATAAACAAAATGGAGTTAGCTTTCTTATAAATTCTTCGTTGGAAAAAATGATAGTCCCAATGCCATATTTCGTGTAGTGTTTTTTTTTTCTCACACTTTCTCACGTTCTTTTCAAGAGAATGCACGATAACTATGACACACCTTACTGTTCTCTCATTTGAATGTCCCCCAACAGAAACAAACCAAAGGGAAAGCCTCTGAAGAAGCCTTTGGTTGGTTCGAGTTTCGAACTCCAAACCATTTGATTGCTAATCCGCTCCTCTAGCAAACAGGCTACCATGGCCCTTGGTGGGAGAATAAAATATTTATACATCTTTCAAATTAATTTGCGGTCATACTGATCACTTCCCTTCTTCTGGTGTTAATAGTAAAAAGTACTAACTCTTGCTCCATGATTAAATTTCCTTTTGATTTGAAAAATAAGACATATATGTAATGTTCGAATTCATCTAAAAATAGTTTGCAAATGTTTTTTGTTTATTTCTATTAGTACCTTCTTTAGGGATATTTTGGAGTTATTGTTGTATGCTGTTTAAAATAAAGCACTTTTTCAAAATTTAATTTACCTATTACAAATGCACATACTTTCTACAAATGGTTTAACATGAATCTAATGATTAAAAAATATATTTTGAACAATATATATGTTAAATTAGTTCTTAGTAATACTAATTCAAATGAGAGAAATCAGAAAATTTTTACTTTCCATGCAATCCATTGCTTAGTCACAATTTTTCATGCATGGAGCTTACTTCTCTACTTCTCCACAAAGGAAATAAATATAGTTTTGATATTGATTGTTTTTAAATTTTTTTTTGGATTATTGACGCGTATATTTTCTATGAATCGCTAAACAAGACTCCAATAACTGAAGAATTCAACACTTCAATGGAAACCTCTCGAAACTCTAGTACTCCTCGCAATATGTCTTGGCGATACTTTCGAAATAATAGATACAACCTGTGCTTCATTTATATTCCTCTCTTCAAATTTGTTTTAATTAAAATACTTTCCACTTCGCCACATTAGGTATTCTGTGGGAAAATTGTGATAAGCCCCTTTAAACTTAAAGTTAATTGTAGAATATTTCCATTTACGTATAAGAACTTTTCTTGCGGTTTGATTGCTCTCTCTCTCTCTCTCTCTCTATATATATATATATATATATATATATATATATATGTGTGTGTGTGTGTGTGTGTGTGTAAACATAACTAAATAATAATCTTTGTACTACGCTAATTAAACACAAGAACTTAGCGCATAGGAATTGTAATCTACTTATATGATGCACAAAAGATGTTCTATTTTTAATTAAATACAGCAATAACATCAAATAAAAAAGGCATGCTATGTTTTCCAACGATTCTTATTTTCAAATCATATTAAATTTTTTCATGAAAAGACAAATACTACACTGCTGAATAGCGAAAAATCGCCTTTCACGAAGCAAATCCCTTGAGGATAGACGCATGCCTGGTAAAACCGCGAAACAGGCAAAACAGAAGTTATAGAAAACTACAATGTATAGCCACCAGCCAAAATCATAAAAGGGTATGAAAACTTTTTCTTGACCTTTCCGAGACCTTTTATAGCCCGTCGGGCAAAAAGGTTAGAAAAATTCTTTGACAAATTTTTGTCTTTTCTGGATATCAAAGGTCAAAAAAGGTTTTATTTTTTCCCGACGGGATATAAAACGCCAAGCTTGACATGAAACTGGACACGAACCATCTGAGTCCCCAATCGCTTGACATGGGGGAAAACAAAAGTAGAGAATGCATCGGGGTTGGTGCACGTTAAATCTGTAGGTGTGAATTGAATGGGAAAGATACCGACCCATTTTGATGAAGCCAGTGGCCTCGAATTCAATTTCCGATCCAACCAATTATTCCTACAGACGGTGTTCAGATTCTGCGATTGAAATTGTTAACATAATGTTCTTCACACCAAGATTGACTGCTTTTTCATCAGCATTCCTTTTAGAAAACTAGAGTTTCACTGCATCCGTAACCCTTTGCAGCTCAGAGTACATGTCCCATGTGTTCTTTCAAACTATGGAGACTATGGAGTTCTTTCAAACATGTCACGAGGTGTTGTCCTCGGATCTTTCCTTTAAGGGACTGATCCCGGACCGTCGTCGAAAGCTCGTTGTGTTGCTCTAGTACGACGTTAACTAAAATTACCAAATTACCATCTTTCAAACTATGTGATGGTAATGGTAATTTTAGTTAACGTCGTAGTAGAGCAACACAAAGGGTTATTGACGACGGTCCGGGATCAATCCCTTAAGGGAAGGATCCGAGGACAACACCTCGTAATTTTGAACCACGGTCAGATGACGAAATAACACCTGATCTGGCACCCCACTCTCCAAACTTCCACGCCAACCCAAAGTGAGGATTTTGGCCACGACAGATTTAAGGTGCACCAACCGCCTCTACACCATACGCTTACTAACATCCATGCCCGGACCCAGATTCGAACCAGGAACCTTCCGATCTAAAGGCTAACACCTTAACCACTATACCGGTTGGTCGGCTCAAACTATGTGAAGATGTCTCATTGTGACAATTCAGATTTTATATTCAGGCTTAGAATGTCTATTGCTCACTTTACAAAACATTTCATAGCAAGGATGATGATTGGAGTGCATGGAGTCATTCACAACCCCTAGTGGGGACTGGTGTACGTTAAATCTGTAGAGACGTATGAATCCTATCAATCCGGCGAGGGTTTCACAAAGGTGAACAGTCAAACACCTTCATAGGTTTGCGTTCTGTTCATGATGGTCACATGATTCATTTTTTTCTGGTGGAGTCCCACTGAAATCGCCGACCAACCGGCATAGTGGTTAAGGTGTTAGCCTCTAGATCGGAAGGTTCCTGGTTCAAATCCGGGTTCGGGCATGGATGTTTGTAAACGTATGGTGTAGAGGCGGCTGGTGCACCTTAATTCTGTCGTGGCCGAAAGTCCTCACGTTGGGTTGGTGTGGAAGTTTGGAGAGTGGGGTGCCAGCTCAGGTGTTGCTTCGTCATCTGACCGTGGTTCAAAATTACGAGGTGTTGTCCTCGGATCTTTTCCTTAAGGGACTGATCCCGGACCGTCGTCAATAGCCCGTTGTGTTGCTCTAGTACGACGTTAACTAAAATTACCATTACCATTACCATTTACCCACTGAAATCATTTCAAGGCAGAATGACCTTTGAAGAAATGTTTAGTTTCACGCCAATCGTTTGACAAGAATCGCTTGACAGGAATATGGGACGTGTTGGATAGAGTCAACAATCGCTTGACATGGGGGGAAAACATATCTTGGGTGCACCTTAATACTGTCGTGACTGCTATCTTGAGAAAAACTCAGCTCTATCAGAATGTGTTCAAAGCGTTGACAGACAGGAATGGAAAAGATACCGGCCTCGAATTCGACACACTAAATAATCCGATGAAGGGGTCTGCGATTGAAAATGAAATTTCAATTGGCTCATTCGATCGACATCCTGAAATTTTTAACAAAACGTTTTTCTCAAGCCTCAAGCAAACTGAGGCACCGCATGATACCAAAGTCTCTGAAAAGGTAGGCATGCCCTTTCCAAAGTCGACCATTTACGATTGGTCGGCCGAAAACATTCAACACAAAAAATTAGGATGGTATTTTTTAATTAACGTCACATTGGAGCAACACAACGGGCTATTGGTGACAGTCCGGTATCAACTCCGAAGGAAAGATAGGTTTGATGACAGCACCTTGTTATTTAGAACTACGATCAGATGACGAGCATATACCTCAGCTGGCACCAGACTTTCTAAGTTTTCCACATTGTCATCTGACCGTGGTGCAGATTTACGTGGTGTTGTACTCGGATTTTTCCCGTCGGGATTGCTCCCGGACCGTCGTCAATAGCCTGCTGTGTTGCTCTAGTACGACGTTAATTAAAATTACCCCACCTTACTTTGTACAAGATGGTTTTTGTTGGATTCAAACTCGCAACCCTCAAAAATTAAGTGTACCAAATTTATTGTGAACTAGTTAAATTGTGATACAGATACTAAACGTTATTCCTATTTAGATCTCGGATCTTCCTTTACGGTATTGATCCTGGATCGTCGTCAATAGCCCGTTGTATTGTTGCAGTTCGACTTTACTTTAAATATGTAACTACTTACCTATTTGGATTACGAATTGTTTTTATCTCCCTCTAGTAGTAAGACAAATAAAACGAGGGTTAATGCAAAGCCTATGTTTCCCACAGGATTCTAAAGAATGAATGTATCAAATTTGATCCGACATCGTAAAAATACTCAATATTATTAATATGGGGATTTCGAATTGTTTTTAGACTCTCTGCACGCCCAAGATAAATATAATGGGCGTTATTATGTAGCCTATGTAACTCGCAGGGTTCTAAAGAGCAAGTATAGCAAATTTGGTGTGGATTGGTCCAACGGTGTAGATTTGTATAGAGAACAGAGAACTGGTTTATATATATAATAGTTTTATAATATGGATTATAGAGACAATTAAGAAATGATTTTAGATTATTAAAAAGTTATCGATATTTTATTATTTGTAACTTGATTCAAGGTAAATTTATGGGTTCAGGTTTAATACATTTTAATTTCCTGATTATGCATAACTTTTATTTTCGACTTCGAGGTTATGCATTGCATTTTTATTTAATTTTTTATTAATTATTTTGTTCAGTCTCATTTTAGAGAGTTGGTATCTGATCAGAACCCCATTGTCTCTCCTAGGTCAAGAATAGGTGCTTTTTATGTAGATTAGATAACTTATTTTTATGATTAAGGCAAATATTTAAATTATTAAAAAATATTGTTATCTCAAGGTCACCTGAAAATAAAGATATTTATTAATTTATACTATGTAAATATACACTGGAAATCGAATTGAGTTGAATTTATACACTGGACATTTCATCTCGAAATTTGTGAAAATAAATTCGAATAAATTTAAAACGTCATAAAAAGTTAATTATCCTCGCTTAGTCCATTTTTCAATGAATGGAGGTTTGACCATTTCAGTCTGAAAATTGACTGTCTCTGTAATTAGTTATATTTATGGTAATTTGGTAATTTTTGTTAACGTCGTACTAGAGCAACTCAACGGGCTCGGTTATACTTATGGAAAATGTGTATGAAATATTAAAACCACAACTTTTGATACATTAAATTTACCTACTTTATGCTAAATTTACCTATGTCTAAACTCAAAACTTATGAATAATTATAATTAATAACGTTTGAAATATGTGTTATATGACCAGATAACGCTAATGTTATGCAAAATTTGAGAAACACGACATTTAAAATTGTCAGTACTAATTCATCAATTCTAAATGTAATTACAAAACGCGAATACACCAGTAAATGATTTTTCGACATATTTATTAATTTTATCTCAGTAAATAAAGCATTTCCAAACATGTAAAGACAGTTTTAAATAGTTCAAATTCAATGCAATACAAAATAGTTTCGAAAACGATACACCCACTATGTTAGAATTTTAACGTTCAAACAGTTTTATTTGTCCGAAAAACACTTGATAAAATTTTTCTTTCTTATCAGTCAAAAATCTTGCGAGGGCTGGAAATATTCCCGTTTTCAAACCCGTGAAAAAATCTGCTGTCACTGCTTCTTGCAAAAAATTGGTTTTAATGTTTTCCCCTTCATGTGAATTTATCTTTGAAATAAAAAAAAAAGAAATTGCAAGTTTAAAACTAGAAAGTTTTTGGATACCTAACAATCAAAATTAAGCCAGTTTTGTCAGCATTTATTCTAAGCAAAGTGGGTTTTGTATTTTGCTTAATCAGGTGGGTTGTAGCATTTTGTCCACTCCACAATTTAAAAAAAAATGTTGATCTGCACAGTTTCTCCTTTTCAACACATGAACCCACACCATTCTACAAAAAAAAATGATGTAACACCACCCCGATGCAAGGTTTATAGAAGACCCCGATGGCGTCCCCACTCCCTAGCAATTCTTCGTATTTCGAAGGGGGGGAAAGACGGGAAAAATATGACTCACTAATGACTTCCTTGAGAAAACATCTCAAAGAAGCAAAAGCTAAAAAATGCGCAAAAGTAATTGCCAAAAAAGCGATAACTAAAGAAATGTAATAGTTGCAAATAGCGATAACTCGCCAAAAAAAATTACCATGAACACACACTAATTACCCGCCTCGGGCGCTGCATTTCGCACCCGTTCGATAGATTAGGTGACTTTAGCCATTAGGCCATCGTTGCTTCACGAAAAGAAGCTCTTTAAAGTATAAGTACCTTAATATAAGTTGGGAAGAAATACTACTAACAACAACCATACAACATATATATGAGGAGCAAATCAGAGTCAACTTGTCGGACACTTACGCTGAGGCGGTAGTGTATGTATTGTATTTGTAATTCTACGAAACAACGCGCATATTTAAAATCAAATGGTTACTGCAACAATCAGATTGGCGAGATATCCAAGTGAAGCCAAGCCCGTGAAACTAGCCAATCAAGTTGGACTTGCGTAAAGTACTATCATGGGATTGAGCCGCTTCTGGATTTGATCCCGGCAAAAATTCGAATTCCAAACAATTCCAAGCCTACAGAAGCGTCACTTAAGTTGATATCACCATTCACCAGCGTCCTCAAATATGTGGTTTGTCACCAGTGGTGCCAGATTTTCAGAACAAAGTACCTCTTTTTTGCAGGTGTAAACCTCTAGAAAACCTCTGATTTAGAGATCTGGAATATATCAACGTATCTAATAGCGCGATATTATCGACGATATTTTAAACGTCACCGATATATATCGGTATTTTTTATATGTGCCATGTGCTAAGCACACACATGGCATTTATTTATAAGCGCATTGTACGAATTTTATTTTTGCTGTTGCGTGAGGCTGAATTAAGATTCGTATGTAGGTATATGCTTTATTTTTTCTTCTGACTTTAATAAGCTTTTTATAAAGATGCCGAAAAAGGGCTAACGACCCTTTTTTTTCAAGTATTAATCTCCCTGTTCTTCATAAGATACGCGTTTTATGCAAAATCCGTTATTTAATGAATTATTATTATTCAGTGTTGTGCACATTATTTATTATTATTATCTTTGTTCAATTGTCGAGTGCATATTCATACATGTATTGAATACTGTAAAGAATGCCACCACTAGATCCTTCAAAAATCTCCCATATTTCATCTTAACTTCTTACACGTTCGGTCGCCTCTTTGGGCATTGTGCCATACATTGCATTAATTAAATTTCATCAGCATTTCTTTACTAGGAATAAAATCTACACAGCTTTCACCTCTAAATTTCAGCCCACAGCTTTCACCGCTAAATTTTAGTCCATACCTAACCATCATGATTGATTCAGTTGTCTTCAGTTGTAGCGAGTTTCCAAATTTAGTTTTTATACTACTCAGTTGAGAAAACATTCTCTCGACAGTTGCATTAGAAAATGACAAACTCATTTAAGTCAATGCAAGCTTACAGAGCTGTGGAAATTGTGTTTCACGAGCAGCATCTGTTAGTTTATCTATAAAGGCTTAGAATTTGATAGGGCTCTGATTGATAAATTCCTCGGCTGACTCTTCTGAGATCAATGGTAACCGATCCCGCTCTTTCTCTTTCAGGCTCTTATGCGCATTTTCACACACAGCTACAAATTGTGCAGCAAGTGGAACAATGCTACACTTCACTTTTCTCACAGCATTTTTGGGATGTAGTGTAGACAAATGAAGCAGCACACCAACATTATCTGGTAGCCTACTACGTACTTCTTTGGCTAGTTGAACAATACATTATTTACAGTGACGTTTGATATCATTCAACTGTTCACTTGATAATGATAATTTTTCTAACTCTAGAGAAAATTCACATCCGAAGTACATTCATGCGTTAGGCATAGTAAACTTCTCAAAGTTAGAGCTGAACATTGATTCTTCCCTTACTTTATCTAATTGCGAAGGAACCACAATAATTTTTAACAAGCTCATGTAGTGTGTGAACAAATTAGCAAATAGCTTTGTTTGATCCGAAGACTCTGATTGAAAAAGCTTGTTAATTCTTGTGATGTCTACCAACATGTTCTTTAGATATATCATGTAGAGCTTGTTCACTGGATCCCTGTACAGTGTGTACAGTTGCTCTGCTGTGTAGTCTCTTTCTTGATTCTTGGCAAGTCTAAATAAAAGAGAGCATTGTTTGTGAGAATAACGAAAATTAGTGGCCCATTTGCATGACGATCGTCATAGAGGTCTCAAACAGTTGAGTTGGGGAACGTTTTTTCTCTTGTTGCGGAAACATTTCATTTCCTGCGCCAAACAATTCGAGCGGAGGGAAGCAACAAAAAAAAATTTGACTGACATTGTTTAGTTCGTTTTAGTAAAATCGGGATTGTTAAAGATAAATTGAAAATTTCAACGGATTGAAATCTGCGGAAAATTTACACGAGATCGATACCTTATAAATGATATTTTTTTTACAAATAGTTAATTATTTAATAAATAATCAAATGGTCAACAATTGAATAATAAATCAATTTTTGGTATCGTTCTGGCGTAGAATTCTACGCTGATTTGAAATCCGTTGAAATTTCACTCTATCTTCACCTATCCCCAAGTTGGAAACTTTGGACTAGAGAATAAAAAAGCCACTTAGTTTAGTTTCTTGAATAAAATAAACCACGACAGACGTCTGTATCGCCCATTCTCCACCGTATTCTGCCAACACCACCTAGACCAGGGGTCGGCAACCTGCGGCTCGCGAGCCGCATGCGGCTCTTTTGATGTAAAGTTGCGGCTCTCCAGTTCCATATGAAAAAATTAATAATTTACTATCAAAACCCTTAAAAAATTAGAAAATATATTTTTAAGTACCTAATTTTTCAATAGCTTTTTTTTTCATAATCGTTCATTACAAATCGCTACGCTTAACATGACCGTAATGAGATAAATTTTAACTATTGTTTTGTTCTTAGAGATGAGACTCCGTGACCATGTTTATCTTTCGGCCAATTGCATTCTATTTCCGTCTCACCCAAACAGCCACCGTCTAGAGCAGGGGTGGTCAACCTTTTACATACCATGCGCCAATTTTTTCCCATACGAGTTCAGATGCGCCATACATTTTAATAAAAGTATATTTATCGACATAATTAACATTTTTACGTGATTTAACTGTATTGTATGTAAAACAATGTCTATTACAGAGAATGCTTCAAATTTTAATCAGTCATTCGCGATCTCGTTTTCCTTTTAATAAATTTCATTTGTGAAAATGCTTGATCACATCTGTGTGTCGTTCCGACACGACATATATAACTTTTTGCAAATTTTCTTAGTTCCGGAAAGTGTTTACATTGTAATGAACGCCAGAAATTAATTATATCAGAAGCATTTTTATATGAATAATAAAGCTCATGAAACTTCAATTTCAATAATGAATTTATTTTTATTTTGAAATCAATAAGTACCATTTGTATGTTACTAGGCATCTTCATTACGTTTTGTTCACCAAGTGAAAATACTTTATTAATGCGAGCATGTAGTTTTCTTCGGAACCCGATCAAGAAAACAACTTTCAAATAACCCTTGTTATAACTAATTTTAATATATTTGGTCAAATTGTTATTATCCGCAACACATGCCCTCTGCTCTTTTAACAGTGGAAATTGACTCAAATCCTGATTTTTTAACTGAGAGATGAACAGATTTAATGTCATTTTAAATGAATTAATTCTATTTACTAAGCTAGAAAATAATTTCTTCTTGCGTTGTAGCGTCGAATGTAGATAATTGAGATGGCTAGTACAGCAACTAAAAATGCCAATTCAAATAGCCAGTTGTTACCAAACTTCTCAACACAAATACAAATGAGATCAACATTGAGCCATTTGGAATTGATGCTTGATCGCTTCAAATGCAATTGCTAGATTTGAAAACCAAAAACTTGTGGAGTGGCAAATTCTTAGAACTCAAGAGCAAGTTGAAAGAGTTGGAGGTCCAGAAATGCATACACATCGCGCAGTGTGGACAGCTCTAAAAGAAATTCCGCTAATTGAGGCCCTCATATTCGGCGCATGGAATAGTCTTCCAGAATGCTACAGTGAGGTGAAAAAGTTGGCATATGGTGTGCTGACGATCTTCGGGTCGACATATTCGTGCGAGCAAGCATTCTCTTGCATGAATGTAGTAAAAAGTAAAGTTAGAAATCAACTAACAAATAAAAATCTAGAGTCGTGCTTGAAACTCAAAACAACAAATTATAAGCCAGATTTAATCAAACTTTCAAAAGGCATGCAAAGCCAATGCTCCCATTGATGTGGCTATCTATATTTGTGTTTTTATATGAATAAATATTATTCCGTATTTAAAGCCGTTTATTTTAAATCAAATATCAAATATATATAAGCAATTACTATAATATTGAAACGAAAATTTTTAGTGGCTCTTTAAAAGCTGGGAAATTTTCTAAAGTGTAACTTTTGGCTCTTACGTTCCAAAAGGTTGCCGACCCCTGACCTAGACGAACAAGGCCCTGTTTCTGAATTGAAACTTGTCTGTGACGTCACACCAAGTAGGGAAGGAAGTGCCGAAGACAGAAGCTTCCGCTCGCCATTATTCCTGTGTAGACCGTGACTTCGTTACCACGCAAAAAGGGTTAGGCTCAACGTATGCATTCAGTATTTTAAATTCGTTTTAAAAAGTGATGGTGTTCACATGTTGCGTGCCAGGATGCAGGGACAACTATCCAAATAGCCCCAAAGACCAAGTGTTCTCTTTCCCGAATGAAGAAGTATTGAGAAAGAAGTGGATTCGCGCAATTTGCAGAAAGGATTTCGTGCCTACAAAATATTCTAAGGTATGTAATTCATTTGTTCAAAATATTATTTAGACTTAAAAACACAATACCATCGCCACTTGATGGCCGAATATTTAGAACAAAAATTAGAACGTTTTTGTTTTGCTAAGAACATTTGCTAGAGCCATTTTCTTAAGATTTACACTGTTTTTTGTTTTACATTTGTAATAAGCGTTCCTTTTGAATATTTCCTATTTTATTGAGAAAAAAAGCTTGATGTGCAGTTAAGTAATTGGCTTTACTTTGTTTTCAAAATATGTTCTCGGCTGCATAATTAAAACAAACAACATTTATTTGTAATTTTAACGTTTTTTTAAGAATGTGTGATCAGAAAATGTTTATATCTATACAAGTATTAAATTAATTTTTCTCTAAAAAGTATGCTAAAAACTTTTAAATATATATATATATATATATATAAATACAGTTGAATTACTAACATTTCTTCAAAAATGCAATAAGCTGTTTGCATTCTCTTCAACATGTTTTAAATAAAATATTTCTTCATATAGGTATGTGAGCTACATTTCCCTAAGGAGTCAATTGAAAGATGCACTACAGCCTATGATCCTAAGACTGGAAAGCACATTTCTGTTTCTTTGAGGCGATCTAGGCTTAAAGTTGATGCTTTTCCATCCATTCTTCCAAACTGTCCCATTTATCTCTCGTCTACTTCTACCAACACCTGAGAAAGTCCCGATGAAAGAAGACTGAGAGTGGAAAACGACAATTTACAGATTTGCATTGCTGAAAGCATATCATCCAAAGAACAGCATGACAAGAAAACAAAGTTTCATTCTTTAGAACAGTTAAATGAATGTTTAAACGTAGTAAATGTTCCTGCGAGTTGGAGCATTGTCTGTAGAACTGATAAAATACTGTTTCTTCTTATGGAAACAACAGATGTACCCATTATCAAATCTTCTGTCATCATAAATGAAAGTTTAAAAATTTCTGTTTTTTTGGGAGACATAGCATTAAATAATTTGGGTAAGTTCAATTTCCCTCAAACTGTAAATGATATAAATGTAATATTAGAAATTTTAAATATTTTATCTGATAAAGTTGATTCAAATGCAACAGAAATGTTACCATCAATTGTTACATCTATTGTGAAACTATTGAATACTTTAATGGTAAATGTAAATGATGATAAAAAAATTTCTATCCAATTCCTAATTAAACAAATTAATTCCATTCTATGCAGTAAATTTTTATTAAGATACTCTCCTGAAATGCTTATATTTTATTGTATTTTACATTCAATATCTCCTCATGCCTATAACTTTTTAAGAAATTCTGGTTATGTTATGATTCCACACCCAAGGACTTTGAAGAAGATTTGTGCATCACTGAATACTAACCCCCAACTAGAACAATCTGATGAGAATTTGTTTATGTTCATATCAAGACAAATTAACTCATTAGAGTCTTGTGACAAAATAGTTGTTTTGCTAATTGACGAAATACATATTAAACCTTATCTTGACTACAAAGGTGGAAATATATTAGGAATGGCATTTAATTCTGAAAATGCTGCAACGTCTGCTCAGGTTTTTATGATACAGAGCCTTCTTTCTTCATTTAAATCTGTTGTACATATTGTACCTGTAAAAACCATAAATGCAAACATTTTAAATGGAATTATAAAAAAAATTCTTGTTAAGCTCCATGATATAGGATTTAAAGTCATAGGTGTTGTATCTGACAACAATGCTCTCAATAGTAAATCTATGTCTTTATTCCACACTCCTCCAAAAGTAAGCACTGTGTATTCCCACCCTTCTGATGCTACTAGCCCTTTATTTTATATATTTGATTCTGTACATATCCTAAAATGCATCCGCAACAATTGGATTAACCAAAAAAATATAAGTCAGTGTTTTTATTATCCAGATTTTAATGATTATGAAAAATTTCCGCTTCTTGAAGCTAACTTTGGTACACTAAAAGCTTTACACGATGTTGAAAACAATAGTTTAGTAAAATTTTCTTATGGGTTAACACTTAAATCATTGACTCCTAGTAATCTAGAGAGGCAAAATGTGAAGCTAGTCCTTAAAATATTTAATGACTTTGTTGTTCAAGCTCTTTTGCAACTAGGACAGGAACATAACTTAATAAGTTACAAACCAACAGCCGATTTTATTACTTTGATTTGCAAATGGTGGAAAATTGTAAATGTTAAGACTCCACTCAAAGGACAGCGTCTACAGGATCCCTTTCAAGAACCAATAACTCTGTCCGCAAATGATGTAAAAGTAGAATATCTGAATGATTTTCTTTCCTGGTTAGATGCATGGAAAGACAAAAAATGCTCCACAGGTAAACTAACAAAAGAAACACATTTAGCTAGGTCACATACAACATATGCTCTTCTTGAGATGTCTAAGTATTGCATTAGGGAGTTGAATTTTACATATTTTTTACCTGGTAAAATTCAAACCGACTCCCTTGTAGATCGCTTTGGAAAATATAGAACACTTGCGGGTTCACAATATCTAATATCAGTTTCACAAATTTATGAATCTGAGGCCAAATTAAGGATGCAAAATTTTCTTCCACTTGTTTTAAATTCCAACATGTATGGTAAAATAGAAATTAAAAACACTGACCCTGAAAACAACTGCTCAGAAATTAAGGGAAATGTTGGATGTTCCCAATTTGTATTAGATATTTCTGAAACGGATTTTAATTTAAAACCTCTGCTGCCAGTTTTAACCTATTTATCAGGTTATTGTGCTCGTTCAGCAATTTCTAAACTCAACTGTGATGCTTGCTCAAAATCTTTAGTTCTAGGTAAAACTTTAAATTTAATTTCGGACTACATTCTTATTCGGAATTTAGACAGAGGTGGTTTGCTATGTCCATCTCCAGATGTTGTTACTGCTGTTACATATAATTACATAGTTGTACAAAAGCTAGTTAACCAAAAGAATGAACATTTGTTTTTGAGACAGAATAATCAAAGGGAACTTGCTATCACTATTAGTTTTGATTTGATTAATAAGCATGAATTTTTTCTTAACGATGAGAGTTGTTCTAATGGGCATTCAACAGACCATGTACTGAAACTAATTTTAAGACCTGCAACAAATGCTTTACTAAACAATTATTGCACTTTAAAAAATGATACACCAAAACCTGTTTCACTTGCTAAACAGCGTAAACTAGAAACAGTTAAAAACTCCTCAACAAATGCAACTCTGCAGCCTATGCCAGAAAAAAAATCTCTTTACCCCAAACACATAAAAACAAAAAAGCCAAAGAGTAAAATATCCCTTAAAAATCATATAAAGCACCAGAATAAATACTAAAACTAAGTAATATTATTTTAAGGTTGATTTATATGAATTTGAATATAATCAGAATTTTATCTTGTTTACCTTTACATAACTAAGATAATATAAATGTTTGCTGATATTTGTATGTGTGCAAAAATAAAATTTGTTCTTACTTTTATTTGTGTTCTATTGTGTTTAAGATTTGATTTCCTGGCATTCAATTTCAACAACAAATATTTATAAAATTCTATTGCATTTGTATTCTTCAAGGCAGCTGCTGAAAGTATTTCTTATTTAAAATTAACTTTCCTTTTCAAGCCTAAGTTTTCCTTGAAAAGAAAACATACACAAAAAAAAGATTAAAAGCACATTTAGGCATTTGTTTTCCCAAATCAAACTGCGGTAGATAACCGAGTAAGCTTATTTTGGGTTGAACTTGTTAATGTTTTGCGGTGTCATTGGGAGAATCCAGCTTCACCGTTTCCCTACTTACTCTGACGTCACAAATGAGCGCCGCGGCCTTGTCCGTCTAGGTGGTGTTGATTCTGCCCGTCTAAGTTGACACCACTGGCGCCTCTGGTTGAGGCTCGCAGGGTCCCGCATTTAAATTTTTATTTATTCCTCTAATTCAAGTATCTATCATTTGCGACCTTGAAGAGCGGGACCCTGATACCCTCGCCAAACGAGCGTTCTGTGAATCATAATCTCTTCTGAAAAAGTAACAAACCAGTGTTGTTAACTTAAAATATCAAAAATCTGCTGGGCTAGTTTACTAACGGCGTATTAACTGCAATTATACTTCAGACCTCTAAATAAACCTATGTTCTTTTTTTCAAACCTCTGTTTCTACCTCTGAGCATTTTGTACCTCTGTTTTTACCTCTGAAGCGAATTGAAACCTCTAGATCTGAAGGTAAAACCTCTGATCTGGCACCCCTGTTTGTCACAAAGCCCTTTCAGGGCAGCACAATCCATCGAGCCAACCTCTTCTCATTGGTTGAAAAGTCACGTGATTTATTCTCTACTTTGGGTTCGAGAGTGTATGAGTATATAAGTAAAGATAAAAATATAAACAAGTTTGTTTACCTTTTACGCTGTGTTTAACTAACGTTACATCAACAGTTTCCAAAATGCATTCGCTTCCGAACACACTTATTGCAATAAGTTACCATTTCACAACTTTGAAAAAGAAAGCGAACCTCTTTATAAAATATCCGATATTTTCATATTTATTTATGTAAATATCTCCATATTTTCATATTTATGTAAATATCTCGATATTTTCATATCTATGTAAATATCTCGATATTTTCTAACATTGGTTTGGAAAAAAAAAAACTTTCATTTGAAAAGAATTACTGGTGTATGTTGTCAAAAATACCAGAAACTCATTGGTTTTAATATAAGTATCTGATTTTAAAAAGAATTAGTAACCAATATGATTCATGAAATTATTATCATAGTTGAAATAGAGTTTTAAATTTCAGCTTCAATTAAATTAACATAACTTTGCAGATAAACTGATTTAATTGTAAAAGAATGAGTTCTTCGGTTAATATTTAGTTAATTTTCAACTAGAATTTTTTCTTAGAGGTTATTTTATTTTAATTCATGGTTATAAAAACAAATGTTTTATACTGATTAGTTATATTCAATATTTTAAATAAAATGAATCTTTGTGGTTATTAGTAGTATATACTAGAGTGCCTAGTATATACATGTTGACAACTACAGCAAAACCAGTAACTGGCTGTGTTTGATAGCCAGTAGCTGGTCATGCTCCGCGTATATACATGTTGACAACTGCGGCAAAATCAGTAACAGGTCGTGTTTGATAGCCACTAGATGGCAGTGAAGCACAACCGCTAGGCGGTTGTGTTTACAAGTGGGTTGTTAATTCCTCTGGAGATCAAAACCGAGACAGCGGAGAATTTTGTAATGAAGGAAAAAGAACGAACTCACCGCATGGTGATGGGTAGTTAATGTAAAGAGTTTACCATGTAAATACGCTCATAATGTAATGCTATGAAACAAAATTGTGCGCGTACTGACATGGCAAACTACTTTTGTGTTTACCTTTCGTGTATGAACTGAGAGAAAAATAATTATTCAAAATGAGGACTTACCATCGAGCGAAGAGGTTGTGTTGTTATACTTAATCGCGGGCAGTTAATGTAAAAATAGGAAAAAATGACGAATTTACCATATAATGAAGGAAAAAGAACGAACTCACCGGATGGTGATGGGTAGTTAATGTAAAGTCCTGTGCCAGTATACACATAATTTAATGCTATGAAGCAAATTTGTGTGCATACTGACACAGCAAACTACTTTTGTGTTTACCTTTCGTGTAAGAACTGAGAGAAAAATAATTATTCAAAATGAGGACTTACCATCGAGCGAAGAGGTTGTGTTGTTATACTTAATCGCGGGCAGTTAATGTAAAAATAGGAAAAAATGACGAATTTACCATATAATGAAGGAAAAAGAACGAACTCACCGGATGGTGATGGGTAGTTAATGTAAAGTCCTGTGCCAGTATACACATAATTTAATGCTATGAAGCAAATTTGTGTGCATACTGACACAGCAAACTACTTTTGTGTTTACCTTTCGTGTAAGAACTGAGAGAAAAATAATTATTCAAAATGAGGACTTACCATCGAGCGAAGAGGTTGTGTTGTTATACTTAATCGCGGGCAGTTAATGTAAAAATAGGAAAAAATGACGAATTTACCATATAATGAAGGAAAAAGAACGAACTCACCGGATGGTGATGGGTAGTTAATGTAAAGTCCTGTGCCAGTATACACATAATTTAATGCTATGAAGCAAATTTGTGTGCATACTGACACAGCAAACTACTTTTGTGTTTACCTTTCGTGTAAGAACTGAGAGAAAAATAATTATTCAAAATGAGGACTTACCATCGAGCGAAGAGGTTGTGTTGTTATACTTAATCGCGGGCAGTTAATGTAAAAATAGGAAAAAATGACGAATTTACCATATAATGAAGGAAAAAGAACGAACTCACCGGATGGTGATGGGTAGTTAATGTAAAGTCCTGTGCCAGTATACACATAATTTAATGCTATGAAGCAAATTTGTGTGCATACTGACACAGCAAACTACTTTTGTGTTTACCTTTCGTGTAAGAACTGAGAGAAAAATAATTATTCAAAATGAGGACTTACCATCGAGCGAAGAGGTTGTGTTGTTATACTTAATCGCGGGCAGTTAATGTAAAAATAGGAAAAAATGACGAATTTACCATATAATGAAGGAAAAAGAACGAACTCACCGGATGGTGATGGGTAGTTAATGTAAAGTCCTGTGCCAGTATACACATAATTTAATGCTATGAAGCAAATTTGTGTGCATACTGACACAGCAAACTACTTTTGTGTTTACCTTTCGTGTAAGAACTGAGAGAAAAATAATTATTCAAAATGAGGACTTACCATCGAGCGAAGAGGTTGTGTTGTTATACTTAATCGCGGGCAGTTAATGTAAAAATAGGAAAAAATGACGAATTTACCATATAATGAAGGAAAAAGAACGAACTCACCGGATGGTGATGGGTAGTTAATGTAAAGTCCTGTGCCAGTATACACATAATTTAATGCTATGAAGCAAATTTGTGTGCATACTGACACAGCAAACTACTTTTGTGTTTACCTTTCGTGTAAGAACTGAGAGAAAAATAATTATTCAAAATGAGGACTTACCATCGAGCGAAGAGGTTGTGTTGTTATACTTAATCGCGGGCAGTTAATGTAAAAATAGGAAAAAATGACGAATTTACCATATAATGAAGGAAAAAGAACGAACTCACCGGATGGTGATGGGTAGTTAATGTAAAGTCCTGTGCCAGTATACACATAATTTAATGCTATGAAGCAAATTTGTGTGCATACTGACACAGCAAACTACTTTTGTGTTTACCTTTCGTGTAAGAACTGAGAGAAAAATAATTATTCAAAATGAGGACTTACCATCGAGCGAAGAGGTTGTGTTGTTATACTTAATCGCGGGCAGTTAATGTAAAAATAGGAAAAAATGACGAATTTACCATATAATGAAGGAAAAAGAACGAACTCACCGGATGGTGATGGGTAGTTAATGTAAAGTCCTGTGCCAGTATACACATAATTTAATGCTATGAAGCAAATTTGTGTGCATACTGACACAGCAAACTACTTTTGTGTTTACCTTTCGTGTAAGAACTGAGAGAAAAATAATTATTCAAAATGAGGACTTACCATCGAGCGAAGAGGTTGTGTTGTTATACTTAATTGCAACCAGTTAATGTAAAATAGAAAAAAATAACGAACTCACCAAGCACTGCATGGTTAAGTAACAGCTTGTAAGACATCCAAAATGTGAGCAAGAAATGCACACACTCACATCTCGGATATCCTACAGGCCCCTCTCGGCGTTGGACCTGTTGTCCATTACCACATAGGAGTTGGGCAAGTAAAATGTTGTTTTTAAAACGAGCATTTGTTCTCGAGTTCAGAACAGTTTTACCAAATGATATGGGACTTTTCTGTCCGGTTTTGAAAAAAGAAATGTTTCCGAAACCCACTCGAGTATTTGTTCTCTAGTTCGGAAACAGTTTTACCAATCGACTTGGGACTTTTCTGTCCAGTCGAAAAAATGTTTACTGAAACCAGGTCGAGCATTTGTTATCGGCTTAGGAACAGTTTTTGAAAATCTGCCGGCCTGAGGAACACGCCATAGAAATAATTGAATTATATTCACAATTATTTACTATAGCCAGGCCTCCAGGCTCCTCTTCGAGGAGGTCCTGTTTTATTGAAAAAGCACAAAGCATGAAAAAGCAATTACAAAAGAATTTATGATATGCAAATGTGCAGACATATGTGTACAAATTGCCACTGAGCTCCTCTTCGAGGAAGCCCCCGTTTTCTTGAAAAAGCACAAAACATGAAAAAGCAGAAGCAAAATACAAAATAATTTATAATACAAAAACACAATGTTGTATGTGCACACATAATAAAAGCATTACTATATACTAATTAAGCATAAACATGAACGAGTATAAAGCTGGACAATGGCTAAACATAAACACGCCATGTTGTTGGTCTATGTTTAGCCAATGTCTCAAGCAGGCCTCGAAATAGATTTTTTAATTCAGGTGCACAAGGTGCACCTAAGTTTTTAAATTAGGTGCATGGCATGCACCTAGCGGGAAAAATTTAGGTGCACAATTTTATTTTCATGTGCACAGTGCACCTGTGCACCCGGGTATTTCGAGCCCTGGTCTAAAGCACTCAGAAAACAAAAGATCTGAAATACAAGGTATTGTGTTATGGCTTATCAATTAAAAAAAGGTCCGTATGCCAAGGTTTGAATGCCATCGCACATCAGATATTTTTTATCATAATAGGCAGAAAGTTCAATTTTATTTTGTGCGACCGTATAAAGCTCATGCTTTTTGGAAACAATAGAGCATTATTTTCCTCTCATTTGAGATTCGTAAAATTAATTTATAACGCTCAAGAGTATAATCCCGTAGTGTAGGTTTTTTAACGCCTTTACCTGTTTTTTTACACTCGGAGCCATAAGAAAAGGCATACATTTTCGCTTTCAAACCAACAAACTCTCTAATAGGTTCGACAGTTTCGGCTTTTAAAAATCCTAGTTCACCCTTATTCGTTAGATCATACAAGAAGTGGTTTTTGGGGTAATTGCTTAAATCTAAAATAGAGCGAAATTTTGTTTGCATGTCTATGTATGCATTTTCGGTTTGTAAAGAAATGTATAATAAATCAGTGTCCATGTATAACAATTCGCAGTTTTTGTTATAAAACTTTTTTAAATGATTGTAGTAAAGCTTATACATGTGGAGCTTTGATAGCTCCAAAATGCAAAAACCGGCATAAACAGGTTTGTCCAATATAAGATTAACTTTTTTCATTTTAAACAGAGTTAAATTCTCGTTTATAGATTCAAATTATTTTAAAAGCGGGCTAGAAAGATATTTTTTACAATCTTCTTTCACAGTGGCTGCTTTTACCGAAACTTTTTTCCGTTGGTTAAGCATAAGTCGGCCGAAAAAAGAATTATTCAACTTTTTACAAAATGTTTTTTCGAATGCATTGGTGGTTGCTTTTCGGCTCTCTCATGGCTCTTGCTTAAAAGCCAATATTTTATGAATTTTTTTCACGATCATGCCTTTTTTTAATGTAGAATTGTAGATTTAAATAATGTGTTACGTAATTACTTTTAGGATAAAAGTTGGGTGTTAGTTTTTTATATGGGAGAGTGTTCTTAAGCTGAAATTTATCTCACAATCTTTTAGAATAAGGAGAAAGCATGTCATATGTGATAATTAAATGTTCTGGGGCAAGAGGTAAATCGTTTGTTTCAAGATGTAAGCTCTCCGGATAGAGCAGATCGACTTCGAGTATGAATCCTACATCAGAGAAAGCATCATAATTAAAAACATTAAAATCGCTAATTTCCTCTGGTCTTAACCAAGAAAAATTCCCCACAGGAAGAGGTCGACTCATCACGAATCCATATAAATTATTAGCATCAAGAGCTAAAATGAATTCGGATTGTTTGCTAGAGTCATACATATCAGGGACAAACTTATTATTTGCCTTAGCATAGCGTCTACCTAAATAGCAAATGCCTCCTCTCATTTGGGACTCAAACCAGATGTAATCGTTGACGTTGTTTAAAAGTTGTAACTCAACCTTGGTAAATTTTAAGCCTGCGTTCCATGTTAATTCAGCACTCGTAATAAAATGCACAGGGTCTAATTTATAATAATTCATCGCAGTTCTTCTAAAAGAAGTAAACACTTCGGCTAGCATAGAGTATCAACATTTTGATACAGCTCTAGATAGTCTGTGAAAGTTTTGCAGTTAAAAGTATGATAAACCAATTGGGCATGTTTGTAATCGACTTCGCTAACAGCGCAATCGGTTAAAACATTTTCGGTGGAATCCAGACATGAATATGGAAATATGCCTTTTTGTTTTAATAAAAAGCGGGTTTTTTCATGTTTGTAAAAAGCATCAAAAATTTTAAAAGCATGATTACTGCTTTTTAAATTGTTAACTAATACATGTAGAGAAGAATCTAAAAATTGAAGAGTCAATAAATTTAAGCGCATCGAGAGAAAACGATGTAAATCTCTCCATATTTATGGGTATGGTGTTTATTACTTTCGCAAAATTAGAAGGCAAATTTTTTAGAATAAGGTGCGTGTCATAGTTTCGCGAATTATATATTACAACGGGGACAAAGTATGTTGCTCTGAAATTTAAATAGCATGATTGGTGTGCAAGACCTTTGATTTGTCCGCAGCCCCAATGACAGTGATCACGCACTCTCATTTCGTTTGTTTTAAAAAGCATTAAACAAATGTGACATGTTTTAGAATCGAAAGTAGGATTAGGATTATCAATCATAGGTATTGCCCCACGCATTTTTTTCTGCAATATATTTTAACGTTTTTAAAAAGTGTTCGATCACATTTTCTCCTACATAAAATTTGTGAAAAATGAGATTGTCTTCTATGTCAGTTACAACAACCGCATAACTAATGGCCTCATGTCGCTCGATAATGTTAGTGTAACTAGAGTGCCTATATAATAAGAGTGGCGACATACGGGAAACACTTTCTGATTGGCTTAGAGACCTTTTCTACCGCCCGAGGCGGTCTTTTTCTAGCTCCCGTAGACTTAACATGGGAACTTTTTGTGTGTTCGAGAAAAACGTGTGTATATTAAATTAAAAAGAAAATATAGCTTATTCATGTTCCATTTTACGTTCTAGAATGTTCATTTATATTATTTTAGTGTTTTGTCAGTATAAATTTGAAGACTTTTTAAATAAATAGCTTTATTTTAACAACATGGTGTTTCCCACAGTCTAAGTTAGCGCGTTGTGCAATCCATCTCATGAATTACGCATGTAATTGAGCGTTTATATGATTCATTTATACCGAATGTATCCATATTTTAACAATCATATGCTTTTTGTTCTCCCTGAAATGATATATTAATTCGGCCAGCAACCGTTTTTGAGACGATTCTGGTAGAAAAATGGCTGCCGCGCATGCGCATTGGGCCAAATTGGGTCCCTTGTCGCCACTCTTATTATATAGGCATTCTAGTGTAACTAGCGGAAGAAGAAGGCGAAACGGTCTGTACTTTTTTTGTTAATGCCTCGAAATCTGCGAATACGCAAAATGGGTGATATAGCATTTTCGCGAGATTAGTAAATTTCAGAGTCAAATCTCTTGGTATGCTCACTTTTTTATTTGTATTTATTTATTTATTATTAATTTTTTTTTGGAGGGGGGGGGGGAGGCGATTTGTTGACATAAAATTTCATGACTGTTTAACGTAGAGCGGCGGGGGAAGCCACATAAACATTTACGACAGTAATGATGTATGCCATGTTTTCTATTCATTAGCCTGTTAAAATGTTTAATGAGAAAATAATGTTTTTCGAAATATAGCAAATCTATGCTCGTGCATGCTTTGGGTTGATTAGACACACGGATGGGAAAAACATCATTTTCTTCCCAACCATTTACATTTATGCCTAGATTATTCATTTTTTCAAAAATGCCTATTTTAGAAATAGCCATCGGAAATTTCATGTTCTTAATTTTTAAATATTTTAGATGTTTAAAATATTTACGAGGTGAGTTGATATGAAAACGAACAGGATAGAGTTTGGCGAGAATCGAGTACAAAAAACATTTGTTTGTGCACTTAATAGAAATAAGTGCTTTTTTATTTCTTAACTTTAAAGGTAGGCTCGCCCCTGCGCATCCTCCTCGGAGTTCACGATAGTTTCCAACATGTAAATCTATGTGTTGAATATTTTTTAGAATCCAACCGCTGCCGTTCCTAGTGAATGCATCAATCGAGTTAAAAATTTTGGAAAAAGCTCTATCAATAGCAGAATATATTTCAGCATGACCAGCTACTGGCTATCAAACAGCAAGTTACTGGTTTTGCCGTAGTTGTCAACATGTATATACTACTGTTATTTTATTGCATTATATAAAAAGTTTAAAACCTTTATTTATTTCAAAATATGCAAAAATAATAAGGCAGCTGAATGAAGGAGCATAACCCCAGGTTGTAGTGCTAAAATAGGGGAAATTAGTTTTTTTACTATTAACCATAACAAATCCAACCCTCAGAGTTGATACTTTTTAAATGTTAACGTTGCAAGTTAAGAGAAGCTTAGCATATTTTTGTTTCTTTCAACCAGTCATTGCTTGATTCGAGCCATATCATTTTAAGTGGTCTGATCCACTGTGGGAAATAGCACCTGTGTGTGCTCATCAGAGCATTTTTATAAATACCAACATGCTTTGTGATGTTATCTTCTACCATTTAGGTTTTAATATTGATGTTTTCTAACTAATAAATATCTGAACCAGCAAGAAAAATAGAATTCCAGTAATTGTAATAAAACATAAAAAGTTTCTTGAAGTTTAATGTTTTTGTAGCGTAAGTTATGGATTTTATGCTTATGTTGATGTAAGTATGTAAAATAAAACTCAATGTTTAGATATACAAAAATAAATTGTTTATCTGATATTAGGGCGGATTTTAAGAATTGAAACGAAAAGCTTCACATTTGGAATGATTATTGCACGTGACATGGGAAATGATAATATGGGGGTAGAGAAGAAAATAAAATACTAGCAAACTTAAGTTAAATTACAGTATACTCTCAATATCTTGAATTCAGAGGGACGCAATGTTAAGATAACAAGGTCAAATAAAACATTAAAAAAAATCTTAAATTTGGCCAATTTGATTGAAAAGTCGCCAAGGGAGATCGTACAATCAACGATAACCAAATGTAAGTTCATATTTTTTTCCTACGTTATGTTAAACGTGCTTTTCACCATTAGCATAAAAATAATTGTGGTGGAGTTGTCGTTCACGGTAAGACGTTTGTCACCAACTAATTTTTGTCGCCAATGAAACAACGCAAAAAATACCATTCAGAGCGTGGAGTGCGAGAAATTTTGCTGATAGGGTTGCCATAATGAAAACGGCAAATGTGGAGAAAAACCGCAAAAGGTGAAGGTTATCCCATTTGGCTACAAATCGCCTTCTTACCGTGAACGACAGTTCCACCATAATTGTTTTAAAGTTTGTTCATTTTGTATAACAAATTCACGAATCGTCAGTACAGGAACTTTTAGGACACCCTGTAGTATGATAAAAATGGATATTCTAACTTTGGAATTAATAAATACAACTTGCGGACATTTCCCGTTCTATGAGAAGATTTCATACATTTGCAATCAGTATGTATCTAAAATAATGTGTCAAACAAAATAACGGGTGGAGTGTGTTTCTAATTGTAAATTGAAATTCATGTTGTCTTAAAATGTAATTAACCGAAGTGTAAAAACTTGTGCGAAATCGTTCTCTGTCTTGGCGATTATGCTTTGGCAACTAAGAGTACTATATTCTTTCGTGTCTCACGATAAAAATGTTATGAATTTGGTAACATCAATTTAAGTACATCACATAAATTACTTTCTTGTTGAGAAAAATTGTTTTGTATCCACCCATCTGTGCAAACTGTAATTACATAAGAATAATATTTGAAATAAAAGATAACATTTGAAACTTTTAACTATATATTAAATAAAATCAATTTGTTAAAAACAGGTTTAAAGCATTTTCTAAGCCGTATTATAATTGTGAATTTGTATTTATGATTTTTTAGAACTATGTAAAACAGTTTATATTTACTTGTAATAAGAAATTGCAAAGATGTGCACCTGCTGCAAATTCATTTATTCAGTTCTTATGTATTTAAAATTTTTATTTTGTTCCATTTATTAGTTTTCCCAAAGATGAAGAAAGAAGAAAATAGTTTCAATTAATTAATCGAAGAAATGTGTTTCTGTCTTTTAGTTCATTTAAAATGTGATGAATGTGACAATACATTTTATTCGTTTACTGTTTCGTATTTATCTTTTGTATTTATTAAATATTGATTTCACACACAATAAGTAATAAAAATTCAATTTAAAAATATTTACCAAACTTTTGTACATGCTTAAAAGCATAAAAATTGTCAAGAGTTATTTACATCATCACTTTGATTAATTCAAATTCATATATGGACACACAGCTACAACTTAATTAGTTTTTGAACCAGAAATCTAAAATTGCAAAATAGCTAACATCAAGGGTATTGTTTAAAAACCTTCAATCTTAAAGATTTTGTGTATAACTTTTCTTGTTAATATTTTTATGCGTAACACTTTGAATAAATTTGTGTTTATGGAAACGTAAGCAATTGAGAATCCATTATATCAATGAAAGCTTTAGTGGTAACCCAAACGTCATTTGAACAAGGAACCTTCTAATCTGTTTTCAGTATTTTTATTTTATGCATCTGTAGAATATTTATACATGCAGTCATTTCCAAACATGGGCATTTATTTTTCAATTTATTCCAACTCATGCTAACCTTAATAAATTTTTCCAAAAGTTTGAAATATTTTCTGAAATTAAATCAGATAATTTCTCCACACCTACAGTCGAAGAACTATATATAAAATATGGAATTAATCTATTGACTACAATTTATTTATCTTACGTGTACTGGTTAAACTTAATCCTAATGAGAACTTAATTCTATAGTAAAACTTAAAACATTAAAAAGTGATACGAATTCAAAAAATATTCAGAAGGGAAAAAGTAAATATCCATTTGCATTGCCGAAAAATGTTAACATGTAACTCAAATTCCTGAAATGCTCGTCGAATGGCTAACTTTTTCAAGAAAAGGCGAGGAGGCGATAAAAGGCTAAATCATGCAACCAAGCTGAATTTTCGTGGAGCAGTCACGTGACTACTGACAACAAGTTGCGGACGCTTTGCGAAGCTCTTCTCAATAGCGATGCTCATTCTACTTATATTAGAAGTCTATGGGTCACCCTCACCACTTCCCGACATAGGCGTAACCAGGAGGCTTGGGGGTTCAACCACCCATCAGCTAAGAAAAACTTTGCAAGTATTTTTTCAAATCAATTCTTTATTAAAAATTACTCAAATTATTCACATTAAAATTCATCAGTTTTACTTGTGTAAACATATTTTTAAAATTACTTTGAGGAATGTGTCGTATTGGCCATTTCCCTTCGTTCAGCCCAATATAAACCAGACTTGTGTAAATAGTAAATGACATCAATGAAACAGTGGTGCATTAGCTGTGTGAAAACATTGGCAATACCAAAGGAGTGGGGATTCAACCCCCCCCCCCATTCAGTTGAGAATAATGTTTCAAATATAAGATTTTTTTCACAAATAACTAATTTATTAATACTTAAATTGTTCATAGCATAATTCATCATTGTTTTACTTATGTAATTGATAACTGATATCAAGGAAACAAAGGTTCATTAGCTCTAGCTTTTTATATTTACAATGTAAAATTGTTATAAGAAAATAAGCAATGCTGGAACGCTCCACTACACTCAATTACAGTGGTAGTTTAAACTACTATTTCTTCATAATTGAAAAGTACTCATAGAAATAATCTTTAACACAGAATTTTACATGTTGTAGATAGAGAAAAATTTTCAAATGACAATCACACGTAATTGAAGTTAAAAAAAAAGTCTAGTTCTACCCTCTATGTAACCTCTTCACAACCAACCATATAATTTTTTTTTTCTTCTGATAAAAATTATGAATTACTTCAACCTCGGGTCTCAACTATGTTGAAAGCCTAATAATTTTCAAATGATAAGATATTGCTGAAGAACTCATGTTTTTGTACAATTCTCTATTATTATCACTTTATAAGCCCAGTTAAAATAGAAGGTTAGAAACACAAAGTATATTTTTTTAAATATTTTTTTTTCATGTGATATTGTATCTTGGGAAGCGCCTTTCCATATACATAGGTACATTTATTGCTACAAAACATAAATTTTGTACATAATATATCATTATCACTTTAAAATAACGCAATATGTGTAGGAAATAAGACATAATACAATTTTTATGATCCCTATTTCATGATGCAAAGGATTTATGGATCCCTCTTTTGAACAGAATACAGATTAATATTATGTGCAATTTAGTGTTATTATATGTATCTGGCATCTCCTTTTCTTTTGTATTCCAGCAAAATTTATGTGAACAGCAAGACGTGCTGTTCTTATCATCTTACTTTCTATTTATTAAATCCCGAATTCTACTAGCTATCACTTTATTTCATTAATATTGCAACAGGTTATGGGTTTTAGCGACGTTTAACTGCGCAGATAAAGTAACGATGGCTCTGATGACGTATTTGAGTTCACCATTTCTGCTGGACTTTGTGTACCAATAGCTTTTCTTTTTGTCGCACACTTTGGTACATTCATTAATATTTTTATTCATACACGGCCAAGAAGTGAAATTCCATAACGATCAGCAGTTGCCTGTTTGCTTTATTTGGAAATGGGGACTCGACAAGATATTGCTTACGCAGTGAGTTTGGTATTTCATAAGTTGGACAACCCCAGACTGATTGGGAAATCGTGCAGACATTAAGATACCTTTGCTATATCATTGGACATGGCATTGTGTACAATAATGAAGGTGACAGAAGCCTGATGTTGTTTAGTGACACAAATAACAGCTGTGCAGAAACACGCAGTTCTCACAGAGATGTAGTTTCTTTCTATGGTGTAAGTGCAATTACGTGGCGAAGCAAGCTACAAGAGGCCATATCCAATTCAACGAGAAGCAGAGTTCATGGCATGCTGGCAGGTTTTGAAATGTAAACAGTTCTTGGAAAGCATGGATAAACTGACCTTAAACATGTGATGCAGAAGATATATAAACAGCTCTAGTAATTAGTGATGGGAAAAATGATTCTTTTCAGGGATCGGATCGGAACCGCTCGCTCACTAAAAAGAGCTAGCTCTTTTTCATGAGTCACCGCTCCTTTCAGATGTATAATAATGTATATAACATATCTAGATGTCTCTACTATTATAAAAGAAAGTGTTTGTTTGGGGCCGCAAAATCCCGACGATTCTATGGCACTTGCAACAACGAGATTTGGCACACAGGTAGTCCGAATTATTTGCAATTTTTGGGTCACGGCGAATTTTAAAATTCAATCGAGAAGATTTTTAAATGAATTTCATAATTTTACTCTCCGTTGATTTTTCAAACGCGGAGAACGTTTTCTACTCATGCGACCTTGCAGTCAGGGTTAGGAATCATGCTAAGTTTTTTTCATACGCAGAACAGGTAGAAAATTATTGTTTACGTTTCCGCTTTGATTTTGCGCGATTTATTTCCCAGCCAGACGATAAATCTTTTAACTGAGGTCAAAAATCTTTTTCTATCTCCTAGACCGTTAATGATGGAGTAAAAATTTCATCGTATTTGAAATCTGCGGAAATTTCAGTTTAGATTGATACCTAACAATATGATTTTCTTTAAATAAATAAATTTTTAATTGAATATATCTTCAACAGATTTGAAATCTGCGGAAAATTTTACACCAGTTAAATACTGTGTATTATGGGCAACGCCGGGCTAGCCACTCAATGGTATATAACATGTTTGGGCCATCGAACATCCCTCGTTGTCACGTGAGCGCCAGACGAAGAGGCACCAAGCGTGTTTGAACACCCACGCAGCACTCACTCATCCAGCAATTTTCGCAGTTTGCCTCTAAAATCAACAAAAGGAGGGAAACGGGGCCTGAGGACGAAAGGCATTGCAGCATACGGCTGCTAAGCTGTAAACTTTAATTGATGTCCCAAAACCATGCCAATTCTTATAACTTTAAAATTGTCCATATAGAATAAATTACTTTGAGGACAACTTTTTTTTGTACTTCCCATCATGAACCCAAAGAGATTACAAAAGTAGCAATAAAGGTATCCAAACACGTTAAAAATGTCCTTTTTGACCAAAAATTCCCAAAATTTTTCGATTTTATTGGATAAAGTACTTACTTGACTTTCCAAAACATAGTTGATTTTTTCTCTGTTTATTACTTGAAGAGATTTAAGATTTTAATCAAGGCGGGAAAACAGGAAGTAGGTATGGAAAACACCGGAATTGGCCATTGAAAGACCATAAACCTGGCAAAATATAAATTTAAAGAATGTACTATTTATATATATACACATCCTTTATATATATATATATATATATATATATATATATATATATATATATATATATATATATATATATATATATATATATATATATATATATATATATATATATAGAGAGAGAGAGAGAGAGAGAGAGATCGGAAGGTTCCTGGTTCGAATCCGGGTCCGGGGATGGATGTTCGTGATCATTTGGTGTAGAGGCGGCTGGTGCACCTTAAATCTGTCGTGGCCAAAAGTCCTCACGTTGGGTTGGTGTGGAAGTTTGGAGAGAGGGTTCCAGCTCATGTGTTGTCTCGTCATCTGACCATGGTTCAAAATTACTAGGTATTGTCCTCGGATCTTTCCCTTAGGGGATTGATCCCGGCCCGCCGTCAATAGCAAGGGAACAAAATTTAGAAGAAATTCAAAAGCTCTGGAGAAAGTCAAAATATTTATGGGAAATTTTTGTTTGGGGAACCTTTAATTCTGTCCGCGTTGTCAGTTTTAAAGTTTAACGATACCCTTTTTCCGTAAAACACCTCCTAGAATGTCCTGGGCTAAAACCACTTAGGAACCAAATGAGACTTTCTGATAATTTAAATGATATTTTGTAATCAAATAATAAAAATATTAATAATTTATTTAAATACTTAAGATTTTTAACTATTTATTTTAAGATATAGGTATACTATACCCTCGAATATTCGTTGTCCCAAAGATTTTCGAAATCCAAATCCCTTCTTCCTAAAACTTTTTCAAAATGCCTTGTTTTGTTGAGGCAATGCAATAAAAACAAGTTACGTTTAATTTAATTTTGTGTAGCTTTATAATATCACACCCGAGATATCGAGGTTTTATTATTATTATATTAATGTTAAGTAAATAATATAATAATTGTTAGAATATGTTTTAATAACAATCTTAAAACTAGTTTTAATTAGTGCTAAAAGGCGTGATATGACTTAAGCCGTTAAAACGCCCTTTCAACCTTAAATGGAATTAAAAATAAAAAAAATAATATTTATGATCTGATAATACATAGATATTTAAAAAGTTGAAACTTCAAAAAAGTAACAAAATGCTGGGGAGCGCAAAAGAGCGTGTGCGGAATTGACTCTTCGAGAGCGATAGTTATCGAAAACAGCCAGTTCTCGAAAAGAGCCGGATCTCGAAAAGAATCAACTCCCAAAATAATCAGTGAGCGCAAAAGATCGAATGCGGAAATGATTCTTCGAAAGAGCCAGATCTCGAAAAGAATCAACTCCCAAAAGAATCACTGAGCTGGTGATCGCATGCGGAAATGACTCTTCAAGAGCGGAAGCTCTGATTCGTTAAAAAAGAGTTACCGCTCTTGAGCCCTGATTGGTTAAAAAAGAGCTATAGCTCTTTTTTAACGAATCAACGCTCGCTCACTCCGTCAAGAGAGCTAACTCTTTGAGTCAGCTCCTGAGCGGATCGCCCATCTCTACTAGTAATGCATAATGGAGGGAAAGCAGAGATAAACTGTGACTACGAACATGTGATGCAGGCAGGTTTTGAAATATAAACAGTTCTTGAGTAAACATAGAGAATTTGTGGCTTGTTCCATTTCATTTTTGAAAGCAAAGAATTCAGCCTCCGAATTAAATTGTTTTGTTTCTTTGTCAAATTATATTTCATGTACTTCCAACAAATGACTTCCCAGCTACTTCTTTAAAGCTTCTGTCAGACTGCAAATTGGGCACGCCAGGCTATTTTTACCAGCATTGGTGACTGCAGATGATACACAGTGAATTTGCCCTTGATGCTGAAACATTCCTGAACTTGTCTTGAAAGATTTGCAACAAATCGAACAGATGTGATCGGAATCTATCACATAACGAAAAATCACCAAATAACAATACGATCGTGCTCGAAAAAAACAATACTAAATTTGATAAAGCTAAATCAAAAAAAAGTAAAGAGCTAATATATAAAGCCAATCGTATCGCACTCAGGAAAAGCTTAAAACTGATATAATAAATAACACTTGGACGGGTGGCATTTCAGGAACAGGTGACGCTGCTATCGTTGCCACCAGATTCTTGGTTGCCCTTCTGGCGATGAATGGCTTGGCGCGGTTTCTCCACTAAAAGGCGATTTATGATTCAAAAAGGTTAACCTAACGCTGGAATATTCTTGAACAAGTTGTTAAAATGAGTGTCTGAATCGATTTCTGAAAGACTCGATTCTGTCGTCGTATCAATATCAACTAAGTGCATGTGGTCCGGATAAAGGTCTTGGGAAAAGTTGGGTATATTTCCCAACGCCTTGGAAAAAGGGGTTATTTCTGGGTATAAGCATTTAATGTGGGACGCTCGAAAATGTTTTCAGAAATGTATCGAAACTTTTGCAAGACTTTTTTGGTTTTATTGTTTTTTATTTTTAAAGAAGTAACTTTTCTGTTTGTTAAACCTTTCATTTTTTTATGCCGATACCCAGTGAAATGGATGCTGCAAATTGGTTGGTTCTTTACTTTCAGAAATGAAACTATTACCAGTGTGAATTTATATATATATATATATATATATATATATATATATATATAAAATTATTTTTTATTTATTCATTAAAAAAAAATTTAATTTTTTATTGCAAATTTCTGTTTGGTTTTTTAAATTATATTGCTTACCTTTGTTAGCTGCAGCTCCAGCTTATTTACATGGTTAGTTTTGACTTTCGTGTTGTGGATCATTGCACCCCGGCAGTTTGTTTTACTTAGGTTTTTATAAGTTTTTTTTTAGAAAAAAATCATTTTGTTTTTAAAGACATAGGAGTTCTGCCAATTTTTTAAACACTTAATATGTCTGAAATGCTAATTATGGATAGGTAGTTGAATAACGTCGAACAGGATCCACACAACGGGCTATTGGCGACCAAAGGGATAGATGCGAGGACAACACCTCGTAATTTTGAACCACGGTTAGATGATGATGATATTAACACCATCTTATTTTCGAAACTGCCATACCATGCCAAAGTGAGGACATTGTTATTAACCACGACAAAAGGTGAACCATGATTCAAAAACCTGAATACATTTTTAGACAGATGCTTTCATTATTTCTTTTGCATCCAAACGCTGTTCGTGTAGATTTCAAATGTTTGCAAAATAGAATAATTAAATGTGGAACAGGTCTGTATGAGGGGGAAAATGTTTCAGATGGGACGGTTTCCTAGATATTTTCAGAAATCAAAGAATAGTTACACAAGTTTTTATAGATTTCTTTGACAAAATACTCGTATTAAAAATAATGTTTGCAATATTTTTGTTACGTCATTTCCCTTCTGCATGATACCCGAATTATCTTGAAATAGATGTCGCCTGATTTTTAACGTTTCCCCCTTCGTAATAATTAGAAATAGAATAAAATAGTCACTTAAAGTGCAAAAGGTCGTTTGTCAAAAATTCTATTTCTCCTTTTATTATTGCTATATGTGGCATTTTGTAGTTTCCATCTGGTGGCAAAATCTCATGACATCAGCTGATCCATTCAAAGTTACAACCAAATTAATGTAACAAAATAGAATAAAATCACAAGGGAAAGGATTAGTTTTTACTCTCCTGAAAAATGTAGCTTTTAGACATACTACCTTTTGCACTTTCAGTGAACAAATGTAGATTATTTCTACAAAAGCAAAATATTTTTTCTCGAAATGAGTAACATGTGATATAAGTCCAAAAACACATAGCAGTATCTATTATTATTTCTAAAGTATGGAGAGTGTAGCCGTTGGTTGTTTTTCTACACATTTATGAAAATAAAGCCAATTTCTTAAGGGATGCATGTAAAATAGTAATTTTAAAGCCTTTTTGTTATTTATATATTCCCTCATAGATCATCCTCGAACTCCAGAAGAACATCATATCCGAGAAAGTTTGTTTTTTGCTTCTAATAGCTTTTATTGAGTGTACTTGACTGTAAAATTCAAGAGCATTACAAAACATTAACTTTTATTGAAATTATTACTTAATGTTTTGCGCCTTAAGATATATGCACTTTACCAGGCCATTATAACATATGCACTTTACCAGGCTGATCAAGGGTATGCTCCCATAAATCCCGGACACATGGCTTACGATTTTCGAAAACACTTCCACTTAAACAATAAATTTCGAAAGTGCTTTAATAATCTGTTATCCGAGTGCAAAGTTGAAAAAACAATTTAAAGTTCACGCACATAAAATTCACACAGAAAAAACAAGAAAAGTGTTTTATTGATGTCCTGAGCGAGAGGAGTTGGTTGAACCACGGGTTTAACTCCTTCTTTGCCGGGTCATCAAGAGGGGTAATCCCGTTTGAAGAGGACAATCGTTTCCAACCCCAAACTGTTTCTGCGTATTTTTGCTTGTCAGGTTTTTTTTTCTTACTTCGGCGATGGCGTGATGTTGGCTTCACATATTAGCTGCTAGGAAAAGTACAAAACAGGGTGTAGTTCAGTGGTTCAGAATGTTATGTGGTTCTGTAGATAATACATTGATCTTTTTTTTTTTTTTTTTTTGCACGTTTTCATCCATGACATGGATGGTAGAGTTATTAATATTGACTAGGTTGTTATGGAATTTTTCTGAAAGATGGAGAATTTGTTTTGGTCTTGCATTTAATTTAATTTCTCTGCAAACGTCATAGTTTATTACCATGGTGATCTATTGATCATTTGAATTGTACATTTTTCTTGCTCTCAGTAACACGCCAAGAATAACATTTTCTAAAACAGAAAATGAACTGGTTTCCTTACTTTGTTTCTCTTACATTAAAGAAGAAAGAACAAGATTGAATTATATATACAATCACATTGTATTATATGTATATTTATTACTGTAGTGATTGTAGTTAATACCTAGAACAAATATTTATTCAAAGAAGACATTTGTCTTACAGGGTCTTCTAAACAAAGGTTAGTTTTATGAGTAAGTAATATATATTTTGGGGTCTTCAAGACCGTTAAGTTTAATGCTTCAACAAACTTTCAAATGGAAAAACAATTCATGAATATGTAATGGTCTTCTGAAATAAACTTTGTGAAACTAAATTAACGTCATATTTTTGTCATCTCGATTGTTGTGGTTGATTTTTGACCAGCTAGCTCCCCGGGGAAGACCCCTTGAGGGTATTCTAAGAGTTTATAAAGTTGTGCAGCTAATAAATAGATTTAATTGAAACAAGTTTTTACATAAGGGAACAAATGCTAAAATTGGAAAAATAACTTTTTTGATTGATTCTTATATAATATTTCAAGCGGAATCGAATGGCAAGGCTACATTGAATTTGTGATTGAAATTTGTTAACGACCATTGTCATAAAGCAAAGGACAAAAATATTTTTTTCATTAGATGAGTGACAGAATCGAAACGTGCTCATTGATTTTTATTCTTGTAAGAAAAAAGCTGTCAGCAAAAGCTGTTTTTTAATAGTCTTTAGTGTTACTTTGTAAGAAATCGGCATGCTTCCTTCACTTGTCCACCGCTTGACGAAGGAAAAAAAAGAAGGGAAAGGAAGTTTCAATGTATACATTGTACTAGAGCTACAAAATGGGCTATTGACGACGGTCCAGGATCAATGCCGTAGGAGAGATCCGAGGATACTACTTCCTAACTTTTAACCACGGTCAGATGACGTACCTGACTTCAAACTTCAACACCATCGTGAGGACAATTGGGCCACGACGGATTTAACGTGCACCAGTACCCTCTACACGGCGATCTTTGTTTACGAAAAAAGTCTGAACTTCGCCTAGTTTTTTAGCCATATTAAAATATCAGATGTGAAACATGCTAATCTTTTTGTTATTCAAGAACATTTGGCAAATGTAGCAAACTCTGAATTTTGCCTTCTTCTTGCAATTTTCCGCAGCATATTATCTAACTTATATTTTATTCAGAGTGCTTCTGAATTCTTCATTTCATATTTCTTAAGCCCCGTCCACACCGGAGAAGCCTAGCAAAACATGGATGATTGATTCACCACGGAGACAGGTTTGGTTAATCAATCTCTCTGATTTTCCTGGTTCGACAGCTCGGGCACAAATCGTTCCATGTGCTCGCGATCAATCTGGTTGGTTGTGCGTTGAAGTTAAACTGCAAACTTATTGTTTGAAGCAAATTGTTTAAAGGTCCCGTTCTTTACGAAGTCGGCGTATAATCGCGAGTGCAGCGTATATTATCATAGACGATTTATTAAAGAGAAATAGGAAGAAAAGTTCACAAAAAAAGGCGACATTGGGTGACTTTGAATATCTACTTGCTTTGACTGAACCGGAAATAGGAAGTAGGACACTAATTATAGAAGTGCTATATCTGCAAGAGAAAGGTTAGCAATAACTTTACGCTTCTTGGCAACTGGAGATTCCTTCACGAGTTTGATGTTCCTCTTCAAAGTTTCTATACATACGTACTTGCAAAATTATTATTAAAGGTAATTGGTAGTTTTTGATTAACGTTGTACTAGAGCAACACAACGGGCTATTGACGACGGTCCGATATCAATCCCTTAAGCGAAAGATTCGAGGACAACACGTCGTAATTTTTGAACAACTGTCAGATGACGAAGTAACAACTGAGCTAACACCCCACTCTCCAAACGTCCATAACAACCCAACGTGAGGACTCTCGGTCACGACAGATTTAAGGTGCACCAGCCGCTTCTACACCATACGCTTACAAACATCCTTGCCCGGATCCGGATTTGAACCAGGAACCTTCCTATCTAGAGGCTAACACCTTTACCACCATATCGGTTGGTCGGCACAAAATTATTATTATTAAGCAGATTATTTCAATTAACAAGATAAAAATTTCTTACTGAATATTTCACTCATAATATGTTACATAATATTGAATGTTTCTTTCGATTCGGCCTATTTCGACAAAACGTATTCATATTGCCAGTGCGACAATTTAAAATTTTCTTCAATTGCAAAAAAGTGAAATACATTTTAACTAGCCTCATCTTCTTTATCTTAAATTTAGAAGTTCAAGAAATTTAGAAGAAGTTTAAATTGCAAAGTTCCCCAATACCACTCTTCGTCTAAATACACATGGATGGACACATCAATTTTGACATTAATATGGGCATGTTACATTTTCACAATTAAGTTTTAAACGTCTACGATATATGGCAAAACACAATGTTTACAAATGTACTACTTAAATAATAGTATGAAATGTATTCAGTAGAGCTTAACTTTTAACTTGCAAGAAATCAAGTAGAACTGTTAAATTTAAAAACAACAAACTCGAGCTGTTAAAAAGCGGTACAATTGCGGGACAACTGTCAGTGAAACTGAACTAGATGAGAACACTTCACAAACTACGGACTAACGTACTTAAAGTAATGGGGGACAGGTTTGGATAATCAACGGGATAATTACACTATATTTGTGAGGATAAATGATTTGAGGTTCCTATTATGTTTTCGGTGCTGATGAAGTCCGAATTAGTTGATTAACTTCAATGACTATAACGGTTTATACTTGGTCTTCAAATGTAATAATCATTTGTACACTTTTTTAATAGAATTCTCCTTTACAATCTATTTATTAATGAGTAACATATTTGCACCTGTGTGGTAGTTTAGTCATGCGGCCATTAAACCAGTTGAAATCTTTGAACTGTAAAACGAAACGATACCTTCCCGATTCAAATAATTAAGTTCATCAGGTATTGCGCGACCCTAATCACTGGATGAGCTTGAGGGACATTTCCTCTTGAAAATGTTCTTCCTCTATTCAAGATAGCATGTGAGATTTCCTGTATCATTTATACTAATTACATTAGAAAATCCATGTACACCCATCATACTGTTTAAGAACGGTCTGAATCAATTATCACTTTAAAATCTGAAGAAAAATAAGTATTTCTATGTTCAGATCCCCGACCCGTTTCTTAACGATGACCCCGGTGATTGATTGAACGTCGAGCAAGGGAACGATAAAACGCCGTCCAAATAGAGCGAGCACGAGCACTTGCTTTCCTTTGATGTACCGACAAGAAGCGGATCATTTTGCTCGTGCTTAAACTGCTCAATTCACCGTCTACACTGAACGAACTGTCAATCAAACCTGTCTCCGGGGTTAATCAATCATCCATGTTTTGCTCGGCTTCTCCGGTGTGGACGGGACTTTACTGTGGAAGCAATACAACAAAAACCAAAATTGCAATAAAATCTTTAAGAAACAATTTCAAATTTTGGAGATACTCCGAAACTTGCCAACTAAAACACCGCCGTGTAGATGAAGCTGATGTACGTCAAATCCGTCGTGGCTGAAATGTCCTCGCGTTTGCGTGGTGTGTAAGTTTGAAGTGTGGTGCTAGCTCAGGTGTTGCCTCGTTAACTGACCGTGGTTCTGTTCTCGGGTGTTTCCTTCGGGATTGATTCCAGACCGTCGTCAATAGCCCGTTGTGTAGCTAGTACGTCTAGTACGACGTAAATTGGATGCTCTGTTTCCCCCTTAAATTTATTTGGTTTGTTTCCGAAAACACTTGACCTTTAGGAAAGTAGGACAATTTCAGTAGCCTTTTCTTAGTATTATTTCTTATTTAGTGTTATTTAGTAGTATTTTTTAGTATTCAATGGTTACAGCAGGGCTCCTAACACGTCACTTTTTTGACTTTTTGTCACCTTTTCAGGGGTTTTAAGTTTTAAATTGTATTTGGAGAAGAAAGATTTTTGTGTGTGTGTGTGGTGCGCAATTAAAAAAAAAATTCATTTCCTCTAAAAAAAAACAGGGTTCACACGAATTCAATTTCGAAACGCGCGCTGCGTTCCTCTGCAAGAACGGATTCAAAAACGTACCGTTTCATCTGTAAAAGGATACTTCACGTTCCTGTGATGTATTAGCAGCAAGTTGTGGAAATTTTCCCACGGAGAAAAAGCTATCAGTAAAACGAAGCGGCGAAGTTTAAGGGAAGCAGGGCCATCTGCATGTCCGACCCCTCTTACCTAATTACCTAACTTAAATGATACAGGGGTGAAAACAGTCAAAATGTAAAAAAGAGGAAAATATATGCAGCGTTATTTTGAAGTACAGAAATAGCTGAATAAGATTACTATATTTGTGTACTAATGTGTGTACAGAACAGTGGTGCAGCCAGAAATTTTTTTCTGAGGGGGTAGGCAAATTTTTAGTCTGATAAAAACCCTATAAAGTCCACTATAAACAATGAAATTTGTCTTTGAAAAGTAGGAGTGGGCACTTTACGTGCAAACTCAAATTTTGTAAAAGAGAAAAAATATCTAGGCAACTATAAACAGTATAAATAAGTTGGATGAAGTTGAAAATGTTATTTTTATGAATATTTTTGAACACCTCACCAATGCTAAAATTTTCTTAAGAGTTGCAATTTTTCAAAAACCTTGATACCAAAAATGAAATTAACAGGAAATCAAAATGCTGTTACAAAAGAATAAATCATATATATACTATTTTTATTAAATAGCATGAATTTTATATTAAAAAAAATAATTAGACACCAAAAATAAAAATGGTACAGCTTCAGTCTTGGTTTATAGAAATGGCAACGGACTTCTAGTAGCGAGTAATTACAGGTTAAGGTAACCCATATGTACAACGGTTATTGCGGATTTTAATACAACCAGGTCAAGTGGAAAATTTTTAAAATTGCATTTCGAATATTCCAGAAAAATCTTTTAAATTCCGTTAAACTGTCGTTTGATTTCATTGGTTCATTCGAAATAATTCTTTCCTTGGCGACTTAAGCCCCGGTACACATCCGGTTTTTCAACGTGCGGCGCCACTGCGGCACCGAAGCCCAACTATGCACACATAACCGTGAAATGACACACCAACTCATTTCGCGCCATTTGCGATAAATATTCTATCGAAGAAAACGTGTTTATTTCGCTTACTTGGCGTAAAAAAAAGTATATTTTGAAACAAAATAGACGTTACTGGATACAACCATTTATTAATTATTATTTATAATCTATTTGTTTATGAAAACAAGGTACTTCCGAACGGCGCCAACTGCGGTACAAATTGCACGCAAGTTGGACATGCGTCGCCCCAGCGGCGCTGGAGGCATGTACGCACTGCTGCATTGGATTTAATGTATCTCAGACCGCACTTGCGTTGCGGCAGCGGCGCCGCACGTAGAAAAACCGGATGTGTGCATCGGGCCTAAGTGCGCCAAGGGCAGGTCGTTGGCACAGCTATAAACGTAGACTGAAGCTGAAACCACGTGGTAGGAAAAATATTTCTTAGTTCAGTTTAAATTTACAACATATTTTCGAATATAAAATAACTTTTTTTTCAAAATCTCTATATTTTTCCGTAAATATTCTTATTTTCTATTTGAATTGAATAAACTTGAAAATAAAACAGGGTGGCTACAAAAATTGAAGTAAAAAGTTCCCTGAGATTTCCCTGATTTCCAGAGTATTTTTCATGAAATTCCCTGAGTTTCTCCTTTTGTTCGCAGAACAATTCTTCGGTAATTATGATAAACTTGACACTTGAAGAACTAAAAAACTATAGACTAAAAGATGAATAAAAATAAGATAAGAAAAAAATATTTTTACTGTATTCCATAATAGACCAAATAATATAAAGTTATAGATAGAATATTTAATGTTACGTTTTTAACTATTTTGATATGTTTGCAAAAGCAGCCATCAGCCCCTGAATCCGTCAATGGCGCCAGCGCTCGGTACATCTGTACTATTATAAACGGAAGTGTTTTTCTGTCTGTCCTGTACGCAGTGTCCTGACGAATCGATGGCACTTACAATAGGGAAATTTAGCAAACATGTGGTCCGAATTTTTTGCAATTTTTCAAGTGCGCCCGAATTTTAAAATTTAATCTAAAACATTTAAAAATTAATTAATTTATTATTATTATATTTTATTATTTTTCTTAGGATGGCATACGGTATAAAGACATGACATTCTAAATTTATTTTTTCCGTTTTCGTTGGATTTTCTCAGCAACGATTTTAGCTGACGAACAAAACAAATAAAGTTTTAACTGGAGTTTTGTAGTTCTTTTTTCTATCTCCTAGATCGTTAAAGACAGAAGAAAAATTTCAACGGATTTCAAATCTGCGGAAAATTTTACAACAGATTGATACCTAAACACATGATTTTCTTTAAATAAATAATTTTTAATTGTGACTTTTATATTTTTTCCAATACGAATTTGGCCGCCGGCGCCGTGAAGAATTCTACCTTCGTGGTTAAAAAGATCAGATTAATTCATTTTGATTTCCTGAGTAACGAATTCGAGTTCGCTCGTTCTGGTTCGAACTGGCGTTCTTCGTTGCTTTTTTCTATCTTTGTGATCGTTAAAGATAGAATAAAAATTTCAACGGATTTGAAATCTGCGGAAAATTTCACATTAGATCGATACCTAAAAATATGATTTTCTTTAAATAAATAATTTTTAAATTGTAACTTTTATATTTTTTCCAATACGAATTTCACCGCCGAGAAGAATGACCTTCGTTTGATTCGAGATTCATTCATTTTGAAAAGTAACGGATTCAAGTGAAGCAAAAGAAATAATTAAAGTTATGACTGGCGTTATTCAGTGCTTTTTTCTAAATCAGCGATTGTTTAAAATAAAATGAAAATATCAACGGATTTCAAAGCTGCAGAAAATTTTACACCAGATAGATACCTTATACGTTTGATTTTCTATTTTTCCGTTAGCCGGGCGCTATTTTGGACCAAAATCAAAATCGCCAATCTTAGAAAAAAATTATAATTTTTTTTTTAATGTTGATTCAATTGGAACCGGATGTTTAACTTTTGCAGGTTTTCCCGTCCGTTAGTATTTTTCAAAGCCGCAAGGCAATACGTTCCTATTATTGACATTAGGGAACGTGGCACAGATGTAGACTTAGGTTACAGGATTTCCGGCCGTTACAGTATACAATGTATACAACTCTTTTTTCTGGATGTTTACGTAAAAAATACACTTCTCATTTTCGGAATGAAAACAAAATTGGAGACATTTTGATTTTGGTTCAAAGTGGCGCCCGCATGGCTAAAGGAAAAGTACCAAATGGGTGCCATTTGCAAAACGAAATTCCAACTTTTTCCCTGAGTTAAACGAAACTTCCCTGAGTTTTCCCTTATTTTTCCAGAAAATGATTCTTAACTGAGAAATCCCTGATTTCCCTGAATTCCCGGTTCTGTCGCCACCCTGATAAAAACTCTAATTATCCAAGAAACAAAAAAAATTTAACTTATTAAAACAATCATAAATATTGCCCTTAAAAGAAGCATCATTTTAAAAATAGTTGCAGTCTATGTTTAAAACGATGGCCACCGCCTTGACGTACTTCTAAAGTCGCCAAAGAAAGAAGTTTTAACGAATTTTGAAAGTAATTTCTAGAATATTCAAAATGAAAATTTAAACTTTCCGCTTACCGAGGTTGCCATGAAAGACGAAATAACAAAGCATCTTATTTTCTAGTTGAAAGAAAAATCACATTAAAAGCTGATCAACTTAAAATATTTCATTTATACCTTTTCCGCTGCATCATGACGTTTCACGGCCTTTAGATAACAGCTCCGCTTTTTTAGGAAACCGTAGCTTTACCTACGAAATATGCAACAACGTACGCTAACTAGTTCAAAATCCAAGCTCTCCAGGTTTACCATTAAACTAATAAGCTTCTCACAAAGGATTCTTTTCAAAAAGGAATTAGCAAGACTTATTTGTCTTCTATAAACTTAAAAAAAGCTGATAAGGGCAAAAATAGGATTTTTTTTTGTAAAAAATGATAAAAATCGGTCATTTTTTCAAAATTTACGAAAAGTCGGAAGAATCTACTACCTGAAGTAAGGACACACTTTCCTTATTGTTTTTTTTTTTTTTTTTTACATTTATTCTTTGGCTGTAATTCCATGACATAATTTAATTCAAAGAAAAAAGCGGAAATTTTTGGAAGAAAAAAACGGAAATTCTCAAAAAGGGGAAAAAAAGCGGAAATTCTCGAAAGAAAAAAAAAAGCGGAAATCCGCGTATACGCGGAAGATTTTCACCCCTGATGATAGAGCCGTGAGTGGCATTTACGACTAACATTTTCATTTCATAGTACGGTATGGAGTATCATTTGGCGCAAGATAGATATCACCTATTGACAGGGTCGAACGAAAGGAGGGAACCTTCTAGGAGGTCAGACGCTGACAGCTCGTTAAATGGTGATTGATGGCAGTGGTCACTTAAAAGGGGGGATAACGTCCATCAGGCTACTTGAGTAATAAGTTGGGTCACCGCTCGTCCCTGGGGCTGCCCCCTAGTTAGTTTAGATCCTGGGTACTCCCTTGTAGCGAGGCCGTGCGCGAAAGAACAGGTTTGCTTCTTTCGCGCACGGCCTCGCTTGTAGTATACCATGAATGTTAGCATTGAAGTCAGTGTTTGGAATCCTCAAAGAACTAGTGAAAAAGCCTATTGATTCTAACATTCTGGCCTTCTTTTGCACACGGACCCGTTTCACCCCCCCCTATTTAAGAAGTCTGAGTACGACACTGGGGCCGAGAGGTTTGCGAAGAACGACACATGAAAAAATCTCTCATGTTTTAGTTACAGCAACTTAATAGATGTTGAACTTGGAGATATGTCGAATATCGACTAGATTTTGAGCGAAAGGTGCTCACGTCGAACTGTACGGATCTATTGGAAAAACAAGCTTGGTTTTTATTGTTATGACTTTTCTTTATCAAGAAAACATTTTATGTAGTCGTGTTTATTAGTCGTATTTCGTTTTGGAAATATGTCTACTAATTAATTTTAATTTATCTTCTCAAACTCGTCTTTAAACAGTGGTTCGTGAAGGTGGTGACTTCAAAGAATGGTTTTTAGCAGCTGCAAAGAAAGGAAATTAGGTGATTCTTTTTCCACATCACCCAATGGGGTAAGAATCCAGACGCGTCTTTTTTTAAGAGGTATCGCCAAGAGCCCTGTCCTCTGTGCAAAAAAAAAAAGAAAAAGAAAACTTACCTTCTTACCTTTTGATTGTCCGGCCCCTCTTAGACTTTCTATCCTAATTACAAAAATGTACTTGCTGTTGAGCTTCTGAGGAATTAACAATAAAATCTTATAATTTTTAACGACTAGGGGGCTCCGCCTCCTGCTCGGTAACGCTATCAATTCCCCGGTTATTGCTACGCAATCCTATTTGGTTTGCTTTGAAAACCAACACTCCTTTCGCAAGCGTCTTGGTGAGGGTCAGGTGTGAATGTGTTTTGGCTCCGCTATCCAACACGCGAAATAAAGGCTTGCTTGCTGAGCAAGTTCTATTTATAAGGAATTAGTCCCAACGTCCGATATGACACAGGCCTGTCGCCTCATTCTTTCCCTAAAGGAGAATCGTCATTTGACCGTGGTTCAAAATTACGAGGTGTTGTCTTCGGATCTTTCCCTTAAGGGACTGATCCCGGACCGTCGTCAATAGCCCGTTGTGTTGCTCTAGTACGATGTTAACTAAAATTACCATTACCCTAAAGGAGAAAAAAAAATTATTGAAGGAATCAGTCCCACCACCACCCGACATGACACGGGCATGTCGCCTCATTCCTTTCCTAAAAGAGAAGAAAAAAATAAATTATTGAAGGAATCAGTCCCACCACCACCCGACATGATATGTGCCAGGACTCGAAATAAGATTTTGAAGCTGGCGGCAAATATTGCTGTGACCTTTTATAAGCTGGCAGAAAAATCTATTCAGCTCATGGCAAAACCTAAAATTTTAATAATGACGGTAAACTGCAGTTGTCAATTTTTCAGTAAAATTTAAAACCATTGAATGAAAATTGCAATGAGGAGAAAAAAATTGTTCACTTTTCTGGTAAACTTTCTGCAATTTCATATGAAACCCTAAAATACATCCGAAATAAAGAGAAAAATAATATACTGTTGATACACACGTTTATTTCCTTAATATCAAGTTTACGAAGTCATCAGTCAATAAATTAGGCTAGAGAAAATTACAGTTGTTTCGTATCTACATAGCTAAAAGCAAGGTCTGCAAGGATGCACGAAACAATTTCTGAACTGCTCGGTCAGCCTTAAAATCTGAAAGCGAAAGACCATCCGCACTTATCCTCATTAAAACCCATAGTTTTTTTCTTGAAATTTTTTTCAATGGCTGGTATTTGGAAAGAAATAGTGAAACATTTTCTGTCTCAAATGCTCGCAGCAAAACTTGCCGTGAGAACCGTTGATCGTCGCGACAATTTAAGCTAAGCTCACGCCATTTGACGTGGTTGCCGCGACTTATTTCGAGTCCTGACACGGGTATGTCGCCTCATTCCTTTCCTAAAAGAGAAAAAAAAATTAAGGAATCGGTCCCACCACCACCCAACATGACACTGGAATATCGCCTCACTCCTTTCCTGAAAGAGAAAAAAGAAATTATTCAAAAAATCAGACTCACTACTACCCGACACGACATGTGGATGTAGCTTCATTCCTTACCCTGAAAGAGAAAAAAAATGGTGGTACCATGTAAATTTCGTAATTATCTGTTGTGTAATTTCTCGGGAGAGAAAAAGCGAGTTTCCAATCCTGTAACTGCGGCAGTAACTTTTTTTAATATGAAGAGATAAATTTTTTCTTGTATTATCCCATTATGCAATTGTATATGAACTTTCTAAAAGTTACAGTGTCAAAATCATCTATCAAAGGTGCATCGTTTAATTTTTGATATGCGAAGTAACAAATAAAAACGCCACAGTTAATATCGTCTTTTTGATTTACATGAGAAGGTAAAGAAAATGACCAATGTTTCGGAGATTTAAAAAATGAATCAAACATTTCCCTCCACTTTTTTTATCAAATCAGAACATTTTTTACTTGGAATTTCATTCAGAGGACAATAAAATTCAAAACAATATTTTTCTATATTAACAATCAGTAACAACCAATGACTATCTATGTTAACAGGGAAAAAAATATTTGATTTGAGTGAGTCACCACTTTTGAAGAACTTAAATTCTTTGTTGTTATTTCGTGAAAGTGATGTGGACGAGAGTGATTCAATAAACATGAAATTTTTGGAGTTTTCTGTTAGTTTATAGAAGAAGGAATCTACAATTGTGTCATAAAACCACCCTTTCCTAAACCACTCTGATGTTTCCAATAAAACGTTTTCCTCATCAGGAGTTATATTGACGTCTAGTGATTTTAACATAAAATTTGAGATATCAATGCTATTTACTTTAACTACATTATTTGACACATTATTTCTATCGACGTAATCGAATTTTAAAAAGTTACATACATCTGATTTCGAGAATTCATCAAATTTCATATTGTTGAATTTTTGGTGTGATTTTCTCCCGGTTAAAGTTTTATAAATATGCTGTCTAAATTCACATGTGTCAAACGCCTTATTGACATTTGAATTACTGATTAATTGATGCACATAATAGCATAAGAATACACCACAGTTAACATTATCTTTTTGTAAAATGTGTACTGGATGAACAATACTCCATGCATTGGTGGCGTTATCTAATTTATTTAAAATGGTCCTGCACGTTTCTAGACAAATCAGAGCAGTTTGGTCATTATAACTACCCCGTGAGTCAAAAAAATAAATTACTTTTTGTCTTTTACTTATAAAGATTAGGACCCAATGACAATTGTTAATACAAATCGGAATAAATACGAATTTCGACAGTGTACATATATTCCTAGCCAAAATCGGTTCAAAATCAATTTCAGAAAAAATTAATTGTGAAATAGATGAATCGAGAAAAGAAAAAAAAGCGTTTTGTTCACACAACGAAAATATATACGCATCTATAATTACGTCATACACCTAGCTTTTCACGAAATCTGGAAAATTAGACCTGATAAAATGTTCTTCTTTTTCATTAATGTAAGGATCTAGGGATTTCAAGACACAATAGTTTAAGACATATGGACCTACATTATATAGTGATGGAGTTCCTGTTGTTTTACACAAATTTGAAGTGAAAGATTCGACACTAATTTTAGATTTTTTAGAAGGAGATTCATACAAATACGGGATGTCATCGGTATCCTCAATACTAAAATAATGATCTACCCTTTTTGACTTATCTAAAGGTTTTTCGTATTTTTACTCGTTCTATAAAACTGAATTTGCTTAGTAAGCTTCTGATTTGGAAATACTAAACTCACAATTTTCAGCGTGTAAGTTAAGTATACCGAGAACTGCACAAAAAATTGATAGTATTTATTTATAGTCGTGTTTTTAAGAATTCGTTTGAGCAAACGAATTCTTGTGCTCAGCTTAATTTAAGCTTTCAACAACCCAATATGCCTTGTATTGTACTAATTTAGTGACATCACGAACACAAAAGTAAAGGACATAAATTTTACCTCATTTTGACAAAAAGGAATTTTTATAACATTGGTAATATCATTAGGAGAACAAAAGTGATGTAATATAGCTTTCAAAAGATCACCGTGGAACAATAGAGAAAACAGTGCTGATGCAGTTATTAGAATAAATTTGTAGGGTTTAAAACGTTTTTCCTCTTCAGTAAATCCTAAACTAAAAATTAGTTATGCTTATCAAAAATAACAGAAAATAATATTCCCCCAGAAAGGTCATCGGTTCACAATTCTCAAGTATCCAATCTTTCCATAGTCAAGTGTGCTTCAAAATAACCCACTTTGTACAACATGACACTTATTTTGGTCTCGGGGGGGAATTTGGAGCCGTTGTTCACCCCCTTAAAAACAATCTGGCCGGGAGATCTGCCCGATAGATAGCCGATATTTACGACCTTCGCGAACTTTCATCCCGAGGCATGCATTTTGTTAGCCCTGTTTTGAATCATATATCGCTTTTTGTGAATCCAACACGCCAAGTCCTTCCTCGCCAGATTCTCGAGAGAAGGCGGGGGGAGGGGAGCACTCCCATAGGGAAAGCATGGATAGGAATTGAGGACATGTGTTGCCACCGGGATTGTTGCCCTTCTGAATGGGCGCCTTGGCGATGAAACCTTGGCGATGAAAACCACTCTCCTCTTGGCTACCTTTCGTTCATCTTAAATGTTGGTAACCATGTTTGTTTCTGAATGTACGAGGGATGGGGACAAGAAAGAAATATATTCTTTTCAGACTTCCTGGAACGTGATTCAACAGAACAGGGACTTCGAATTGGGAAGAGGATTGCATCTTCGGCATCCGAGGAAATAGAAAATGCTCAATTTGTTAAGACAATTAGTTTGAATTAGTTACTCACCATCATTATGAGAGAATGACACATTAAATTTATACGATATTCATGATAAATTTCTTTCAGAACGAAACATTTCTTTATGGCAAATCCCATTCAGCGGAAACCCAGCTGGCAGAGTCGCGGATTAGCAACCAGAATCGCGAGTTCGAGACTCGATCGAGACTAATAATATTCCCACTTTCCAGTGATAATATTATTATACTGTTATTTTTGATTCGCATAACTAATTTTTAGTTTAGGATTTACTGAAGAGAAAAAATGTACTAAACCAACAAATTTACTCTAATAACTGGATCAGCACTGTTTTCTCTATTGTTTCACGATGAGTTTTTGAAAGCCATATTACATCACTTTTGTTCTTCGTAATGATATTATCAATGCAATAAAAATTCCTTTTTGTCAAATTGAAGTAAAATTAAGTTCTTTACTTTTGTGTTCGTGATATCACTAAATTAGTACAACACAAGGCATATTGGGTTGCTAAAAGCTTAAATTAAGCTGAGCACAAGAATTCGTTTGCTCAAATGAATTCGTAAAAACTCAACCATAAATATTATCAATTTTTTGTGCAGTTCTCGGTTTACGTAACTATTACATTGAAAATTGTGATTATACTAACAAGAAATTGAAGAAAGAGCGTAAAACTAGTTGACCATTGCTAACGAATTTGGTTTGGTTTGCCAAACGACAGATCAATAGACCGGGACGTACAAATACCAACATCTTCGACCGGGATTCGAACTTAGAGCCTGTTGAACCAGTGACACTGATACAATAGCAAAATCTTTGAAAGTATTGTGATATTCTTGTAAAGTTCATGTGAATGTTCAATTTAGAAACGAGCTTCATCGCAGAAGGGACATGTAAACGAAACTAATAAGCAAGGATCTGTGGCCTCAAGTGCATTCCAAACCACGACGAACATTCATGTCAAAACGGGATTCGAACCCAGAGCTTGTTGAACGAAAGGTCAAGGCACCGACCCCTCGGCTGTCACTACCAGCTGTTTAATTACCTTTATAAAACTACAAATACATAACGAAGAAAATAATTATTATTCTAAAAACTGGTAATGTGCTTATCGAATATGCGTTAATTCATATTCGCTAAAAATCTCTACATATACATAAAAGTCTATCTCTGCAAGATCGTCATATCTCACCGCTCAATGTTTAGCCGTCAGAGAGCGCAGAATTGATATTTATTTTTAGTACATTTTATTCTACTTTTATCAGTGGCGGATTAAGCGGTACGCGGACTAAGCGGCCGCGTAGGGCCCCGAGGTCTGAAAATGTATTTTCATTAGGGTTCGAGGAAAGTTGTGACCGGTAAAAAGTGATTGCGAAAACGCAGAAGATATAGTCCAGAAAGATGCCTCGATAGAGAAGACATCGAAGTAGTAAATAATATAGCTTTATGGTCAACAATATTAACAGATGCTGTTATTGACCATATTCTTAGTAACAAACCAAAAAATATCGGGAATATAGAGAATTTGAAATCAGTTTATAAAGACATAGATGAAGTGAAAAAGAGGACTTTCTTATGATAATTTTTACAGTAAGAAATAAAATGGAAAAGAGAAATTGGTTGATATTTTCAGAAACAAGAAAAAGTGTCTACAGCTACCCTTGCAAACTTTACTCAACATCAAGTCTAAATCAATAACTGGTTTTCAAAATTGGAGATCAATTACTGTTTTTTTACCGGACTACGAAGTTTCGAAAGAACATGTCAGTCATCTGTACTATGTATAAAAGATCAACAAAATTCATTAGAATTGCTACTCAACTATTACAGAAAAAGAAGTATGTTACTGGAGAGGTGTGTTGAATAGAATTATATCAACAATACAATTTTTGAGCAGCTTAGGATTAGTATTTACGATGAAAGCAAATAATTCAATGGGAAAGGAAATTATTTAACCTACTTGGACTCCTGATATGTTGGAAGTTACACCTACAAAAATATACCAACAATGGACGAGGAAATAGAAACTATTTATCTCATAATATTTTAGACGAATTTGTAGGTCTTATTTGCAATCAAGTAAAAGCTGAAATAATTGAAGGAATCAAGTGTGCGACCTATAGTATAATTGTTGACTATACTCCCGATGTTTTGCATGCCGATCTACTAACTTTTGTGGTACGATGTTTCATCCCTGTGATGTTTCATAATATAAAGGACGTGTTTGTGGAATTCATTCCCATAGATCATATAACAAGAACATCAAAGAACAAAAAGTTTTGAAAACTTTAATAAAATTAGGAGTGGATATTGAAAACTGTCTAGGGAAATCAGTTGGTAATGCTTCTAATATGTCATGGCAGTACTCAGATTTGCAAGAACATATTAAAGAACATAGTCCAAGTACGGTTTTTATTCTGTGTGCTAAATCATTCCTTAAACTTAATTGGAAATTTCTCTGCAGAAAGTTGTAGCGCTGCAATTCAGTAATGTGTTTGTGAAGAATTTATTCACACTTTTTTCATCGTCAACCCATCGCTTGAAAATTTTAAATGGTGTAAACATTCCGTCTCAGTAAAAAGAGTTTCTAATACAAGATGGTCAGCAAGAGCAGATGCTGTATTAACTATGAAACTTGGTTTCACCCATATAAAAGAGGCTTTAACTGAAATATGTAATTCGGAAGAAGAAAAAAAGTTACTATAGTGGAGGCGACTTCGCTTCTGTAGAAAATGGACAAATATGAAATCGCCCTAATGACAGTTATTTGGAATACTATTTTACAAATAATAAATGCTACTAGCTAATCACTGCAATCAGTGTGCAATGCGAACTATTGAGAAAGAATCTATCCTACTGAAGGGTCATTAGAAAATTTTATAAATAACTTCAGAGAAAAATTTGAAAAAGAGGTAACTGATTTATCAGGGCTATCTTTTAACGTGGAAGATTGAAAACCTCGCAGACAAAAAAAAAAGATAAAATGTTTTTGGATGAATACAAAAAAGTCGGACATGTGAATTTACAATAAGAAAAAATTCCAGAGTCAATTCATTTTGTGTCATATGTGATTACACCAAGGCAGAATTATTTCAAAGAACTCAGACGTATGAAGTTGTAGTGGAGCCTTTTCGAATATTTTTGTTATTGGGATTTATCAATAGAAGAAAAGAACACGATCAAAAAGTTGAAGGATATTTACAAAATTGACATTGATGTTTGTACTTTTGGAGATGAATTTGACCATTTTTTGATATTTCTAAAGAAAATGAGGACACCATAAGAACCACACCATACATCTATCGAGCCGCCAAAGAAATGTCTTGCACATTTCCGAATGATGAAATAGTATTTAAAATTTTTTTTAACAATTCACTTATCTAATACGTTAGTAGAAAGATCGTTTTCTGTTTTAAAACGTGTAAAAAATTATTTAAGGAGCATTATGGGAGAAGAAAGATTAAATACTATGGCCATTCTGTATATAAAGCAAGAATTTTTAAACCGAATTGACACTGCCAAAATAATTGACGAATTTTAAGAAATAAGCAAGACGGAAAATCAAGTAAAAAATGTTGTTTTGATAAATTTATCTAATGTCTTATGGTATGACATTTTTGATTACTTTGTTTTTGTAAATAACTTAGTGAGAGTTTTTTTTTTTTTTTTCTTGAAAATGTTTTTTCTAAATTTAGTTTGAGGGCACCGAAATTTTACCGCTTGGGGCCCCCACTTGACTTGATCCGCCACTGACTTTTATACTTTAAAATCACTCTCCTGAAAAATCACGTTTTTTGAGATGCAAGATGCAATCCCCTTCCCTTTTCAAAGTCACTGTTGAATCACGTTCCAGGAAGTCTGAAAAGAATATATTTGTTTCTTGTCCCCATCCCTCGGACATTCAGAAACAAACATGGTTACCAACATTTAAGATGAACGAAAGGTAGCCAAGAGGAGAGTGGTTTTTATCGCCAAGGCGCCCATTCAGAAGGGCAACCTTCCCGGTGGCAACACGTGTCCTCAATTCCTATCCATGCTTTCCCTATGGGAGTGCTCCCCTCCCCCCGCCTTCTCTCGAGAATTTGGCGAGGAAGGACTTGGCGCGTTTGATTCACAAAAAGCGATAAATGATTCAAAACAGGAATGACTAGATGCTTGGGCTCGGGGTTAAAGGTCAAAATGAGGTAAAATTTATGTCCTTTAGTTTTGTGTACGTGATGTCACTGAATTGGTACAACACAAGGTATATTGGGTTGATGAAAGCTTAAATTAAGGCCCATTGCTAACGAATTTGATTTGGTTTGTCATTACATTTTTGACACACGATAGCTTATTAGACCAGGACCTCCAGCTAAAAGTAGATTTTCTGAACCCCCCTACGAACATCTTAGTAGGGATTCGAACTCAGAGCCTGTTGTGAACCAGAGACACTGACACAATAGCGAAATGATTGAAAGTATTATGATATTCTTGGAAAATTCATGTGAATGCTTCAATTTAGAAATGAGCTTCTTTGTAGAAGAGACATGTAAACGAGGCTAATTAGACAGGATCCAAAGTGGATTTCAAACCACGGCAAACATTAATGTCAAAGCGGGATTCGAACCCAGAGCTTGCTGAACCAAAGGCCATAGCACCGTCCCCTCGGCTGCCACAACCAGCTGTTTTAATTAACGCCTTTATAAAACTACAGATACATAACGAAAAAAATTATTATTATTCTAAAAACTGGTAAAGTTTTTTACACGAATTATGTGTTAATACATATTCTCTACATATAAAGAAGAATTGGCAAACACAGAAGAAAGACAAATGTACACCGCTTGACCAATCAAAATCAATCCATATCTAATTTGGTACACATATCATTTAGAGCCATACGGGTAGCCTAGTCTACATATTAACCCCTTTCTATTTGGCCTACTTGAACAGAGGTGGCTAAAAACAATTCATAATCCCATAGGAATAGCATTGAATATTATTACTATTGCGGTAGGCAACTCAGATTATTTTACCAATATTACTCGAATTTCAAGCTATCAATAATTTATAAATATTTGACTAATGGTACGAAATGATTTAAAACATTAAATTTTGATTTACCTACATTTTGTTAGCAAACGAGTCTATCTAACGCGAAAATCTCAGCTCAGGTGTTGCCTCTTCATCTGACCATGTTTCAAAATTACGTGGTGTTGTCCTCGGACCTTTCCCTTAGGGGACTGTTCCCGGACCGTCGTCAATAAACCGTTATGTTGCTCTAGTATGACGTTAATTAAACGATATTCTACTAGAAGTGGTACACTTATAAAAACGATCCGTGTCATAGTAAAACGTCAGTAAAATTGTCGGAAAATCATGTGCTTGGGCTTACAGTTGATATTATTCTTTCTATGCACCAATATAAAATTATATAAACAATGTAAAGAATCATAGGCACGTAATTTTGAACCACGGTCAGAAGACGGGGCAACACCTGAACTGGTACCCTACTCTCCAAACTTATACACCAACCCAACCTTGAGAACTTTCGGCCAATACAGATTTAAGGTGCACCAGCCGCCTCTATACCATACACTTACAAATATCCATGCCCGGACCCGGATTCGAACCAGGAACCTTCCGATGCAGAGGCTAACACATTTAGTTGGTTCTTCAAAAAACATATTCTAAGTTAAACATAAAAAGCAAGCGAATAAAAATTTCACTTATATGCCGCGCAATTATTTATTTTTAATGTTTATAATGCCGTGCAATAGCCATAAAACTTAAAGCTGCGATTTCTCGTCATCAACAAATTCGATTATCTTATTCGAACTGAATGGGGGTTGAAAAACCAACTCCCCCTGACTACGCATATGAATTAATGTACCATTATTTCATTGATTACATTTATTTATTACACAAGTGAAGCATTAATTAAAATTAAGTTATGAATAGTTAATATAGAAGACAATGTTACACAACTGGGCTGTATAAGTTTTGGCAGGAAGGATATTTTACGAAATCTGAATATTGTATAGGAAACAACTATTCTTTTATTTCTTGGTTATTAATATTTATACAGTGCTGTTCTGTTGAGAACAGACAATTTCAAAAAAAAAAAAAAAAAAAAAAACATAGCAAGAATCTCTTAACTTCCAAAGTCTAGGGCGTCGCTAGTACGCCCTCGAAACAACGACCAAACTCTTCTCGAGTCTGTCAGAGTCCTCTCTCGCAGACCCAATCCTCCCTGCAGTAAGCCTCGAAGCTCACGACCGTGGGAAAAACCCTTGGGCAGTTATCCATCGTCTCAAAACTCCAAGAGGCGACCCCCCCCCCCGTCTTTTCAGTTCTATTCCAACAGAGGGGCTAGCCAGCCATTGTCCGACAAAGAACGATTTCAGCCGGCTAGGCGACTGGAGAAACCAAGAGGTCCCCTTTTATCACTTCGCCACATTATATATATATATGCAAAATTGATTTTCTCACTTGAATGGAGGGGTTAATGTTCTTTACAACGCCCCCCCCCCCTGATTACGCATATGTAAAGTTCATTAACTAATTTGTATACACCATTTGTTACTCTTCTGGGATCATTATCACTAGGGCAACTTTTTTGTTGCAGTAAAAATGGGAAAAGTTGCATTTATGGAAATAAAGTTGCATTTATTTTTGATACACTAAATTCTAAAATAAATTATTCGTAAAAAATGAAAAATATATTGACAATTTTAGTCGTGTATAACAATATTATTATACATTCTTAAATACAGACAAACACTGAATGGCCGATCCTTGGCCAGTAATTTCTTTAACATTGAAAAACTGCGCCAGCCGCATTAAAATAATGTGCTATATTATATAGCAGAAGCGCCAAATCCTTTCGCTCAACATTCAGTGGATTTTGAAACGTCATATCTACAAGGCGAACAGCATATTTATGATTGACACTCACCTCGCAAACTCTGCAGTCGATTAAGCAAGTTTTCTCTGCATTATCAAGGGTGCCAACTGATGTGTTAAAAGTACTTCTTGCCATTTCACTTTTGTCTGTTAGGACAAACAGCTTCTTTCCATTAACTTCTTGTTTGATCGCAATACTTCGGCGTTCGCAAGATCAGACACACGTGATCGAATATTTGGTTCAGAGGGCAAAAAATAAAATAGTAACTTCATATTAATTAATTTTAAGCTAAATTTTAAAAAGTTGCAGGTGGTTGCATGTATGCAAAAAGTTCCATTTATGCAGAAAGTTGCATTTATGTTGCGGTTATAACTCACTTACAATGCACCCCATGAAGGAGGAATTTTTGTTTTAGCATTTTACATGCAGCGTAGAACGTGTGAAAAAAAGTTGCATTTGTTGCAAAAAGTTGCCCTAATTATCACGGAAACTTCAACTGTACCACAAATTCTCACAACTAATGTCTTATCAACTGCTCTGTAAAAAGGTTACGTACAATTTATGAACAATCTTCAGACATATTTTGTCGAACGATAATATCAGAAATACAATTATAATAAAGGCTGTAATGGCGCTGAACAGAAAAATTTTCTGGCAATGTTTTTTCAAGAAAATATCAATATGAGCAAAGTGTGTTTAGCATTTCTTTGGTGCCTTTGCTTGTACTAATAAGGGTAAACAGATTATTTGTCACAATCTCCTGTTCCATCCTCAACTAGACCTTGTCGCTCCATCAAATATATTTTTGTCAAGTAATTAATAGATTTAACTACTAGGAAGTTATTAATGTGCAAGGTACTTTAAAGTTGACTGTTGTTTGGATAAAAATCACTAAATATTAAACAGGGAGTACTAACGATAGAAACACCGCTCGTAGATTTTTTCTTAGAAATGTGTGTGTGTGCTTAGTATTCTGCTGAAATAACTGAGCTGCGTACCAGCAATAGTAATAATACTCAATGCTATTCATATGGGATTTTGAATTGTTTTTAGCCACCATTGAACAACTAGGCCAAATAGAACGGGGTTAATATGTCGCTCACTCCTTTCACCAACTTCATATCTCGAAAAACGTGATTTTTCAGGAGAGTGATTTTAAAGTTTAAATGTAGAATAAAATGTATTAAAAATAAATATTACTTCTGCGCTCTCTGACGGCTAAACATTGAGCGGTGAGATATGACAATCAAACAGGAATATACTATTCTTTCAGGGCTTTCTGAATACAGGAAGGATAAAAAAAAAAGAGATGTGGATTGATTTTGATTGGTCAAATGGTGTAGATTTGACTCTCTTTATTTGCCAACTCTTCTGTATATGTATAAATTTTTAGCCAATATGTATTAACACATATTCGCTAAGCACATTACCAGTTTAAAAAAAAAAATTTCTTCGTTATGTATTTGTAGTTTTATAAAGGCGTTAATTAAACAGCTGGGAGTGGCAGTCGAGGGGTCGGTGCCTGTAGTTCAACAAGCTCTGGGTTCGAATCCCGTTTTGATATGAATGTTCGTCGTGGCTTGGAATCCACTTGAGGCCACAGATTCTTGCTAATTAGTCGTCACCTGACCGTGGGTGAAAATTACGAGGTGTTGTCCTCGAATCTTTCCCTTCAGGGACTGATAACGGACCGTCGTCAATAGCCCGTTGTGTTGCTCTAGTACGACGTTAACCAAAATTATCATTACCTTGCTAATTAGTTTCGTTCACATGTCCCTTCTACGATGAAACTCGTTTCTAAATTGAAGCATTTACATGAGCTTTACAAGTATATCACAATACTTTCAATGATTTCGCTATTGTATCAGTGTACCGGGTTCAACAGGCTCTGAGTTCGAATCCCGGTCGAAGATGTTCGTATTTGTACGTCCCGGTCAATTAATCTGTCGTGTGACAAACCAAATCAAATTCGTTAGCAATGGTCAACTAGTTTCACACTCTTCTCTTTCTTGTTACTAAACTCTCAATTTTCAGCGTATGAGTTACGTATACCGAGAACTGCACAAAACATTGATAATATTTATGGTTGAGTTTTTACGAATTCATTTGAGCAAACGAATTCTTGTGCTCAGCTTAATTTAAGCTTTCAGCAACCCAATATACCTTGTGTTGTACCAATTCAGTGACATCACGTACACAAAAGTAAAGAACATAAATTTTACCTCATTTTGACAAAAAGAAATTTTTATTAACACACGCCGATGCAGCTATTGGAGTAAATTTTTTGGTTTAGTACGTTTTGCTCTTCATTAGTTTTTCCTAAACTAAAAACTAAGTCATTTTTTATCAGAAATACCAAATTCCCACCCGGTTCAAAGATATTCACCCATTCCACTGTCAAGTGTGCGTCAAAATTAACGGAATACATTTTATACAATACGACGAGTATTTTCAGAGAGCAAAAGGAAAAATATTTGTTCGTCATTATCCTTCTAAAACGAGGCAAATTCCGGCCGTTGTGCGCTACGTGAAAACCATCTGGACTTGAGATCTTCCCGGGATAGATATGCCAAAATTTACTTGAGGAAATTACGACCGCAAACTTTAGCCCCGAGCCCAAGCATCTAGTCATTCCTGTTTTGAATCATTTATCGCTTTTTGTGAATCAAACGCGCCAAGTCCATCCTCGCCAGATTCTCGAGAGAAGGCGGGGGGAGGGGAGCACTCCCATAGGGAAAGCATGGATAGGAATTGAGGACACGTGTTGCCACCGGGAAGGTTGCCCTTCTGAATGGGCGCCTTGGCGATAAAAACCACTCTCCTCTTGGCTACCTTTCGTTCATCTTAAATGTTGGTAACCATGTTTGTTTCTGAATGTCCGAGGGATGGGGACAAGAAACAAATATATTCTTTTCAGACTTCCTGGAACGTGATTCAACAGTGACTTTGAAAAGGGAAGGGGATTGCATCTTCGGCATCCGAGGAAAATAGAGAATGCTCAATTTGATAAGACAATTAGTTTGAATTAATTAGTTACCATCATTATGAGAGAATGAAACATTAAATCTATACGATATTCATGATAAATTTCTTTGGGAACGAAACATTTATTTAGTGCAAACTCCATGCAGCGTTGGGGACCGCGGAAACCCAGTTGGTAGAGTCACGGATTAGCAACCAGAGTCGCGAGTTCGAGACTCGATCCAATCAATGACCGTAGTTGAATGGGGGCTAGTGCACATAAAACTGTCCTGACTTCAAAGGTCCTCACATTGGTGTGGTATGGACATTAGGAGTAGGTCGAGTTCACTTACAAAATTGAAGTTATGCAAAATTAAATGTTTTTTAACCTTTACACATAATTTAAAGATTAATAAAATTTTGATATTTTGGGAAAAAAATAACCTTTTAACATTGGAATTGGATAAGGTGTTGGAAAATCAACTCTGTATAAAAAATAGATGTATCCTATTTTTCTATAAAATCGGGTTTCAAATATTTCCACTCTTTCACTATTTGAACACTTCAAAGGACCAGAACTTGAACGGGATATCACGATGCTATTCGATCTTTAGTGCTTCGGAACGGGCACGTATGTCTGAGTTGAATATTCTTTCTGAGAACAATTTCTTTCCTTGTACAGTCAGCCAATTAAAAATCCGAACACAGGAACCATTTCAAAACATTAAGCTGTGGCATTTTTTTTTTACAACGAATAGTTTCAATTTCTTCGATTTTTTGGAAAAACATAATAGCTTAAATCAAATGGTTTTTTCGCAATGTTGTACTCGGTGCTTTGGCTCAACAAGCTCTGGGTTCGAATCCCGCTTTGACATGAGTGTTCGCCGTGGTTTGGATTCTTGTCTAATTAGTTTCGTTTACATGTCTCTTCTACGATGAAGCTCATTTCTAAATTGAAGCAATCACATGAATTTTCCAAGAGTATCAAATTACTTTCAATGATTTCGCTATTGTGTCTGTGTCCTTGGTTCACAACAGGCTCCGAGTTCGAATCCCTACGATGTTCGTAAGGGGTTCGGAATCCTCTTTTAGCTGTAGGTCCCGGTCTAATAAGCTCTTGCGTGGTAAAAACTGTAGTGAAGAACCAAATCGAATTCGTTAGGAATTGACCTTAATTTAGCTTTAAGCAACCCATCACGAACACAAAAGTAAAACTACAAATTTTACCTCAATTTGCCAAAAAGGAATTTTAATTACATTGATAATATCATTAACTAGCAGAAATACCCGGCTTTGCTCGGGTTGACTTAATAATAACTTGATTGAAAAATCATCAATTATTTTTCATAAAAGAATGTTAACATCATTTAAGTGAACAGGAAAAAAAAAAAAATTCTATTTGAACTTCTCCCTTGCTTCTACAATTTACTTCGGACGCAAATATACATACATGTTGTATCCATCCATATAATCCATTTCATGTTCGTTGTACTTCTGCTGAAAGTTTTTTCTTTAATGTGACTGACTTTCTAATTTGCTTCTGAGATGAATTGTTCAAAATACTTTATGTAACTGTCATTGTAAATGTATTTGACGAGTCAACAACAAATTGAATTGTACACCATGCTGTACATACATTTTTTTTTTTTACTCTGGAAATAAGAAAACTTCTTCAACAACTCAAATGTTTTCTTGACCAGCTTGTGGTTTAAACTATGGTCAGGTGAGCTAATTTTTATTTCAAACTCCAGGAACTTTTTTGCAAGAAAAACAAAAAACATTTGAGTTGTGTCTATGTTAAAGCATTTAAAATTTTTTTTTTTACTTTGATCAATATGTAGTGGTTTAAGAATTTTTTACTCGGGTGAATCACCATCCAAATAGTCTTGCTTTATGCAATAACCTTGGTATAAAATAAGAGAACTCGGGCATCATTTGCCTTGAGCTGAGCTCAACTGTTCTCTCTCATGATAAATAGAGAAACCTGTGAAGCTACCACAAGTATTGAATACTATAGAAGTATTAGATGGAAAAGGACATTTCACTCCGAGGGAAATAAAATCGATAGAATAGAAAAACTACATGTCATTCAAAGGACCAGAGTCATTCGTTTTAGGATTGGGTTTAAACGGTAAAGATGTAATTTCCCTCGAAGATATGTAGGAAATACCTTTTAAGGTATATAAATGTGAAATGGATTTCCTGGTTGGATATTACCAAGACCTGGTAAAATAAAGCAATGGGGGAAACGTTGTGTTCTTATTACTCAGATGAATATTGTTGTTTACATTATGTATTACCAGGAAATGTAAGATATACAGGAATGCACTGTTATTCATTTACACATGTATGATAACTGATAGATTTGTTGTAAATAATAAATGTATTTAGTTTTGATATTCTAATAAGGTGTCCCTTATTATATTTAAAAATACACACATTTTTAAAAGCAAAACATCAAGAATAGTGTGAATTCAACCTGTTAATTCTTTTTCTACATTGGAGTTTGGTTGACAAGTATTATTTACTCAAGCAAAATTTTGTAAGAATATAATATTAAAAAAAAACTTGACTGATTTAAAACAGGGTTGTTTAAGTATTTCGAAAAAACATGCCCGATTAGATATTAATGAAGCCAAAAAGTAATTCCATTGGAATAGGATATTTCAAATAAATCACAAACTCCAACAGAATTTACCATTTAGCAAACACAAATCTATTAAAGAATAACACAATCCATGTTTAAAACTCTTCATCTCAACATGTTCAATTAAAGAAAAACTAAATCTAAATTGCACGCCCATCAGATACATGTCTCACCCAAATTGGATGAAAGAATTTTGAACGCTAAAACAAAAGCATCCATAATAGTGTATTTTGAACAAATACACTATGAAGCATATTCATATTCAAAAGCCTAAATTCCTATAAAAACTAACGTATAAAAAATGTAGAGAAAAGGGTATAACATTGTATTAGTATATAAAATTTTAACTTTAATGTTTTAGTATAATTTTTTAAGAGAAACTAACTTTGTAGTCAACAAAAGAAATAAAAAAATTGTTTAAAACTCTTCATCTCAACATGCTAAATTATAACAGGGTAAGGGTAATTTTAGTTAACGTCGTACTAGAGCAACACAACGGGCTATTGACGACGGTCCGGAATCAGTCCCTTAAGGGAAAGATTCGAGGACAACACCTCGTAATTTTGAACCACGGTCAGATGACGAAGCAACACCTGAGCTGGCACCCCACTCTCCAAACTTCCACGCCAACCCAACGTGAGGACTTTCGGCCACGACAGATTTAAGGTGCACCAGCCGCCTCTACACCATACGTTTACAAACATCCATGCCCGGACCCGGATTCGAACCAGGAACCAAATTATAACAGGGAAAACAATTTTAAACAAGAATACGAAAAACATTGGCTCAATTAATTGTATTTATGTACTCAAGTGCATTCAGAATAGTATTTAGCTTTGCACTTCCTACTATTGGCAAAACAAAACTTTGAAATGAATGACACTTTCTAATTGCACAGTACTTCAAAACCAGAATTACTAAATTTAACCACAAAAATTACATATTCTTAGAACTGCTCGAGATGTTTACAGTTAATTACGTCAACTACCATAAAAAGTACAAATGTTAAATAAAAACATGAAAATCAATGCACATGTGACACTTTTTGCATTTTGTCTTGCATCTTAAGATTGCTTTAAGTCTAAATATCATTGTTGACAGCAGGTATTTAATCAAATTGGAAGCAATTTCATTCTAGCTTCATTGAAGACAGATTTTCAATTAATTTCACTAATTGGGAAGACACAATGTGTGATTTTTTTGTTTTGAACTTTTATATATGAATCAGACCTTTTGTATGCAAAGCACTTCATTTTTTATTAATTCCATGGGAGACCAAAATTTATACTTTAAATTCAAATTAACTGGAAAAATTTCCAATTAAAAATTCTTCACTACACTTTCAAAACCTTGCAAGTCTTGATAAACATGTTTAGAAGCAATGAAACACTAATCCAAAAAATTAGATTCAAGAGATTTTGACAACAGTACACACTGAATTTTGGTACAAGCAATAATAAGTGTATCGATTTCAGTCACCAGCACAAACACTCTACATTTGATAGTGAATATTGATCAAACTGATTTGAACTTCCTTCAAATTAAAAATTGATTTTTAATGCTGAGTGAATGTTTTTGATACTTATAACAAAAGAGACTGTGCATAGAAACTTGAATCATAAATCTGTCAATGTACTCTTGGTGCCATGTTACATATTCAGAGCACACTCAATACTGAATAGAGTGTACATTGGAATAGATCTCCACCATAACTTCAAATCTGACCTCAGTAAAATATTAGTATCCAGCCATTAGCTAAGGGGGGTGATTCTCGCTTTTACAAATAGCTTCCACTTAATAAAAGTTATAAAAATAAAGAACATTTTCGTTCTGACACAAAGTGACACTTGAACTCAATAACCGAAACACTATTTGAGTGGAAAATGCAAAAAGAAAACTATCTGACAAGATTTTCACAAAATATAAACCGCCATTATGAACTGAATATCCGGTATGGTTGACACCTTTATATATAAACGTATCATGTTTATGACACTAATGAAACATTGACAACAGTCGCCTGTCACAACACAATAAATTAAAACAGAACAAATAAAATATAAATACCAGGAAAAAGTCACTCGCCGAAATAATTTACACGATACACGACCACGCAAAAGCGTCAAGCAGGAATTCGGAAAAGCAACACACTAAATTAAATTGAATAAAATTCGACCGATTTGGAGGGAAAACATTCGATTCATTGCTAAAGGTTGCCATGAGATGGAAGAAGCCAAAGAAAGATATAGCCTTCACAAGAATTAAAGGTGAATGACCAGAAGGGTGATCAAAAATCTGATGGCAACGAAATAGCAGCGTCACGACTTCCTGAAATGCGTATCTCCCAATAACACTTTGACTGAACCATAAAGTGACGAACCGTTTTTCAACCAATGAAATGAGGGGTCTTACAGAAAGCTGGAACTCTCAGCTGTTCGGTGAAAACAATGACTGCTCAAAGTCCGCGCGCAGATTGGTCAGTCGTTCCTATGACAACCTTTTGTTGACAATCAGATGAGTCATGGACGAACCATCTCGACTGTTCTCGAGAAAATTTGGCATGAATTCTTTTGGCTAAAATTTGGCGTTAATTTCGAAGATATCTGCCATTTCGTTTCTGGATTCCAATCAACAAGTTGTAATAGTGCTGCTGCTGAGTGTAGTCGCCATATTGCTACTTTTACCGACTATTTGACTGCATTGCTTTTTAAACGTGTTTTTTGCAAAAATCAATAATTAACATTGCTCTTTCTCAATTTATTTCTTGGATTTAGTCTTTTTGCGTTTTGATTTTTATTATATTTTAGATTTTACTTGGAATACGTGTGTACTTTCATGTTTTTTCCAAAGAGTATAAAAATTCATTGTTTTATTTTTTGTTCTCAAAAGTTATATACATTTGTTAATAATGAGACTACTCATCATTGGCGATTCTATGGTCAAGTATTTGAAAGAGTACTTGACTAATGAATTGTCTGATCATGAAGTTGATCTCATTTCATTTCCAGGTGCTACGATAGAAAGGTTATCAGGTAAACTTGGTGGAATAGATAATTATGATTGGATGTTGTTTCATATAGGAACTAATAATCTTTGTGGTAATGCTTCTGAAATTCTTCAGAAATACGCAATACTTTTTCAGGAAATCTCGCGTCTACATGCTGGAGTCAAGGTGGTTGTTTCTGGGATCATACCTCGTGGTCCTAATTTTTTTTAGAATTTCTATCCCGTTGTGCTCTGTCTTCTCATCTGATGTCCGTGAACGCAAAGACAAAAGTTGTCAATGCGGAAGTGGAAAAGGCTTGCCTGAGCCGAGAGACGTTTTATTTTTGTCAGTCTCTCGGTTCATGGGAAGGTCTTTGGGGCAGAGATGGATTTGCATCTCAACAGAAAAGGCAACAACTACCTGGCAGGAATGTTTGTGAAAACGTTAAAAGGACTTATTGCTATGGATGCTGCAATCTGTAAAAAGGTTAGTTCTTTGCCTGTTCAGTGTAACTTGACACCTACTCTCTCTCTTAAACCTCTTGTACTCCTAACGATATGCAATAAACAGTAACCTCCCGAGGACTTTGAGCGGTCATATTTTGCACTGGTCACGTGACAGTTCCTCCCGTGTAGCCCGTTCATGAGATGAGGGTGGCTCGATGGATCAAGCTGCCCTGAAACTAGCGCCTCAGCGTACAGCGTAAGTGTCCGACAAGTTAACTCTGATTGGCTCCTCATATATATGTTGTATGGTTGTTGTTAGTAGTATTTCTCGCCAACTTATAATAAGGGGAGGCAAAAATGAACTCTTCTTTTAAAGAGCTCCTCTTGGTGAAGCAACGATGGCCAAATGGCTAAAGTCACTTACCATCAGATTGGCGTTAGCGGCGGAGGATGACTTCACGAGTTCGAACCCAACTGGCGGAAATATTTTTAGATCATCCAAATTATTTTAAAACAATTCCAATTTAATTCCTTTTGATTCTAAATTACTTTTCCTAATTTTTAATACCCTTTTCTTATTTTTCCAAACTTCCGTTGATTTTACATAAATAATCTAAAAACCACTCCTGAACTCACTACCAGCTGATATTTTTCCGCCCCTCTGCCGTCCCCTTTGCTTTAGGATGATGGTGTTGTATCCATCCCTAGTTTAGGACCATTCTGATGTAACAAAAAGCATACATAAAGCACTAACTTATATAATTATTAACTTATATAATAAAAGGATACAATTTTCGGTTCAAAATGTTAAAACCTTTCGAAAACCGTTCCTATCAATCAAAGAGATCTGCGCCAAAACGTAGATAAATAGCCAAATGAAACACCTTTACATCTCAGGCACATGATCGTACCAGCCAATCAGAGTCAACTTGTCGGACACTTACGCTGTACGCTGAGGCGCTTGTGCCCTGAACAACTTTTGTTCGTGACAACTTTGATTTGCGAATACGTTTTCATCGCATAGCCAATCAAAGTTCACGCTTGTTTAAAATATATCAAACGTCAATTACCAATTTACATGAAGTACGCGTCCATAACTATTTTAAGATTGAAATTTATACACAATACGGTAGCCCAGTCTTTAATTTTTTAGCGAATAATGAAGAAATTAATTTCAACAGATAAATAGACATGATTTATACAAAAATCGAAATGCCGAACTAAGAATTTTAGTACACGAAGCGATTCCAGGAATACATTAGTTGGATTGAACTTGATGATTTCTATGAAAAATCTGGACATTTCTTTGCTATACGCAGACAAATTACGAACCTGTCTGGCAATTCATCTCCAAGTTATCAGAATCTAACACAGGATGATAGAGGTTCCTTATCAAATGATCCAAATAGTTTGAGCTACTTTTCAAGAAATCAACGGCAAGTATGTTAAAGAAATACAATGAATTAAGAATGCCAGTTCAAGATTCCTTTGCCAAATTCAAGCCGTGAGCTCAGTAAAAAGAGATTCCTTCTCTGACTCTCCAAGTAAAGTTCGATGGTCAAGCAGGAATATCAGCTCTATTGTGCGACAACCTGTTGGGCCTGGGTGGCCTGGTGGGTTTGCGCTTGGAATCGTCGATCCGCGGCGGCGTTGATCAGGGGGTTCGATTCCAAGTCTTACCCATAAACGCCAGTGTACACACCGGGAATGTGCACATTAAATCTGTAGGCCGGAAACAGAATAAGAGCAGAAATAACAGATTTTTTTTTCACATTGTGTATGTTATTTGTTTGTTTACCGTCATTGAGAGTTTTGTCGAAACAAATAAGATTGATCTCGCGATATTTTTTTGGAATCATGGCTCTATGGACTAAAGAAAATTAAACTTTAACCATGTGTAAAAATATTTCAGCAGTAATTTTAAATAAAATATTTTGCTACTTTTTTTTATTTTAATTTTTAGTAAGAAGAAAGTAAACGAGTAAAATATTTTACTATTATTTATTAATAATATTTTGATTTATAGAATGTTTTTTTTCTATATCTAATTATTTTTATTCATTAGTACAACATTTATTATTGTTTAATAATACTATTTTTATTAATATTCTTTTTAAAGAAAAACAATAAATTAAGAATGCCCTTTCAAGATTATTTTGCCAAATTCAAGCTGTGTGCTCAGTAAGTAAGTAATAAGTAAATGAGTAGAATATTTTATTATTTACTCCGTAAGTAAGTAGCAAGTAAATGAACAGAATATTTTACTATTATTTATTAATATTATTTTGATTCATAAGATATTATTACAATATCTATTTATTTTTATTTCATAAGTATAATATTTATTATTATTTAATAATACTAATTTTATTCATAGTTTAATATTACTATATTTTTTATATTTATTATTTCAAAATATATTTCAAAGATACATATCTTTACAATTGCAGAATACTTTACAATTATTATTGTGTTTTACAAACAAGAGTTTTATGGAAGCTTCTGTAATTAAAACTTGTAGTTATAATCGCTTAGTCATTCTGTTCTAATTATAATTAAAATTGTGATGATTGTAATACTTAGTTTGACGCCTACGGTTTTTTTACGCTTCATGTAGCTAATTAATTGTACTGTTTTAAGACTATCTTATTTAATTTATTATTAATTTATCGAATTCGCACGTTCGAAAGCGAGTCCGTCAAAAAAAAAAATGTTGGAATACCTCTTCTTATTCACGTATCTAGATTCACACCGTCCAACTAAAAGTATAATTTCACTTGAAACAATGCCTTGATTGAGAAAAAATGCGTAATTCATTTACATGAGGATAAATCTTCATATTTGTTTAGATATTATTTCCGAAATTTTTAAAAGGAACACCTACTTTCAGTGTTATTAAAACAATTCCCATGATGTTGCTGTCTGGATTGCATTGTCTCCAAGACCATCAACTATGCTTCTCGCTTGTATATTCACTGACTTTGAGTCAAAAGGCTCCAATTCACTATCAAAATATTCAAGATGATCAAAATTGTGACGAAATTAAACAAGGTTATATCTGGTGAATTGGAAGCCTCGATCTTTAAGTCATCAAACACATGGGATAAAATGACTTCTCCAACATGATGGCGGCAAGCCGACCAAAGAAGCGCACGTCCCAATTTCTTTAGTACACTGACGCAGGCTGCAGTAACATGACCTGTGTTCAAAGCCGCCTATAAGGGGGGACAAACCCGACAAAAGTCGGGAGGCCCGGACGTTTAAGGTGCCCACGGCCCCAAGGTTTTTCCAAGAAATAATCTGCCGCATTTTAGGGTTATTTTCCGAATTTTACAAAAAAAAAAAAAAAAAATTGAACAGAAAATATGCATTTGTTTCAAGTTTTTAAAAGAGCCCCATCAAGATGATCTCACATTTTCAGCAGTACGGTCAACGACAACGATCTTTTCGCCCATTCCCCATCATTCCATAGTACCTTCAACAGGAAGAAGACTGGTTAGGTGACAAATTCCGAGACAAGAGATAAGAGCCCCTTCTTACTCAGTGAGGGGTTGAGTAGGAGAAAAGGATTGGGGCTGAGCTTCCTGGAAAACATGAATGGGAAACTTGAATTCCTGGAGTTATAGGGTTGTTTCGCTAATTTTCTACCCGCAACCGTCCTGGTATGACCTTTCTCTCACATCGACGATTGACCATAACGAGCGTGCGTATATGAAAAACTACCTGACGTTTTAAATGCCCTTCAAGATGTAAAAAAACAGTGTAGTTTGTCGCAAGAGGAAACGGCAAAATTAAATGGATTCCTCAATTATTTTTCAAAATTTGAAACTTAAATTCAGTTAAACATTTATAAGGACATACTAGAGCAAATTAATTCAAGAAATTTAATCCTGCAATCAAAAGATATCTCCCTTTATATCAAAATGAATAACATTGAAGCGTTAACTGAAACAATAGATAAAGATTTAAGAAAACAATGACCTGTATACTTAAATAGAGCTAAAGAGACAGCTTGGGTATAGATACAGAATTTTCTAAAAAAAGAGGACGATTATTAGAAACCAAACAAGCAAAACAATTAAAGCCTGAAGTATTAGAAATCAAACAAAATTCAAAAGTTAAGTTTTTGATATAGTGATCAATAAAATAGTTTCTCAGTCAGAATCAAGGTGTGAGCAAATGAAAAACATATCCAATACACTCGAAGCCATATTAAAAATAAATTATAATTCTAATGACAACAACAACGCACTTAAAAAAATAATTGAAAGCTATCCAGATGATTTAAGCCACAGTGTACAAGACCGTTCGCGAAGCTACTTTTTCACATTCAGCCTAGTTAAAAAATGTAGAGGCATTCCACTCTACCTTTTAAATATCTATAGATTAAAATTGCAATCTATTTTCCCATAACTTTGCATAGCTTCAATAATTTTTATTTCTCTTCCCATCACTGTGGCATCTGGTGAAAGAGGATTCACTAAACTATCTATAATCAAAAATCATTTACGATCTACTTTGGGTCAAGAAAAATTGAATCATCATGGAATGTTTTCAATTGAGCATGAACTGGGGTCCAAAATGAGTTTCATTAACGTCATCGATAAATTCATTAATTCGAAGAATATATTTACTGCTCCCTCCTCAGAACTGCAAAAGTTTTCTGAGGTTTTACTAGTCTTCAGCGTACAAGGTATGATTTTTGCATGGGTGTTTCTCTTACAATATCTATCTATAGAGATTTTTATTAGATAGTTTTCTGATTATACTTCATTATCCTCATTGAAGTCCTGCTAAATCGCAAATTGGACACACATCGGGCTTTAGGCGTAGCATATACATATTTTCCTTAATTACTTTCCAGTTCATTATTAATTTACTGTGTGTTTGCTTGTACATTTCTGAAGTTCGGTATTTGTAAATATATGGATACTTGGAAAAATGAAAACTTCCTACAAAAAGGAAAAACTCAGGGGTGCCCGGGAAATTTATGGGCGGCCCTGCCTGTGTTGAAAGAAGTTGTATCAAATGTCATGTTCACAATTGTATGTGTGCATTGCCAAGAGTTGAGCTGCTCATTTATTAAATCAGCAATGATTGGGCCACATTTACGATCACTTCCTTGGGAATATACTGGCGTATCAAGAATCTTTTGCTGGTGAACGTTTCCAACTACAATGGTGAGACGTTCTTCACTTTTGTACTTATTGGACAATGATGTTGAAAGTTTTAAATCCAAATGCAGTTGCATATTTAGGAATGCACCACTGTTCCTTGCAGGTAGTTGAAATCTTCATTGCAACTTGCCTTCTTGATCTATCTGCTGTTGTGTAATATGCTGCAATTGTAGATGTCTCTCCTCCTATAAAGTCATTAATGCTTTTGTATATGCTGCTTGTTGTGCTGGACTCGTGTTTAAATGTGTTGCTAGGGAAACAAGATTATCTTTCATCACATAATGTCGTGTGGAATGAATAATGTCAATCCTGTTCTTTTATTTTGTTGATGACTTTGGGTACTTGTTGATCGTCCTTCAAAAGGGAAATTTTCCACATCATTTGTATCACTTATTTCATCACAATCATTATCGATAGAGCTGAGAATATCACGTAATATTAAGTTGGAACTCATTTCTATATTCACTTTTTCCCTTCATATTTGTTGTAGCTGTAGACACTTTTCTTTTCGTTTGAGTTTTTCCGCAAGACTTTTGTCATGTGATCCAAATGTTGCCAAACAGTCACTTTGCATTGACTGAAGGAAGGCAAGGTCTTCTTTGTTCTGTATTTGCTTTTCTACATTAGCAGGCCATTAAGAAAATGTTAATGCTAGTTTATATTCCTTCTGTTTTAACTTGTCTATAGTATTTGGTGCAAGATCTTTGATTAAGGGATATCTTAACTTTGCCCTGTCATCAAGAAGTTTTAAGTTTTTCACAAGCTTTTTGTTCACTGATTATTGGGATATTTGCTTTTTGATGAAACAGCTTTTCTTGGTCATTTAGTCCTATTTTCTTGGACACCTTCTTCAATATGATACATTATACACCTAAAAACTTGCAAATTAGTTGGAAGTTTGGAGCCATTTATTTTTGAATCATCACAAGTTATCTTGCTTCCAAGACCAAAAATATTTTAAGTCAGTCTGGTTTCCATAGGGAAATCAGAACAAAAAGTTCAGTTAAAGTTAATCCTGTGTACACTGTCCAAATCAGAATCAAACTAGCAATAAACAAAAGTTGAAAATCAGTTCATAATGAAAACCACATGTTGAAATAAACAGGAAATGTATTGAAAACAAAGTTAAAGCTGTCAGTGTTACCACATGGTTCTGGCAACAACTTAAACTTGGTTGTAATTGATGATGATGCTGTAATTGATGATGATGTGGACCCCCTAAAACTGTTTGAAAAACAAAAAGAATTGGTATGGTAACTTTTTACAGGTAATGGAACATTTTGAGATTGGGGACAAACTGATTTGTTTCTAGAGGGGCGTTTGATGCACCCTAATATATGTGTGCGTGTGCATGTGTGTCCCCCACACACCATATATGCTCAAGTAGAGATTAAAAATTAGCTTTTAAAAAAAACCTTCAGCATAAATAGAAATAAAGGGGCATTTGATTCCTCTAAGTAATGATGACGGCATATATGACCTAAATTGCCACAGAAGTTCGCAACAAAAAAGGATGCAAACGGATTGATTGTAACATCGAGAAACAAGAATGGGTTTTTTGGAATTCAACTTAAAATGTGCAAAATCATTTTTGTTTAAAATATACTGAATTTCAATTTCGCTAAAAAAAATAATTTGGAATCGAAAGTCATCTTTAGGACACAAATGACTTTGAGAAATTCCTCATTAATTAGGCGCTGAGCGATAAAATCGGGACATAGGAAAACCGTGAGATCGGAAAAAATCGCGATATTACGATGACCGTGAGATCTGCGCTAGCTAAGGGATGACTGAGTAAGATCGGAAAATATCGCTATGTCACGATGACCGTGAGACCTGCGCTAGCTAAGGGATGGCTGTGTGAGATCCAGGGTTCATACTCTATCTATGATAGTAAAATTCAAGAGTTACTAAGGAGTTTTTCAGGAGTACAGTACAGAAAATTCAGGATAACGAAAAAAAAACCAAAAGTAACGAACTAACAACCATTTTCATAAACTATCTATCTTAATTGTATACCTTCCATAATGTTTGATTTATCTTAAAATTGCATTAGCATCAAACATAAAATGTACTTACCATGACAAACATTACAATATCAAAACAGAACAAAAAGATCTCAAAACTTAATTTTAAATACTTTTTAATGCCATATACATTTCATTAAGGTCTTCTTCACATTTTTTTGAGTTCACTCACTTTTTCTTTAGCATGATACTTTAAGGCATTTGCTTTTGGTATAAAGCCGAGAACGCTTTTTTTTCTGTTTTTCCGAATAATCATCAGAAGTTTTATTAAGTTCCCAAAATCATCTTAAAATGTTTCTTTCTTTTTAAAATTGTCAACACCTTCGGTTAAGAGGTTTTTTTTTCTCAACCCGTTTTATTCTTTTTACATATTTTTTGCTCCTCTAGACAGACCTACATATTTTAGACGAGCACCTAAAGCTGAAATAATCAATTCTTTAAAGATAATCAGTTTTTCCAAATCCAACCACAAATCTTAGAGGGTCGTCAATTACTCTTAGCCACAATTGTTTTGTTCCCAAGATTTCCAAACCAGTAGGTTTTTCTTTATTGAAAACCCTCTCTCAACACTTGCCTGCCCATTTGAAAGTAGAACTTGAAATGTGATCCATAAATTAGAATACTTTGAGTTTGAAAGAAATTCATAATGAAATAAATCAAGCCAATCTACGAACGGATCAAAAACTGTCACTGCAGCAGTGCTTTAATTGGATTGTAGTATCCATGCAGCTAAAATCTGCAACGAAACTACTGTGTTCTTTCAGAATACTGTCACAATCCACTTGACACATCCTGCATGGGTCAAATAAAGTAATATACTTTGAAGCTCTCTCATGTTTAAATTTGCCTCTTTATTAATAAGCAATTTCCCCAAAGATTTAAACAGGACATATTCCGCACTAGATAAATGTAAGTGGGCCTTTTTTTTGTTGTTGTTAATTCTAATAAAAATGATCTCCAGTGTAAATAAAACTCCATTTTCTTTTTGCGACTGAACTTATATCTTTACTTAAATATTAACTTTGGTTGCATCTTTTTAAGATTTTTTATTTTCAACATTCACATTTAATATTTTCAATGAAGTTTATTTTTTCTTCAAATTCCCTTCATATAACTTTAACATGTTGATTTTATGTTTTGTCATAATTTTATTTTTTGCTCTTCGATTATTATTTTTCAGGAGACAAAAAGAAATATCAGGAGAAAAACTTAATTTTCAGGGCCCTTAGAATAAAAAAGCAAAAGTCAGGAGTTTTTCAGGAGGAGTACGAACCTTGGAGATCGGAAAAAATCGCGATGTCACGATGCATCGCCATCGTGAAACCGATGTGGTTGTCGTCCTCACACCAGTTTTTCACGAAAAATCGATACATCGCCCAGGCCTACCTACTAGTACATAAAAACGTCACTAGGACATCCGGTTCTTCAAAGCTTGAAATATACTCTCATTGGCTAGAAACACTAATGACGTCATATTCTTAAAAACGGCCAAAATCACGTTAGAAAAACGCGCGGAAAATTACTAAAAAGCGGAAAAACATGAAAAAAACCGCGGAAGATTCTCATGCCTAGTACCATTATAAAAATAACTAGACCAAAGGGGCCAAGTGTGAAGCGTCTGAAAGGTAGGGATGTGACATCGATGTTTCATAAAAAACATTGTTGTATTTACCATCGATTTATTGGAGCCTATGGAACATTACATCAAGGAAATTTAACATCGATGTTTTTACGTTGTCGATGTTTTATTTTTGAATGAAAAAAGCACCATAGTAAAAATTAACAACAACAAAAAAAAAAAAACGTGCAATTACGTATTTGTAAATGATGACGACATCTGTCCCATCAGAAAGAGTTTTTTCCCTAACTGGTGAAAAAAGAGGTCGTCTTAAGGTGGAGAAAGTTAACGAACTTCTCTTTTTTACGAACTGTAAATAACAAATATTGAGGATAATTATAGGTCCCAATATTTTTTTTTACAGTACATAAAAAATAAGTTTGTTGTGTTTTCTCCCAATAAGTTGATAAATAATTAATAACTAACAATAATTATTGTTATGTGTACCTACCTAAATATACTTATAGTTGATAGTACCTATGTCAAATTGTTGTAAATATTATTTTCTTTTATATTATTCAATTTGAAAAAAAAATAATTTGTTAATTGTTTTTAAACTTGTTTTAACAGTTAAAAAAAATCTTAAGTTTTAAATTAATAAACACGGCAAATGACAAATTAAATTCCCCCCCCCAACGAACATTAATGTTTGTGGTTACTAAACCAAATTTAAGAAATTGGGGGAGGGGAGTTTAAATGTACTGTGTGGCAAAAGTATATCTTAAATCTTGAGGGTTAAAAGATCAAATTTTTGCCAACCTACATATATTACATATAAGCTCAGATTTTTTAAACTACTCTCTTGACGTTGTACCAATAAAATTCATTTTGGTTTCTGAATGCAGGTGAACTAAAGTATGCAGTCTTTTAAAAATTAAGACTATAGCAATGATGTTATTAATGTTTCATTCACTTACTAGAGCAGGCCTCGAAATAGATTTTTTAATACAGGTGCACCTTGTGGGAAAAAATTAGGTGCACAGTTATATTTTCATGTGCACAGTGCACCTGGGTATTTCGAGCCCTGTACTAGAGGGCAGCCCATCAATATGACATTGCCATTTGTTGACCTCACCAAGAACATAATTAGAAAGTGTTAGCTAGCGAAGATGTGCGTGGCCACGGGAGTAGATAGAGGTAGGATATTTCAGATTGTTCTACAAATACGTAAAATCTACAATGTAAATAGTAGACTTAATAAGGAATTTGTAGATGTCAAGGAGTGTATGTTACTTGTTCGCCAACTTCAAGGAATGATTCTCTAAAACATACCACAAGACTTAAAATCTTTAAGGATTTTCAGCAAACGTTAAGGTTTTTAAAAGATCTTTACAAACTAAATTAAAAAATCAGTCTTTTGTAATGTCTGCAAGAATGTTGAATTAAACTTCCATGAAACTGTGTGCTATATCAATCCCAAATACTGAATTGAAGACCAGAGAAACTAATTCTATAAGCCTCTGAAAATTTTCACCACTCAAAGCTGCAAGTGGGTACATCACTTTATACTTTTATGATAAATTCAGATCCAGTTGTTTCACCCACCAGTGGTCAACATCATTGTTGTTTATTCAAACTAACATAACCACATTCATTGCCTATATTCTAAAATATATTTCGTTATGTCTGGAAAAGAATTGACAAATGAATGACATTCATATACTCGCAAAATCATGTAATGCAACTGGGTCTCACCTTCTGTTATCATCTTCAATCCATAGACCACAATGACAATGAGCTTATATATTCAAAATTGAAACAGTTGTAATCTTGAATTCAGTACATACATTCATCTTTTGTATACAAGTAATAGAATAAAATTATAAATAAGTTAATAAGTCTTCAAGGAGAATGCAAGTTTTAACATTATCCAGTGAACTCTACTATTTTACCAGTTTGCCAATGCAATGAATTAAGACATGAAGTTTATAAAAAATAACGAAAATGTCTAATGTTTTTCCATAAAAAGATTTATTAATCATTAATATGTACATAACTCACATTCTCAAAATTACAACAAAAATTATGTTAAAAATCTTTGGCTTCATTTGAAGTAAAAAAGATGTAATATGAAAGACAAATTGAGTAAATTAGAAGAGTGGTAAAACAAATAAAGAAATTCTACATCAAACAAGTGGTTATGAAGCTAAGACAATCTTTTACCCTTTTCAAAGGCATGTTTGAGAGACCAGATTTTAAAATGCAAATTTAATTGAATATGCAACAAGTCAATATTTGACAACAAAAAAACATCTCAAATTGCTCAAACGAAAAAAATTAAAGCAATTTATTTCATACAATGTATGAAACATATTGTTAGAAATCCTATACAAGTGGAATGTTAAATTAAATTTTGGTTGCGTCGTTTGAGGATATCTTGAATCAATTTAGTGTGATACGTTTTCCATCGTAAATTTCCGAAATTGAAGCAGCCTATCTTGTAGGACCCGACAACTACTTTATGTAGCCGCGCTTCCAGCTGCACACATCCATGCAGCTTGGTTCTTGAAACATCCATATCGTAGAAGTGTATACATAAATCAGCGTATGCCTTCAAAAATGGTGCTCCAAAGCAAGCAGGGGGAGGACTTCTTGCTATGGGAGAAAAAAAAACATATAATACAAATTTAAAAGTTTGTTGTCCTGATTAAGAAGAAAAATTTTAATATTTTTCAAAATCCAGGAAAATCTACTGTCTGCCAACCATGGAACTGTTCAGGGTACATGGTCTGTCCCTGTCTCAAGCCGTGGATATAGACCATACCTAATTTTCTATAGGGTATATTTGAGATGTTGCGTATATGAAGGGTGAACTCAGCAAATGCCAGTTTACAGAAAAACGCATTTAACAGGGTTCCCACCCTATTTCAGAAATGAAATTCCCAGAATTTTCAAGACAAATTTGTACAAAAAAATTTTGCCCTTAGTATAACGCCTCATGTTTTCCAATTTGCCACATTCGTACATTTTAGGACAAACAGGAAATATATTTGTCAAGATATTTGCTTATTGTCACGATGTATGCTAGTAAACTATCACCAATATTCACAAAATAAAGAAAAAAATCCATTTCGAGAGACACCCCTCTTCAAAATAAACAAGACCTGTTTCTATAGTGACGGTTAACACCCCGAAGGTGTACGCGCAGTAAGCATGGTAGACAAACAGCAGGAGTATTATACTTAAGGCAAATCAAACTTTTCAGCATTTTGATATAAAATACAATGAGTTAAAAACAGCTTAACTTTTTTTGTGGTAAATAGAGTTTGAAATTAGGAGAACATTTCCATCATTAGCCAAATTTCTTCACTTGGATGCTTTTTTGAAATATATATATATATATTGGTTGTGTATAAACAGTCTAATTATAGTGCAACTCCAATGAGAGTCGATTTTGGGTCAGTCAATTTTTAAAAAGCTGTGAAACCTTGTTAAGAGAAGATTGCTATATTAAAAAAGCATGAATCCAATTAGTATGGATGTTCCCCCACCAAGAATGCATTATCACTGCTGTTGCATTCAGAACCAAACAACAAACTTAGTTGGGGGGGGGGTACAAGGGTCATATTTGGCCATACTGCACCAAATACAATATGGACAACATCAGACAGTTTTACTCACAGAAGAGAGAAATACACAAAGAGAGAAATTGAACTAGCCAACGACCAACTTAGAACCAGAATCCTTGGTGTGGAAGCGATTTCTTTTTGTTACTACCAGTTCCCTAATGTAACTAATAGACTCATTCAAAACTAAAAGAATCAAATGTCAATTTCCTGAGAGCTGGGCTTTTTTGTTAAGTAGGGTATGGACTTTTAATGAATTTCCATTTTGAGGCTTTTTATTCTTTTAAAAACATTTGCTTTGGGTCCGTTTATTGCATTTACACTACAGACGGTAGTATTTAGTTAAAAGTTTATTGTTAAAAGAATGAACAGTTTATTGGTCAAAATTTGGTCACCAATGAAAATATTGCATTTTGCAGTTTTCCATTTGCACATTTTCATCATATAGAGGTATCATTAATTTTTATTCCTTCTTGGAAAGTTGTCATTGGTACTCGAGATGCACCAAAATTTTTTGGCAATAAATGATCAGCAATACAAAGTCTCGAAACAAATTACCCTTTAAAGTAAAACTGTTCATTTACAAAAAACTTTGTAAAATTAAGAGTACTGAGTAAAAGCAGACTCTTAAATAACTTAAGAAGCATTTAAATATCGTTTTTTAACTGTCAGAAGCATCATGGTACATACAGAATCAAGCAATGAGAAAGTGGTAGCTCAAATGCAAATAGTCTTGTAGGAATACAAGAACTACTAGCATACTTCTCTTTAATTTTGTGAGAAACCACAGAAACTTTTACTTTTACATTATTTTGAAGAGAAGCATTCCAGTATACTTAGCAAAATGCAAAAATTATCAGAAAAATGTTTTCCTTACAAAATTAGAAAGTCAATGTTTCTTTTCAAATAAGCATGCTAAATATGATTCTAGACACATACAGATTAATGTTAAGGATAAGAAATATATTTTTAAATTAACACCTTGTAATACACCTAAATTCTGTTTTTACAAGATAGATATTTCCTGAAGAATACATGTAAAAAGACATTGTCACTATGGAAGAAAAGAAAATTGATTCTGAATCTAAATAATTTAAAAAAAACATATGAAAATATTTGGTTTAAACTTATTATTTTATTTCAACAAAATACACATGTAACAATATGTAATAAAAATGCATCAAAGTAAATTTGCATTTGAAATATAAACAAATTTTAATGAACACAAAAAAAATGTTTTACTTTTACATGATTTTTTAAATTTTCACTTTCTGACAATAAACAACGCATTTGTTTGCATGCGACAGGAATATCACTGCTCTCACTAGAAATGATGTGGACATCATCTTCCTCTATTAATTAATTTCTTTCCGTAATCTCGAGCAAAAACAGCCCAAATCTCTTCTGTTTATGATGTTTCACTGGTTTTATGAACAAATTCAATTGTTAATTGTTGTGTTCGTGTTTTGGTTAGGACGTTATATAATTCTCTGTAAGAGACCGTCAACAACTTCAGTTCATATTGAAGCTTCCCAGCGCGGTATAAATAAAATAATATTTTATTTATACCCAAATAAAATTTTCTTGGAATTCAGGCAAAAAATTAGAAATTGACTTGGCCCGCTTGTGTTAAATCAAAATGACTCGCGCAAAAAGAGAATGAAATATTTATTTTGAATTCATGTTAAATAAAATGTGTGTAAAAACAGAATTAGGTGTACTTGAAAGCAAATCGAAAACAACCAATAGTTAAAATATTCATAAGCAAACAATTGTGTGTTATTCTTCCAATCAATTGTTGGGAACAAAATTTGTCCATAGAAACATTTGCAATGAATGACGCATAAGAGGCAGCAAATTCTACAAAATTACAACAAAAGTCTAAAAGCATCTATTGCAAGTCTTTCCAAACTTTACATAAAGTCCTTGTGGACATAAAGTATGGTATAAATGAACTGTTTAAAAGGCTTAAAACATATAACATGATGTTATTAAATGGTATGCTATTTTGGATAGTTTATTATTTTATTACAATTCTATTTCCATTAAAGATGACTCAACATCAAAATGTAGAAAACTCCCATGGTAATCCATCTCTATCAATTACAAAATTCTATTCATTGCAGAGAACAGAAAACGTAGCTCTCATTCGCGGAAATGGAATGAATGGGACAGGAGATGTAATCTGTTTCTTTTTTTTAATGCAAAGGACAGAAGATGCAATCTGGTTTTTTTGTTGTTGTTTTTTTGGAAAGAGAAAGTTTACGTGATGTCACAATCTCTTGCGAAAATATAAAAGATATATTCAATTTAAAAATGATTTATTTAAAGAAAATCATATTTTTAGGTATCAATCTAAGGTAAAATTTTTCACAGATTTCAAATCCGTTAAAATTTTTACTTCGTCTTTAAAGTCTAGGAGATAGAAAAAAGAACTACATAACTAAAGGTAGAACTTTTTTTTATCCCCTGCTGGAAAATCATTCCTCTGCACAAAATAAAAACAGAAAAAATAAATTTAGAATGTCATATTTTATGCGGTTGCCCATTCCAAAGAAAACAATTATAATTAAATTTCATTTTAAAATGTTCTAGATCAAATTTTAAAATTCGACGTGACCCAAAAATTGCAAAAAAATTTGGACTACCTGTGTGCCAAATCTCATTGCTGCAAGTGCCATAGAATCGTCAAGATTTTGCGGCAAGAAACAGACAAACACTTCCTTTTATAATAGTAGAGATTTGTAACATGCATCTCATGTTGGAGGTACAGTTGTTGGTTGTTTCACGGTTTTATGCCGAAATGGCTATATTAGGCCAAGCTTTGTCAGACACAAGACATAACACAATGTGAGGGGGGCATTTCACAGTATTTGAGACATAGGTGTGTCCGTAACAAAGCTTAATAAAATGAAAAATTAATTACATATATTGAGAGAGCATTCTAAAGGACATAAATATCTACCTAAAACTGAGGTGGTAGCAACTGTTGATGAGTTTTAACTTGAAAATAGTTGGAGCTCAGTCACATCAATCCCTGGCACCAGAAGAATGCACAGTTTTTATGTTGATGATGGCAAAGTATTTGCAGAAGTTAACTCCAAATATATTGAGAAAAGATGTTGGGGATTATGATAATCATTAATCCAAAGCATTTCCAAACCTGACATTGAAGTAGGCACTTGGATATCTGTACTTAACAGTACTAAATGTTACCAGAAGAAATATTGCTTGTTAAGTTTGAACTTCAACCCATATCAACAAACAAATTTAAAGCTATACCAAAAGCAGAGTTTGAAGAAATTAACTGGGACACTTATCTGTCAATTCTACCCATTGACCCACCACTAATTGGTACTTCAGCATGTTGTTTTGCATATAATGAGGAAATAGCTAAAAAAATCATCAATCATAGACACTATTGAATTGTAAAACAATTTTGTTGTAATAGTCTGAACACAGTTCTCAGTATTTTCATTAATATTCACAAGAGACAAATGTGTAGTCCGTAACAGGCTTGTAAACAAGGAGTTATGTAATAAATAGTTCATTTAAAATTATTTTTGTCCTTTCCAAATTTTATTTTGTGGTGCAGATATTTAATATATGAACTAAAATGTAAAAAGAAAATTTTAATAGATAGAAATAACAGCTAGTTTTAGAGGGAATGCCATTTCCATTCAAGTAAAAAAATCCATGTCCCTTTAATGTAGAGTCCGTAACATGCAATTAAAATGTCTATATTTAATACAAATTTGAATTTTTAAAATATTTTTCAATGCTAATGTTTTAATTACATACTAAAATATAAAATTACTTGAAGTTCAGCTTGAACATTTTCACTCTAATATAATAGAAGCTAATAGATCTGAGTATCTGTAGAAGATTTTTAGTCACCATAGCCCCACAGCTACTTCTACAACTGTAGAAAACATATTTTCAGTAGTTTAACTTAGTTTCGCACTTGAAAAAAGCTGGATGAGTTGGCAGGAAAATTATAACTTATTTAATTATTCAATGATCCTTAAATTTTATTTTATTGAATATTGAACAATCTCCCCTCTTTTTAAAACATTAGGTTTTAATAGATTTGTATCAATAAACAGAAACAAATAAATACAAGATCCAATAATTTTATTTGTTTTAATCTCACAAAAATATACCCGCCATATTTCTTAAACTATTATATCAATGTTTTACATTAATCATGGAAGTAGAAATTACATATAAATTTGATATATCTTCTGTCCAACAAGTTTAAACATACAAGGGCAACAAATTTAAATAAAAATCCAATTTAAATATTTATTTTTTCACTTTGCTGATAAACACACAATTAAACATGTATACCTGGATAAATTAAAATATACTTTACCTGATATAGTTTCATTGTAAATGGTCAGATTATCAACTGTCATGGTAAATGATAGTCCATAATCATTTGGAAGGTAAGTCAGATTGACACAACCTACAACCATAAGACAAGAATAAATTAATTTACTTCAAAACAAGCACAAAGCATATTTTTAGCAGGCTTTTGATTGAACCAACAATATTGATTTTAAGTTTGCTTACAGCTAAAATGTAGGTTGCAATTGATGTAAATATCTCTCCAATATCATATAGCTAATAAAAGTGGATCCAAGACTACAACCCTGGAACCAAGCAATAACAAGATTGCCACAGTCCAAGCACTTGTGAAATAGTAGTACAAAATGTCTCCTTTGAAACCGTACTTCATAAGCAATTTTATCTTTCCCAAACAAAATGAATCAGCCAAAACACAAAATGCGCTAATTAAATGCGAGACAGTCATCAAAGATCTCCTCGCCAAGGAATTTAAACTTTAAAAAATAATTTTCTTGATAAGATCTTATTATTGGGTTTGCAACTAAGTTCCTGCTGTTTTTTAAAATTTTGGCATTCCTCATGTCATTAAATGTTTTAAATCATTCAAAAGAGGATGTTTTGTTTTTTTGTTCGAGTTTATGTTAATTTTCAGATCATTAAAATGGAATGACAAGTTGTGAAATATTAGCATTTTTGACACCTCTTCTTTTTGCTTTCAATCAAGGTTCTTTGGCCGCAAAAGCTGCTTGCGACATTTATGCTGTGTATGGAGAGGGTGCCATAGCTGAAAGAACTGCTCGTAATTGATATGCCAAGTTCAAAAATGGAAATTTTGACCCCAAAGGCACACTTTTTTCTGGTCGTCAAACGACACAGCAGGTGAAACAAGATCTTCATCCGCATAAAACGATGTTGCGCATATGGTGGGACTGGGAAGGGATTATCCATTACGAATTGCTTGAACAGAACCAAACGGTCAATGCTTGTTCAACAGATCGAACAGTCGAAACTTAGTTGCCAACCTGATAATTAAGAAAATTAATTTCCAACCCTGCTCAAAGTATAACTCTTACCAATTCAATGACTAGAGGAATTAAATCAGTGAGTGCGGAAACCTTGTGCACGAAAGAGAGAGTCCAAAAACTTTGGAAACTGACTTAATTGTACAATCTACGGTTGGCAAATAATGTGTGTAGAGATTGCATATTGGCTTCAGTTTGCCTATACAGGCAAGGCCGTATCCAAGGGGAGGGTTTATAGGGTTCAAATCCCTCTCCCCCAAAATTTATCCTCCCAAAAATTGTATTGACGCATTTTTTGAAAAATAAAAACATTCACTTTTAAAATTTTATGATAAATATATGCAAATAAATTCAGCAGTGGCAAATCGAAAATACTCTCCTGAACATTTACAGGTGTACTTCATAAAGATGCTAAAATGTTACACAAGTACAATCTAAAGTGAAATCATTTTTACTACAAATTCGTTTTTATTTTACAATACAAAATGACGTTTTCCTTCTGATTTTGAAAATCAATCAATGACATCATCAGTGTTCAAATTTATCTCTCTATGAATGCACATTAAGGCCAGGCCACTCTGTCGAGTTTTGCCTGTTGAATTCTTTAAATTGGTTTTCAACCTCCTTGGAGTGGAGAAAGTTCTCTCTGAAGTTGATGTTGAGACTGGCAATGTTGATAAAATTTGAAGGAGTTTACCAATGTTTATTGCACTTGAAATAACCTTCAATATCAGAGTTTGGTTTTTTATTTACCTTTTTACACTTAGACTGCCAAATACAATATTCAGCATTAAAAGTAGTTGGTTGAGGTAGGATTTTTACATAAAATGTGATGCATTCTTCCAAATCCTCTGGACTAGTTGCTAGACATCTGCTAGGAATCAGTTTTTGTAACATTGAAATTAAATTGTTATGTTTTGTAAATCTGTCACAAAGCTGGAACCTTACATGGTCTAAAAACTGTATATATAGATTCAACTTGTAATATTCTTCACTTCTCTATGGGTCTATTTCCCAGTCATTCCACCACTTTGAAGGACCAATGAAGAAGCTCCTTCAAACATAATTTTAAAGTCTTTGCATTCCTGCGAAAATTATCAAGGACATTGTCAACATGGTCGCATGCTTCTGACAGATCTGCATTGACCTCTTGCAGGACTTTATATAGCGGCAGTGTGCACGAAAAAAGCTTCACAGTTACAAACAAAGGTAGCACAAATTTACTGCTTCGTAGAGCGTGCAACAGTTGGTATGCATTTCTAGCAGTCTCAGCGTCAGCTGAAACTTCCACCTTTTCTAGGGCAAGTATTACTGCTGGGTAAAACTCTTTAAACCGAATAATCCTTTCATGTTTATGCACCCAGCGGGTCTCACAAAAACACAACAGGGTGGTACGTTTTGACTCAGAAAATTGATCAATTATTGATTCTTTTAAAACTTGAGTGTGTTGTGCAGAGTTGTGGGAAAATGTTGCAACTGTCTGAAGTGTGCCTAAAAAGTTCCTAATTAAAGGTGAAGTAGATGAATTGCTTAAGGCAAGGTTCAATGAATGAGCACTACAGTGAACATAAAGTGCCATGGCATGATCTTCTCGTATGCAGGCTTGAGCTCCATGCAAATAACCACTCATCGCAACAGCACCATCATACCCTTGCCCCATCAAAAATTTACAATTTATGTTATTACTTTTTATAGAAGAAAGGATAAGCTTGGCTAAGCCTTTACCAGTGAGATGAACAGTCGGCAAAAATTCCAAAAAGTCTTCTCTAATGCCTCCCTTTTCTTTCATCAACATATTGTAAGCATATTGAAACTTGTTTGTATTATATTTTCACAAATCTGAATTAATTTATTTTTAATCAATGGACTTGTATATTGTGCATTTTCGAAACCCGATTCCAGATGTTTTTGCAGCACCGAATCCCCAGAAAAAACTCTGAATCTCAGCAAAACATGGAAATTCCCATTATTGGCATTGCTGTCACTCTCACTCATTTTCATATTTTTTTCTTGGCTTAACCCTCTCTTTATCGTTTTTTTAATGTCCTCTGCTCATTCGACAAATTTATAAAAATGAAAAGGTGGGGAGGAAATATAGGCTTGTACAAAGGAATCCAAATATTCAAGACTTTTTTAATCAACCCCCCTCCCTGAATCAAAAGTGTAGATATGGCCCTGGATACAGGGTCAGGGAAAATACATGGGATCATCAAAATAAACAATTTGCTGTGATGTCACAAAATTAAACTTTTGGCAAAATAAATTAACTGAACCATTTATGAATTACAAGGGATGATTAAAAAAACAATTTGCTGTGATGGCACAAAATTAAAATTTTTTCAAAAGAAATTAACTGAACCATTTATGAATTACAAGGGATCAATTAATCTTTCAAATAGAATAGCTTTTATAGAGATGGGTAATTGGTAATTTTTAGTTAATGTCGTACTAGAGCAACACAACGGGCTATTGACAAAGCTCCGGGATCAGTCCCTTAAGGGAAAGACCTGAGGGCAACACCTCGTAATTTTAAACCACGGTCAGATGACAAAGCAACACCTGAGCTGGCACCCTACTCTCCAAATTTCCACGCCAACCCAACCTTAAGAATTTTTTTGCCACGACAAATTTTAAGGTGCACTAGCCGCCTCTAGACCATACACTTGCAAACATACATGCCCGGACCCAGATTCGAACCAAGAACCTTCCGATCTAGAGGCTAACACCTTAACCACAAAAACGGTTGGTCGGCTTTATAGAGACGGGAAGAACAGCAAATTCTCTCTACTAGACAATACTGCAAAAAAAAAAATTGATTGCAAAATGATTTGAGGAACTAAAATTTTGCAAGGTTGCTTTTTTATGGATTACTCCTTTTACCCCACAGTATCTATTTCTGAGTTAGGATAATGAAGCCAACAATGCTAGCATTTGTCATGCTCATATAGTCCAAGTCTTGAAATATTGAAGACCATTTAATGTATAAACCAGTCAGTGGATTATATTCATACAAAACTACTGGAACCTGAAAGCCAAAAAGAAACAAACCTGTGTCATTGAGTCCAACTCGAGGGGCTTCTATATGGGCACAGCATCCACAAGTGTAATTAGAACAAATGCAACCATAATCTGAATCCTCCACATTATGGCCTTGTTGAAAGCATTCACATACTGTAACTGCAAAATCGAATCGACAGGGTTCGTAAGAAAAAAGGCATTTGATGTAAGCAAAAGGAATATTACCAATAAATACAATTTTACAAAATTACATTAAAAATGTAAATTTCAAATTGCACAACTTATTTCTTGATTTTGTAAACAAGTAAAGGTATTCAGATATTTAGTTTGGAACAGATTTTAAAATTACTCAATACATTCAGGATCTCATTAATTCGTCAGTTATTTATATTTAATTAACATTGCATCAAAAATTTAATAAACATTAAAATTTTTTTTATTGGCGATTAGTTTGAATAAACTGATCTTACATGAAATTAGGAACAGAAAAAATAGCGATAGATTATTCATATTTCACTCTTGTGTGCATCGATTTGTCACAACCACGGAAAATAGTGAATTCGCCCACAAATTAATCAGCGTGGAAACAGTTGATAACGCAAAATCAAAGGTGATTGCTCTTTTTTTTTTAGCTCTCAATCGGAGAAAAGTTTTTAAAGCAATATTACGACAGACATCAAAAAACAGAAAAATCAAACTTTAGAAGCGCAAAAGCAACATGTGAATAGAGAGTTGAGATGTTCAAAGTTGAGTTGTATATAAATTTTATGTGACATGTGGCTTTGCTAGGATAATTGCCACATTTCTAGTTGCCTGATAACAGAGATTATGTGTGCTAAGAATTCCGTAATTCCTTTAACAAATTCAACAACAGAGAGGCTTTCCTTGCTGATACAATTTTCATAAGCTGATCTCTGATATCAAGCACGGATATAATGTGTGAGGTAGGTAATTGGTAATTTTTGGTTAACGTCGTACTAGAGCAACACAAAGGGCTATAGACGACGGTCCGGGATCAATACCCTAAAGGAAGGATCCGAGGACTACACCACGTAATTTTGAACCACGGTCGGATGACGAAGCAACACCTGAGCCGGCACTCCACTCTCCAAACTTCTACACCCACCCAACGTGATGACTTTCGGACACGACAGATTTAATGTGCACCAGCCGCTTCTATATAATAAGAGTGGCGACACGGGACCAAATTTGGCCCAATGCGCATGCGCGGCAGCCATTTTTCTACCAGAATCGTCTCAAAAACGGTTGCTGGGCGAATTAATATATCATATCAAGGAGAACAAAAAGCATATGATTGTTATACTATGGATACATTCGGTATAAATGAATCATATAAACGCTCAATTACATGCATAATTGATGAGAGGGATTACACAACGCGCAAACTTAGATTGCGGGAAACCCCACGTTGTTCAAAAAAAGCTATTTACTTAAAAAGTCTTCAAATTTATACTGACAAAACAGTAAAATAATAATAAATAAACAGTCTAGAACAAGAAATAGAACATGAAAAAGCTATATTTTCTTTTTTATTTAATGTAAACACGTTTTTCTCGAACACACAAAAAATTCCCATGCTAAGTCTACGGGAGCTAGGAAAAGACCGCCTTGGGCGGTAGAAAAGGTCTCTAAGCCAATCAGAAAGTGTTTCCCGTATGTCTCCACTCTTATTATATAGGCACTCTAGCCGCTTATACACCATACCCTTACATACATCCATGCCCGGACCCGGATTCGAACCAGGAACCTTCCGATCTAGAGGCTAACATCTTAACCACTATACCGTTTGGTCGGCTGAGGTAGGTAAGAATTTTAATTAACATCAACATGGGGGTATTGGCAACGGTCCGGGAAAAATCTCGAAGGGAAAGATTAGAAGACTAGTCCAATGGCGATAAAATGTGCGATATGGGTTTTCTTTAAAGCTAAATAGCTTCTCACGTTAGTGTAGTGGAAGTTAATACGACCCAATTGATTCCGATCGTCATATGACAGTAGCATATATCACTTAGGGCAGGCATAGGCAACCTTTGCAAAGTTGCGGGCTAAATTTTAGGCTATTAATGAGGTCGCGGGCCGTAGATAATAAGTAATTGTGAAAAAGTAATAATGATAAGTTTTATTTTATTTATATATCTATAAAGTAGAATGGTAAAGTTACATGAACAGAATAATATCGTATTGATTAAGTACTCACTTACAATCACAAGAAAATAATGAGAAGTTCGAGTTTCAACTTGAGAAACAAGATAATCAATGTTGGGATCAATCCCACTAATACACAGACGAAGAGTGTTTACTAAATTTTCATGTGTAAGCCTGGTTCGACACTTCGATTTATTAGTTTTCATCATGGAAAAGAACTGTTCACATCGACAAGTGCTTCGAAATGCGCAAATCATTTTTCTTGCAAATGCTCTCAGCTGTGGGTACTTTTCTTCGGCAAAGTATGTTCTGTAGAAATCATTTAGCTCTATGTCTTCAAATTTTGACTTCAAATGAAGCTCGATCAATTTCATTTGCTGGTGTGTGGGAGCCTTCTCTTCGTCACTTTTCATATTAGTAACAAAAATGTTAAAGCAGCTATCCATGTTTTCAAAGTCGGAAAATCTATTAAAAAATTGCTCCGTGAGTGATTTTAGTTCTTCAGTATATTGACTGTTATCAATATTTTCGTGACTAGATAGTGTTGAAAAAGGATAACAGTTTCCAGATCGCATTTGTGGTTCTCACAAGCGAATTTTGTTTCGGGACGCTTTCAGATGGCTGTGAAATTCGTTTACCAACTGACCTTGTTTTTGAAGCTTCAAATTCAATTCCTTTAAGTGACCCGTGATGTGAACTAGAAATGCTAAATCACAACCATTTCTGATCACTGACTTCAGGCAATGATTTTCCCTTGATTTCCATAATATCGGCTATTTCCTGTCTAATATCGTAAAATCTTTTTAGCATTTTGCCTTTACTTAACAACCTTACTTCGCAAAAATATGTCACACCACCATGTTCTGAAGAAAGGTCATACAAAAATGCTTTGAGCTGGCGATGGTTAAGCGCTCACGATCGGATAATATTGATTGCCTTTATTACCACATCCATAACGTTCTGCAATCGGATGGACTTAGAACACAAGTTTTGTTGGTGGATAATGCAATGTAGGATTATTAAATTGTCTTTTTGCACATTCAAACCAATTATTTTTTCTTTCCAAATTCCGATGAAACCTTTTAGTGAACCGACCATAAAGGTGCACCATCTGTGCAAACCCCAATTAATTTGCACCACTGCAAACCATACTGTTCAATAGCACTTTTAACATCATGACAAATATCTTCTCCAGTAGTGGTCCCTTTTAGAGGCTGGTAAAGCCAGTAATTCCTCAGTTATAGTAAATTCTTTGTCAACGCCTCGTATAAAAATAGCTAGTTGCGCTATATCAGACAAGTCGGTGCTCTCGTCCAAAGCAATTGAAAATGCTTGAAAATCACACACGATCAGCCAATTTTTTCTTGATATCACCAGCCATCATATCTATACGTCGAACAACAGTACATCTTGATAAGCTTATTTTTTTTCTCAAATTCTTTATTCTTTTCGGGACTTAAAATATCAGAACTTTCTAACAGGCACTCTGACAAAATCTCCTTCAGTGAATGGTTTCGATGACTTCGCTATTTGTAAGCTGACTATGAAAGTAGCTTTCGCAGCATTGTCCAGTTGTGTCATTTGTTTATTAAAAATTTGTTGCTGTTTTCGAAATTGGTGATTAGTTTTTGAATTTTATCTTTTCGCAATTGACCCGTGAGTGTATGCTGAGTAATATGCATACTAGAATAATGCCGCTTCATATTGTATTCTTTTTAAACAGATATGGATTCAGAAATCCCAGTACTGTTGATCAATATCAGTGTTTTTTTTTAACAATCACATCCGTTAGTAAGGAATGGAATTAAGAAGTGAAAAGCCGTTTCTCGGATACAATCAATAACGAAATTCATAATTATTATTCCTGATTATCCGTGGAATAAAATGGCTTGATGTGTCGCCGATAACTTGTCTGGCGACTTTAAAACCTCGTTTTGATGTAATTTGTTCAAGAAAACAGGCTCAGCCATCTCATATATCCAATACTAATTTTATTAGTAATAACTATATAAGGTAGTATTGGAAATACCTACTATTACATTTTTATATTCAGGTGTGCCGCAAATAATTCAAGATATTTTTAGTGTGCCGTCAACTAAAAAATGTTCAGAAACACTGACCCACGTAGTTCAGGCTTTTGTCCCCCCCCCCACACACATCTCACTCTCTTCTTGGCGAGAATACTTACCTTTTTTTCGACCGCGATTTTAAAATGTTTCGCGGACCGGATCAAAAACCGGGACCGGCCCGCGATATGGGGTTTGCCCATATATGACTTAGGGGATTGATCCCGGAACATGGTCAATAGCCCGTTCTGTTGCTCTAGTTCGACGTTAACTAAAAAATTAGCAATTGCCCAATTGATACCGGAAGTAGCGTTACTTTGCTTGTTTTCAGGAGAGGGTTTTCTGTGTGGACATAAACAAAATCACAGGAAAAAGAAAAAAAAATATTTCCTACTAAACCTGTAATTTGATTTATCATAGTTTTGACGATCAGTTGCAAATTGCTAGTCAGAACAAAATTTGATTGATTTGATACTGTTTTATGTCTCAAGAGCTATATTTGTTCTAGTTATTCACAAAAAACTAGACAAAATCAAGAAAGGACATGCACATACAAGGAAAGAAATACACCGAGGGTAAGTTACAGGAATTGAACAGAATGAGCGGCGAGTGGGGCAAAAGGATAATAATACTTTTTTCGCAATATATTTAACATGTATGTATGGCCCCGAAGTAGATTTTCAATCTCCAGAATTGACAGTATAGCACTTGATAAATACGCCTGCCTTGGTATATGTGGTAATCCTAACAAATTGGTAGACAAAAAAAAATGTATTGACATTTTTTTTTCAGTACTGAGGGCTTTTTTTCTAATCTATCGAACGGGTGCGAAATGCAGCGCCCGAGGAGGATAATTAGTGTGTGTTCGTGGTAATTTTTTTTGGCGAGTTATCGCTATTTGTAACTATTACATTTCATTAGTTATCGCTTTTTTGGCAAATACTTTGGCGTAATTTTTGGCTTTGGCTTCTTTGAGACGTTTTCTCATGGAAGTCATTAGTGAGTCATATTTTCCCCGTCTTTCGAAATACGAAGAATTGCTGGGGTGTGGGGACGCCATCGGAGTGGTGTTACATCATTTTTTTTTTTGTAGAATGGTGTCGTGTGGGTTCATGTGTTAAAAAGGAGAAACTGTGCAGATCTCCATTTTTTTTTAAATTGTTGAGTTGACAAAATGCTACAACCCACCTGATTGAGCAAAATACAAAAACCACTTTGCTCAGAATAAATGCTGACAAAACTGGCTTAATTTTGATTGTTAGGTGCCCAAAAACTTTCTTGTTTTAAACTTGCAATTCCTTTTTTTTTTCAAAGATAAATTTACATGAAGGGAAAAACACTAAAACCTTTTTTTTGCAAGAAGCAGTGACAGCAAATTTTTTCACGGGTATGAAAATAGGAATATTTCCAGCCCTCGCAAGATTTTTGACTGATAAAGAAAATTTTTATCAAGTGTTTTTTGGTCAAATAAAACTGTTTGAACTTTTAAAATTCAAACATAGTGGGTGTATCGTTTTCGAAACTATTTTGTATTGCATTGAATTTGAACTATTTAAAATTGTCTTCACATACTTGGAATTGCATTATTTACTGAGATAAAATTAATAAATATGTCGAAAATTCATTTACTGGTGTATTCGCGTTTTGTAATTACATTTAGAATTGATGAATTAGTACTGACAGTTTCAAATGTCGTGTTTCTCAAATTTTGCATAACTTTAGCGTTAGCTGGTCATATAACAAATATTTCAAACGTTATTAACTATAATTATTTATAAGTTTTGAGTTTAAACTCAGGAATTTTAGCATAAAATAGGTAAATTTAATGTATCAAAAGTTGGGGTTTTAATATTTCATACACATTTTCCACAAATATAACTAATTACGGAGATAGTCATTTTTCAGACTGAAATGATCAAACCTCCATTGATTGAAAAATGGACTAAGCGGTCGGATAATTAATTTTTATGACGTTTTAAATTTATTCAAATTGTTTTCGCAAATTCCGAGATTTAATATCCAGTGTAAAATTCATTTCAATTTCCAATGAATATTTACATAGTATAAATTAATAAATATCTTTATTTTCAGGTGACCTTGAGCGAACAATATTTATTGATAATTTAAATATTTGCCTTTATCATAAAAATAAGTTATCTAGTCAACATAAAAAGTACCTATTCTTGACCAAGGAGAGGCAATGGAGTCCTGATCAGATACCAACTCTCTAAAATGACACATAACAAAATAATGAATGAAAAATTAAATAAAAATGCAATGCATAACCTTGAAGTCGAAAATAAAAGTTATGCATAATCAGGAAATTTAAATGTATTAAACCTGAACCCATAAATTTAACTTGAATCAAGATACAAATAATAAAATATCGATAACTTTTTAATAATTTAAAACCACTTCTTAATTGTCTCTATAATCTATATTATAAAACTATTATATATATAAACCAGTTCTCTGTTCTGTATACAAATCTACACCGTTTGACCAATCCACACCAAATTTGCTATACTTGCTCTTTAGAACCCTGCGAATTACATAGGCTACATAATAACCCCCATTATATTTCTCTTGGGCTTGTAGAGAGGCTAAAAACAATTCGAAATCCCCATATTAATAATATTGAGTATTTCAAGATGTCGGATATCAAATATGATACATTCATTCTTTAGAATCCCGCGGGAAACATAGGCTATGTATTAACCCTCGTTCTATTTGTCTTACGACGAGAGAGAGGTAAAAATAATTCGTAATCCAAATAGGTAATTAGTTACATATTTAAAGTAACGTCGAACTGGAGCAATACAACGGGCTATTGGCGACGATCCAGGATCAATACCGTAGAGGAAGATGCGAGATCTAAATAGGAATAACGTTCAGTATCTATATCACAATTTTATAGTGGTTAAGGTGTTAGCCTCTAGATCGGAAGGTTCCTGGTTCGAATCCAGGTCCGGGCATGGATGTTTGTAAGCGTATGGTTTAGAGGCGGCTGGTGCACCTTAAATCTGTCGTGGCCGAAAGTCCTCACGCTGGGTTGGCGTGGAAGTTTGGAGAGTGTGGTGCCAGCTCATGTGTTGCTTCGTCATCTGACCGTGGTTCAAAATTACGAGGTGTTGTCCTCGTATCCTTCCCTTAAGGGACTGATTCCGGACCGTCGTCAATAGCCCGTTGTGTTGCTCTAGTACGACGTTAACTAAAATTGCCATTACTATATCACAATTTAACTAATTCACAATAAATTTGGTACACTTAATTTTTGAGGGTTGCGAGTTTGAATCCAACAAAACCCATCTTGTACAAAGTAAGGTAAGGTAATTTTAATTAACGTTGTACTAGAGCAACACAGCAGGCTATTGACGACGGTCCGGGATCAATCCCTACGGGAAAGATTCGAGTACAACACCACGTAAATCTGAACCACGGTCAGATGACAATGTGAAAATTTAGAAAGTCTGGTGTCAGCTGAGGTATATGCTCGCCATCTGACCGTGGTTCTAAATAACAAGGTGCTGTCATCAAACCTATCTTTCCTTCGGAGTTGATACCGGACCATCACCAATAACCCGTTGTGTTGCTCCAATGCGACGTTAATTAAAAAATACCATCAGAATTTTTGTAATTGTAATTGTAATTTTTAGTTAACGTCGTACTAGAGCAATACAACGGGCTATTGATGACGGTCCGGGATCAGTCCCTTAAGGAAAAGATCCGAGAACAACGCCTCGTAATTTTGAACCATGGTCAGATGACAAAGCAACACCTGAGCACGCACCCCACTCTCCAAACTTCCACACCAACCCAACGTGAGGACTTTCGGCCACTACAGATTTTAGGTGCACCAGCCGCCTCTACACCATACGCTTACAAACATCCATGACCGGACCCGGATTCGAACTAGGAACCTTCCGATTTAGAGGCTAACACCTTAACCACTATACCGGTTGCATAATTTTTTGTGTTGAATGTTTTCGGCCGACCAATCGTAAATGGTCTACTTTGGAAAGGGCATGCCTACCTTTTCAGAGCCTTTGGTATCATGCGGTGCCTCAGTAAGCTTGAGGCGTCAGAAAAAGTTTTGTTAAAAATTTCAGGATGTCGATCGAATGAGCCAATTGAAATTTCATTTTCAATCGCAGACCCCTTCATCGGATTATTTAGTGTGTCGAATTCGAGGCCGGTATCGCCGACCAACCGGTATAGTGGTTAAGGTGTTAGCCTCTAGATCGGAAGGTTCCTGGTTCGAATCCGGGTCCGGGCATGGATGTTTGTAAACGTATGGTGTAGAGGCGGCTGGTGCACCTTAAATCTGTCGTGGCCGAAAGTCCTCACGTTGGGTTGGAGTAGAAGTTTGGAGAGTGGGGTACCAGCTCAGGTGTTGCTTCGTCATCTGACCGTGGTTCAAAATTACGAGGTGTTGTCCTCGGATCTTTCCCTTAAGGGACTGATCCCGGACCGTCGTCAATAGCCCGTTGTGTTGCTCTAGTACGACGTTAACAAAAAAAAATACCAAATTATCGAGGCCGGTATCTTTTCCATTCTTGTATGACAACGTGTTGAACACATTCTGATAGAGCTGAGTTTATCTCGAGATAGAAGCCACGACAGAATTAAGGTGCGCCCAAGATATGTTTTCCCTATGTCAAGCGATTGTTGACTATCCAACACGTCCCATATTCCTGTCAAGCGATTCTTGTCAAACGATTGGCGTGAAACTAAACATTTCTTCAAAGGTCATTCTGCCTTGAAATGATTTCAGTGGGACTCCACCAGGAAGAATGAATCATGTGAATACCGTCATGAACAGAACGTAAACGTATGAAGGTGTTTGGCTGTTCACCATTGTGAAACCCTCACCGTATTGATAGGATTCATGCGTCTCTACAGATTTAACGTACACCAGTCCCCTACTAGGGGTTGTGAATGACCCCATGCACTCCAATCATCATCCTTGCTTTGAAATGTTGTGTAAAGCTAGCAATAAACATTCTAAGCCTGAATATAAAATCTGAATTGTCTCAATGAGACATCTTCACATAGTTTGAGCTGACCAACCGGATCTAGATCGGAAGGTTCCTGGTTCGAATCCGGGTCCGGGCATGGATGTTAGTAAGTGTATGGTGTAGAGGCGGTTGGTGCACCTTAAATCTGTCGTGGCCGAAAGTCCTCACGTTGGGTTGGTGTGGAAGTTTGGAGAGGGGGATGCCAGCTCAGGTGTTGCTTCGTCATCTGACCGTGGTTCAAAATTACGAGGTGTTGTCCTCGGATCTTTCCTTTAAGGAATTGATCCCGGACCGTCGTCAATAGCCCGTTGTGTTGTTCTAGTACGACGTTAACTAAAATTACCATCACCATCACATAGATTGAAAGATGGTAATTTGGTAATTTTAGTTAACGTCGCGTACTAGAGCAACACAACGGGCTATTGAAGACGGTGCGGGATCAGTCCCTTAAGGGAAAGGTCCGAGGACAACACCTCGTGACATGTTTGAAAGAACTCCATAGTGTCCATAGTTTGAAAGAACATATGGGACATGTACTCTGAGCTGCAAAGGGTTACTGATGCAGTGAAACTCTAGTTTTCTAAAAGGAATGCTGATGAAAAAGTAGTCAATCTTGGTGTGAAGAACATTATGTTAACCACTTCAATCGCAGAATCTGAACACCGTCTGTATGATTAATTGGTTGGATCGGAAATTGAATTCGAGGCCACTGGCTTCATCAAAATGGGTCGGTATTTTTCCCATTCAATTGACACCTACAGATTTAACGTGCACCAACCCCGATGCACTCTCTACTTTTGTTTTCCCCCATGTCAAGCGATTGGTGACTCAGATGGTCCATGTCCAGATTCATGTCAAGCTTGGCCTTTTATATCCCGTCGGGAAAAAATAAAACCTTTTTTGACCTTTGATATCCGATCAGAAAAGACAAAAATTTGTCAAATAATTTTTCTAACTTTTTTGCCCGACGGGCTATAAAAGGTCCAGAAAAAGTTTGCATACCCTGTTATGATTTTGGCTGGTGGCTATACATTAGTTTTCTATAACTTCTGTTTTGCCACAACCCTGTTTCGCGGTTTTACCAGGCATGCGTCTATCCTCAAGGGATTTGCTTTGTGAAAGGCGATTGTTCGCTATTCAGCAGTGTAGTATTCGTTTTTTCATGATAAAATTTAATATGATTTGAAAATAAGAATCGTTGGAAAACATAGCATGCCTTTTTTATTTGATTTTATTGTTGTATTTAATAAAAAATAGAACATCTTTTGTGCATCATATAAATAGATTACAATTCCTATGCGCTAAGTTCTTGTGTTTAATTAGCGTAGTACAAAGATGTTATTTAGTTATGTTTATACACATATTTTTGAGTATGTATTCAATTCATTGAACGCGATTAACACTCTATTAAGGACATCCTATTTTATTTTAAAATAACCGGTTTGCAACTACAGATTACTTAGAGGATTTATTCTTTAAAAAAAATCAGTGTCATCGTAGTTGTTAACCTTTACTCACCATGTGCAGATCCCGTGTGAAATATAACAGGACAACTATACAAAATTGGAAATAATTAACTACAGTATTGTTTGAAAAGTACATGAGTACGAGTACTAAGGGGGGAACATAACTAGAGTTTTTATGAAAAACTGCAAATTAGAGCAACCAAACCGCCGGAAGAGTTCTTAGACGTGAATGGAAATATTCTACAATTAACTTTAAGTTTAAAGTGGCTTATCACAATTTCCACAGAATACCTAATGTGGCGTAGTGGAAAGTATTTTAATTAAAACAAATTTGATAACAATTTGAAGAGAGGAATAGAAATGAAGCACAGGTTGTATCTATTATTTCGAAAGTATCGGCAAGACATATTGCGAGGAGTACTAGAGTTTCGAGAGGTTTCCATTGAAGTGTGTGTTGAATTCTTCAGTTATTGGAGTCTTGTTTAGCGATTCATAGAAAATATACGCGTCAATAATCCATAAATAAAATTTTTAAACAATCAATATCAAAACTATATTTATTTCCTTTGTGGAGAAGTAGAGATGTAAGCTCCATGCATGAAAAATTGTGACTAAGCAATGGATTGCATGGAAAATAAAAAATTTCTGATTTCTCTCATTTGAATTAGTATCACTAAGAACTTATTTAACATATATATTGTTCAAAATATATTCTTTAATCATTAGATTCATGTTAAACCATTTGTAGAAAGTATGTGCATTTGTAATAGGCAAATTAAATTTTGAAAAAGAGCATTATTTTAAACAGCATACAACAATAACTCCAAAATATCCCTAAAGAAGGTCCTTATAGAAATAAACAAAAAACTTTTGCAAACTATTTTTAGATGAATTCGAACATTACATATATGTCTTATTTTTCAAATCAAAAGGAAATTTTAACATGGAGCAAGAGTTAGTACTTTTTACTATTAACACCAGAAGAAGGGAAGTGATCAGTATGACCGCAAATTAATTTGAAAGATGTATAAATATTTTACTCTCCCACCAAGGGCCATGGTAGCCTGTTTGCTAGAGGAGCGGATTAGCAATCAAAAGGTTTGGAGTTCGAAACTCGAACCAACCAAAGGCTTCTTCAGAGGCTTTCCCTTTGGTTTGTTTCTGTTGAGGGACATTCAAATAAGAGAACAGTAAGGTGTGTCATAGTTATCGTGCATTCTCTTAAAAAGAACGTGAGAAAGTGTGAAAACTAAACACTACACGAAATATAGCATTGGGACAATCATTTTTTCCAACGAAGAATTTATAAGAAAACTGGCTCCATTTTGTTTTGAAATAATAAAATTCCTGTGTTCACACCCTGTGTTTCAACACTGTTCCGAAATATTACGAATATCTCTACCCAGACCGGGATTCGAACCAAGGACCAAGACGATGTGCGTAATAAGGGATTATTCCAATTTTCGATACAGTTACGCTCCTTCATTACTCGCCGACACTACATCAGTTCTTGGTAACGCAAACTCACAAAGAATTGTGCAATTTTTCCAGACGTAGAGTTTTGAGTTTTTATTTTGAGTTTTACGTATAGAGTTTTGAGTTTTTAAGTTTAGTTTTGAGATTTTATTCCACATTGAGTAGTGCTTAAAGATTCTGTACATATGTTTGAAATCTCACATCCCCATTAAGTTTAGTTTATTTAAAAAATACTATAAAACGTCATTAATTGTTGTTTGTGATGCCTCTACCCGTTAACTAAAGCAGCTTCAAATAATAAATGCGATTGAAACTTTACTAACTAATCCTGATCCCGGGGCATGAGCTCTGCTACCGGGCGCGTCGGCAGGTGGCGGATAGCCGAAAGTCCTGAGCCGAAACATACTCAGGATATCCCTGAATATTGAATAAGGGGGCGCGGACCAGCTTCCGTTAACCCAAAGTGTTATGTGACCCGTGCTGATGGGTGTATGGTACCGACGGTTAATTGGTGCCTTTTACGGAGCCTCCTAGAGTGCTTGGCGACCTCTAGGAGTAATTTGCCTTACCCTGGTATGCAGGCTCTGGCGGGGTGGACTGCATAATTCCTGCGGTATATACACCAATCTATGGAAAAAAATAATGAAAACAAAAACCAAACTACCGACTCCAAAGAGGAAGATAATCAGACCTTGATGGAGACCCAATCCTCAGGATCAGGCCCTGCAACCTCACAGACAGACCTTGAAGGAGATCGAGATCTCCAAAAGATAGTCTTGGGGCTTGACAGGATTGATATACAGAGGAAAAAATCTCTGAGGCTGCCAAAAAAAGGCTGACCAAAGAAAGGAAGTTAGCTGAGGGTACATGGGTAGAGAACAGACCCAAACCAAAAGCCAAAACCACTCCAAAGGGAAAGGAGTTACAGACCCCGATCAGGCCCTCTACCAAGAGACCAAGGTCGGATGGTAGTACTCCCCACTCTCAGGAGAAAATGTCAACAAAGAGGGCTAAACCCGGAAACGGGGCAGACCCTAGTTATAGTGACATCTTATCGGCTGTGAAGATGGCAGTTGTCGTGGAAGGATATCCAGACCAGAAACTGTCAGAAGAACAGCTGATGACCTTCCAACTAGACGCAATGTCTAAGATTGAGGGCGTTCCTCCGGGAACAGGACCTCAATTCAAATATTGTCGTCTGGAAGGAGGAGCTATAATTATCCTCTGTGCCGACTCTAGCAGCAGCCAATGGCTGACCAGAACTGTTAGAGAAATGTCACCATGGAACGGCTTGTCCCTCCTTGTTGACGAGGCAGGTAAAATAGTTAAAACCAAAAAATTTATAGCCAAGATCCCAGCTATATACAACAAGTTCTCCGGTAAAGAGATTCTACAAAAAGTAGAAGCTCAGAACGGAGGACTAACTGCCACAGAATGGGGAATCCTCAACCAAAAATCTGGTAATGAGGGTAGAACCATTGTGGTAAGTATCCCAGAACAAGATGCCAAGACCTTGATGGGTAGAGAATGTAAATTCTACATAGGCTTTACCCAAGTGCAGGCTAGGGCTCTGGAAAAACCTGCTACAGCTTCCACTGACAATGTCAATGAAGCTCCTGCAGGCCAACCTGCAGCATAAACGACTTGCTGCAGCCAACCTCAGTGGGGTTTTCCGGACTGAGGGAATCCACATTGCCCTAATCCAAGAACCCTGGCTGTACAAAGAAGGCATCAGGGGATTAAAGGACAGTGGAGGTAAGTTAATTTATGATTTTGCAAGCTCCTCTCCAAGAGCTTGCTTACTTATTAACAACAACATCGATGCAATGCCGATCCATGAACTTTGTTCTAGGGATTTGGCAGTAGCAAAGATAACTCTTCATAATGGCGGGAGAACCAGAGAAATCTTGATAGGCTCTGGGTACCTGCCATATGAGGAAAAAGATCCTGTGAGTGCAGAGCTGAAGAGATTGTTGACAGCGTGTGCAGAACAGCAATCGGGATTGATTCTCGGTTGTGATGTGAATGCACACCACACAATCTGGGGCAGCTCCAATATCAATGACAGAGGTGAAGCTCTTTTAGACTTTGTACTTGAAAATAACCTAGATATCTTAAATGTAGGAAACAAACCGACCTTTATAACTAGTGTAAGAAAGGAAGTACTTGATATAACCTTAGCCAGCCCTGAACTAAGTAGTTATATTCACAATTGGCATGTTGATGAGAAGCCTTCAATGGCAGACCATCAATTTATCCACTTCTCACTGAAATCTGAATATCACTGGGAGAAGACGTTCAGAGATCCCAAAAGGACGAACTGGACCTTTTTTTACAATAAACTCCAGAATTACCTGGAGGACTTCTCTCGGAAAATCTATGATACTTACGATCTAGAACTGTTCGCAGACGGCCTGCAGCAGGCAATCTATATTTCATATACAAATAACTGTCCCCTGCTTCTAAGGAAAGGCAAACAACCAAACTCATGGTGGAACCAAGACCTTATGAGGCAGAGGAAGACAGTAAGAAAACTTTTCAGGAAAGCAAAGAAATCTGGCAAGTGGGAAGAATACAAGTGCCTACTTTCAGAATACAACAAAGCTGTTCGAATGGCCAAAAGGAATTCACGGAGGAAGTTCTGTGATTCGGTTGAAAGTACCGCTGAGGGCGCTAGACTCCACAAATTCTTAAAAGAGATACACCAATATTGGTGGGGACCCTTAAGAATAATTCCGGTGGCTATACCAAAACTGGCAGAGAAGTTATAGAGACTCTGGTTGAGACACATTTTCCAAACTCCAACTTGGTACCTAATGAGTTAAACCCTTCTCCCCTGGGATATCCAATAAGGGTGAGAAGGGAAAACTGGATAGTTGCCAAGAAAATTTTTACTGTTAAACAAGTACTATGGGCTATCAACTCATTTGAACCATATAAAACTCCAGGACCAGATGGGATAATACCGATTGTGCTTCAGAAATCGGCCGATCTCATCTCACGGGTCTTGTGTAAAATGTTCAGAGCTAGTCTAGCTCTTGAATATATCCCCAGACCATGGAGAAAGGCAAGGGTAGTCTTTCTGCCCAAACCTGGAAAAAGCCAATATGACCAGGCTAAGAACTTTCGTCCTATCAGTCTATCATCTTTCATACTTAAGTGTATGGAAAAAGTAATTGATAGACACATTAGGGATGTAATGAGGAGTACCAGACCTCTTCACAAAAACCAATTTGCCTATCAACCCGGTAAATCTACAGAGGTAGCTTTGCGACACCTGGTTGTAAAGATTGAGAAGACCCTGGAGTGCAAGGAAATGGCTTTGGCAGCTTTCCTTGATATTGAGGGTGCTTTCGATAATACCTCTTTTAACTCAATCGCTGCTGCCGCTGCCAGCAGAGCTATTGAACCACAGGTCTGCAAATGGATAAACTCCTTGTTAGCAGACAGAATTATTACAACAGAGTTGTTTGGGGCAACACTTCAGGCTAGACCCACTAGAGGCTGCCCTCAGGGAGGAGTTCTCTCCCCTTTGTTGTGGAATCTGGTGGTTGATGACCTAATTGCAGACCTCAATCAAAGCGGCATTTATGCCCAGGGATATGCAGATGACATTGTCGTCTACATATCGGGCATGGATGAGAAAACGGTGATAAATATCATGCAGGGGACCCTGAACAGAATCGCAAGATGGTGCTGTGAAAAGAATTTGAGAGTAAATCCTCAAAAGACTACTCTTGTCCCATTTACACGAAGAAGAACCTGCATTGACAAAAGTGATATACCTACCCTACTAGGGGAAAAAGTAAATATGCTGAGCGAGGTTAAATATCTGGGAGTTATACTGGACACTAAATTAACCTGGAATCAGCATTTGAAAAGTAAAATTAAACAAGCAAAAGTTGGACTTCTACGATGTAGAAGAGTTCTTGGTAAATCATGGGGTCTAAGGCCAAAGATGACCTATTGGCTATACACTATGGCTATTAGACCCATTGTGACCTATGCGGCTGTGGTCTGGTGGAAAAAGACGGAACAATTGACTGTTAAGACCAAGCTAGACAGTCTTCAAAGAGCTGCCTGCCTGAGTATAACAGGTGCTATGTCCTCCACTCCCACCAGAGCCATGGAAATTATTCTATCTGTCGTCCCACTCGATATCTTTATCAGCGGTGCTGCCAGAAGAAGTTCCTACAGACTGGAAAACGCTGGACTGTGGATGGATTTTGCCAGCCAAAAGTCCCACACCAGTATTAACCAAAAATTCTTTGACCCTATACTTTTGATGCCCTCTGACATCAAGGAGACAAGATTCCTCTTTCAAAGACCCTTTGAGGTACTTATTGACCTAAGAGAGGAATGGAAAGAGGAAAACTACAAGCTCACAAATGGAGACATTGTGTGGTACACAGATGGCTCCAGACAAAACGAAAAGGCAGGTGCTGGAATATGTGGGATCAGACCTAAGGCAAGGATTTCCCGAAAATTAGGAAAACATGCCACAGTATTTCAAGCGGAACTGCTTGCTATCATCTACTGTCTACAAGAATGTTCTAGAAGATCCTACTCAAATAGGAAAATCTACATATTCAGTGACAGTCAAGCAGCCTTAAAGGCAATAAACTCATTCCAAATAAGCTCCAAACTTGTTTGGGAATGTAGGAACATTCTACATGACTTGGGGACCCATAATAGGATCTTTCTTACTTGGGTACCAGGGCATACTGGTGTAGAAGGAAACGAAAATGCAGATAAGTTAGCCAAACTGGGGACTGCAGACCTACCTTTAAGCCCTGAGCCTTTTTGCGGGATCTCTAAGACTACCGCAAAAAGGGTGATAGGAGAAATAATGCTTAAAGAAACTACAAAAAAGTGGAAGCAAACCACCGATCAAAAACATGCAAGGCTTATGATTCAAGAACCTTCTATGAAAACATCTTCTCAGATCCTTCGTCTTAGCAGGGGTAAGATGAGGGTGATAGTTGGATTTCTCACAGGCCACTATCACCTAAGAAAACACCTTCATAGGATGGGAATCTTTAAAGAAGAACCTCTATGCAGAAAATGCAATATGATGGAGGAAACTGCCCACCACATACTTTTTGAATGCGAAGCTCTGCTTCACATAAGGCACTCAAGTCTAGGTCTTGGAACAGAACTTGATACAATTCACGAAGAACCTGTCAAAAGCCTTTTGGCCTTTCTCAAGGAATCTGGCTTTCTCTGACAGGAATATCGAAAAACAATGGGGTTTGGTGCAATATTCCCTAGTGGAATCAGCACCTAGGGCTTTCCTGACCTTCCCACTCTATATGACTATGACTATGACTATGACTATAACTAATCCTGAGGTTAGGATGGTCATGTTTATACCATCCATAAATTTCTAAGGAAAGGGGACTGAGGGGAGGTGAATTATTAAATTTCTACGCAAAACTCTCCAACCATAATAAACAAGCTATTTATTCCAAATCCCAGATACGACTACCGTAGAAAAAAGGTCGTTCAAAAAACGACCTAGATCCACTCTAAATAAATTGATGTTTGTACATTCCTTTTCCACTCCAAAATTGATTCAGAGTGTTCTGTCTTTTCATGTTCTGCCCCTCAGTAGACCGGATATACCATTGGAATCTTCACAATGGGGGTACAGAAGATTTCTCAGAAAAGTGTCTACTTATGGGAGACTGCAGTCCGGCCTTTTGTCAAGACAGCAGCGGACATCCAACCCCGTAGGCAATAGCTCACTCTTCTCTCTCGCACAGAAGTTCCAATATTTGGTGTCCTGTAATCAGGTGGAATGACTAGAAACCCCCACTATGTGAGGGGTCCTGATCTTAGAAGAGATAAAGATCCCATCTATTCAAGTTACTGTATGCGTATGCCAGTGGCGTGTTAGTTGAGAATAAAGATAAAGTAAACGCCAAACGGCATTCCTGTGATTCCTTTGTAAGCTGCACTCTGCCCACTGGAATCGTCTACAGGTAAATCTTTCTCTTCGAAAAAAGGAGTTGAATTGAAAATTTAGAACCATTTTCGAAACTATTATTATTTTTATTCTGCTTTACTTTTTGAAATGAAAACTTTTCAAACTGTTTAATCTGAAGTACGATTAAAATCTTACGAAACACACACAAAAAAAGAAGAAAGGCAATTAATAAAATTATGTGACGTAAATTCTAAGAAAAAGATCGGAAATAAAAAATTTAAAGGTATGGTTTTCGTTTCTAACAAAACCACATGACATACGTTTTAAACTACGCATACGCACAGCTGATTAGTTTAATATTTCAATACGTACTGAAAACTTAATTAAGTGCGGTAATTGTTGGAGTTTGAATGACTTGGTGAAGCGGATGACCAATGGGCTAGAAACGCGATAAAGAATTTGGTTCTTTCTCACAAAAATTTATTATAAATGGATAATTAACCCTTTGAAAATCATACTAAATAAAATAGCTTTTGCTAACAATGAAACTGGATAAAGACGTATATAAATGTAATTTGTATATAACTAAATTAATTTTTTTAAAGGGTGATGAGTACTTGTATAAAATTTATTTTTATTTTAAAAATTTACCAGTCTTGTACTAAAAACTTATACAAATTACTTAAAAGAAGTGACTAAACCAAAAACTGGTTCTTTAACACTATGCTGCTAGCAGGTGACTAAATTTTTTAAATCTGAATCCCCCAAATCAAAGTGTATAGCTTTTTTTATTTTATTACTGCTATATACTACCATTTAATTATAAACATTTCAGATAAGAAACAAAATATGTTTCAAGATAAATATGTCACATAATGCATCAAAGGGATATATGTATATTTAGCAGAGTTGACGTCTGTCTGTCCTCTATACAGATCTACACCGTTTGACCAGTCCACAACTCTGGGGGTAACGTAGGCAACATATTACCCCAGTTCTATTTGACCTAGGTGTTCAGTGGGATTTAAAAACAATTATAAATCCTCATGGGAATAACAATTTTAGATTATTTTTACGATCACTGAAGAATTCAGACCAACCATATGGTAGGTACACTCATCCTGTAAAAAACATTGACTATTATATATTAACCCCTATTCTATTTTTCTTAGGTTTGGAGAGGGGTAAAAAAAAATTATGTGATCCAAATTGGAATAATATATATACAGGGTGGTCCCGAATTCATGGTACAAACTTTAATGGTAGGTACAGGACATTGTAACAATGATTTATTGTATAGGAATGTATAGTCGCAAGTGACGCGGTGAGGCGTAAACAGGGGAAATAAAAGGAAAGAGAAATGGAGTGATCGGTTGGTATCATTGCCGGTAGAGGGCAGTAGATGTCTAGCCGCTGTTGAACATGATGCATCGCAGTAGGGAAAAGCGCCATTCACAATTGTGCTGCCGTAGACGATGGGTGACTTTACGTATGCAGAAAAAGCAGACATGCATTACATGTACGGCCGTGCAAATGGTAACGGCAGAGCTGCGTTACGAATGTATCGCGCGGAGTATCCTGATCGACGAATGCCGGATCATAGAATTTTTCAACGGTTACATCGTCAACTTTGTGAAACAGGTAGGTTCGACGTCAACAGACATGGCGCTGGTCGAGTAAGAGCTGTACGCACTCCAAGGCTGGAAGAAAGCATCTTGAACATTGTGGCTGATAGACCCGAGTCAAGCACAAGAACTGTTGCGCGTGACGTAGGTGTGAGTCATCAGACTGTATGCAGAGTGTTAAACGAAAATCGCTTACACCCCTTCCATTTTCAGAAAGTACAAGCATTGTATCCGGCAGATTATCCTCGCCGCGTGAACTTCTGCCTGTGGGTGATGCAGCAATGTGCGTTGCAGCCGGATTTCGTAGATTATGTGCTATTTACAGATGAAGCGACATTTTCACGCGAGTGTGTCTTTAATGCGCACAATTCCCATGTGTGGGCAACCGATAATCCACATGCGACGCGTCGACATGCGTTTCAACAACGTTTCAGTATTAATGTGTGGGCTGGTATTGTGAACGACTTTTTGATTGGCCCATACTTACTACCCACGCGGCTCACTGGCGGAAGCTATCTTATTTTTCTGAAAGAAGTGTTACCACAACTGCTGCATGATGTTCCGATCGCCATTCGTAACCGCATGTGGTTTCAGCACGATGGGGCGCCAGCACACTTCAGCATTGATGTACGGAATTACCTGAATGCCACGTTTGGTACTCGATGGATTGGGCGTGGTGGACCAGTCCCTTGGCCACCCAGATCTCCCGATTTATCGAGCCTCGATTACTTTTTATGGGGACATCTAAAGCATCTTGTTTATGAGACTCCAGTTGACTCAGATGACGATCTCGTCGCTCGCTTATCTGTAGCTGCTGCAGGTGTGCGTGAAATAACAGGCATCTTTGAACGTGTACGCCAATCGCTCCACCGACGCTGTCAAGCATGTATCGATACTGGTGGACGCAATTTTGAACAATTACTGTAAACATGACACTTGTCAACAACGCTTTCAATAAAATCTTTGTTTTTCCTTTCGGCCGTTATTTAACCTGTTTTCGCCTCACCGCGTCACTTGCGACTATACATTCCTATACAATAAATCATTGTTACAATGTCCTGTACCTACCATTAAAGTTTGTACCATGAATTCGGGACCACCCTGTATATATATATATATATCTTTAACATCACAATTCGACCAATTCACAACAAATTTGGCACACTCTTTATTTGACAACTGTGCTTAACACATGCTATATACAGTTGCAGATTTAGGGGGCTATAGCTAAAAGCTACACTAAGTTTACTATCTAAAATAACTTATTCAATTTGAAGCTTCGCACTACTGTGTGATAAACCATTATTGCCTTTGTATTTCTGAAAAGGTGCTTCATGTAAAATATAAAGCCTACTGAATATACCACCTACTAATAATAATCAGTAAGCTGTCTGGTTCCTAAACCAAATAAGTAAATAATATTCTGCCGAGTAGTATGTAATGGGTTAAATGATCAAATGTTCATTAATGCACCACTTCCATTATGATTACCTGAACCAAAAGAAATTCATTATTGATGACATATGAAATGATCACCAAAAACAAACATCATTTAGTTATCAAGAAACATAACAGTTGTTTTGATGAAAAGTTAACAATGTGAATTTATAATCATGGTGCAAGGAAATTCTTTATAGGCTCAGGTGAATTGTTTCTGAATTTGTATAATCTTTTACAAGCCATCTTGTAACTAAAGAAAATTTATTATTCATAAATACAATGATACAAAGCTCTGAATTTTTCTTTTTCAGGATGCAACTCCATTCTGTTTACCCTTATCCTGAAAGAGAAAAATTAATTATGTTTCCTCTTACATAAAAATACAATACAAACTTTTCCAATAGAATCCTAAAAACAAGAATTGTTTCTTTTTATACACTGATCTTTTTAATAATTACCCTCAAGTAGTTACCATGCTTTTCACCTACATGAATCTTGAATGGCTACATCTCGAATTTCTCACTTAAAATCATAGCAGTAACTAATGTTATGAATGTTTGAGGTTACTTTAAAATCATTCATATTCATTTGCTACTTCTGTGAAATATTTCTTGAAAATTTAATCCAACAATCTTGATCTCATTACATCTTATAATCATCACAATGCAAATGATTTTCATAGCTTAAAATCGCTACATATCGAATTTTCCACTTAAATTCTTAGCAGTAGCTAGACTTAAGAATAGGCAAGGCTACTGTATCCATACTTATTTGATGCTTAATTGAAATATTTCTTGACAAAACAATTTTTTTTATTCAATAAAGTCTTGAAGTTTCATTACATCTCATGATCTTGCAAATGCAAATTATTGAAGTAAATGTTTACAACCAGAAGCTGTCTTGTCTTCTCAACATTTAATGAAACTAATTTATTGCTAGATGGGTAATCAGTAGCTACAGAGTTTAATTCTATCTGTCTGGTTAAAGTGAGTATGGCATGAAATTAATCAATCTTCCAGAAGATTTAAAGCTTTACAGATCTGATTTTTCTGTAATTGAATGGAATTTTTGTAATTTTGAGCAGAAGTTGTACCGCAGGGTTCATATAAATCAAATTTTTTCAACCAATAGAATCCAGATTATTTTCATTTAAAGGTATAAATAAATATTCACTATGGGCAAATTGTTCTCCAGCCAATTGAGATAATATTTCATCAGTCTTATAGATATAATCCGTTTCTAAGCTCGTGGCAGCTGAAGAATTCGTACCACAAAGAATCATTAAAAATCCATCAATAACACTGTCGGGAAAATTAGAAATTCCTCAATCCTGGAATGCTTTGACAAAACAGTGATCCTAACTCCAGGGTTCTTACTGCTGTAAGTTGGAAGGCTGTATTGTTATATTGAGCACTCTGAAGTTTAGTGAAAAAAAGTGAACTTTTGATTCAAGCCTCATCTAGAGAATGAATATGGAAACAACGTTACACATTTAATAATATTTTATGTACAATATTATGGACATTAATACCTGCATTGAACAGAACCTTCTGTAACAATTGTAGAATTCAGTTCAACAGCCTTGGGCTCAGGTAGATCAACAGGTTGAATTAAACTCTCAGATGAAGAATTGAGAGATGGAAACTGAGCAGCAGGTAAGTCATGGAAAACCTGTTGCTTTTCATCATCAAGCTTGCCTGCTTCTTTTACCACTGCAACAAAGAGTTAAATGCTAGATGAAAGTTTCCTTTCCTGTTAAAAATGAAGGCCCTTATTTGCCATACTACCTTTCCAAGTGACTGGGATCTACAAAAATAATTATTTTGCTTCTTTTGGCAGTAGAAAAACAGCCTGTAGTTTAGAAGATAAGTTTTTGTGTTTACTTTCTGCAAAAAAAGTCTCTGCTTGCTTTTCAAGGGAGAGATAGTTATCGCGAGACCATATGGCTGAGATCACAATGCACGTCTCTTGGTTACAGTTTATTATGTTTTGCAACAGGTCCTCAAATTTTGAGAAGCATTTCTAAAGGCAATCATAGATGTTATTGGTACCTACATGAACCAGAATCAAGTCACGATTCTTTAAAGATGAAACCTTATTCGTTACACGTTCAATGGTAATTCCTGGAAAAGCTAGAACATGTATTACATTACCATGTAATTGTGATGGTAAATACTGATCTACGTATTTGACCATCGAATCCACACCAATAATTAAATCCTTCATAGTTGCACTACAATTTTTGGACAATTTACAGACAAGAAGAGCAATTAAGAGAAGGGCAGAGAAACTAGTCAAAGAAAACAATCAAAAAAGACTGCAGCACAAATGCAATCACTCAATTTTTAAAATGCAAAATGAACTCATAAAATAATTAAACAAAGAGTAAAAATCACGAAAGCGAACAATGGAAACACAGCGAGCGAAAAGCAAACAGTAAAAAATATTTGAGAACTGACATACACAAGAAATACAAAAATGAATATCACAAACAAAATAACTTTTAAAATAACAAAATATTATGTAAGAAAAAGGATAAACGATTCCAGGCAAGCTTCGCGATTTCAAGGAGCGTAATCAAATCCACAGACAGGCACCGAGCCTTCCTAAGCGACTGGCGTGATTTTCCACACGAACGTCTCAACGGAGTAAGAACTCCTTACTCTGCACTGTCTGGCTCTTAATACTGCGCATGCCTGAAGGTTTGACGTAGTAAGAACACTTTCATCTGCCGCCAGTAATGAACCCTGATGATCTGATTGGTCCACGTGACATGGCAGTAGATTTTGGCGATATCACTAATTTTTTCGATATTCAAGTTCTGTCGCCAATTAAATAAGCAACCCTTGTAGTAGTGGCGCGTACCACTAGCGCGTCTTTCTAGTAATGGCTCTTCGTTACGTGGACGATTCTATTTAGGACCGTGGGGAGGACAGGCGCCTCAATCCCATGATAGTACTTTCGCAAGTCCAACTTGATCGGCTAATCGGATCACATGACCTAGATACGTATGTCATCAAGGTTTATAGTTGTTGGCGATTTATCTCTTCCTTTCTGCTTTCTTCTTTTCTTTTCAGATCCATGGCTATGGGTGGGTAGAGGTGGGAGCCGAAAATTGTATCCTTTTATTATATAAGTTAATAATTATATAAGTTAGTGTTTTATGTATGCTTTTTGTTACATCAGAATGGTCCTAAGCCAGCGGTGGATACGACACCATCATCCTAAAGCAAAGGGGCGGAAAAATATCAGCTGGTAGTGAGTTCAGGAGTGGTTCTTAGATTATTTATGTAAAATCAACGGAAGCTTGGAAAAATATGAAAAGGGTATTAAAAATTAGGAAAAGTAAATTTGAATGAAAAGGAATTAAATTGGAATTTTTTAAAAATAATTTGGAGGATCTAAAAATTTTTCCGCCAGCTGGGTTCGAACTCGGGAAGTCATCCTCCGCTGCCGACGCTAATCTGCAGGTGGGTGACTTTAGCCATTAGGCCATCGTTGCTTCACGAAAAGAAGCTCTTTAAAGTATAAGTACCCTTCCATCAATCATACATTCCATCAATCTGCTTCAAAAAATCATAGAAGACACACAAAAAAAGACTACCAGACAAGTAAATAATCATAGCTCACTGTAGATCAAATGATCAAAACAAGTTACGAAAGAATCAAACTGAAGAATCGATTCACTTATCACGAGTTTAATATCTACCGACCTCCCTACGGTCCTAAATAGAATCGTCCACGTAACGAAGAGCCATTACTAAAAAGACGCGCTAGTGCGCGTACCGCATTTTTATTTTGGCAAAATGGTTTTCATTTTTCTCGCAGAATGTGTTCGTTCGTATTCGATCTATTGATTCAACTTCGCTATCCAGATGGAGATAAATTGTAAGCAAGGATTAGATTCAGGTAAGTAACCATGTTTGCATCTGTTTTCTTTACTATTTTCATATATTTCTATTTCCTACTAGTTTTCCAAATGGTACATTCTGTTGAGTCTGCTTGATCTGGAATACTACCCAGACTTCGAGGTTGGTAACTAAAGATATTAAATCATTTGCTTCTATTTATATGCATTATTCTTTTGATGATAGTTCATATTGCTTTTTGAAATGCATAAAGATCAATTCGCTTTAGCTATTTTTCCTACTTCCATCTTAAAACAGAACAACCTTATGATGAACGCTCTCTTCTTGTCAAATGCTTATTCTATTGCTATTTTGGTCTGGATTGTTGATTAGATTGGTTTATGTGGCAAATATATAAGCTAACGACCGTAAGGCTTAAGAGACACATTTAAGGAATATCTAGGTAAGTGACAGCATTTGTAACATTTTTTCTGGTAATTCATATTGTTATACTAAATGCAAATGGCATGCAGTGCTGTTATTATAACTGTTTTATCTGCTCTTGCATATTGTGTTTATCGTTGGTAATGCATATTTTCTACACGCTCAGCTTCAGAACACTACCCTTTGGCCCTGTTTGTTAATGTGGATGTACCTGGAAAATATGAACTAAAATTTAGGTAAGTATCTATTTTTGTATCTGCTTTCATTTATAACTATTGATACACTTGAATTTATACCTTGACTGTTCTTATTTCTTAACTGTCCTAACTAACCTATTTAGGTACAATACTGATGATTTTTCTCTTTACACACGCATATTATTATACGATTGCTTTCTTATTGTATGGTCAAGACTAACTCACTTAATACAATCTAAATTCTAATCCTCATCCAAAAGTGTATTCTAATATTTACTCAGAAAGCTGGTTGTTCTAATCAATGAATAAATTTTCAAAACTTAAGTGTGTGTGCACATGCAAATGGATTCTTTTCAATTATCAGAAGCATTGAGTGACTCCAAATTGTAGATTTATTTGTGAAAGAGAGTGGAAAAGAAAGAATACAACTAAAGATTCTATAGATAAGAAATAAGCTTGCCAAAAAAGAAGCTACTGCTGGCTTAGAAATAGCTCTGCTTTTGTTTTAGAAGTTAAAATTCATCTGCTCAATTGTGTAATCAATAATCGACATTCACTTGTATAATGTTTGTGATGAATACAATTTAATCTGTGAGCCAAGAATTGTACAGTACCTAAGTAATGTAAATACACTAACTACGGCTAATACAAATTATTTTTTCTGTCCCATGAAGTTTGTCTTAACAAGGTTTGACTACCTATATTTATGCTCTTGTATATCACATTTATGATTCGTAATCCATGTTTTCTGCACGAGTGTATTTTCAGCATAACATTTCCCTTGAGCCAGTTTTACAATGATGGAGAATTTCTATTTATATAGATGCTTGTATTGCAGAAAAACCTCAACATAAATTACCAAGAGTGGGATCACCTTCTATCATAAGTTTTATCCCAACAATCTTCAGGATTTTCAACTAGTTACCACCGTCCCAGTCTAAGCCATTCAGTGTATCGCCACGTAATTTTGAACCATGATCAGATGACAAAGCAACATCTGGAATGATACCCCACTCTCCAAACTTCCACACCAACCCAACGTATGGACTTTCGACCACGACAGATTTAATGTGCACCAGCCGCCTCTACACCATATGCTTACAAACATCCAGATTCGAACCAGGAACCTTTCGATCTAGAGGCTAACATACACCTTAACCACTATACCGGTTGGTCGGCTAAACAATCTTCATAATATAAAAATCTGTGAGAACAAAATGTGCATCCACTTTTATTAAAATGCTAAATTTTCTATTTTGATCTTTAAACATGTTTTTTTTTTTTGCACTTAAATCAAATGGTAGATTTTGTTGAGTGAGCATTTTATTGCATGCTATTCAATAGAATTTACTTTTTGGTTGTTAAACAAAAATTTTAAATAACATGGCTTTTTTTTAATTTATGAACTGTTACGTATTCTTTTGAGCAAATTTTTTTACCTGCTGAATTTCAACAATAGCAGGTGATAACAGTATAGCTCAGGATATAAACCTAGGTAGATAACAATATTTGTACCCATTTACTCGTATTGTATTTATATTGTTTCGATTCTGATTCATAGTGCATATTTTATGTTATCGAGAGTCAGATTCAGCTAGGGTTTTTCCTGTTGCTCATAGAATATGCTCTCTCCTCTGGTTGGTAAAAAATAGATTTTTGGTAATTTGCCTCCATTTACCATTTAAAGTATTAATGATCTTTTATATTGTGTGTAATGCGTGTTCTCTTGTGTTTACGTCTGTAAATAGTGGATTTGTTTGTGTTATCTAAAGAAATAACTTTTTGCTGTGAAATAAAAATAAATTTGTGCTTTATAAATTTTGTTTCTGGATATTGCTCTTTTTATTTTGAATGCATACTGATTTTATCCATTAAAATGGTGGATTTTGTTATGTTCAGCCACATGATAGAGGTAACTTACCTTTAACTTAATAAAATAATCAAATATTCTGTACAAAACATTCATGTATATGAATTTTGCAAGAGGATAGTTAAATGAAAACTGCAGTGTCTATAACTATCAAATGCAGGCTCTGGTAATGTATGAAAAAGAAACTTCTATAATGAAATGCTTCATCCAAGATGTATGCATCATTTATTTTATATCTGATTTAAAATTTATCTTCAACTTTGAAGAAATTTCACCAATGTTGCTGTTAAGCCTATTGGCTCTACCCACTTTATATAAAAACATTTAACAATAAAAATAATGTAGAAGTTCTTTGTATTTCAGCAGAACAAATAATATATAATAGCTTTGGAAAGGCATACATAAACAGGAAACTTTCTAAATAGCCTCATGACTATCAAAATAAACAAGAGGGCTTCTATGATCAACTAAATATTGACACTAAATTTTTTACATTGCAAAACATTTTGAAGAAATAAAATAAATTTGTGTTATATTTTCCATCTTAACAAGATTTGTAATTAATGAGGCTGCTTTTGCACACTACTCTACTGCCCCTGATCCTAGTTTGTTAATTGTAACACCTAAATTACCATTAACTTAAAATTTCAAGTTGTGTAACTGTAAGGACTTTGTCATGCATTTTTTGTAACTTGTTTAAATATTGTATTCGATATAAAATACTTTTTTAAATATTTGGGTAAATTTAAAAAGTAGAAACCTAATGATGAAAACTTTAGAGTTTGAAAGATAACAAAACAATTTTAAAATTTGGACTTTTTTTAAATTTTATGCAAAATTGTCCAAATTTTAAATCTATTATAAAAGGAAGTGCTTGTTTCACGGCTGCCTTACATCACGCAGTGGCTAGTTTGTTATAAATTACACGTTTTTATTAGAAAATAACTTTATCGTTAATGAATTCACAAAACAGAAGACAATACCTATAGTTTTATGTGTACAAAAGATTAGTTCTGAAAAAAAATCTGAGAGGACCAAGTACGAGTAAGTGTAACAATAAATAGAACGAATTTTACAGACACCTGTTGAAATTTCAAAGTTTTATGTCTTATTGCAAATTTATCATTCCATATTGGTATGAAAAAAGCAGGATTTTTTAAAATTAAAATAATCGAATTTTATGGTTTTAAAATTAATTCCTTGCCTGTACAAGTCTAAATTTATTGGACCTTAGGTAATGAAATCAGTTTAGTTTCTAGGTAGTTTTGTGATTTTTATGTTAAACATTAATAGTATATATTATCTATAACATTATTGTAATAGGAAATATAATTGGACACATTTTTTAAAGATTAAAATGCAACAGAATTTAGCATAGTAAATCACATAATGGAACCGCGTAAATTGTTTCATCTGGTTCTAAGCCAGTTACTTTGATTGTAACCCATAACCAGTGACGTGAAAATTTTGAACTTAGATAAATAAGTTTGTTGGATCACAGACCCCACTCATAATTTTTATTCTTCTGTATATTAAAAAGAAGTTTCTGCCGCAGGAATGAAAACTCGCTTTTTATGCTCAATTCTCAGATGGTTTCCCCAGAAAGTACGCATCAGAAAATTGCTAAATTGATAAGGTTTGTTCCAAATTGTATAGGGAACTAGATGGAGAATAATTTTTTTTCTTATGCGGCTATTACGTAGTTTAGGGTGGATTAATTGTCAAAGTCGAAAAAAAGCAAAATTCTTGCGAGTGAGCGAAACACGGTACAAATGTTCAGTCTTCAGCCATGAATTTTTTTTAGAATACCTCTAAACGCGAACTTTTACACATCACCGAGTTTTTTTAGAAATTTTAATTTGGTTCCTGTTAATACTTTCTTGAAAATCAGGACACTTTCGTTAAAACTGCCATATCTATAGCTTATTACTATCAGTTTTTAAATTTGAAAACATCACTGGAAACCTTAGAATTTACTCTTTCTTGTGGTACAGTTATTTTTTAAATTGGTTAATAAATAAATTCGATGCAATTAAAAGTTGGTCATACAAATTTCGGAATTTTTAGATAGTAATTTCCGATACAAATTAAAACTGTCATATCTATAGCTTAATACTATTAGTTTTAAAATTTCAAAATACCACATGAAAGTTTAGAATACGCTCTTTCCTATGGCATAATTATTTTTACAGTTGGTTCAGAAATAAATTCGATGCGATGAAAAGTATAATTTCGCGATCGTGTACACATTTTTTATCGCGGAGATGAAACGTTAGATCGTTTTATCTGGTTTTGTGACGTCATGGCCCAGAAAGACGCTTGCAAAAGGGGCGTTGGTTTGCGAGGCAAATCAAATGGGATTGCGTAGCAATCACCGGAGATTGGCGAGCCGGGGGCGGAGCCCCCTATTGTGTAAAATATTTCAAATCATACACATTTCAGAATTGTTCATGCATGTATTGATACATGAATATAACATGTATGACATCTCTTTAGTTCTTTTCACACAAAATAATTAATTTGTTCAAATTTACTAATTCAGAAAAAATCAAGTCAGTAATAAAAAATAAAATTAAAGGAATCATAAAAAAAATTCTTACTTTTCATAATTATTTAGCTTGTAAAAATAACGCTATTTGAAAATATTGTTATTTGTGATCAAAAATATGACAAAATATAAAATGAGACGAAACACAAAAACTTTCAATCAAAAATGCTTAGTTTTGAAATTCTCTGAGCATTGACAAGTATTTCGTATACTCCTTTGCACACCAAAAAGGGCTTATACATAACATAAGTAAGTGAAGTTTTCTCTATGAACAGCATAGAACAAGTGTTATAGCATCCCCAGAACATGCCAGTCCAGTGGAATTTTGAACTTGCAATAAAAAATTCATCATTGCAGTTTTTCATCACAATTAATCCAATAAATGTTCACTTCAATCCATACTCTATTTTATCAACATACTCAATCATCAGATGAGTGAATTGGCTTTTGACGTTGAATATGTCTTCCTTTCGTAACCGGTATACCACGCTTTATTTTTTAAATTCACATAAAAGCGTAAATGCGAAAAATTTGATAACTTGAAAGGAGAAGAAAAAAATGAAAGAGATCACGTTCAAAAGAGCATTAAACAAAGAATGTTGTAAATGTTCATTAATCTTGCGCTGACGTCATCCGATTATGCACTGCGTGAAGTTCACGAAAATGCGCACTGCCGCTCACATTAATTTAGTCTAATTCTGGCCTACTTTGTTTGTTTGAGGTGTCCTTTGCTACGTCTCTTTGCATTTTATAAATAATAATAGAAACAAAATTTTAATATTTAATACTTGTTTAGATTTTAGACTTCAAAGTGTGGAAATTTCGAAAAAATTTCAAAATGTCCCCCCCCCCTAAATTAAACACAACAAAAATTATAGAAGTGTCTATAGAAAGAGAGATGAAGAGATAGAGAATCCAAGATAAAAGTTCTGGAATCCGATGCTGAGCGTCAACGGGCTCGGCTCACATTATTTAGTTTAGCTCCGTCCTCTTTTGTGCGAGCACGACGTTTGAGGTGTTCGTTCTTTCGTCTATTTGCTTTATACATGGTAATAGAAATAAAACCTAAATATATTTAATACTTGTTAAATATTTTACCAAAGTGTATAATTTTTTTTTTTTTTTTAAATATCCAAGTATATAATAACCCCTGGAAGAATTAGAGGGAACGTCAACAGGAAGAGGGATGAAAATCCAAGAAGTTCATTCAATCCAATCCATTCCATGAATGCAGAATGATTAAGCTAGTAGTGCAATGGAATTCCAAAGGATCAGTGCATAAAATTTAAATTAAAATTACCAGAGAATATATTCAAAACATAATGAAAACATTAACATTGTCGAAAAAAATTTTTGTGCAAAATTGGAATGGCTTTTGTAATACTGCCAGAAAACCTTTTCGTTGTGACTAAGTGTCTTTATTTTTTCATGAACAGATTACAATACCAAATAACATTAAATGAATGCAAGTTACAATTTGAGTGAGTATATATTGAGCTTCTTCACCTATTTGTCGATTTTCAGAATAATTTTTTGTGTGACGAGCAAATTCTTAACATTTGAAAAAATAACATGCATTTTGATCATAGTTATTTCATTTTCAATATTATCAAACACAATATAGGAAGGAAACTTGATCACTTATCACTTGATTGAAATCAGCTGATTTAAATTCACGTGCCTGTTTAATGTGGTCAAATGAAGTTTAATGGACAAGAAGAACAAACTGGTAGCCAAGCTCTGGCCTTCAGTTCAACAGGCTGTGTTCAGATTAGGTCCCGTAATAGGCATGGATGTTCATAGTAGTTGACAATCCATTTTAGCCTATTATGGTCCAATTAGCTGCAGTGCCGTATTTCTAAATAGGCTAAGTAGGCTGCAGCCTAGAGCGGCAAAATTTTCAGGGGCGGCAGTTTGGCAATTTATTCAAACGTTAAAATGAAGTATTTCAGACGTTAAAAATATGATTTAGTCCTTCTACATAGCCTACTTTCTAAAACTATAACAAAATATAAATTCACAGCACGTAATCTTGTATTATAACTTTCTTGTAGTGCAATCTAATTTGGTTTGATAATATTGGCACAAGCGCAGCGATTCGATCGGACAACACTGTTGGTGGAAGGCCCAGTGGCTCCGTTGTCAGTAGTGTAGTGTCAGTCTAGTCTGTCTGAGTCTGACGCTGTCATTCGTCTATCGGTGTGCACAACGGGATCGTTGATGATTGTGTTGAGCAAGGCGTGTTCGTGTTGTTTGTTATGATTTTGCTTTATAGTTAAGAGTATTCCAATACATAACGTAAAGTTTTTAACAAGTAGGCTACTCCCTACTAGCTACTATGAATGACGGTAGGTAGAGACTCAGTGGCGCTGAATACAAAAAACGAACAAAACTGAAACTTCAAGAACAAGAACGTGTTCTGAAACAAACAAAAAAACTATATACGTTTTTTAAAACTAATAGTTTGCCAGTGGAAGAAAAGAACGATAAAGAAGATAAAGGGGAACATGAAAGTGCTCGAGCTGTTTGTGATGGTTCTGTTGGGGACGACAATGCTTTCTCTGGAACGAGTTGTTCCAAAACAGCCATGTTGTTATCAGAACCTACTGAAATACAAGTAAGTTCTCACAATCAGATTGTACCCGATATATTTGATGTTAAAAGTCAATCTTTAACAGAAAATAACGAGCCAACATTAGCAATTTCCTTAAATAAGGATCCAGCTTTGTGGATCTTAAATGATGCTACTAGAGATCTAATAGCAAAAAAATGGCTTTGACCAAAACAAGAGATGACGCGTGCCAAAGTTTACGAGAGTCTTGGGAAGAAGTGTACATTGATGTGACAGGAATTTCAAATGACACAACAGAAAAAGCAACGACTAGATGTGAATCCCGAGGAATACTTCGAAGATTAGAACGTTTTGGGACTGCGTTTATGGTGTGTTTCTGGGGCACAGTACTTCACAGAATCGATTAAGTTAGCAAAGCCATGCAAAGTGGAACTGTGGATGTTTTGTTGGTCAGAGATTTCTATGGCTCTCTTGAAGAATATTTTACGGAACAGAGAAACAACTTTGATTACTTTGAGGAATTGGCCATGTATATAACCAAAACTACATTTTATGAAAAAGATAATAAAAGACAGCCAAAAAGAAAAGTTTGGCCTGACGAAGACCGAAGTGGAGAAGTTAACTTTACTAGCAGGGATGACCTTAAAATAAATACGTTTTTACCAATTGTAGACTCTTTTCTTTGTGAATTCAAGAAAAGAAAAATGGCCTATGACGAGTTTCAAGACCGATTCTACTTCTTAACTCAGTTGTGTGATAACAATACAGATATGGAAGAGGAACTGAGAAAAAAGGCCACCAACCTTTACCACGTCTACACAAATGACTTGGATTCGGATTTCACTGAAGAGGGCATCCACTTTAAAAATCACTGTGCTGTGGGTAATAATCACCCATCTGATAAATCGTTGGAAGGAATTTCGAAATTTCTGAGGTGTAATTCCTTACAAGATGTTTACCCCAATTTGGACATTGCTGCAAGGATAAGTTTGTGCATACCTGCTACAATCTGCGAACTAGTATTTCTGAAATACGGTTAAACTCACTTTCATTACTTTGTATTGAGGCAAATACAACAAAAACACTTTCATATGAGGACATTATTAACGAGTTTGCCATTAAGGAATCTCGTAAGAAAGATATGTAAATTTGAACATGAAGATTAATCTTCAATTATAAGATATGTAATTACGTGGGGTGCGTTGTTTTAGAGAAGTTTGTATATTTTTCAACAAATAAACCATTAATTAACTACATTTTGTGTAATTACATTTCCGTGTAGGATAACTTAATTCAAATTGAATACAGCTCTTCAATTACGCAAAAGATAGTCATTAGTATTAAAATATAAAAATATGTTTAAAATAGTGATCTCTGATCTCCAAGAACAAATGAATTAATTAAGTTCGAAACCCATTTCATTTTTTAACGAATCTTAAAAGAAGCAAGTAAAAAAACCGAAGTAGATAACTAATTTGATTATATAATTTATTATGTAAACCATTAAAATTGTAGTTTTATCTAAAATAAATGAACTTTATGTTTAAAAAAGATGAAAACATGAATGAACTCTATCCTTTTGTAGTATAAAACAAATGTATTTAAGCAAATATGAACTATAGAGGGGGCGGCAAATGGATTTTAGCCTATAGGCGGCATACTCTTAAATCCGGCCCTGATTAGCTGTTGTGATGCAAAAGATTATACAGACGATCTTTCTTACGAGACGACGACGAACAGAGATTGTAAAAAGTTTGTGTTTCTCAAACATTAAGATTTTAAAAACAGCATTTTATTAAAAAAGCACGGCATTGCCCGTGACAGTTGTTTTCGTGAGGTCATGTGTAACTACTGCTCGCTAACCCCCGGTGATTGCTACGAATTCCCATTTGATTTGCGAAGCAAACCAAATGGGAATTCGTAGCATATTCGATAACAGCCATCATGGCGTTGCTCGTGGTGTTGGTTTGCTTCGCAAACCAAATAAAAATTCATAGCCTATTGTAATGAATTCCCATTTGATTTGCTTCGCAAACCAAACTATGAATATAATAGTTTGTTGCGCGGAATATATTGGTTTGGTTTTCTAAGCAAACCAACACAATGGGCAATACCGTGATGGCCACGTCATTTTCAAATGCGACCAAATTCGATAACGGCCATCATGGCGTTGCTCGTGGTGGTTTGCTTCGCAAACCAAATTATGAATTATGCCTCGTCATTGTCAAATTCGGCCAAATTCCAATTGCGAAGAGATTCAATCGGCGTGACGTCAGAATCTCTTGCGAAAATAGGAATATATTTTGAAAAATTATCTATTAAAAGAAAATGAAATACAAGGTAAATTTTCTAGTGTAAAATTATCAGCAGATTTCGAATCCGTTGGAATTTTCAAACTATCTTCAACGATCCCGATTTTACAAAAATAAACAAAACATTTCCAGCCAAAATGAATTTTTTTTTTTAAATTTTTTGCTGAAATTGTGTAAGAGGGTAGGAAATGTTATCTGTTTATTACTTGAACGCGAAGTTTGACGTGCCGTCACAATCTCTTGCGAAAATATAAGAGATATTCAGTTAAAACAATTTTTATTTATTTAAAGAAAATCATATTTTTAGGTATTGATCTAATGTGAAATTTTCTGCAGATGTTAAATCCGTTGAAATTTTTACTATATATTTAACGGTCTAGGAGATAGAAAAAAGGAACTAAATAACTCCAATTAAAAGTTTTTGTTTTTTATCGTCTGCTGGAAAATCATTCCTCCGAGCAAAATGATTTCATTCATGCTGCATTCAATAATGATTAATTTTTACATTTTATTCATTTTAAAATGTTCTAGATTAAATTTTAAAATTCACCGGGACTCAAAAATTGCAAAAAAAATTGGACTACCTGTGTGCCAAATTACATTACTGTAAGTGGCATAGATTCGTCAGGAATTTGCGGGCAGAAAACAAACAAACACTTCCTTTAATAATATTAAAGATATTCAACTAGTTACCACCGTCTCAGCCTAAGCCATTCGTTATTTTGAACCACTGTCAGATGACAAGGCAATATCTGAGCTGACACCCACTCTCCAAAACTTCCACACCAACGCAACGTAAGGACTTTCGGCCACAACAGATTTAAGGTGCACCAGCCGCCTCTACACCATACGCTTACAAACATCCATGACCCGGATTCGAACCAGGAACCTTCCGATCTAGAGGCTAACACCGTGACCTACTTCCTTGTATAATATAGTAGAGATAATTATAATAGAAGTTAAGTTCGTTCCAACTATCCTTAAATATTCCTACACTTAAACATTGTGTACACAAGAAATGCAATGTTATAATGGAGTTCCAAGATTGTTGGTTGCTATGAGATTATTAAAAAATTTAGTGATTTTTTTCACAAATGTTCCTATAGGTATTCAGTATTCCTGTGTTCACTGCTATAGCAGTGAACACAGGAATACTGAAACCTTTATGTTCATAAATTTAAAGAACTCTTGAATAATCAGAGTTAATTGGCGAGTTTTTGTAGGAAAAGAAAAAATAAGTTGTCTAAACGTTCTATAGTTTAAGAATTTTCAACAAAAATTAATTTTTTAAACAAATTTTGTGCAGTTTTAATTTTTTGTTTTAAATTTCACAACGTGACTATTGAAGCAGATCGATTATGAAATTTTTGACATGAAATTATTCTCTAGAAATGAATTTATTAGTATTTTGATGATCAATTTGTCAACACTCCTAAAGAAAATATCCGAGCGTATTCATTTTCGTTTGCAAAAATTCAAATATCGAATCAAGTTAAAAACTTTCGAAGTTCCTATTCTTTCCGTGAAAAAAAAAAGGGATATATCGAGACCCCTTCTCTTACCACAAACAAAACTACTTTTAACGGTGGAATACATTTTCCTCTTTAGTTTAATTATTCAATTCGTTTGTTGTTTTATGCGTTTGCATCTCAAACCACAATTGAGTCGCGAGTACGAAATGAAAACAAGATTTTGAAAAGGCGGGAAACGGATGAAAAGTTTTATCTTTCTTATACCTCCCATACCCCCTATCACAAACTTAAACTCTTCTGCCTAACAGAAAAGACTACTATTTTTGGCAATTTATGGCAGATTCAAATCACAAAACAGTCGCCATTGGAGTTCATTTCCAAGTGTGCGCTTGCGCAGTTTGCTAGCTCTTAAGAGCCAGACTAGGCATATACCCAAATGGACGGTTCATTACTGGCGGAAGACGCAAGTCTCGGCAGCACGTTAATTTCTATGGGAATACTTCACTCAAAACACTCTCCCCACATCTCAGTCAAATACCTTTTAATTCCCTAAGAAATTACATCGCCTGAGAACTTGGATTGAGAGCTTTGAAATTACAAAGCCCCCTCCCATCTCGCTCGGCTGTACGTAAATTTCTATTTGAATAGTTCACACGAAACACTCTCCCCACATCTCAGCCAAATACCCTTTTCATTCCCTTAGAAATTACACCGCCTTAGAACTTGGATTGGGAGATTTTAAATTACAATGCACGCTCACATCTCGCTCGGCAGCACGTTAATATCTATGGGAATACTTCAATTAAAACACTCTCCCCACATCTCATTCAAATACCTTTTAATTCCCTTAGAAATTTTACCGCCTGAGAACTTGGACAGGGAGCTTTGAAATTACAATGCCCCGTCCCATCTCGCTAGGCAGCACGTAAATTTCTATTTGAATACTTCACGCGAAACACTCTCCGCACATCTCAGTCAAATACCTTTTCATTCCCTAAGAAATTGCATCGCCTGAGAACTTGGATTGGGAGCTTTGAAATTACAATGCCCCCTCCTATCTCGCTCGGCAGCACGTTAATTTCTATGGGAATACTTCACACGAAACACTCTCCCCACATCTCAGACAAATACCTTTTCAATCCCTTAGAAATTACATCGCCTGAGAACTTGGATTGGGAGGTTTGAAATTACAAAGCCCCCTCCCATCTCGCTCGGCATTACGTTAATTTCTATGGGAATACTTCACAAGAAACACTCTCCCCACATCTCAGCCAAATACCTTTTCATTCCCTAAGAAATTACACCGCCTGAGAACTTGGATTGGGAGCTTTTAAATTACAATGCACAATCCCATCTCGCTCGGCAGCACGTTAATTTCTATGGGAATACTTCACTCAAAACACTCTCCCCACATCTCAGTCAAATAACTTTTAATTCCCTTAGAAATTACATCGCCTGAGAACTTGGACAGGGAGTTTTAAAATTAAAATGCCCAGTCCCATCTCGCTAGGCAGCACGTTAATTTCTATTTGAATACTTCACACGAAACACTCTCCGCACATCTCAGTCAAATACCTTTTCATTCTCTAAGAAATAGCATCGCCTGAGAACTTGGATTGGGAGCTTTGAAATTACAATGCCCCCTCCCATCTCGCTCGGCAGCACGTTAATTTCTATGGGAATACTTCACACGAAACACTCTCCCCAAATCTCAGCCAAATACCTTTTCATTCCCTAAGAAATTACACCGCCTGACAACTTGGATAGGGAGCTTTTAAATTACAATGCACAATCCCATCTCGCTCGGCAGCACGTTAATTTCTATGGGAATACTTCACACGAAACACTCTCCGCACATCTCAGTCAAATACCTTTTCATTCCCTAAGAAATTGCATCGCCTGAGAACTTGGATTGGGAGCTTTGAAATTACAATGCCCCCTCCTATCTCGCTCGGCAGCACGTTAATTTCTATGAGAATACTTCACTCAAAACACTCTCCCCACATCTCAGTCAAATACCTTTTAATTCCCTAAGAAATTACATCGCCTGAGAACTTGGATTGAGAGCTTTGAAATTACAAAGCCCCCTCCCATCTCGCTCGGCTGTACGTAAATTTATATTTGAATACTTCACACGAAACACTCTCCCCACATCTCAGCCAAATACCCTTTTCATTCCCTTAGAAATTACACCACCTTAGAACTTGGATTGGGAGCTTTTAAATTACAATGCACGCTCACATCTCGCTCGGCAGCACGTTAATATCTATCGGAATACTTCAATTAAAACACTCTCCCCACATCTCATTCAAATACCTTTTAATTCCCTTAGAAATTACACCGCCTGAGAACTTGGACAGGGAGCTTTGAAATTACAATGCCCCGTCCCATATCGCTAGGCAGCACGTAAATTTCTATTTGAATACTTCACGCGAAACACTCTCCGCACATCTCAGTCAAATACCTTTTCATTCCCTAAGAAATTGCATCGCCTGAGAACTTGGACAGGGCGCTTTGAAATTACAATGCCCCGTCCCATCTCGCTAGGCAACACGTTAATTTCTATTTGAATACTTCACACGAAACACTCCGCACATCTCAGTCAAATACCTTTTCATTCCCTAAGAAATTGCATCGCCTGAGAACTTGGATTGGGAGCTTTGAAATTACAATGCCCCCTCCCATCTTGCTCGGCAGCACGTTAATTTCTATGGGAATACTTCACTCAAAACACTCTCCCCACATCTCAGTCAAATACCTTTTAATTCCCTAAGAAATTACATCGCCTGAGAACTTGGTCAGTGAGCTTTGAAATTACAATGCCCCGTCCCATCTCGCTAGGCAGCACGTTAATTTATATTTGAATACTTCAAACGAAACACTCTCCGCACATCTCAGTCAAATACCTTTTCATTCCCTAAGAAATTGCATCGCCTGAGAACTTGGATTGGGAGCTTTGAAATTACAATGCACAATCCCATCTCGCTCGGCAGCACGTTAATTTCTATAGAAATACTTCACACGAAACACTCTCCGCACATCTCAGTCAAATACCTTTTCATTCCCTAAGAAATTACATCGAATGAGAACTTCGATTGGGAGCTTTGAAATTACAATGCCCCCTCCCATCTCGCTCGGCAGCACGTTAATTTCTATAGGAATACTTCACTCAAAATACTCTCCCCACATCTTAGTCAAATAGCTTTTAATTCCCTTAGAAATTACATCGCCTGAGAACTTGGATTGGGAGCTTTTAAATTACAATGCCCCCTCCCATCTCGCTCGGCAGCACGTTAATTTCTATGGGAATACTTCACTCAAAACACTCTCCCCACATCTCAGTCAAATACCTTTTAATTCCCTAAGAAATTACATCGCCTGAGAACTTGGATTGAGAGCTTTGAAATTACAAAGCCCCCTCCCATCCCGCTCGGCTGTACGTAAATTTCTATTTGAATACTTCACACGAAACACTCTCCCCACATCTCAGCCAAATACCCTTTTCATTCCCTTAGAAATTACACCACCTTAGAACTTGGATTTGGAGCTTTTAAATTACAATGCACGCTCACATCTCGCTCGGCAGCACGTTAATATCTATGGGAATACTTCAATTAAAACACTCTCCCCACATCTCATTCAAATACCTTTTAATTCCCTTAGAAATTACACCGCCTGAGAACTTGGACAGGGAGCTTTGAAATTACAATGCCCCGTCCCATCTCGCTAGGCAGCACGTTAATTTCTATATGAATACTTCACGCGAAACACTCTCCGCACATCTCAGTCAAATACCTTTTCATTCCCTAAGAAATTGCTTCGCCTGAGAACTTGGACAGGGCGCTTTGAAATTACAATGCCCCGTCCCATCTCGCTAGGCAGCACGTTAATTTCTATGGGAATACTTCACACGAAACACTCTCCGCACATCTCAGTCAAATACCTTTTCATTCCCTAAGAAATTGCATCGCCTGAGAACTTGGATTGGGAGCTTTGAAATTACAATGCCCCCTCCCATCTCGCTCGGCAGCACGTTAATTTCTATGGGAATACTTCACTCAAAATACTCTCCCCACATCTTAGTCAAATAGTTTTTAATTCCCTTAGAAATTACATCGCCTGAGAACTTGGATTGGGAGCTTTGAAATTACAATGCCCACTCCCATGTCGCTCGGCAGCACGTTAATTTATATGGGAATACTTCACACGAAACACTCTCCCCACATCTCAGACAAATACCTTTTCAATCCCTTAGAAATTACATCGCCTGAGAACTTGGATTGGGAGGTTTGAAATTACAAAACCCCCTCCCATCTCGCTCGGCATTACGTTAATTTCTATGGGAATACTTCACACGAAACACTCTCCCCACATCTCAGCCAAATACCTTTTCATTCCCTAAGAAATTACACCGCCTGAGAACTTGGATTGGAAGCTTTGAAATTACAATGCCCCCTCCCATCTCGCTCGGCAGCACGTTAATTTCTATGGGAATACTTCAAACGAAACACTCTCTCCACATCTCAGACAAATAACTTTTAAATCCCTTAGAAATTACATCGCCTGAGAACTTGGATTGGGAGGTTTGAAATTACAAAGCCCCCTCCCATCTCGCTCGGCATTTCGTTAATTTCTATGGGAATACTTCACACGAAACACTCTCCCCAAATCTCAGCCAAATACCTTTTCATTCCCTAAGAAATTACACCGCCTGAGAACTTGGATAGGGAGCTTTTAAATTACAATGCACAATCCCATCTCGCTCGGCAGCACGTTAATTTCTATGGGAATACTTCACACGAAACACTCTCCGCACATCTCAGTCAAATACCTTTTCATTCCCTAAGAAATTGCATCGAGTGAGAACTTGGATTGGGAGCTTTGAAATTACAATGCCCCCTCCTATCTCGCTCGGCAGCACGTTAATTTCTATGGGAATACTTCACTCAAAACACTCTCCCCACATCTCAGTCAAATACCTTTTAATTCCCTAAGAAATTACATCGCCTGAGAACTTGGATTGAGAGCTTTGAAATTACAAAGCCCCCTCCCATCTCGCTCGGCTGTACGTAAATTTCTATTTGAATACTTCACACGAAACACTCTCCCCACATCTCAGCCAAATACCCTTTTCATTCCCTTAGAAATTACACCACCTTAGAACTTGGATTTGGAGCTTTTAAATTACAATGCACGCTCACATCTCGCTCGGCAGCACGTTAATATCTATGGGAATACTTCAAACGAAACACTCTCCCCACATCTCATTCAAATACCTTTTAATTCCCTTAGAAATTACACCGCCTGAGAACTTGGACAGGGAGCTTTGAAATTACAATGCCCCGTCCCATCTCGCTAGGCAGCACGTTAATTTCTATATGAATACTTCACGCGAAACACTCTCCGCACATCTCAGTCAAATACCTTTTCATTCCCTAAGAAATTGCATCGCCTGAGAACTTGGACAGGGCGCTTTGAAATTACAATGCCCCGTCCCATCTCGCTAGGCATCACGTTAATTTCTATGAGAATACTTCACACGAAACACTCTCCCCACATCTCAGCCAAATACCTTTTCATTCCCTAAGAAATTACACCGCCTGAGAACTTGGATTGGAAGCTTTGAAATTACAATGCCCCCTCCCATCTCGCTCGGCAGCACGTTAATTTCTATGGGAATACTTCAAACGAAACACTCTCTCCACATCTCAGACAAATACCTTTTCAATCCCTTAGAAATTACATCGCCTGAGAACTTGGATTGGGAGGTTTGAAATTACAAAGCCCCCTCCCATCTCGCTCGGCATTTCGTTAATTTCTATGGGAATATTTCACACGAAACACTCTCCCCAAATCTCAGCCAAATACCTTTTAATTCCCTTAGAAATTACACCGCCTGAGAACTTGGACAGGGAGCTTTGAAATTACAATGCCCCGTCCCATCTCGCTAGGCAGCACGTTAATTTCTATATGAATACTTCACGCGAAACACTCTCCGCACATCTCAGTCAAATACCTTTTCATTCCCTAAGAAATTGCATCGCCTGAGAACTTGGACAGGGCGCTTTGAAATTACAATGCCCCGTCCCATCTCGCTAGGCAGCACGTTAATTTCTATGGGAATACTTCACACGAAACACTCTCCGCACATCTCAGTCAAATACCTTTTCATTCCCTAAGAAAGTGCATCGCCTGAGAACTTGGATTGGGAGCTTTGAAATTACAATGCCCCCTCCCATCTCGCTCGGCAGCACGTTAATTTCTATGGAAATATTTCACACGAAACACTCTCCGCACATCTCAGTCAAATACCTTTTCATTCCCTAAGAAATTACATCGCCTGAGAACTTGGATTGGGAGCTTTGAAATTACAATGCCCCCTCCCATCTCGCTCGGCAGCACGTTAATTTCTATGGGAATACTTCACTCAAAATACTCTCCCCACATCTTAGTCAAATAGTTTTTAATTCCCTTAGAAATTACATCGCCTGAGAACTTGGATTGGGAGCTTTGAAATTACAATGCCCACTCCCATGTCGCTCGGCAGCACGTTAATTTATATGGGAATACTTCACACGAAACACTCTCCCCACATCTCAGACAAATACCTTTTCAATCCCTTAGAAATTACATCGCCTGAGAACTTGGATTGGGAGGTTTGAAATTACAAAACCCATTCCCATCTCGCTCGGCATTACGTTAATTTCTATGGGAATACTTCACACGAAACACTCTCCCCACATCTCAGCCAAATACCTTTTCATTCCCTAAGAAATTACACAGCCTGAGAACTTGGATTGGAAGCTTTGAAATTACAATGCCCCCTCCCATCTCGCTCGGCAGCACGTTAATTTCTATGGGAATACTTCAAACGAAACACTCTCTCCACATCTCAGACAAATACCTTTTCAATCCCTTAGAAATTACATCGCCTGAGAACTTGGATTGGGAGGTTTGAAATTACAAAGCCCCCTCCCATCTCGCTCGGCATTTCGTTAATTTCTATGGGCATACTTCACACGAAACACTCTCCCCAAATCTCAGCCAAATACCTTTTCATTCCCTAAGAAATTACACCGCCTGAGAACTTGGATAGGGAGCTTTTAAATTACAATTCACAATCCCATCTCGCTCGGCAGCACGTTAATTTCTATGGGAATACTTCAAACGAAACACTCTCTCCACATCTCAGACAAATACCTTTTCAATCCCTTAGAAATTACATCGCCTGAGAACTTGGATTGGGAGGTTTGAAATTACAAAGCCCCCTCCCATCTCGCTCGGCATTTCGTTAATTTCTGTGGGAATACTTCACACGAAACACTCTCCCCAAATCTCAGCCAAATACCTTTTCATTCCCTAAGAAATTACACCGCCTGAGAACTTGGATAGGGAGCTTTTAAATTACAATGCACAATCCCATCTCGCTCGGCAGCACGTTAATTTCTATGGGAATACTTCACACGAAACACTCTCCGCACATCTCAGTCAAATACCTTTTCATTCCCTAAGAAATTGCATCGAGTGAGAACTTGGATTGGGAGCTTTGAAATTACAATGCCCCCTCCTATCTCGCTCGGCAGCACGTTAATTTCTATGGGAATACTTCACTCAAAACACTCTCCCCACATCTCAGTCAAATACCTTTTAATTCCCTAAGAAATTACATCGCCTGAGAACTTGGATTGAGAGCTTTGAAATTACAAAGCCCCCTCCCATCTCGCTCGGCTGTACGTAAATTTCTATTTGAATACTTTACACGAAACACTCTCCCCACATCTCAGCCAAATACCCTTTTCATTCCCTTAGAAATTACACCACCTTAGAACTTGGATTTGGAGCTTTTAAATTACAATGCACGCTCACATCTCGCTCGGCAGCACGTTAATATCTATGGGAATACTTCAATTAAAACACTCTCCCCACATCTCATTCAAAAATACCTTTTAATTCCCTTAGAAATTACACCGCCTGAGAACTTGGACAGGGAGCTTTGAAATTACAATGCCCCGTCCCATCTCGCTAGGCAGCACGTTAATTTCTATATGAATACTTCACGCGAAACACTCTCCGCACATCTCAGTCAAATACCTTTTCATTCCCTAAGAAATTGCATCGCCTGAGAACTTGGACAGGGCGCTTTGAAATTACAATGCCCCGTCCCATCTCGCTAGGCAGCACGTTAATTTCTATGGGAATACTTCACACGAAACACTCTCCGCACATCTCAGTCAAATACCTTTTCATTCCCTAAGAAAGTGCATCGCCTGAGAACTTGGATTGGGAGCTTTGAAATTACAATGCCCCCTCCCATCTCGCTCGGCAGCACGTTAATTTCTATGGAAATATTTCACACGAAACACTCTCCGCACATCTCAGTCAAATACCTTTTCATTCCCTAAGAAATTACATCGCCTGAGAACTTGGATTGGGAGCTTTGAAATTACAATTCCCCCTCCCATCTCGCTCGGCAGCACGTTAATTTCTATGGGAATACTTCACTCAAAATACTCTCCCCACATCTTAGTCAAATAGTTTTTAATTCCCTTAGAAATTACATCGCCTGAGAACTTGGATTGGGAGCTTTGAAATTACAATGCCCACTCCCATGTCGCTCGGTAGCACGTTAATTTATATGGGAATACTTCACACGAAACACTCTCCCCACATCTCAGACAAATACCTTTTCAATCCCTTAGAAATTACATCGCCTGAGAACTTGGATTGAGAGGTTTGAAATTACAAAACCCATTCCCATCTCGCTCGGCATTACGTTAATTTCTATGGGAATACTTCACACGAAACACTCTCCCCACATCTCAGCCAAATACCTTTTCATTCCCTAAGATATTACACCACCTGAGAACTTGGATTGGAAGCTTTGAAATTACAATGCCCCCTCCCATCTCGCTCGGCAGCACGTTAATTTCTATGGGAATACTTCAAACGAAACACTCTCTCCACATCTCAGACAAATACCTTTTCAATCCCTTAGAAATTACATCGCCTGAGAACTTGGATTGGGAGGTTTGAAATTACAAAGCCCCCTCCCATCTCGCTCGGCATTTCGTTAATTTCTATGGGAATACTTCACACGAAACACTCTCCCCAAATCTCAGCCAAATACCTTTTCATTCCCTAAGAAATTACACCGTATGAGAACTTGGATAGGGAGCTTTTAAATTACAATGCACAATCCCATCTCGCTCGGCAGCACGTTAATTTCTATGGGAATACTTCAACGAAACACTCTCCGCACATCTCAGTCAAATACCTTTTCATTCCCTAAGAAATTACATCGCCTGAGAACTTGGATTGAGAGCTTTGAAATTACAAAGCCCCCTCCCATCTCGCTCGGCTGTACGTAAATTTATATTTGAATACTTCACACGAAACACTCTCCCCACATCTCAGCCAAATACCCTTTTCATTCCCTTAGAAATTACACCACCTTAGAACTTGGATTGGGAGCTTTTAAATTACAATGCACGCTCACATCTCGCTCGGCAGCACGTTAATATCTATGGGAATACTTCAATTAAAACACTCTCCCCACATCTCATTCAAAAATACCTTTTAATTCCCTTAGAAATTACACCGCCTGAGAACTTGGACAGGAAGCTTTGAAATTACAATGCCCCGTCCCATATCGCTAGGCAGCACGTTAATTTCTATTTGAATACTTCACGCGAAACACTCTCCGCACATCTCAGTCAAATACCTTTTCATTCCCTAAGAAATTGCATCGCCTGAGAACTTGGACAGGGCGCTTTGAAATTACAATGCCCCGTCCCATCTCGCTAGGCAACACGTTAATTTCTATTTAAATACTTCACACGAAACACTCCGCACATCTCAGTCAAATACCTTTTCATTCCCTAAGAAATTGCATCGCCTGAGAACTTGGATTGGGAGCTTTGAAATTACAATGCCCCCTCCCATCTTGCTCGGCAGCACGTTAATTTCTATGGGAATACTTCACTCAAAACACTCTCCCCACATCTCAGTCAAATACCTTTTAATTCCCTAAGAAATTACATCGCCTGAGAACTTGGACAGTGAGCTTTGAAATTACAATGCCCCGTCCCATCTCGCTAGGCAGCACGTTAATTTCTATTTGAATACTTCAAACGAAACACTCTCCGCACATCTCAGTCAAATACCTTTTCATTCCCTAAGAAATTGCATCGCCTGAGAACTTGGATTGGGAGCTTTGAAATTACAATGCACAATCCCATCTCGCTCGGCAGCACGTTAATTTCTATAGAAATACTTCACACGAAACACTCTCCGCACATCTCAGTCAAATACCTTTTCATTCCCTAAGAAATTACATCGAATGAGAACTTCGATTGAGAGCTTTGAAATTACAATGCCCCCTCCCATCTCACTCGGCAGCACGTTAATTTCTATAGGAATACTTCACTCAAAATACTCTCCCCACATCTTAGTCAAATAGCTTTTAATTCCCTTAGAAATTACATCGCCTGAGAACTTGGATTTTGAGCTTTTAAATTACAATGCCCCCTCCCATCTCGCTCGGCAGCACGTTATTTTTTTTGTGGGAATACTTCACTCAAAACACTCTCCCCACATCTCAGTCAAATACCTTTTCATTCCCTAAGAAATCGCTTCGCCTGAGAACTTGGACAGGGCGCTTTGAAATTACAATGCCCCGTCCCATCTCGCTAGGCAGCACGTTAATTTCTATGGGAATACTTCACACGAAACACTCTCCGCACATCTCAGTCAAATACCTTTTCATTCCCTAAGAAATTGCATCGCCTGAGAACTTGGATTGGGAGCTTTGAAATTACAATGCCCCCTCCCATCTCGCTCGGCAGCACGTTAATTTCTATGGGAATACTTCACTCAAAATACTCTCCCCACATCTTAGTCAAATAGTTTTTAATTCCCTTAGAAATTACATCGCCTGAGAACTTGGATTGGGAGCTTTGAAATTACAATGCCCACTCCCATGTCGCTCGGCAGCACGTTAATTTATATGGGAATACTTCACACGAAACACTCTCCCCACATCTCAGACAAATACCTTTTCAATCCCTTAGAAATTACATCGCCTGAGAACTTGGATTGGGAGGGTTGAAATTACAAAACCCCCTCCCATCTCGCTCGGCATTACGTTAATTTATATGGGAATACTTCACACGAAACACTCTCCCCACATCTCAGCCAAATACCTTTTCATTCCCTAAGAAATTACACCGCCTGAGAACTTGGATTGGAAGCTTTGAAATTACAATGCCCCCTCCCATCTCGCTCGGCAGCACGTTAATTTCTATGGGAATACTTCAAACGAAACACTCTCTCCACATCTCAGACAAATACCTTTTCAATCCCTTAGAAATTACATCGCCTGAGAACTTGGATTGGGAGGTTTGAAATTACAAAGCCCCCTCCCATCTCGCTCGGCTGTACGTAAATTTCTATTTGAATACTTCACACGAAACACTCTCCCCACATCTCAGCCAAATACCCTTTTCATTCCCTTAGAAATTACACCACCTTAGAACTTGGATTTGGAGCTTTTAAATTACAATGCACGCTCACATCTCGCTCGGCAGCACGTTAATATCTATGGGAATACTTCAATTAAAACACTCTCCCCACATCTCATTCAAATACCTTTTAATTCCCTTAGAAATTACACCGCCTGAGAACTTGGACAGGGAGCTTTGAAATTACAATGCCCCGTCCCATCTCGCTAGGCAGCACGTTAATTTCTATATGAATACTTCACGCGAAACACTCTCCGCACATCTCAGTCAAATACCTTTTCATTCCCTAAGAAATTGCATCGCCTGAGAACTTGGACAGGGCGCTTTGAAATTACAATGCCCCGTCCCATCTCGCTAGGCATCACGTTAATTTCTATGAGAATACTTCACACGAAACACTCTCCGCACATCTCAGTCAAATACCTTTTCATTCCCTAAGAAATTGCATCGCCTGAGAACTTGGATTGGGAGCTTTGAAATTACAATGCCCCCTCCCATCTCGCTCGGCAGCACGTTAATTTCTATGGAAATATTTCACACGAAACACTCTCCGCACATCTCAGTCAAATACCTTTTCATTCCCTAATAAATTACATCGCCTGAGAACTTGGATTGGGAGCTTTGAAATTACAATGCCCCCTCCCATCTCGCTCGGCACCATGTTAATTTCTATGGGAATACTTCACTCAAAATACTCTCCCCACATCTTAGTCAAATAGTTTTTATTTCCCTTAGAAATTACATCGCCTGAGAACTTGGATTGGGAGCTTTGAAATTACAATGCCCACTCCCATGTCGCTCGGCAGCACGTTAATTTATATGGGAATACTTCACACGAAACACTCTCCCCACATCTCAGACAAATACCTTTTCAATCCCTTAGAAATTACATCGCCTGAGAACTTGGATTGGGAGGTTTGAAATTACAAAACCCATTCCCATCTCGCTCGGCATTACGTTAATTTCTATGGGAATACTTCACTTGAAACACTCTCCCCACATCTCAGCCAAATACCTTTTCATTCCCTAAGAAATTACACCGCCTGAGAACTTGGATTGGAAGCTTTGAAATTACAATGCCCCCTCCCATCTCGCTCGGCAGCACGTTAATTTCTATGGGAATACTTCAAACGAAACACTCTCTCCACATCTCAGACAAATACCTTTTCAATCCCTTAGAAATTACATCGCCTGAGAACTTGGATTGGGAGGTTTGAAATTACAAAGCCCCCTCCCATCTCGCTCGGCATTTCGTTAATTTCTATGGGAATACTTCACACGAAACACTCTCCCCAAATCTCAGCCAAATACCTTTTCATTCCCTAAGAAATTACACCGCCTGAGAACTTGGATAGGGAGCTTTTAAATTACAATGCACAATCCCATCTCGCTCGGCAGCACGTTAATTTCTATGGGAATACTTCACACGAAACACTCTCTCCACATCTCAGACAAATACCTTTTCAATCCCTTAGAAATTACATCGCCTGAGAACTTGGATTGGGAGGTTTGAAATTACAAAGCCCCCTCCCATCTCGCTCGGCATTTCGTTAATTTCTATGGGAATACTTCACACGAAACACTCTCCCCAAATCTCAGCCAAATACCTTTTAATTCCCTTAGAAATTACACCGCCTGAGAACTTGGACAGGGAGCTTTGAAATTACAATGCCCCGTCCCATCTCGCTAGGCAGCACGTTAATTTCTATATGAATACTTCACGCGAAACACTCTCCGCACATCTCAGTCAAATACCTTTTCATTCCCTAAGAAATTGCATCGCCTGAGAACTTGGACAGGGCGCTTTGAAATTACAATGCCCCGTCCCATCTCGCTAGGCAGCACGTTAATTTCTATGGGAATACTTCACACGAAACACTCTCCGCACATCTCAGTCAAATACCTTTTCATTCCCTAAGAAAGTGCATCGCCTGAGAACTTGGATTGGGAGCTTTGAAATTACAATGCCCCCTCCCATCTCGCTCGGCAGCACGTTAATTTCTATGGAAATATTTCACACGAAACACTCTCCGCACATCTCAGTCAAATACCTTTTCATTCCCTAAGAAATTACATCGCCTGAGAACTTGGATTGGGAGCTTTGAAATTACAATGCCCCCTCCCATCTCGCTCGGCAGCACGTTAATTTCTGTGGGAATACTTCACTCAAAATACTCTCCCCACATCTTAGTCAAATAGTTTTTAATTCCCTTAGAAATTACATCGCCTGAGAACTTGGATTGGGAGCTTTGAAATTACAATGCCCACTCCCATGTCGCTCGGCAGCACGTTAATTTATATGGGAATACTTCACACGAAACACTCTCCCCACATCTCAGACAAATACCTTTTCAATCCCTTAGAAATTACATCGCCTGAGAACTTGGATTGGGAGGTTTGAAATTACAAAACCCATTCCCATCTCGCTCGGCATTACGTTAATTTCTATGGGAATACTTCACACGAAACACTCTCCCCACATCTCAGCCAAATACCTTTTCATTCCCTAAGAAATTACACCGCCTGAGAACTTGGATTGGAAGCTTTGAAATTACAATGCCCCCTCCCATCTCGCTCGGCAGCACGTTAATTTCTATGGGAATACTTCACACGAAACACTCTCCGCACATCTCAGTCAAATACCTTTTCATTCCCTAAGAAAGTGCATCGCCTGAGAACTTGGATTGGGAGCTTTGAAATTACAATGCCCCCTCCCATCTCGCTCGGCAGCACGTTAATTTCTATGGAAATATTTCACACGAAACACTCTCCGCACATCTCAGTCAAATACCTTTTCATTCCCTAAGAAATTACACCGCCTGAGAACTTGGATTGGAAGCTTTGAAATTACAATGCCCCCTCCCATCTCGCTCGGCAGCACGTTAATTTCTATGGGAATACTTCAAACGAAACACTCTCTCCACATCTCAGACAAATACCTTTTCAATCCCTTAGAAATTACATCGCCTGAGAACTTGGATTGGGAGGTTTGAAATTACAAAGCCCCCTCCCATCTCGCTCGGCATTTCGTTAATTTCTATGGGAATACTTCACACGAAACACTCTCCCCAAATCTCAGCCAAATACCTTTTCATTCCCTAAGAAATTACACCGCCTGAGAACTTGGATAGGGAGCTTTTAAATTACAATGCACAATCCCATCTCGCTCGGCAGCACGTTAATTTCTATGGGAATACTTCACACGAAACACTCTCTCCACATCTCAGACAAATACCTTTTCAATCCCTTAGAAATTACATCGCCTGAGAACTTGGATTGGGAGGTTTGAAATTACAAAGCCCCCTCCCATCTCGCTCGGCATTTCGTTAATTTCTATGGGAATACTTCACACGAAACACTCTCCCCAAATCTCAGCCAAATACCTTTTAATTCCCTTAGAAATTACACCGCCTGAGAACTTGGACAGGGAGCTTTGAAATTACAATGCCCCGTCCCATCTCGCTAGGCAGCACGTTAATTTCTATATGAATACTTCACGCGAAACACTCTCCGCACATCTCAGTCAAATACCTTTTCATTCCCTAAGAAATTGCATCGCCTGAGAACTTGGACAGGGCGCTTTGAAATTACAATGCCCCGTCCCATCTCGCTAGGCAGCACGTTAATTTCTATGGGAATACTTCACACGAAACACTCTCCGCACATCTCAGTCAAATACCTTTTCATTCCCTAAGAAAGTGCATCGCCTGAGAACTTGGATTGGGAGCTTTGAAATTACAATGCCCCCTCCCATCTCGCTCGGCAGCACGTTAATTTCTATGGAAATATTTCACACGAAACACTCTCCGCACATCTCAGTCAAATACCTTTTCATTCCCTAAGAAATTACATCGCCTGAGAACTTGGATTGGGAGCTTTGAAATTACAATGCCCCCTCCCATCTCGCTCGGCAGCACGTTAATTTCTGTGGGAATACTTCACTCAAAATACTCTCCCCACATCTTAGTCAAATAGTTTTTAATTCCCTTAGAAATTACATCGCCTGAGAACTTGGATTGGGAGCTTTGAAATTACAATGCCCACTCCCATGTCGCTCGGCAGCACGTTAATTTATATGGGAATACTTCACACGAAACACTCTCCCCACATCTCAGACAAATACCTTTTCAATCCCTTAGAAATTACATCGCCTGAGAACTTGGATTGGGAGGTTTGAAATTACAAAACCCATTCCCATCTCGCTCGGCATTACGTTAATTTCTATGGGAATACTTCACACGAAACACTCTCCCCACATCTCAGCCAAATACCTTTTCATTCCCTAAGAAATTACACCGCCTGAGAACTTGGATTGGAAGCGTTGAAATTACAATGCCCCCTCCCATCTCGCTCGGCAGCACGTTAATTTCTATGGGAATACTTCAAACGAAACACTCTCTCCACATCTCAGACAAATACCTTTTCAATCCCTTAGAAATTACATCGCCTGAGAACTTGGATTGGGAGGTTTGAAATTACAAAGCCCCCTCCCATCTCGCTCGGCATTTCGTTAATTTCTATGGGAATACTTCACACGAAACACTCTCCCCAAATCTCAGCCAAATACCTTTTCATTCCCTAAGAAATTACACCGCCTGAGAACTTGGATAGGGAGCTTTTAAATTACAATGCACAATCCCATCTCGCTCGGCAGCACGTTCATTTCTATGGGAATACTTCAAACGAAACACTCTCTCCACATCTCAGACAAATACCTTTTCAATCCCTTAGAAATTACATCGCCTGAGAACTTGGATTGGGAGGTTTGAAATTACAAAGCCCCCTCCCATCTCGCTCGGCATTTCGTTAATTTCTATGGGAATACTTCACACGAAACACTCTCCCCAAATCTCAGCCAAATACCTTTTCATTCCCTAAGAAATTACACCGCCTGAGAACTTGGATAGGGAGCTTTTAAATTACAATGCACAATCCCATCTCGCTCGGCAGCACGTTAATTTCTATGGGAATACTTCACACGAAACACTCTCCGCACATCTCAGTCAAATACCTTTTCATTCCCTAAGAAATTGCATCGAGTGAGAACTTGGATTGGGAGCTTTGAAATTACAATGCCCCCTCCTATCTCGCTCGGCAGCACGTTAATTTCTATGGGAATACTTCACTCAAAACACTCTCCCCACATCTCAGTCAAATACCTTTTAATTCCCTAAGAAATTACATCGCCTGAGAACTTGGATTGAGAGCTTTGAAATTACAAAGCCCCCTCCCATCTCGCTCGGCTGTACGTAAATTTCTATTTGAATACTTCACACGAAACACTCTCCCCACATCTCAGCCAAATACCCTTTTCATTCCCTAAGAAATTACACCGCCTGAGAACTTGGATAGGGAGCTTTTAAATTACAATGCACAATCCCATCTCGCTCGGCAGCACGTTAATTTCTATGGGAATACTTCACACGAAACACTCTCTCCACATCTCAGACAAATACCTTTTCAATCCCTTAGAAATTACATCGCCTGAGAACTTGGATTGGGAGGTTTGAAATTACAAAGCCCCCTCCCACCTCGCTCGGCATTTCGTTAATTTCTATGGGAATACTTCACACGAAACACTCTCCCCAAATCTCAGCCAAATACCTTTTAATTCCCTTAGAAATTACACCGCCTGAGAACTTGGACAGGGAGCTTTGAAATTACAATGCCCCGTCCCATCTCGCTAGGCAGCACGTTAATTTCTATATGAATACTTCACGCGAAACACTCTCCGCACATCTCAGTCAAATACCTTTTCATTCCCTAAGAAATTGCATCGCCTGAGAACTTGGACAGGGCGCTTTGAAATTACAATGCCCCGTCCCATCTCGCTAGGCAGCACGTTAATTTCTATGGGAATACTTCACACGAAACACTCTCCGCACATCTCAGTCAAATACCTTTTCATTCCCTAAGAAAGTGCATCGCCTGAGAACTTGGATTGGGAGCTTTGAAATTACAATGCCCCCTCCCATCTCGCTCGGCAGCACGTTAATTTCTATGGAAATATTTCACACGAAACACTCTCCGCACATCTCAGTCAAATACCTTTTCATTCCCTAAGAAATTACATCGCCTGAGAACTTGGATTGGGAGCTTTGAAATTACAATGCCCCCTCCCATCTCGCTCGGCAGCACGTTAATTTCTGTGGGAATACTTCACTCAAAATACTCTCCCCACATCTTAGTCAAATAGTTTTTAATTCCCTTAGAAATTACATCGCCTGAGAACTTGGATTGGGAGCTTTGAAATTACAATGCCCACTCCCATGTCGCTCGGCAGCACGTTAATTTATATGGGAATACTTCACACGAAACACTCTCCCCACATCTCAGACAAATACCTTTTCAATCCCTTAGAAATTACATCGCCTGAGAACTTGGATTGGGAGGTTTGAAATTACAAAACCCATTCCCATCTCGCTCGGCATTACGTTAATTTCTATGGGAATACTTCACACGAAACACTCTCCCCACATCTCAGCCAAATACCTTTTCATTCCCTAAGAAATTACACCGCCTGAGAACTTGGATTGGAAGCTTTGAAATTACAATGCCCCCTCCCATCTCGCTCGGCAGCACGTTAATTTCTATGGGAATACTTCAAACGAAACACTCTCTCCACATCTCAGACAAATACCTTTTCAATCCCTTAGAAATTACATCGCCTGAGAACTTGGATTGGGAGGTTTGAAATTACAAAGCCCCCTCCCATCTCGCTCGGCATTTCGTTAATTTCTATGGGAATACTTCACACGAAACACTCTCCCCAAATCTCAGCCAAATACCTTTTCATTCCCTAAGAAATTACACCGCCTGAGAACTTGGATAGGGAGCTTTTAAATTACAATGCACAATCCCATCTCGCTCGGCAGCACGTTCATTTCTATGGGAATACTTCAAACGAAACACTCTCTCCACATCTCAGACAAATACCTTTTCAATCCCTTAGAAATTACATCGCCTGAGAACTTGGATTGGGAGGTTTGAAATTACAAAGCCCCCTCCCATCTCGCTCGGCATTTCGTTAATTTCTATGGGAATACTTCACACGAAACACTCTCCCCAAATCTCAGCCAAATACCTTTTCATTCCCTAAGAAATTACACCGCCTGAGAACTTGGATAGGGAGCTTTTAAATTACAATGCACAATCCCATCTCGCTCGGCAGCACGTTAATTTCTATGGGAATACTTCACACGAAACACTCTCCGCACATCTCAGTCAAATACCTTTTCATTCCCTAAGAAATTGCATCGAGTGAGAACTTGGATTGGGAGCTTTGAAATTACAATGCCCCCTCCTATCTCGCTCGGCAGCACGTTAATTTCTATGGGAATACTTCACTCAAAACACTCTCCCCACATCTCAGTCAAATACCTTTTAATTCCCTAAGAAATTACATCGCCTGAGAACTTGGATTGAGAGCTTTGAAATTACAAAGCCCCCTCCCATCTCGCTCGGCTGTACGTAAATTTCTATTTGAATACTTCACACGAAACACTCTCCCCACATCTCAGCCAAATACCCTTTTCATTCCCTTAGAAATTACACCACCTTAGAACTTGGATTTGGAGCTTTTAAATTACAATGCACGCTCACATCTCGCTCGGTAGCACGTTAATATCTATGGGAATACTTCAATTAAAACACTCTCCCCACATCTCATTCAAATACCTTTTAATTCCCTTAGAAATTACACCGCCTGAGAACTTGGACAGGGAGCTTTGAAATTACAATGCCCCGTCCCATCTCGCTAGGCAGCACGTTAATTTCTATATGAATACTTCACGCGAAACACTCTCCGCACATCTCAGTCAAATACCTTTTCATTCCCTAAGAAATTGCATCGCCTGAGAACTTGGACAGGGCGCTTTGAAATTACAATGCCCCGTCCCATCTCGCTAGGCATCACGTTAATTTCTATGAGAATACTTCACACGAAACACTCTCCGCACATCTCAGTCAAATACCTTTTCATTCCCTAAAAAATTGCATCGCCTGAGAACTTGGATTGGGAGCTTTGAAATTACAATGCCCTCTCCCATCTCGCTCGGCAGCACGTTAATTTCTATGGAAATATTTCACACGAAACACTCTCCGCACATCTCAGTCAAATACCTTTTCATTCCCTAAGAAATTACATCGCCTGAGAACTTGGATTGAGAGCTTTGAAATTACAAAGCCCCCTCCCATCTCGCTCGGCTGTACGTAAATTTCTATTTGAATACTTCACACGAAACACTCTCCCCACATCTCAGCCAAATACCCTTTTCATTCCCTTAGAAATTACACCACCTTAGAACTTGGATTTGGAGCTTTTAAATTACAATGCACGCTCACATCTCGCTCGGTAGCACGTTAATATCTATGGGAATACTTCAATTAAAACACTCTCCCCACATCTCATTCAAATACCTTTTAATTCCCTTAGAAATTACACCGCCTGAGAACTTGGACAGGGAGCTTTGAAATTACAATGCCCCGTCCCATCTCGCTAGGCAGCACGTTAATTTCTATATGAATACTTCACGCGAAACACTCTCCGCACATCTCAGTCAAATACCTTTTCATTCCCTAAGAAATTGCATCGCCTGAGAACTTGGACAGGGCGCTTTGAAATTACAATGCCCCGTCCCATCTCGCTAGGCATCACGTTAATTTCTATGAGAATACTTCACACGAAACACTCTCCGCACATCTCAGTCAAATACCTTTTCATTCCCTAAGAAATTGCATCGCCTGAGAACTTGGATTGGGAGCTTTGAAATTACAATGCCCCCTCCCATCTCGCTCGGCAGCACGTTAATTTCTATGGAAATATTTCACACGAAACACTCTCCGCACATCTCAGTCAAATACCTTTTCATTCCCTAAGAAATTACATCGCCTGAGAACTTGGATTGGGAGCTTTGAAATTACAATGCCCCCTCCCATCTCGCTCGGCAGCACGTTAATTTCTATGGGAATACTTCACTCAAAATACTCTCCCCACATCTTAGTCAAATAGTTTTTAATTCCCTTAGAAATTACATCGCCTGAGAACTTGGATTGGGAGGTTTGAAATTACAAAGCCCCCTCCCATCTCGCTCGGCATTTCGTTAATTTCTATGGGAATACTTCACACGAAACACTCTCCCCAAATCTCAGCCAAATACCTTTTCATTCCCTAAGAAATTACACCGCCTGAGAACTTGGATAGGGAGCTTTTAAATTACAATGCACAATCCCATCTCGCTCGGCAGCACGTTAATTTCTATGGGAATACTTCAAACGAAACACTCTCTCCACATCTCAGACAAATACCTTTTCAATCCCTTAGAAATTACATCGCCTGAGAACTTGGATTGGGAGGTTTGAAATTACAAAGCTCCCTCCCATCTCGCTCGGCATTTCGTTAATTTCTATGGGAATACTTCACACGAAACACTCTCCCCAAATCTCAGCCAAATACCTTTTCATTCCCTAAGAAATTACACCGCCTGAGAACTTGGATAGGGAGCTTTTAAATTACAATGCACAATCCCATCTCGCTCGGCAGCACGTTCATTTCTATGGGAATACTTCAAACGAAACACTCTCTCCACATCTCAGACAAATACCTTTTCAATCCCTTAGAAATTACATCGCCTGAGAACTTGGATTGGGAGGTTTGAAATTACAAACCCCCCTCCCATCTCGCTCGGCATTTCGTTAATTTCTATGGGAATACTTCACACGAAACACTCTCCCCAAATCTCAGCCAAATACCTTTTCATTCCCTAAGAAATTACACCGCCTGAGAACTTGGATAGGGAGCTTTTAAATTACAATGCACAATCCCATCTCGCTCGGCAGCACGTTAATTTCTATGGGAATACTTCACACGAAACACTCTCCGCACATCTCAGTCAAATACCTTTTCATTCCCTAAGAAATTGCATCGAGTGAGAACTTGGATTGGGAGCTTTGAAATTACAATGCCCCCTCCTATCTCGCTCGGCAGCACGTTAATTTCTATGGGAATACTTCACTCAAAACACTCTCCCCACATCTCAGTCAAATACCTTTTAATTCCCTAAGAAATTACATCGCCTGAGAACTTGGATTGAGAGCTTTGAAATTACAAAGCCCCCTCCCATCTCGCTCGGCTGTACGTAAATTTCTATTTGAATACTTCACACGAAACACTCTCCCCACATCTCAGCCAAATACCCTTTTTATTCCCTTAGAAATTACACCACCTTAGAACTTGGATTTGGAGCTTTTAAATTACAATGCACGCTCACATCTCGCTCGGTAGCACGTTAATATCTATGGGAATACTTCAATTAAAACACTCTCCCCACATCTCATTCAAAAATACCTTTTAATTCCCTTAGAAATTACACCGCCTGAGAACTTGGACAGGGAGCTTTGAAATTACAATGCCCCGTCCCATCTCGCTAGGCAGCACGTTAATTTCTATATGAATACTTCACGCGAAACACTCTCCGCACATCTCAGTCAAATACCTTTTCATTCCCTAAGAAATTGCATCGCCTGAGAACTTGGACAGGGCGCTTTGAAATTACAATGCCCCGTCCCATCTCGCTAGGCATCACGTTAATTTCTATGAGAATACTTCACACGAAACACTCTCCGCACATCTCAGTCAAATACCTTTTCATTCCCTAAAAAATTGCATCGCCTGAGAACTTGGATTGGGAGCTTTGAAATTACAATGCCCTCTCCCATCTCGCTCGGCAGCACGTTAATTTCTATGGAAATATTTCACACGAAACACTCTCCGCACATCTCAGTCAAATACCTTTTCATTCCCTAAGAAATTACATCGCCTGAGAACTTGGATTGGGAGCTTTGAAATTACAATGCCCCCTCCCATCTCGCTCGGCAGCACGTTAATTTCTATGGGAATACTTCACTCAAAATACTCTCCCCACATCTTAGTCAAATAGTTTTTAATTCCCTTAGAAATTACATCGCCTGAGAACTTGGATTGGGAGGTTTGAAATTACAAAGCCCCCTCCCATCTCGCTCGGCATTTCGTTAATTTCTATGGGAATACTTCACACGAAACACTCTCCCCAAATCTCAGCCAAATACCTTTTCATTCCCTAAGAAATTACACCGCCTGAGAACTTGGATAGGGAGCTTTTAAATTACAATGCACAATCCCATCTCGCTCGGCAGCACGTTAATTTCTATGGGAATACTTCACACGAAACACTCTCCGCACATCTCAGTCAAATACCTTTTCATTCCCTAAGAAATTGCATCGAGTGAGAACTTGGATTGGGAATTTTGAAATTACAATGCCCCCTCCTATCTCGCTCGGCAGCACGTTAATTTCTATGGGAATACTTCACTCAAAACACTCTCCCCACATCTCAGTCAAATACCTTTTAATTCCCTAAGAAATTACATCGCCTGAGAACATGGATTGAGAGCTTTGAAATTACAAAGCCCCCTCCCATCTCGCTCGGCTGTACGTAAATTTCTATTTGAATACTTCACACGAAACACTCTCTCCACATCTCAGACAAATACCTTTTCAATCCCTTAGAAATTACATCGCCTGAGAACTTGGATTGGGAGGTTTGAAATTACAAAGCCCCCTCCCATCTCGCTCGGCATTTCGTTAATTTCTATGGGAATACTTCACACGAAACACTCTCCCCAAATCTCAGCCAAATACCTTTTCATTCCCTAAGAAATTACACCGCCTGAGAGCTTGGATAGGGAGCTTTTAAATTACAATGCACAATCCCATCTCGCTCGGCAGCACGTTCATTTCTATGGGAATACTTCAAACGAAACACTCTCTCCACATCTCAGACAAATACCTTTTCAATCCCTTAGAAATTACATCGCCTGAGAACTTGGATTGGGAGGTTTGAAATTACAAAGCCCCCTCCCATCTCGCTCGGCATTTCGTTAATTTCTATGGGAATACTTCACACGAAACACTCTCCCCAAATCTCAGCCAAATACCTTTTCATTCCCTAAGAAATTACACCGCCTGAGAACTTGGATAGGGAGCTTTTAAATTACAATGCACAATCCCATCTCGCTCGGCAGCACGTTAATTTCTATGGGAATACTTCACACGAAACACTCTCCGCACATCTCAGTCAAATACCTTTTCATTCCCTAAGAAATTGCATCGAGTGAGAACTTGGATTGGGAGCTTTGAAATTACAATGCCCCCTCCTATCTCGCTCGGCAGCACGTTAATTTCTATGGGAATACTTCACTCAAAACACTCTCCCCACATCTCAGTCAAATACCTTTTAATTCCCTAAGAAATTACATCGCCTGAGAACTTGGATTGAGAGCTTTGAAATTACAAAGCCCCCTCCCATCTCGCTCGGCTGTACGTAAATTTCTATTTGAATACTTCACACGAAACACTCTCCCCACATCTCAGCCAAATACCCTTTTCATTCCCTTAGAAATTACACCACCTTAGAACTTGGATTTGGAGCTTTTAAATTACAATGCACGCTCACATCTCGCTCGGTAGCACGTTAATATCTATGGGAATACTTCAATTAAAACACTCTCCCCACATCTCATTCAAATACCTTTTAATTCCCTTAGAAATTACACCGCATGAGAACTTGGACAGGGAGCTTTGAAATTACAATGCCCCGTCCCATCTCGCTAGGCAGCACGTTAATTTCTATATGAATACTTCACGCGAAACACTCTCCGCACATCTCAGTCAAATACCTTTTCATTCCCTAAGAAATTGCATCGCCTGAGAACTTGGACAGGGCGCTTTGAAATTACAATGCCCCGTCCCATCTCGCTAGGCATCACGTTAATTTCTATGAGAATACTTCACACGAAACACTCTCCGCACATCTCAGTCAAATACCTTTTCATTCCCTAAGAAATTGCATCGCCTGAGAACTTGGATTGGGAGCTTTGAAATTACAATGCCCCCTCCCATCTCGCTCGGCAGCACGTTAATTTCTATGGAAATATTTCACACGAAACACTCTCCGCACATCTCAGTCAAATACCTTTTCATTCCCTAAGAAATTACATCGCCTGAGAACTTGGATTGGGAGCTTTGAAATTACAATGCCCCCTCCCATCTCGCTCGGCAGCACGTTAATTTCTATGGGAATACTTCACTCAAAATACTCTCCCCACATCTTAGTCAAATAGTTTTTAATTCCCTTAGAAATTACATCGCCTGAGAACTTGGATTGGGAGGTTTGAAATTACAAAGCCCCCTCCCATCTCGCTCGGCATTTCGTTAATTTCTATGGGAATACTTCACACGAAACACTCTCCCCAAATCTCAGCCAAATACCTTTTCATTCCCTAAGAAATTACACCGCCTGAGAACTTGGATAGGGAGCTTTTAAATTACAATGCACAATCCCATCTCGCTCGGCAGCAAGTTAATTTCTATGGGAATACTTCAAACGAAACACTCTCTCCACATCTCAGACAAATACCTTTTCAATCCCTTAGAAATTACATCGCCTGAGAACTTGGATTGGGAGGTTTGAAATTACAAAGCTCCCTCCCATCTCGCTCGGCATTTCGTTAATTTCTATGGGAATACTTCACACGAAACACTCTCCCCAAATCTCAGCCAAATACCTTTTCATTCCCTAAGAAATTACACCGCCTGAGAACTTGGATAGGGAGCTTTTAAATTACAATGCACAATCCCATCTCGCTCGGCAGCACGTTCATTTCTATGGGAATACTTCAAACGAAACACTCTCTCCACATCTCAGACAAATACCTTTTCAATCCCTTAGAAATTACATCGCCTGAGAACTTGGATTGGGAGGTTTGAAATTACAAAGCCCCCTCCCATCTCGCTCGGCATTTCGTTAATTTCTATGGGAATACTTCACACGAAACACTCTCCCCAAATCTCAGCCAAATACCTTTTCATTCCCTAAGAAATTACACCGCCTGAGAACTTGGATAGGGAGCTTTTAAATTACAATGCACAATCCCATCTCGCTCGGCAGCACGTTAATTTCTATGGGAATACTTCACACGAAACACTCTCCGCACATCTCAGTCAAATACCTTTTCATTCCCTAAGAAATTGCATCGAGTGAGAACTTGGATTGGGAGCTTTGAAATTACAATGCCCCCTCCTATCTCGCTCGGCAGCACGTTAATTTCTATGGGAATACTTCACTCAAAACACTCTCCCCACATCTCAGTCAAATACCTTTTAATTCCCTAAGAAATTACATCGCCTGAGAACTTGGATTGAGAGCTTTGAAATTACAAAGCCCCCTCCCATCTCGCTCGGCTGTACGTAAATTTCTATTTGAATACTTCACACGAAACACTCTCCCCACATCTCAGCCAAATACCCTTTTCATTCCCTTAGAAATTACACCACCTTAGAACTTGGATTTGGAGCTTTTAAATTACAATGCACGCTCACATCTCGCTCGGTAGCACGTTAATATCTATGGGAATACTTCAATTAAAACACTCTCCCCACATCTCATTCAAAAATACCTTTTAATTCCCTTAGAAATTACACCGCCTGAGAACTTGGACAGGGAGCTTTGAAATTACAATGCCCCGTCCCATCTCGCTAGGCAGCACGTTAATTTCTATATGAATACTTCACGCGAAACACTCTCCGCACATCTCAGTCAAATACCTTTTCATTCCCTAAGAAATTGCATCGCCTGAGAACTTGGACAGGGCGCTTTGAAATTACAATGCCCCGTCCCATCTCGCTAGGCATCACGTTAATTTCTATGAGAATACTTCACACGAAACACTCTCCGCACATCTCAGTCAAATACCTTTTCATTCCCTAAAAAATTGCATCGCCTGAGAACTTGGATTGGGAGCTTTGAAATTACAATGCCCTCTCCCATCTCGCTCGGCAGCACGTTAATTTCTATGGAAATATTTCACACGAAACACTCTCCGCACATCTCAGTCAAATACCTTTTCATTCCCTAAGAAATTACATCGCCTGAGAACTTGGATTGAGAGCTTTGAAATTACAAAGCCCCCTCCCATCTCGCTCGGCTGTACGTAAATTTCTATTTGAATACTTCACACGAAACACTCTCCCCACATCTCAGCCAAATACCCTTTTCATTCCCTTAGAAATTACACCACCTTAGAACTTGGATTTGGAGCTTTTAAATTACAATGCACGCTCACATCTCGCTCGGTAGCACGTTAATATCTATGGAAATACTTCAATTAAAACACTCTCCCCACATCTCATTCAAATACCTTTTAATTCCCTTAGAAATTACACCGCCTGAGAACTTGGACAGGGAGCTTTGAAATTACAATGCCCCGTCCCATCTCGCTAGGCAGCACGTTAATTTCTATATGAATACTTCACGCGAAACACTCTCCGCACATCTCAGTCAAATACCTTTTCATTCCCTAAGAAATTGCATCGCCTGAGAACTTGGACAGGGCGCTTTGAAATTACAATGCCCCGTCCCATCTCGCTAGGCATCACGTTAATTTCTATGAGAATACTTCACACGAAACACTCTCCGCACATCTCAGTCAAATACCTTTTCATTCCCTAAGAAATTGCATCGCCTGAGAACTTGGATTGGGAGCTTTGAAATTACAATGCCCCCTCCCATCTCGCTCGGCAGCACGTTAATTTCTATGGAAATATTTCACACGAAACACTCTCCGCACATCTCAGTCAAATACCTTTTCATTCCCTAAGAAATTACATCGCCTGAGAACTTGGATTGGGAGCTTTGAAATTACAATGCCCCCTCCCATCTCGCTCGGCAGCACGTTAATTTCTATGGGAATACTTCACTCAAAATACTCTCCCCACATCTTAGTCAAATAGTTTTTAATTCCCTTAGAAATTACATCGCCTGAGAACTTGGATTGGGAGGTTTGAAATTACAAAGCCCCCTCCCATCTCGCTCGGCATTTCGTTAATTTCTATGGGAATACTTCACACGAAACACTCTCCCCAAATCTCAGCCAAATACCTTTTCATTCCCTAAGAAATTACACCGCCTGAGAACTTGGATAGGGAGCTTTTAAATTACAATGCACAATCCCATCTCGCTCGGCAGCACGTTAATTTCTATGGGAATACTTCAAACGAAACACTCTCTCCACATCTCAGACAAATACCTTTTCAATCCCTTAGAAATTACATCGCCTGAGAACTTGGATTGGGAGGTTTGAAATTACAAAGCTCCCTCCCATCTCGCTCGGCATTTCGTTAATTTCTATGGGAATACTTCACACGAAACACTCTCCCCAAATCTCAGCCAAATACCTTTTCATTCCCTAAGAAATTACACCGCCTGAGAACTTGGATAGGGAGCTTTTAAATTACAATGCACAATCCCATCTCGCTCGGCAGCACGTTCATTTCTATGGGAATACTTCAAACGAAACACTCTCTCCACATCTCAGACAAATACCTTTTCAATCCCTTAGAAATTACATCGCCTGAGAACTTGGATTGGGAGGTTTGAAATTACAAAGCCCCCTCCCATCTCGCTCGGCATTTCGTTAATTTCTATGGGAATACTTCACACGAAACACTCTCCCCAAATCTCAGCCAAATACCTTTTCATTCCCTAAGAAATTACACCGCCTGAGAACTTGGATAGGGAGCTTTTAAATTACAATGCACAATCCCATCTCGCTCGGCAGCACGTTAATTTCTATGGGAATACTTCACACGAAACACTCTCCGCACATCTCAGTCAAATACCTTTTCATTCCCTAAGAAATTGCATCGAGTGAGAACTTGGATTGGGAGCTTTGAAATTACAATGCCCCCTCCTATCTCGCTCGGCAGCACGTTAATTTCTATGGGAATACTTCACTCAAAACACTCTCCCCACATCTCAGTCAAATACCTTTTAATTCCCTAAGAAATTACATCGCCTGAGAACTTGGATTGAGAGCTTTGAAATTACAAAGCCCCCTCCCATCTCGCTCGGCTGTACGTAAATTTCTATTTGAATACTTCACACGAAACACTCTCCCCACATCTCAGCCAAATACCCTTTTCATTCCCTTAGAAATTACACCACCTTAGAACTTGGATTTGGAGCTTTTAAATTACAATGCACGCTCACATCTCGCTCGGTAGCACGTTAATATCTATGGGAATACTTCAATTAAAACACTCTCCCCACATCTCATTCAAAAATACCTTTTAATTCCCTTAGAAATTACACCGCCTGAGAACTTGGACAGGGAGCTTTGAAATTACAATGCCCCGTCCCATCTCGCTAGGCAGCACGTTAATTTCTATATGAATACTTCACGCGAAACACTCTCCGCACATCTCAGTCAAATACCTTTTCATTCCCTAAGAAATTGCATCGCCTGAGAACTTGGACAGGGCGCTTTGAAATTACAATGCCCCGTCCCATCTCGCTAGGCATCACGTTAATTTCTATGAGAATACTTCACACGAAACACTCTCCGCACATCTCAGTCAAATACCTTTTCATTCCCTAAGAAATTGCATCGCCTGAGAACTTGGATTGGGAGCTTTGAAATTACAATGCCCCCTCCCATCTCGCTCGGCAGCACGTTAATTTCTATGGAAATATTTCACACGAAACACTCTCCGCACATCTCAGTCAAATACCTTTTCATTCCCTAAGAAATTACATCGCCTGAGAACTTGGATTGGGAGCTTTGAAATTACAATGCCCCCTCCCATCTCGCTCGGCAGCACGTTAATTTCTATGGGAATACTTCACTCAAAATACTCTCCCCACATCTTAGTCAAATAGTTTTTAATTCCCTTAGAAATTACATCGCCTGAGAACTTGGATTGGGAGGTTTGAAATTACAAAGCCCCCTCCCATCTCGCTCGGCATTTCGTTAATTTCTATGGGAATACTTCACACGAAACACTCTCCCCAAATCTCAGCCAAATACCTTTTCATTCCCTAAGAAATTACACCGCCTGAGAACTTGGATAGGGAGCTTTTAAATTACAATGCACAATCCCATCTCGCTCGGCAGCACGTTAATTTCTATGGGAATACTTCACACGAAACACTCTCCGCACATCTCAGTCAAATACCTTTTCATTCCCTAAGAAATTGCATCGAGTGAGAACTTGGATTGGGAATTTTGAAATTACAATGCCCCCTCCTATCTCGCTCGGCAGCACGTTAATTTCTATGGGAATACTTCACTCAAAACACTCTCCCCACATCTCAGTCAAATACCTTTTAATTCCCTAAGAAATTACATCGCCTGAGAACATGGATTGAGAGCTTTGAAATTACAAAGCCCCCTCCCATCTCGCTCGGCTGTACGTAAATTTCTATTTGAATACTTCACACGAAACACTCTCTCCACATCTCAGACAAATACCTTTTCAATCCCTTAGAAATTACATCGCCTGAGAACTTGGATTGGGAGGTTTGAAATTACAAAGCCCCCTCCCATCTCGCTCGGCATTTCGTTAATTTCTATGGGAATACTTCACACGAAACACTCTCCCCAAATATCAGCCAAATACCTTTTAATTCCCTTAGAAATTACACCGCCTGAGAACTTGGACAGGGAGCTTTGAAATTACAATGCCCCGTCCCATCTCGCTAGGCAGCACGTTAATTTCTATATGAATACTTCACGCGAAACACTCTCCGCACATCTCAGTCAAATACCTTTTCATTCCCTAAGAAATTGCATCGCCTGAAAACTTGGACAGGGCGCTTTGAAATTACAATGCCCCGTCCCATCTCGCTAGGCAGCATGTTAATTTCTATGGGAATACTTCACACGAAACACTCTCCGCACATCTCAGTCAAATACCTTTTCATTCCCTAAGAAAGTGCATCGCCTGAGAACTTGGATTGGGAGCTTTGAAATTACAATGCCCCCTCCCATCTCGCTCGGCAGCACGTTAATTTCTATGGAAATATTTCACACGAAACACTCTCCGCACATCTCAGTCAAATACCTTTTCATTCCCTAAGAAATTACATCGCCTGAGAACTTGGATTGGGAGCTTTGAAATTACAATTGACCCTCCCATCTCGCTCGGCAGCACGTTAATTTCTATGGGAATACTTCACTCAAAATACTCTCCCCACATCTTAGTCAAATAGTTTTTAATTCCCTTAGAAATTACATCGCCTGAGAACTTGGATTGGGAGCTTTGAAATTACAATGCCCACTCCCATGTCGCTCGGCAGCACGTTAATTTATATGGGAATACTTCACACGAAACACTCTCCCCACATCTCAGACAAATACCTTTTCAATCCCTTAGAAATTACATCGCCTGAGAACTTGGATTGGGAGGTTTGAAATTACAAAACCCATTCCCATCTCGCTCGGCATTACGTTAATTTCTATGGGAATACTTCACACGAAACACTCTCCCCACATCTCAGCCAAATACCTTTTCATTCCCTAAGAAATTACACCACCTGAGAACTTGGATTGGAAGCTTTGAAATTACAATGCCCCCTCCCATCTCGCTCGGCAGCACGTTAATTTCTATGGGAATACTTCAAACGAAACACTCTCTCCACATCTCAGACAAATACCTTTTCAATCCCTTAGAAATTACATCGCCTGAGAACTTGGATTGGGAGGTTTGAAATTACAAAGCCCCCTCCCATCTCGCTCGGCATTTCGTTAATTTCTATGGGAATACTTCACACGAAACACTCTCCCCAAATCTCAGAAAAATACCTTTTCATTCCCTAAGAAATTACACCGCCTGAGAACTTGGATAGGGAGCTTTTAAATTACAATGCACAATCCCATCTCGCTCGGCAGCACGTTAATTTCTATGGGAATACTTCACACGAAACACTCTCCGCACATCTCAGTCAAATACCTTTTCATTCCCTAAGAAATTACATCGCCTGAGAACTTGGATTGAGAGCTTTGAAATTACAAAGCCCCCTCCCATCTCGCTCGGCTGTACGTAAATTTCTATTTGAATACTTCACACGAAACACTCTCCCCACATCTCAGCCAAATACCCTTTTCATTCCCTTAGAAATTACACCACCTTAGAACTTGGATTGGGAGCTTTTAAATTACAATGCACGCTCACATCTCGCTCGGCAGCACGTTAATATCTATGGGAATACTTCAATTAAAACACTCTCCCCACATCTCATTCAAATACCTTTTAATTCCCTTCGAAATTACACCGCCTGAGAACTTGGACAGGGAGCTTTGAAATTACAATGCCCCGTCCCATCTCGCTATGCAGCACGTTAATTTCTATTTGAATACTTCACGCGAAACACTCTCCGCACATCTCAGTCAAATACCTTTTCATTCCCTAAGAAATTGCATCGCCTGAGAACTTGGACAGGGAGCTTTGAAATTTCAATGCACCGTCCCATCTCGCTAGGCAGCACGTTGATTTCTATGGGAATACTTCACACGAAACACTCTCCCCAAATCTCAGCCAAATACCTTTTCATTCCCAAAGAAATTACACCGCCTGAGAACTTGGACAGGGCGCTTTGAAATTACAATGCCCCGTCCCATCTCGCTAGGCAGCACGTTAATTTCTATTTGAATACTTCACACGAAACACTCCGCACATCTCAGTCAAATACCTTTTCATTCCCTAAGAAATTACATCGCCTGAGAACTTGGATTGGGAGCTTTGAAATTACAATGCCCCCTCCCATCTCGCTCGGCAGCACGTTAATTTCTATGGGAATACTTCACTCAAAATACTCTCCCCACATCTTAGTCAAATAGCTTTTAATTCCCTTAGAAATTACATCGCCTGAGAACTTGGATTAGGAGCTTTGAAATTACAATTCCCCCTCCCATGTCGCTCGGCAGCACGTTAATTTCTATGGGAATACTTCACACGAAACACTCTCCCCACATCTCAGTCCAATAACTTTTAATTCCCTTACAAATTACATCGCCTGAAAACTTGGACAGGGAGCTTTGAAATTACAATGCCCCGTCCCATCTCGCTAGGCAACACGTTAATTTCTATTTGAATACTTCACACGAAACACTCTCCGCACATCTCAGTCAAATACCTTTTCATTCCCTAAGAAATTGAATCGCCTGAGAACTTGGATTGGGAGCTTTGAAATTACAAAGCCCCCTCCCATCTCGCTCGGCTGTACGTAAATTTCTATTCGAATACTTCACACGAAACACTCTCCCCACATTTCAGCCAAATACCCTTTTCATTCCCTTAGAAATTACACCGCCGGAGAACTTGGATTGGGAGCTTTTAAATTACAATGCACGCTCCCATCTCGCTCGGCAGCACGTTAATATCTATGGGAATACTTCAATTAAAACACTCTCCCCACATCTCAGTCAAATACCTTTTAATTGCCTTAGAAATTACATCGCCTGAGAATTTGGATTGGGAGGTTTGAAATTACAAAGCCCCCTCCCATCTCGCTCGGCATTTCGTTAATTTCTATGGGAATACTTCACACGAAACACTCTCCCCACATCTCAGTCAAATAACTTTTTATTCCCTTACAAATTACATCGCCTGAGAACTTGGACAGGGAGCTTTGAAATTACAATGCCCCGTCCCATCTCGCTAGGCAGCACGTTCATTTCTATTTGAATACTTCACACGAAACACTCTCCGCACATCTCAGTCAAATACCTTTTCATTCCCTAAGAAATTGCATCGCCTGAGAACTTGGATTGGGAGCTTTGAAATTACAATGCCCCCTCCCATCTCGCTCGGCAGCACGTTAATTTCTATGGAAATATTTCACACGAAACACTCTCCGCACATCTCAGTCAAATAACTTTTCATTCCCTAAGAAATTACATCGCCTAAGAACTTGGATTGGGAGCTTTGAAATTACAATGCCCCGTCCCATCTCGCTAGCCAGCACGTTCATTTCTATTTGAATACTTCACAGGAAACACTCTCCGCACATCTCAGTCAAATACCTTTTCATTCCCTAAGAAATTGCATCGCCTGAGAACTTGGATTGGGAGCTTTGAAATTACAATGCCCCCTCCCATCTCGCTCGGCAGCACGTTAATTTCTATGGAAATATTTCACACGAAACACTCTCCGCACATCTCAGTCAAATACCTTTTCATTCCCTAAGAAATTGCATCGAGTGAGAACTTGGATTGGGAGCTTTGAAATTACAATGCCCCCTCCCATCTCGCTCGGCAGCACGTTAATTTCTATGGGAATACTTCACCCAAAATACTCTCCCCACATCTTAGTCAAATAGTTTTTAATTCCCTTAGAAATTACATCGCCTGAGAACTTGGATTGGGAGCTTTGAAATTACAATGCCCCCTCCCATGTCGCTCGGCAGCACGTTAATTTCAAAGGGAATACTTCACTCAAAACACTCTCCCCACATCTCAGTCAAATACCTTTTAATTCCCTAAGAAATTACATCGCCTGAGAACTTGGATTGAGAGCTTTGAAATTACAAAGCCCCCTCCCATCCCGCTCGGCTGTACGTAAATTTCTATTTGAATACTTCACACGAAACACTCTCCCCACATCTCAGCCAAATACCCTTTTCATTCCCTTAGAAATTACACCCCCTTAGAACTTGGATTTGGAGCTTTTAAATTACAATGCACGCTCACATCTCGCTCGGCAGCACGTTAATATCTATGGGTATACTTCAATTAAAACACTCTCCCCACATCTCATTCAAATACCTTTTAATTCCCTTAGAAATTACACCGCCTGAGAACTTGGACAGGGAGCTTTGAAATTACAATGCCCCGTCCCATCTCGCTAGGCAGCACGTTAATTTCTATATGAATACTTCACGCGAAACACTCTCCGCACATCTCAGTCAAATACCTTTTCATTCCCTAAGAAATTGCATCGCCTGAGAACTTGGACAGGGCGCTTTGAAATTACAATGCCCCGTCCCATCTCGCTAGGCAGCACGTTAATTTCTATGGGAATACTTCACACGAAACACTCTCCGCACATCTCAGTCAAATACCTTTTCATTCCCTAAGAAATTGCATCGCCTGAGAACTTGGATTGGGAGCTTTGAAATTACAATGCCCCCTTCATCTCGCTCGGCAGCACGTTAATTTCTATTTGAATACTTCACGCGAAACACTCTCCGCACATCTCAGTCAAATACCTTTTCATTCCCTAAGAAATTACATCGCCTGAGAACTTGGATTGGGAGCTTTGAAATTACAATGCCCCCTCCCATCTCGCTCGGCAGCACGTTAATTTCTATGGGAATACTTCACTCAAAATACTCTCCCCACATCTTAGTCAAATAGTTTTTAATTCCCTTAGAAATTACATCGCCTGAGAACTTGGATTGGGAGGTTTGAAATTACAAAGCCCCCTCCCATCTCGCTCGGCATTTCGTTAATTTCTATGGGAATACTTCACACGAAACACTCTCCCCAAATCTCAGCCAAATACCTTTTCATTCCCTAAGAAATTACACCGCCTGAGAACTTGGATAGGGAGCTTTTAAATTACAATGCACAATCCCATCTCGCTCGGCAGCACGTTAATTTCTATGGGAATACTTCAAACGAAACACTCTCTCCACATCTCAGACAAATACCTTTTCAATCCCTTAGAAATTACATCGCCTGAGAACTTGGATTGGGAGGTTTGAAATTACAAAGCTCCCTCCCATCTCGCTCGGCATTTCGTTAATTTCTATGGGAATACTTCACACGAAACACTCTCCCCAAATCTCAGCCAAATACCTTTTCATTCCCTAAGAAATTACACCGCCTGAGAACTTGGATAGGGAGCTTTTAAATTACAATGCACAATCCCATCTCGCTCGGCAGCACGTTCATTTCTATGGGAATACTTCAAACGAAACACTCTCTCCACATCTCAGACAAATACCTTTTCAATCCCTTAGAAATTACATCGCCTGAGAACTTGGATTGGGAGGTTTGAAATTACAAAGCCCCCTCCCATCTCGCTCGGCATTTCGTTAATTTCTATGGGAATACTTCACACGAAACACTCTCCCCAAATCTCAGCCAAATACCTTTTCATTCCCTAAGAAATTACACCGCCTGAGAACTTGGATAGGGAGCTTTTAAATTACAATGCACAATCCCATCTCGCTCGGCAGCACGTTAATTTCTATGGGAATACTTCACACGAAACACTCTCCGCACATCTCAGTCAAATACCTTTTCATTCCCTAAGAAATTGCATCGAGTGAGAACTTGGATTGGGAGCTTTGAAATTACAATGCCCCCTCCTATCTCGCTCGGCAGCACGTTAATTTCTATGGGAATACTTCACTCAAAACACTCTCCCCACATCTCAGTCAAATACCTTTTAATTCCCTAAGAAATTACATCGCCTGAGAACTTGGATTGAGAGCTTTGAAATTACAAAGCCCCCTCCCATCTCGCTCGGCTGTACGTAAATTTCTATTTGAATACTTCACACGAAACACTCTCCCCACATCTCAGCCAAATACCCTTTTCATTCCCTTAGAAATTACACCACCTTAGAACTTGGATTTGGAGCTTTTAAATTACAATGCACGCTCACATCTCGCTCGGTAGCACGTTAATATCTATGGGAATACTTCAATTAAAACACTCTCCCCACATCTCATTCAAAAATACCTTTTAATTCCCTTAGAAATTACACCGCCTGAGAACTTGGACAGGGAGCTTTGAAATTACAATGCCCCGTCCCATCTCGCTAGGCAGCACGTTAATTTCTATATGAATACTTCACGCGAAACACTCTCCGCACATCTCAGTCAAATACCTTTTCATTCCCTAAGAAATTGCATCGCCTGAGAACTTGGACAGGGCGCTTTGAAATTACAATGCCCCGTCCCATCTCGCTAGGCATCACGTTAATTTCTATGAGAATACTTCACACGAAACACTCTCCGCACATCTCAGTCAAATACCTTTTCATTCCCTAAGAAATTGCATCGCCTGAGAACTTGGATTGGAAGCTTTGAAATTACAATGCCCCCTCCCATCTCGCTCGGCAGCACGTTAATTTCTATGGAAATATTTCACACGAAACACTCTCCGCACATCTCAGTCAAATACCTTTTCATTCCCTAAGAAATTACATCGCCTGAGAACTTGGATTGGGAGCTTTGAAATTACAATGCCCCCTCCCATCTCGCTCGGCAGCACGTTAATTTCTATGGGAATACTTCACTCAAAATACTCTCCCCACATCTTAGTCAAATAGTTTTTAATTCCCTTAGAAATTACATCGCCTGAGAACTTGGATTGGGAGGTTTGAAATTACAAAGCCCCCTCCCATCTCGCTCGGCATTTCGTTAATTTCTATGGGAATACTTCACACGAAACACTCTCCCCAAATCTCAGCCAAATACCTTTTCATTCCCTAAGAAATTACACCGCCTGAGAACTTGGATAGGGAGCTTTTAAATTACAATGCACAATCCCATCTCGCTCGGCAGCACGTTAATTTCTATGGGAATACTTCACACGAAACACTCTCCGCACATCTCAGTCAAATACCTTTTCATTCCCTAAGAAATTGCATCGAGTGAGAACTTGGATTGGGAATTTTGAAATTACAATGCCCCCTCCTATCTCGCTCGGCAGCACGTTAATTTCTATGGGAATACTTCACTCAAAACACTCTCCCCACATCTCAGTCAAATACCTTTTAATTCCCTAAGAAATTACATCGCCTGAGAACATGGATTGAGAGCTTTAAAATTACAAAGCCCCCTCCCATCTCGCTCGGCTGTACGTAAATTTCTATTTGAATACTTCACACGAAACACTCTCTCCACATCTCAGACAAATACCTTTTCAATCCCTTAGAAATTACATCGCCTGAGAACTTGGATTGGGAGGTTTGAAATTACAAAGCCCCCTCCCATCTCGCTCGGCATTTCGTTAATTTCTATGGGAATACTTCACACGAAACACTCTCCCCAAATATCAGCCAAATACCTTTTAATTCCCTTAGAAATTACACCGCCTGAGAACTTGGACAGGGAGCTTTGAAATTACAATGCCCCGTCCCATCTCGCTAGGCAGCACGTTAATTTCTATATGAATACTTCACGCGAAACACTCTCCGCACATCTCAGTCAAATACCTTTTCATTCCCTAAGAAATTGCATCGCCTGAAAACTTGGACAGGGCGCTTTGAAATTACAATGCCCCGTCCCATCTCGCTAGGCAGCATGTTAATTTCTATGGGAATACTTCACACGAAACACTCTCCGCACATCTCAGTCAAATACCTTTTCATTCCCTAAGAAAGTGCATCGCCTGAGAACTTGGATTGGGAGCTTTGAAATTACAATGCCCCCTCCCATCTCGCTCGGCAGCACGTTAATTTCTATGGAAATATTTCACACGAAACACTCTCCGCACATCTCAGTCAAATACCTTTTCATTCCCTAAGAAATTACATCGCCTGAGAACTTGGATTGGGAGCTTTGAAATTACAATTGACCCTCCCATCTCGCTCGGCAGCACGTTAATTTCTATGGGAATACTTCACTCAAAATACTCTCCCCACATCTTAGTCAAATAGTTTTTAATTCCCTTAGAAATTACATCGCCTGAGAACTTGGATTGGGAGCTTTGAAATTACAATGCCCACTCCCATGTCGCTCGGCAGCACGTTAATTTATATGGGAATACTTCACACGAAACACTCTCCCCACATCTCAGACAAATACCTTTTCAATCCCTTAGAAATTACATCGCCTGAGAACTTGGATTGGGAGGTTTGAAATTACAAAACCCATTCCCATCTCGCTCGGCATTACGTTAATTTCTATGGGAATACTTCACACGAAACACTCTCCCCACATCTCAGCCAAATACCTTTTCATTCCCTAAGAAATTACACCACCTGAGAACTTGGATTGGAAGCTTTGAAATTACAATGCCCCCTCCCATCTCGCTCGGCAGCACGTTAATTTCTATGGGAATACTTCAAACGAAACACTCTCTCCACATCTCAGACAAATACCTTTTCAATCCCTTAGAAATTACATCGCCTGAGAACTTGGATTGGGAGGTTTGAAATTACAAAGCCCCCTCCCATCTCGCTCGGCATTTCGTTAATTTCTATGGGAATACTTCACACGAAACACTCTCCCCAAATCTCAGAAAAATACCTTTTCATTCCCTAAGAAATTACACCGCCTGAGAACTTGGATAGGGAGCTTTTAAATTACAATGCACAATCCCATCTCGCTCGGCAGCACGTTAATTTCTATGGGAATACTTCACACGAAACACTCTCCGCACATCTCAGTCAAATACCTTTTCATTCCCTAAGAAATTACATCGCCTGAGAACTTGGATTGAGAGCTTTGAAATTACAAAGCCCCCTCCCATCTCGCTCGGCTGTACGTAAATTTCTATTTGAATACTTCACACGAAACACTCTCCCCACATCTCAGCCAAATACCCTTTTCATTCCCTTAGAAATTACACCACCTTAGAACTTGGATTGGGAGCTTTTAAATTACAATGCACGCTCACATCTCGCTCGGCAGCACGTTAATATCTATGGGAATACTTCAATTAAAACACTCTCCCCACATCTCATTCAAATACCTTTTAATTCCCTTCGAAATTACACCGCCTGAGAACTTGGACAGGGAGCTTTGAAATTACAATGCCCCGTCCCATCTCGCTATGCAGCACGTTAATTTCTATTTGAATACTTCACGCGAAACACTCTCCGCACATCTCAGTCAAATACCTTTTCATTCCCTAAGAAATTGCATCGCCTGAGAACTTGGACAGGGAGCTTTGAAATTTCAATGCACCGTCCCATCTCGCTAGGCAGCACGTTGATTTCTATGGGAATACTTCACACGAAACACTCTCCCCAAATCTCAGCCAAATACCTTTTCATTCCCAAAGAAATTACACCGCCTGAGAACTTGGACAGGGCGCTTTGAAATTACAATGCCCCGTCCCATCTCGCTAGGCAGCACGTTAATTTCTATTTGAATACTTCACACGAAACACTCCGCACATCTCAGTCAAATACCTTTTCATTCCCTAAGAAATTGCATCGCCTGAGAACTTGGATTGGGAGCTTTGAAATTACAATGCACAATCCCATCTCGCTCGGCAGCACGTTAATTTCTATAGAAATACTTCACACGAAACACTCTCCGCACATCTCAGTCAAATACCTTTTCATTCCCTAAGAAATTACATCGCCTGAGAACTTGGATTGGGAGCTTTGAAATTACAATGCCCCCTCCCATCTCGCTCGGCAGCACGTTAATTTCTATGGGAATACTTCACTCAAAATACTCTCCCCACATCTTAGTCAAATAGCTTTTAATTCCCTTAGAAATTACATCGCCTGAGAACTTGGATTAGGAGCTTTGAAATAACAATTCCCCCTCCCATGTCGCTCGGCAGCACGTTAATTTCTATGGGAATACTTCACACGAAACACTCTCCCCACATCTCAGTCCAATAACTTTTAATTCCCTTACAAATTACATCGCCTGAAAACTTGGACAGGGAGCTTTGAAATTACAATGCCCCGTCCCATCTCGCTAGGCAACACGTTAATTTCTATTTGAATACTTCACACGAAACACTCTCCGCACATCTCAGTCAAATACCTTTTCATTCCCTAAGAAATTGAATCGCCTGAGAACTTGGATTGGGAGCTTTGAAATTACAAAGCCCCCTCCCATCTCGCTCGGCTGTACGTAAATTTCTATTCGAATACTTCACACGAAACACTCTCCCCACATTTCAGCCAAATACCCTTTTCATTCCCTTAGAAATTACACCGCCGGAGAACTTGGATTGGGAGCTTTTAAATTACAATGCACGCTCCCATCTCGCTCGGCAGCACGTTAATATCTATGGGAATACTTCAATTAAAACACTCTCCCCACATCTCAGTCAAATACCTTTTAATTGCCTTAGAAATTACATCGCCTGAGAATTTGGATTGGGAGGTTTGAAATTACAAAGCCCCCTCCCATCTCGCTCGGCATTTCGTTAATTTCTATGGGAATACTTCACACGAAACACTCTCCCCACATCTCAGTCAAATAACTTTTTATTCCCTTACAAATTACATCGCCTGAGAACTTGGACAGGGAGCTTTGAAATTACAATGCCCCGTCCCATCTCGCTAGGCAGCACGTTCATTTCTATTTGAATACTTCACACGAAACACTCTCCGCACATCTCAGTCAAATACCTTTTCATTCCCTAAGAAATTGCATCGCCTGAGAACTTGGATTGGGAGCTTTGAAATTACAATGCCCCCTCCCATCTCGCTCGGCAGCACGTTAATTTCTATGGAAATATTTCACACGAAACACTCTCCGCACATCTCAGTCAAATAACTTTTCATTCCCTAAGAAATTACATCGCCTAAGAACTTGGATTGGGAGCTTTGAAATTACAATGCCCCGTCCCATCTCGCTAGCCAGCACGTTCATTTCTATTTGAATACTTCACAGGAAACACTCTCCGCACATCTCAGTCAAATACCTTTTCATTCCCTAAGAAATTGCATCGCCTGAGAACTTGGATTGGGAGCTTTGAAATTACAATGCCCCCTCCCATCTCGCTCGGCAGCACGTTAATTTCTATGGAAATATTTCACACGAAACACTCTCCGCACATCTCAGTCAAATACCTTTTCATTCCCTAAGAAATTGCATCGAGTGAGAACTTGGATTGGGAGCTTTGAAATTACAATGCCCCCTCCCATCTCGCTCGGCAGCACGTTAATTTCTATGGGAATACTTCACCCAAAATACTCTCCCCACATCTTAGTCAAATAGTTTTTAATTCCCTTAGAAATTACATCGCCTGAGAACTTGGATTGGGAGCTTTGAAATTACAATGCCCCCTCCCATGTCGCTCGGCAGCACGTTAATTTCAAAGGGAATACTTCACTCAAAACACTCTCCCCACATCTCAGTCAAATACCTTTTAATTCCCTAAGAAATTACATCGCCTGAGAACTTGGATTGAGAGCTTTGAAATTACAAAGCCCCCTCCCATCCCGCTCGGCTGTACGTAAATTTCTATTTGAATACTTCACACGAAACACTCTCCCCACATCTCAGCCAAATACCCTTTTCATTCCCTTAGAAATTACACCCCCTTAGAACTTGGATTTGGAGCTTTTAAATTACAATGCACGCTCACATCTCGCTCGGCAGCACGTTAATATCTATGGGTATACTTCAATTAAAACACTCTCCCCACATCTCATTCAAATACCTTTTAATTCCCTTAGAAATTACACCGCCTGAGAACTTGGACAGGGAGCTTTGAAATTACAATGCCCCGTCCCATCTCGCTAGGCAGCACGTTAATTTCTATATGAATACTTCACGCGAAACACTCTCCGCACATCTCAGTCAAATACCTTTTCATTCCCTAAGAAATTGCATCGCCTGAGAACTTGGACAGGGCGCTTTGAAATTACAATGCCCCGTCCCATCTCGCTAGGCAGCACGTTAATTTCTATGGGAATACTTCACACGAAACACTCTCCGCACATCTCAGTCAAATACCTTTTCATTCCCTAAGAAATTGCATCGCCTGAGAACTTGGATTGGGAGCTTTGAAATTACAATGCCCCCTTCATCTCGCTCGGCATCACGTTAATTTCTATGGGAATACTTCACTCAAAATACTCTCCCCACATCTTAGTCAAATAGTTTTTAATTCCCTTAGAAATTACATCGCCTGAGAACTTGGATTGGGAGCTTTGAAATTACAATGCCCACTCCCATGTCGCTCGGCAGCACGTTAATTTCTATGGGAATTCTTCACACGAAACACTCTCCCCACATCTCAGACAAATACCTTTTCAATCCCTTAGAAATTACATCGCCTGAGAACTTGGATTGGGAGGTTTGAAATTACAAAACCCCCTCCCATCTCGCTCGGCATTACGTTAATTTCTATGGGAATACTTCACACGAAACACTCTCCCCACATCTCAGCCAAATACCTTTTCATTACCTAAGAAATTACACCGCCTGAGAACTTGGATTGGAAGCTTTGAAATTACAATGCCCCCTCCCATCTCGCTCGGCAGCACGTTAATTTCTATGGGAATACTTCAAACGAAACACTCTCTCCACATCTCAGACAAATACCTTTTCAATCCCTTAGAAATTACATCGCCTGAGAACTTGGATTGGGAGGTTTGAAATTACAAAGCCCCCTCCCATCTCGCTCGGCATTTCGTTAATTTCTATGGGAATACTTCACACGAAACACTCTCCCCAAATCTCAGCCAAATACCTTTTCATTCCCTAAGAAATTACACCGCCTGAGAACTTGGATAGGGAGCTTTTAAATTACAATGCACAATCCCATCTCGCTCGGCAGCACGTTAATTTCTATGGGAATACTTCACACGAAACACTCTCCGCACATCTCAGTCAAATACCTTTTCATTCCCTAAGAAATTGCATCGAGTGAGAACTTGGATTGGGAGCTTTGAAATTACAATGCCCCCTCCTATCTCGCTCGGCAGCACGTTAATTTCTATGGGAATACTTCACTCAAAACACTCTCCCCACATCTCAGTCAAATACCTTTTAACTCCCTAAGAAATTACATCGCCTGAGAACTTGGATTGAGAGCTTTGAAATTACAAAGCCCCCTCCCATCTCGCTCGGCTGTACGTAAATTTCTATTTGAATACTTCACACGAAACACTCTCCCCACATCTCAGCCAAATACCCTTTTCATTCCCTTAGAAATTACACCACCTTAGAACTTGGATTGGGAGCTTTTAAATTACAATGCACGCTCACATCTCGCTCGGCAGCACGTTAATATCTATGGGAATACTTCAATTAAAACACTCTCCCCACATCTCATTCAAATACCTTTTAATTCCCTTCGAAATTACACCGCCTGAGAACTTGGACAGGGAGCTTTGAAATTACAATGCCCCGTCCCATCTCGCTAGGCAGCACGTTAATTTCTATTTGAATACTTCACGCGAAACACTCTCCGCACATCTCAGTCAAATACCTTTTCATTCCCTAAGAAATTGCATCGCCTGAGAACTTGGACAGGGAGCTTTGAAATTTCAATGCACCGTCCCATCTCGCTAGGCAGCACGTTAATTTCTATGGGAATACTTCACACGAAACACTCTCCCCAAATCTCAGCCAAATACCTTTTCATTCTCTAAGAAATTACACCGCCTGAGAACTTGGACAGGGCGCTTTGAAATTACAATGCCCCGTCCCATCTCGCTAGGCAGCACGTTAATTTCTATTTGAATACTTCACGCGAAACACTCTCCGCACATCTCAGTCAAATACCTTTTCATTCCCTAAGAAATTGCATCGCCTGAGAACTTGGACAGGGCGCTTTGAAATTACAATGCCCCGTCCCATCTCGCTAGGCAGCACGTTAATTTCTATTTGAATACTTCACACGAAACACTCCGCACATCTCAGTCAAATACCTTTTCATTCCCTAAGAAATTGCATCGCCTGAGAACTTGGATTGGGAGCTTTGAAATTACAATGCCCCCTCCCATCTCGCTCGGCAGCACGTTAATTTCTATGGGAATACTTCACTCAAAACACTATCCCCACATCTCAGTCAAATACCTTTTAATTCCCTAAGAAATTACACCGCCTGAGAACTTGGACAGGGCGCTTTGAAATTACAATGCCCCGTCCCATCTCGCTAGGCAGCACGTTAATTTCTATTTGAATACTTCACGCGAAACACTCTCCGCACATCTCAGTCAAATACCTTTTCATTCCCTAAGAAATTGCATCGCCTGAGAACTTGGACAGGGCGCTTTGAAATTACAATGCCCCGTCCCATCTCGCTAGGCAGCACGTTAATTTCTATTTGAATACTTCACACGAAACACTCCGCACATCTCAGTCAAATACCTTTTCATTCCCTAAGAAATTGTTCGCCTGAGAACTTGGATTGGGAGCTTTGAAATTACAATGCCCCGTCCCATCTCGCTAGGCAGCACGTTAATTTCTATTTGAATACTTCAACCGAAACACTCTCCGCACATCTCAGTCAAATACCTTTTCATTCCCTAAGAAATTGCATCGCCTGAGAACTTGGATTGGGAGCTTTGAAATTACAATGCACAATCCCATCTCGCTCGGCAGCACGTTAATTTCTATAGAAATACTTCACACGAAACACTCTCCGCAGATCTCAGTCAAATACCTTTTCATTCCCTAAGAAATTACATCGCCTGAGAACTTGGATTGGGAGCTTTGAAATAACAATGCCCCCTCCCATCTCGCTCGGCAGCACGTTAATTTCTATGGGAATACTTCACTCAAAATACTCTCCCCACATCTTAGTCAAATAGCTTTTAATTCCCTTAGAAATTACATCGCCTGAGAACTTGGATTGGGAGCTTTGAAATTACAATTCCCCCTCCCATGTCGCTCGGCAGCACGTTAATTTCTATGGGAATACTTCACACGAAACACTCTCCCCACATCTCAGTCCAATAACTTTTAATTCCCTTACAAATTACTTCGCCTGAAAACTTGGACAGGGAGCTTTGAAATTACAATGCCCCGTCCCATCTCGCTAGGCAACACGTTAATTTCTATTTGAATACTTCACACGAAACACTCTCCGCACATCTCAGTCAAATACCTTTTCATTCCCTAAGAAATTGCATCGCCTGAGAACTTGGACAGGGAGCTTTGAAATTTCAATGCACCGTCCCATCTCGCTAGGCAGCACGTTAATTTCTATGGGAATACTTCACACGAAACACTCTCCCCAAATCTCAGCCAAATACCTTTTCATTCTCTAAGAAATTACACCGCCTGAGAACTTGGACAGGGCGCTTTGAAATTACAATGCCCCGTCCCATCTCGCTAGGCAGCACGTTAATTTCTATTTGAATACTTCACGCGAAACACTCTCCGCACATCTCAGTCAAATACCTTTTCATTCCCTAAGAAATTGCATCGCCTGAGAACTTGGACAGGGCGCTTTGAAATTACAATGCCCCGTCCCATCTCGCTAGGCAGCACGTTAATTTCTATTTGAATACTTCACACGAAACACTCCGCACATCTCAGTCAAATACCTTTTCATTCCCTAAGAAATTGCATCGCCTGAGAACTTGGATTGGGAGCTTTGAAATTACAATGCCCCCTCCCATCTCGCTCGGCAGCACGTTAATTTCTATGGGAATACTTCACTCAAAACACTATCCCCACATCTCAGTCAAATACCTTTTAATTCCCTAAGAAATTACACCGCCTGAGAACTTGGACAGGGCGCTTTGAAATTACAATGCCCCGTCCCATCTCGCTAGGCAGCACGTTAATTTCTATTTGAATACTTCACGCGAAACACTCTCCGCACATCTCAGTCAAATACCTTTTCATTCCCTAAGAAATTGCATCGCCTGAGAACTTGGACAGGGCGCTTTGAAATTACAATGCCCCGTCCCATCTCGCTAGGCAGCACGTTAATTTCTATTTGAATACTTCACACGAAACACTCCGCACATCTCAGTCAAATACCTTTTCATTCCCTAAGAAATTGTTCGCCTGAGAACTTGGATTGGGAGCTTTGAAATTACAATGCCCCGTCCCATCTCGCTAGGCAGCACGTTAATTTCTATTTGAATACTTCAACCGAAACACTCTCCGCACATCTCAGTCAAATACCTTTTCATTCCCTAAGAAATTGCATCGCCTGAGAACTTGGATTGGGAGCTTTGAAATTACAATGCACAATCCCATCTCGCTCGGCAGCACGTTAATTTCTATAGAAATACTTCACACGAAACACTCTCCGCAGATCTCAGTCAAATACCTTTTCATTCCCTAAGAAATTACATCGCCTGAGAACTTGGATTGGGAGCTTTGAAATAACAATGCCCCCTCCCATCTCGCTCGGCAGCACGTTAATTTCTATGGGAATACTTCACTCAAAATACTCTCCCCACATCTTAGTCAAATAGCTTTTAATTCCCTTAGAAATTACATCGCCTGAGAACTTGGATTGGGAGCTTTGAAATTACAATTCCCCCTCCCATGTCGCTCGGCAGCACGTTAATTTCTATGGGAATACTTCACACGAAACACTCTCCCCACATCTCAGTCCAATAACTTTTAATTCCCTTACAAATTACTTCGCCTGAAAACTTGGACAGGGAGCTTTGAAATTACAATGCCCCGTCCCATCTCGCTAGGCAACACGTTAATTTCTATTTGAATACTTCACACGAAACACTCTCCGCACATCTCAGTCAAATACCTTTTCATTCCCTAAGAAATTGAATCGCCTGAGAACTTGGATTGGGAGCTTTGAAATTACAAAGCCCCCTCCCATCTCGCTCGGCTGTACGTAAATTTCTATTTGAATACTTCACACGAAACACTCTCCCCACATCTCAGCCAAATACCCTTTTCATTCCCTTAGAAATTACACCGCCTGAGAATTTGGATTGGGAGGTTTGAAATTACAATGCCCCGTCCCATCTCGCTAGGCAGCACGTTCATTTCTATTTGAATACTTCACACGAAACACTCTCCGCACATCTCAGTCAAATACCTTTTCATTCCCTAAGAAATTGCATCGCCTGAGAACTTGGATTGGGAGCTTTGAAATTACAATGCCCTCTCCCATCTCGCTCGGCAGCACGTTAATTTCTATGGAAATATTTCACACGAAACACTCTCCGCACATCTCAGTCAAATACCTTTTCATTCCCTAAGAAATTACATCGCCTAAGAACTTGGATTGGGAGCTTTGAAATTACAATGCCCCCTCCCATCTCGCTCGGCAGCACGTTAATTTCTATGGGTATACTTCACCCAAAATACTCTCCCCACATCTTAGTCAAATAGTTTTTAATTCCCTTAGAAATTACATCGCCTGAGAACTTGGATTGGGAGCTTTGAAATTACAATGCCCCCTCCCATGTCGCTCGGCAGCACGTTAATTTCTATGGGAATACTTCACTCAAAACACTCTCCCCACATCTCAGTCAAATACCTTTTAATTCCCTAAGAAATTACATCGCCTGAGAACTTGGATTGGGAGGTTTGAAATTACAAAACCCCCTCCCATCTCGCTCGGCATTACGTTAATTTCTATGGGAATACTTCAATTAAAACACTCTCCCCACATCTCATTCAAATACCTTTTAATTCCCTTAGAAATTACACCGCCTGAGAACTTGGACAGGGAGCTTTGAAATTACAATGCCCCGTCCCATCTCGCTAGGCAGCACGTTAATTTCTATGGGAATACTTCACACGAAACACTCTCCGCACATCTCAGTCAAATACCTTTTCATTCCCTAAGAAATTGCATCGCCTGAGAACTTGGATTGTTAGCTTTGAAATTACAATTTCCCCTCCCATCTCGCTCAGCAGCACGTTAATTTCTATGGAAATATTTCACACGAAACACTCTCCGCACATCTCAGTCAAATACCTTTTCATTCCCTAAGAAATTACATCGCCTGAGAACTTGGATTGGGAGCTTTGAAATTACAATGCCCCCTCCCATCTCGCTCGGCAGCACGTTAATTTCTATGGGAATACTTCACTCAAAATACTCTCCCCACATCTTAGTCAAATAGTTTTTAATTCCCTTAGAAATTACATCGCCTGAGAACTTGGATTGGGAGCTTTGAAATTACAATGCCCACTCCCATGTCGCTCGGCAGCACGTTAATTTCTATGGGAATACTTCACACGAAACACTCTCCCCACATCTCAGACAAATACCTTTTCAATCCCTTAGAAATTACATCGCCTGAGAACTTGGATTGGGAGGTTTGAAATTACAAAACCCCCTCCCATCTCGCTCGGCATTACGTTAATTTCTATGGGAATACTTCACACGAAACACTCTCCCCACATCTCAGCCAAATACCTTTTCATTCCCTAAGAAATTGCATCGCCTGAGAACTTGGGCAGGGCGCTTTGAAATTACAATGCCCCGTCCCATCTCGCTAGGCAGCACGTTAATTTCTATTTGAATACTTCACACGAAACACTCCGCACATCTCAGTCAAATACCTTTTCATTCCCTAAGAAATTGCATCGCCTGAGAACTTGGATTGGGAGCTTTGAAATTACAATGCCCCCTCCCATCTCGCTCGGCAGCACGTTAATTTCTATGGGAATACTTCACTCAAAACACTATCCCCACATCTCAGTCAAATACCTTTTAATTCCCTAAGAAATTACACCGCCTGAGAACTTGGACAGGGCGCTTTGAAATTACAATGCCCCGTCCCATCTCGCTAGGCAGCACGTTAATTTCTATTTGAATACTTCACGCGAAACACTCTCCGCACATCTCAGTCAAATACCTTTTCATTCCCTAAGAAATTGCATCGCCTGAGAACTTGGACAGGGCGCTTTGAAATTACAATGCCCCGTCCCATCTCGCTAGGCAGCACGTTAATTTCTATTTGAATACTTCACACGAAACACTCCGCACATCTCAGTCAAATACCTTTTCATTCCCTAAGAAATTGCATCGCCTGAGAACTTGGATTGGGAGCTTTGAAATTACAATGCCCCGTCCCATCTCGCTAGGCAGCACGTTAATTTCTATTTGAATACTTCAACCGAAACACTCTCCGCACATCTCAGTCAAATACCTTTTCATTCCCTAAGAAATTGCATCGCCTGAGAACTTGGATTGGGAGCTTTGAAATTACAATGCACAATCCCATCTCGCTCGGCAGCACGTTAATTTCTATAGAAATACTTCACACGAAACACTCTCCGCAGATCTCAGTCAAATACCTTTTCATTCCCTAAGAAATTACATCGCCTGAGAACTTGGATTGGGAGCTTTGAAATAACAATGCCCCCTCCCATCTCGCTCGGCAGCACGTTAATTTCTATGGGAATACTTCACTCAAAATACTCTCCCCACATCTTAGTCAAATAGCTTTTAATTCCCTTAGAAATTACATCGCCTGAGAACTTGGATTGGGAGCTTTGAAATTACAATTCCCCCTCCCATGTCGCTCGGCAGCACGTTAATTTCTATGGGAATACTTCACACGAAACACTCTCCCCACATCTCAGTCCAATAACTTTTAATTCCCTTACAAATTACATCGCCTGAAAACTTGGACAGGGAGCTTTGAAATTACAATGCCCCGTCCCATCTCGCTAGGCAACACGTTAATTTCTATTTGAATACTTCACACGAAACACTCTCCGCACATCTCAGTCAAATACCTTTTCATTCCCTAAGAAATTGAATCGCCTGAGAACTTGGATTGGGAGCTTTGAAATTACAAAGCCCCCTCCCATCTCGCTCGGCTGTACGTAAATTTCTATTTGAATACTTCACACGAAACACTCTCCCCACATCTCAGCCAAATACCCTTTTCATTCCCTTAGAAATTACACCGCCGGAGAACTTGGATTGGGAGCTTTTAAATTACAATGCACGCTCCCATCTCGCTCGGCAGCACGTTAATATCTATGGGAATACTTCAATTAAAACACTCTCCCCACATCTCAGTCAAATACATTTTAATTCCCTTAGAAATTACATCGCCTGAGAATTTGGATTGGGAGGTTTGAAATTACAAAGCCCCCTCCCATCTCGCTCGGCATTTCGTTAATTTCTATGGGAATACTTCACACGAAACACTCTCCCCACATCTCAGTCAAATAACTTTTTATTCCCTTACAAATTACATCGCCTGAGAACTTGGACAGGGAGCTTTGAAATTACAATGCCCCGTCCCATCTCGCTAGGCAGCACGTTCATTTCTATTTGAATACTTCACACGAAACACTCTCCGCACATCTCAGTCAAATACCTTTTCATTCCCTAAGAAATTGCATCGCCTGAGAACTTGGATTGGGAGCTTTGAAATTACAATGCCCCCTCCCATCTCGCTCGGCAGCACGTTAATTTCTATGGAAATATTTCACACGAAACACTCTCCGCACATCTCAGTCAAATACCTTTTCATTCCCTAAGAAATTACATCGCCTAAGAACTTGGATTGGGAGCTTTGAAATTACAATGCCCCCTCCCATCTCGCTCGGCAGCACGTTAATTTCTATGGGAATACTTCACCCAAAATACTCTCCCCACATCTTAGTCAAATAGTTTTTAATTCCCTTAGAAATTACATCGCCTGAGAACTTGGATTGGGAGCTTTGAAATTACAATGCCCCCTCCCATGTCGCTCGGCAGCACGTTAATTTCTATGGGAATACTTCACTCAAAACACTCTCCCCACATCTCAGTCAAATACCTTTTAATTCCCTAAGAAATTACATCGCCTGAGAACTTGGATTGAGAGCTTTTAAATTACAATGCACGCTCACATCTCGCTCGGCAGCACGTTAATATCTATGGGAATACTTCAATTAAAACACTCTCCCCACATCTCATTCAAATACCTTTTAATTCCCTTAGAAATTACACCGCCTGAGAACTTGGACAGGGAGCTTTGAAATTACAATGCCCCGTCCCATCTCGCTAGGCAGCACGTTAATTTCTATGGGAATACTTCACACGAAACACTCTCCGCACATCTCAGTCAAATACCTTTTCATTCCCTAAGAAATTGAATCGCCTGAGAACTTGGATTGTTAGCTTTGAAATTACAATTTCCCCTCCTATCTCGCTCAGCAGCACGTTAATTTCTATGGAAATATTTCACACGAAACACTCTCCGCACATCTCAGTCAAATACCTTTTCATTCCCTAAGAAATTACATCGCCTGAGAACTTGGATTGGGAGCTTTGAAATTACAATGCCCCCTCCCATCTCGCTCGGCAGCACGTTAATTTCTATGGGAATACTTCACTCAAAATACTCTCCCCACATCTTAGTCAAATAGTTTTTAATTCCCTTAGAAATTACATCGCCTGAGAACTTGGATTGGGAGCTTTGAAATTACAATGCCCACTCCCATGTCGCTCGGCAGCACGTTAATTTCTATGGGAATACTTCACACGAAACACTCTCCCCACATCTCAGACAAATACCTTTTCAATCCCTTAGAAATTACATCGCCTGAGAACTTGGATTGGGAGGTTTGAAATTACAAAACCCCCTCCCATCTCGCTCGGCATTACGTTAATTTCTATGGGAATACTTCACACGAAACACTCTCCCCACATCTCAGCCAAATACCTTTTCATTCCCTAAGAAATTACACCGCCTGAGAACTTGGATTGGAAGCTTTGAAATTACAATGCCCCCTCCCATCTCGCTCGGCAGCACGTTAATTTCTATGGGAATACTTCAAACGAAACACTCTATCCACATCTCAGACAAATACCTTTTCAATCCCTTAGAAATTACATCGCCTGAGAACTTGGATTGGGAGGTTTGAAATTACAAAGCCCCCTCCCATCTCGCTCGGCATTTCGTTAATTTCTATGGGAATACTTCACACGAAACACTCTCCCCAAATCTCAGCCAAATACCTTTTCATTCCCAAAGAAATTACACCGCCTGAGAACTTGGATAGGGAGCTTTTAAATTACAATGCACAATCCCATCTCGCTCGGCAGCACGTTAATTTCTATGGGAATACTTCACACGAAACACTCTCCGCACATCTCAGTCAAATACCTTTTCATTCCCTAAGAAATTGCATCGAGTGAGAACTTTAATTGGGAGCTTTGAAATTACAATGCCCCCTCCTATCTCGCTCGGCAGCACGTTAATTTCTATGGGAATTCTTCACTCAAAACACTCTCCCCACATCTCAGTCAAATACCTTTTAATTCCCTAAGAAATTACATCGCCTGAGAACTTGGATTGAGAGCTTTGAAATTACAAAGCCCCCTCCCATCTCGCTCGGCTGTACGTAAATTTCTATTTGAATACTTCACACGAAACACTCTCCCCACATCTCAGTCAAAAATACCCTTTTCATTCCCTTAGAAATTACACCACCTTAGAACTTGGATTGGGAGCTTTTAAATTACAATGCACGCTCACATCTCGCTCGGCAGCACGTTAATATCTATGGGAATACTTCAATTAAAACACTCTCCCCACATCTCATTCAAATACCTTTTAATTCCCTTCGAAATTACACCGCCTGAGAACTTGGACAGGGAGCTTTGAAATTACAATGCCCCGTCCCATCTCGATAGGCAGCACGTTAATTTCTATTTGAATACTTCACGCGAAACACTCTCCGCACATCTCAGTCAAATACCTTTTCATTCCCTAAGAAATTGCATCGCCTGAGAACTTGGACAGGGAGCTTTGAAATTTCAATGCACCGTCCCATCTCGCTAGGCAGCACGTTAATATCTATGGGAATACTTCACACGAAACACTCTCCCCAAATCTCAGCCAAATACCTTTTCATTCCCTAAGAAATTACACCGCCTGAGAACTTGGACAGGGCGCTTTGAAATTACAATGCCCCGTCCCATCTCGCTAGGCAGCACGTTAATTTCTATTTGAATACTTCACACGAAACACTCCGCACATCTCAGTCAAATACCCTTTCATTCCCTAAGAAATTGCATCGCCTGAGAACTTGGATTGGGAGCTTTGAAATTACAATGCCCCCTCCCATCTCGCTCGGCAGCACGTTAATTTCTATGGGAATACTTCACTCAAAACACTCTCCCCACATCTCAGTCAAATACCTTTTAATTCCCTAAGAAATTACATCGCCTGAGAACTTTGACAGGGAGCTTTGAAATTACAATGCCCCGTCCCATCTCGCTAGGCAGCACGTTAATTTCTATTTGAATACTTCAAACGAAACACTCTCCGCACATCTCAGTCAAATACCTTTTCATTCATTAAGAAATTACATCGCCTGAGAACTTGGATTGGGAGCTTTGAAATTACAATGCCCCCTCCCATCTCGCTCGGCAGCACGTTAATTTCTATGGGAATACTTCACTCAAAATATTCTCCCCACATCTTAGTCAAATAGCTTTTAATTCCCTTAGAAATCACATCGAATGAGAACTTGGATTGGGAGCTTTGAAATTACAATTCCCCCTCCCATGTCGCTCGGCAGCACGTTAATTTCTATGGGAATACTTCACACGAAACACTCTCCCCACATCTCAGTCCAATAACTTTTAATTCCCTTACAAATTACATCGCCTGAAAACTTGTACAGCGAGCTTTGAAATTACAATGCCCCGTCCGATCTCGCTAGGCAGCACGTTAATTTCTATTTGAATGCTTCACACGAAACACTCTCCGCACATCTCAGTCAAATACCTTTTCATTCCCTAAGAAATTGCATCGCCTGAGAACTTGGATTGGGAGCTTTGAAATTACAATGCCCCCTCCCATCTCGCTCGGCAGCACGTTAATTTCTATGGGAATACTTCACTCAAAACACTCTCCCCACATCTCAGTCAAATACCTTTTAATTCCCTAAGAAATTACATAGCCTGAGAACTTGGATTGAGAGCTTTGAAATTACAAAGCCCCCTCCCATCTCGCTCGGCTGTACGTAAATTTCTATTTGAATACTTCACACGAAACACTCTCCCCACATCTCAGCCAAATACCCTTTTCATTCCCTTAGAAATTACACCGCCGGAGAACTTGGATTGGGAGCTTTTAAATTACAATGCACGCTCCCATCTCGCTCGGCAGCACGTTAATATCTATGGGAATACTTCAATTAAAACACTCTCCCCACATCTCAGTCAAATACCTTTTAATTCCCTTAGAAATTACATCGCCTGAGAATTTGGATTGGGAGGTTTGAAATTACAAAGCCCCCTCCCATCTCGCTCGGCATTTCGTTAATTTCTATGGGAATACTTCACACGAAACACTCTCCCCACATCTCAGTCAAATAACTTTTTATTCCCTTACAAATTACATCGCCTGAGAACTTGGACAGGGAGCTTTGAAATTACAATGCCCCTTCCCATCTCGCTAGGCAGCACGTTAATTTCTATTTGAATGTTTCACACGAAACACTCTCGCACATCTCAGTCAAATACCTTTTCATTCCCTAAGAAATTACATCGCCTGAGAACTTGGATTGGGAGCTTTGAAATTACAATGCCCCCTCCCATCTCGCTCGGCAGCACGTTAATTTCTATGGGAATACTTCACTCAAAATACTCTCCCCACATCTTAGTCAAATAGTTTTTAATTCCCTTAGAAATTACATCGCCTGAGAACTTGGATTGGGAGCTTTGAAATTACAATGCCCCCTCCCATGTCGCTCGGCAGCACGTTAATTTCTATGGGAATACTTCACTCAAAACACTCTCCCCACATCTCAGTCAAATACCCTTTCATTCCCTTAGAAATTACACCGCCTGAGAACTTGGATAGGGAGCTTTTAAATTACAATGCACAATCCCATCTCGCTCGGCAGCACGTTAATTTCTATGGGAATACTTCACACGAAACACTCTCCGCACATCTCAGTCAAATACCTTTTCATTCCCTAAGAAATTGCATCGAGTGAGAACTTGGATTGGGAGCTTTGAAATTACAATGCCCCCTCCTATCTCGCTCGGCAGCACGTTAATTTCTATGGGAATACTTCACTCAAAACACTCTCCCCACATCTCAGCCAAATACCTTTTAATTCCCTAAGAAATTACATCGCCTGAGAACTTGGATTGAGAGCTTTGAAATTACAAAGCCCCCTCCCATCTCGCTCGGCTGTACGTAAATTTCTATTTGAATACTTCACACGAAACACTCTCCCCACATCTCAGCCAAATACCCTTTTCATTCCCTTAGAAATTACACCACCTTAGAACTTGGATTGGGAGCTTTTAAATTACAATGCACGCTCACATCTCGCTCGGCAGCACGTTAATATCTATGGGAATACTTCAATTAAAACACTCTCCCCACATCTCATTCAAATACCTTTTAATTCCCTTCGAAACTACACCGCCTGAGAACTTGGACAGGGAGCTTTGAAATTACAATGCCCCGTCCCATCTCGCTAGGCAGCACGTTAATTTCTATTTGAATACTTCACGCGAAACACTCTCCGCACATCTCAGTCAAATACCTTTTCATTCCCTAAGAAATTGCATCGCCTGAGAACTTGGACAGGGAGCTTTGAAATTTCAATGCACCGTCCCATCTCGCTAGGCAGCACGTTAATATCTATGGGAATACTTCACACGAAACACTCTCCCCAAATCTCAGCCAAATACCTTTTCATTCCCTAAGAAATTACACCGCCTGAGAACTTGGACAGGGCGCTTTGAAATTACAATGCCCCGTCCCATCTCGCTAGGCAGCACGTTAATTTCTATTTGAATACTTCACACGAAACACTCCGCACATCTCAGTCAAATACCCTTTCATTCCCTAAGAAATTGCATCGCCTGAGAACTTGGATTGGGAGCTTTGAAATTACAATGCCCCCTCCCATCTCGCTCGGCAGCACGTTAATTTCTATGGGAATACTTCACTCAAAACACTTTCCCCACATCTCAGTCAAATACCTTTTAATTCCCTAAGAAATTACATCGCCTGAGAACTTTGACAGGGAGCTTTGAAATTACAATGCCCCGTCCCATCTCGCTAGGCAGCACGTTAATTTCTATTTGAATACTTCAAACGAAACACTCTTCGCACATCTCAGTCAAATACCTTTTCAGTCCCTAAGAAATTGCATCGCCTGAGAACTTGGATTGGGAGCTTTGAAATTACAATGCACAATCCCATCTCGCTCGGCAGCACGTTAATTTCTATAGAAATACTTCACACGAAACACTCTCCGCACATCTCAGTCAAATACCTTTTCATTCCCTAAGAAATTACATCGCCTGAGAACTTGGATTGGGAGCTTTGAAATTACAATGCCCCCTCCCATCTCGCTCGGCAGCACGTTAATTTCTATGGGAATACTTCACTCAAAATACTCTCCCCACATCTTAGTCAAATAGCTTTTAATTCCCTTAGAAATTACATCGCCTGAGAACTTGGATTGGGAGCTTTGAAATTACAATTCCCCCTCCCATGTCGCTCGGCAGCACGTTAATTTCTATGGGAATACTTCACACGAAACACTCTCCCCACATCTCAGTCCAATAACTTTTAATTCCCTTACAAATTACATCGCCTGAAAACTTGTACAGGGAGCTTTGAAATTACAATGCCCCGTCCGATCTCGCTAGGCAGCACGTTAATTTCTATTTGAATGCTTCACACGAAACACTCTCCGCACATCTCAGTCAAATACCTTTTCATTCCCTAAGAAATTGCATCGCCTGAGAACTTGGATTGGGAGCTTTGAAATTACAATGCCCCCTCCCATCTCGCTCGGCAGCACGTTAATTTCTATGGGAATACTTCACTCAAAACACTCTCCCCACATCTCAGTCAAATACCTTTTAATTCCCTAAGAAATTACATAGCCTGAGAACTTGGATTGAGAGCTTTGAAATTACAAAGCCCCCTCCCATCTCGCTCGGCTGTACGTAAATTTCTATTTGAATACTTCACACGAAACACTCTCCCCACATCTCAGCCAAATACCCTTTTCATTCCCTTAGAAATTACACCGCCGGAGAACTTGGATTGGGAGCTTTTAAATTACAATGCACGCTCCCATCTCGCTCGGCAGCACGTTAATATCTATGGGAATACTTCAATTAAAACACTCTCCCCACATCTCAGTCAAATACCTTTTAATTCCCTTAGAAATTACATCGCCTGAGAATTTGGATTGGGAGGTTTGAAATTACAAAGCCCCCTCCCATCTCGCTCGGCATTTCGTTAATTTCTATGGGAATACTTCACACGAAACACTCTCCCCACATCTCAGTCAAATAAATTTTTATTCCCTTACAAATTACATCGCCTGAGAACTTGGACAGGGAGCTTTGAAATTACAATGCCCCGTCCCATCTCGCTAGGCAGCACGTTAATTTCTATTTGAATGTTTCACACGAAACACTCTCCGCACATCTCAGTCAAATACCTTTTCATTCCCTAAGAAATTACATTGCCTGAGAACTTGGATTAGGAGCTTTGAAATTACAATGCCCCCTCCCATCTCGCTCGGCAGCACGTTAATTTCTATGGGAATACTTCACTCAAAATACTCTCCCCACATCTTAGTCAAATAGTTTTTAATTCCCTTAGAAATTACATCGCCTGAGAACTTGGATTGGGAGCTTTGAAATTACAATGCCCCCTCCCATGTCGCTCGGCAGCACGTTAATTTCTATGGGAATACTTCACTCAAAACACTCTCCCCACATCTCAGTCAAATACCTTTTAATTCCCTAAGAAATTACATCGCCTGAGAACTTGGATTGAGAGCTTTTAAATTACAATGCACGCTCACATCTCGCTCGGCAGCACGTTAATATCTATGGGAATACTTCAATTAAAACACTCTCCCCACATCTCATTCAAATACCTTTTAATTCCCTTAGAAATTACACCGCCTGAGAACTTGGACAGGGAGCTTTGAAATTACAATGCCCCGTCCCATCTCGCTAGGCAGCACGTTAATTTCTATGGGAATACTTCACACGAAACACTCTCCGCACATCTCAGTCAAATACCTTTTCATTCCCTAAGAAATTGAATCGCCTGAGAACTTGGATTGTTAGCTTTGAAATTACAATTTCCCCTCCTATCTCGCTCAGCAGCACGTTAATTTCTATGGAAATATTTCACACGAAACACTCTCCGCACATCTCAGTCAAATACCTTTTCATTCCCTAAGAAATTACATCGCCTGAGAACTTGGATTGGGAGCTTTGAAATTACAATGCCCCCTCCCATCTCGCTCGGCAGCACGTTAATTTCTATGGGAATACTTCACTCAAAATACTCTCCCCACATCTTAGTCAAATAGTTTTTAATTCCCTTAGAAATTACATCGCCTGAGAACTTGGATTGGGAGCTTTGAAATTACAATGCCCACTCCCATGTCGCTCGGCAGCACGTTAATTTCTATGGGAATACTTCACACGAAACACTCTCCCCACATCTCAGACAAATACCTTTTCAATCCCTTAGAAATTACATCGCCTGAGAACTTGGATTGGGAGGTTTGAAATTACAAAACCCCCTCCCATCTCGCTCGGCATTACGTTAATTTCTATGGGAATACTTCACACGAAACACTCTCCCCACATCTCAGCCAAATACCTTTTCATTCCCTAAGAAATTACACCGCCTGAGAACTTGGATTGGAAGCTTTGAAATTACAATGCCCCCTCCCATCTCGCTCGGCAGCACGTTAATTTCTATGGGAATACTTCAAACGAAACACTCTATCCACATCTCAGACAAATACCTTTTCAATCCCTTAGAAATTACATCGCCTGAGAACTTGGATTGGGAGGTTTGAAATTACAAAGCCCCCTCCCATCTCGCTCGGCATTTCGTTAATTTCTATGGGAATACTTCACACGAAACACTCTCCCCAAATCTCAGCCAAATACCTTTTCATTCCCTAAGAAATTACACCGCCTGAGAACTTGGATAGGGAGCTTTTAAATTACAATGCACAATCCCATCTCGCTCGGCAGCACGTTAATTTCTATGGGAATACTTCACACGAAACACTCTCCGCACATCTCAGTCAAATACCTTTTCATTCCCTAAGAAATTGCATCGAGTGAGAACTTTAATTGGGAGCTTTGAAATTACAATGCCCCCTCCTATCTCGCTCGGCAGCACGTTAATTTCTATGGGAATTCTTCACTCAAAACACTCTCCCCACATCTCAGTCAAATACCTTTTAATTCCCTAAGAAATTACATCGCCTGAGAACTTGGATTGAGAGCTTTGAAATTACAAAGCCCCCTCCCATCTCGCTCGGCTGTACGTAAATTTCTATTTGAATACTTCACACGAAACACTCTCCCCACATCTCAGTCAAAAATACCCTTTTCATTCCCTTAGAAATTACACCACCTTAGAACTTGGATTGGGAGCTTTTAAATTACAATGCACGCTCACATCTCGCTCGGCAGCACGTTAATATCTATGGGAATACTTCAATTAAAACACTCTCCCCACATCTCATTCAAATACCTTTTAATTCCCTTCGAAATTACACCGCCTGAGAACTTGGACAGGGAGCTTTGAAATTACAATGCCCCGTCCCATCTCGATAGGCAGCACGTTAATTTCTATTTGAATACTTCACGCGAAACACTCTCCGCACATCTCAGTCAAATACCTTTTCATTCCCTAAGAAATTGCATCGCCTGAGAACTTGGACAGGGAGCTTTGAAATTTCAATGCACCGTCCCATCTCGCTAGGCAGCACGTTAATATCTATGGGAATACTTCACACGAAACACTCTCCCCAAATCTCAGCCAAATACCTTTTCATTCCCTAAGAAATTACACCGCCTGAGAACTTGGACAGGGCGCTTTGAAATTACAATGCCCCGTCCCATCTCGCTAGGCAGCACGTTAATTTCTATTTGAATACTTCACACGAAACACTCCGCACATCTCAGTCAAATACCCTTTCATTCCCTAAGAAATTGCATCGCCTGAGAACTTGGATTGGGAGCTTTGAAATTACAATGCCCCCTCCCATCTCGCTCGGCAGCACGTTAATTTCTATGGGAATACTTCACTCAAAACACTCTCCCCACATCTCAGTCAAATACCTTTTAATTCCCTAAGAAATTACATCGCCTGAGAACTTTGACAGGGAGCTTTGAAATTACAATGCCCCGTCCCATCTCGCTAGGCAGCACGTTAATTTCTATTTGAATACTTCAAACGAAACACTCTCCGCACATCTCAGTCAAATACCTTTTCATTCATTAAGAAATTACATCGCCTGAGAACTTGGATTGGGAGCTTTGAAATTACAATGCCCCCTCCCATCTCGCTCGGCAGCACGTTAATTTCTATGGGAATACTTCACTCAAAATATTCTCCCCACATCTTAGTCAAATAGCTTTTAATTCCCTTAGAAATCACATCGAATGAGAACTTGGATTGGGAGCTTTGAAATTACAATTCCCCCTCCCATGTCGCTCGGCAGCACGTTAATTTCTATGGGAATACTTCACACGAAACACTCTCCCCACATCTCAGTCCAATAACTTTTAATTCCCTTACAAATTACATCGCCTGAAAACTTGTACAGCGAGCTTTGAAATTACAATGCCCCGTCCGATCTCGCTAGGCAGCACGTTAATTTCTATTTGAATGCTTCACACGAAACACTCTCCGCACATCTCAGTCAAATACCTTTTCATTCCCTAAGAAATTGCATCGCCTGAGAACTTGGATTGGGAGCTTTGAAATTACAATGCCCCCTCCCATCTCGCTCGGCAGCACGTTAATTTCTATGGGAATACTTCACTCAAAACACTCTCCCCACATCTCAGTCAAATACCTTTTAATTCCCTAAGAAATTACATAGCCTGAGAACTTGGATTGAGAGCTTTGAAATTACAAAGCCCCCTCCCATCTCGCTCGGCTGTACGTAAATTTCTATTTGAATACTTCACACGAAACACTCTCCCCACATCTCAGCCAAATACCCTTTTCATTCCCTTAGAAATTACACCGCCGGAGAACTTGGATTGGGAGCTTTTAAATTACAATGCACGCTCCCATCTCGCTCGGCAGCACGTTAATATCTATGGGAATACTTCAATTAAAACACTCTCCCCACATCTCAGTCAAATACCTTTTAATTCCCTTAGAAATTACATCGCCTGAGAATTTGGATTGGGAGGTTTGAAATTACAAAGCCCCCTCCCATCTCGCTCGGCATTTCGTTAATTTCTATGGGAATACTTCACACGAAACACTCTCCCCACATCTCAGTCAAATAACTTTTTATTCCCTTACAAATTACATCGCCTGAGAACTTGGACAGGGAGCTTTGAAATTACAATGCCCCTTCCCATCTCGCTAGGCAGCACGTTAATTTCTATTTGAATGTTTCACACGAAACACTCTCGCACATCTCAGTCAAATACCTTTTCATTCCCTAAGAAATTACATCGCCTGAGAACTTGGATTGGGAGCTTTGAAATTACAATGCCCCCTCCCATCTCGCTCGGCAGCACGTTAATTTCTATGGGAATACTTCACTCAAAATACTCTCCCCACATCTTAGTCAAATAGTTTTTAATTCCCTTAGAAATTACATCGCCTGAGAACTTGGATTGGGAGCTTTGAAATTACAATGCCCCCTCCCATGTCGCTCGGCAGCACGTTAATTTCTATGGGAATACTTCACTCAAAACACTCTCCCCACATCTCAGTCAAATACCCTTTCATTCCCTTAGAAATTACACCGCCTGAGAACTTGGATAGGGAGCTTTTAAATTACAATGCACAATCCCATCTCGCTCGGCAGCACGTTAATTTCTATGGGAATACTTCACACGAAACACTCTCCGCACATCTCAGTCAAATACCTTTTCATTCCCTAAGAAATTGCATCGAGTGAGAACTTGGATTGGGAGCTTTGAAATTACAATGCCCCCTCCTATCTCGCTCGGCAGCACGTTAATTTCTATGGGAATACTTCACTCAAAACACTCTCCCCACATCTCAGCCAAATACCTTTTAATTCCCTAAGAAATTACATCGCCTGAGAACTTGGATTGAGAGCTTTGAAATTACAAAGCCCCCTCCCATCTCGCTCGGCTGTACGTAAATTTCTATTTGAATACTTCACACGAAACACTCTCCCCACATCTCAGCCAAATACCCTTTTCATTCCCTTAGAAATTACACCACCTTAGAACTTGGATTGGGAGCTTTTAAATTACAATGCACGCTCACATCTCGCTCGGCAGCACGTTAATATCTATGGGAATACTTCAATTAAAACACTCTCCCCACATCTCATTCAAATACCTTTTAATTCCCTTCGAAACTACACCGCCTGAGAACTTGGACAGGGAGCTTTGAAATTACAATGCCCCGTCCCATCTCGCTAGGCAGCACGTTAATTTCTATTTGAATACTTCACGCGAAACACTCTCCGCACATCTCAGTCAAATACCTTTTCATTCCCTAAGAAATTGCATCGCCTGAGAACTTGGACAGGGAGCTTTGAAATTTCAATGCACCGTCCCATCTCGCTAGGCAGCACGTTAATATCTATGGGAATACTTCACACGAAACACTCTCCCCAAATCTCAGCCAAATACCTTTTCATTCCCTAAGAAATTACACCGCCTGAGAACTTGGACAGGGCGCTTTGAAATTACAATGCCCCGTCCCATCTCGCTAGGCAGCACGTTAATTTCTATTTGAATACTTCACACGAAACACTCCGCACATCTCAGTCAAATACCCTTTCATTCCCTAAGAAATTGCATCGCCTGAGAACTTGGATTGGGAGCTTTGAAATTACAATGCCCCCTCCCATCTCGCTCGGCAGCACGTTAATTTCTATGGGAATACTTCACTCAAAACACTTTCCCCACATCTCAGTCAAATACCTTTTAATTCCCTAAGAAATTACATCGCCTGAGAACTTTGACAGGGAGCTTTGAAATTACAATGCCCCGTCCCATCTCGCTAGGCAGCACGTTAATTTCTATTTGAATACTTCAAACGAAACACTCTTCGCACATCTCAGTCAAATACCTTTTCAGTCCCTAAGAAATTGCATCGCCTGAGAACTTGGATTGGGAGCTTTGAAATTACAATGCACAATCCCATCTCGCTCGGCAGCACGTTAATTTCTATAGAAATACTTCACACGAAACACTCTCCGCACATCTCAGTCAAATACCTTTTCATTCCCTAAGAAATTACATCGCCTGAGAACTTGGATTGGGAGCTTTGAAATTACAATGCCCCCTCCCATCTCGCTCGGCAGCACGTTAATTTCTATGGGAATACTTCACTCAAAATACTCTCCCCACATCTTAGTCAAATAGCTTTTAATTCCCTTAGAAATTACATCGCCTGAGAACTTGGATTGGGAGCTTTGAAATTACAATTCCCCCTCCCATGTCGCTCGGCAGCACGTTAATTTCTATGGGAATACTTCACACGAAACACTCTCCCCACATCTCAGTCCAATAACTTTTAATTCCCTTACAAATTACATCGCCTGAAAACTTGTACAGGGAGCTTTGAAATTACAATGCCCCGTCCGATCTCGCTAGGCAGCACGTTAATTTCTATTTGAATGCTTCACACGAAACACTCTCCGCACATCTCAGTCAAATACCTTTTCATTCCCTAAGAAATTGCATCGCCTGAGAACTTGGATTGGGAGCTTTGAAATTACAATGCCCCCTCCCATCTCGCTCGGCAGCACGTTAATTTCTATGGGAATACTTCACTCAAAACACTCTCCCCACATCTCAGTCAAATACCTTTTAATTCCCTAAGAAATTACATAGCCTGAGAACTTGGATTGAGAGCTTTGAAATTACAAAGCCCCCTCCCATCTCGCTCGGCTGTACGTAAATTTCTATTTGAATACTTCACACGAAACACTCTCCCCACATCTCAGCCAAATACCCTTTTCATTCCCTTAGAAATTACACCGCCGGAGAACTTGGATTGGGAGCTTTTAAATTACAATGCACGCTCCCATCTCGCTCGGCAGCACGTTAATATCTATGGGAATACTTCCATTAAAACACTCTCCCCACATCTCAGTCAAATACCTTTTAATTCCCTTAGAAATTACATCGCCTGAGAATTTGGATTGGGAGGTTTGAAATTACAAAGCCCCCTCCCATCTCGCTCGGCATTTCGTTAATTTCTATGGGAATACTTCACACGAAACACTCTCCCCACATCTCAGTCAAATAACTTTTTATTCCCTTACAAATTACATCGCCTGAGAACTTGGACAGGGAGCTTTGAAATTACAATGCCCCGTCCCATCTCGCTAGGCAGCACGTTAATTTCTATTTGAATGTTTCACACGAAACACTCTCCGTACATCTCAGTCAAATACCTTTTCATTCCCTAAGAAATTACATCGCCTGAGAACTTGGATTAGGAGCTTTGAAATTACAATGCCCCCTCCCATCTCGCTCGGCAGCACGTTAATTTCTATGGGAATACTTCACTCAAAATACTCTCCCCACATCTTAGTCAAATAGTTTTTAATTCCCTTAGAAATTACATCGCCTGAGAACTTGGATTGGGAGCTTTGAAATTACAATGCCCCCTCCCATGTCGCTCGGCAGCACGTTAATTTCTATGGGAATACTTCACTCAAAACACTCTCCCCACATCTCAGTCAAATACCCTTTCATTCCCTTAGAAATTACATCGCCTGAGAACTTGGATTGGGAGCTTTGAAATTACAAAGCCCCCTCCCATGTTGCTCGGCAGCACGTTAATTTCTATGGGAATACTTCACACGAAACACTCTCCCCACATCTCAGACAAATACCTTTTCAATCCCTTAGAAATTACATCGCCTGAGAACTTGGATTGGGAGGTTTGAAATTACAAAACCCCCTCCCATCTCGCTCGGCATTACGTTAATTTCTATGGGAATACTTCACACGAAACACTCTCCCCACATCTCAGCCAAATACCTTTTCATTCCCTAAGAAATTACACCGCCTGAGAACTTGGATTGGGAGCTTTTAAATTACAATGCACAATCCCATTTCGCTCGGCAGCACGTTAATTTCTATGGGAATACTTCACACGAAACACTCTCCCCACATCTCAGTCAAAAATACCTTTTAATTCCCTTAGAAATTACATCGCCTGAGAACGTGGTTTGGGAGCTTTGAAATTACAATGCCTCCTCCCATCTCGCTCGGCAACACGTTAATTTCTATGGGAATACTTCACTCAAAACCCTCCCCCCACATCTCAGTCAAATACCTTTTAATTCCCTTAGAAATTACATCGCCTGAGAACTTGGATTGGGAGTTTTGAAATTACAATGCCCCCTCACATCTCGCTCGGCAGCACGTTAATTTCTATGGGAATACTTCACTCAAAACACTCTCCCCACATCTCAGTCAAAAATACCTTTTAATTCCCTTAGAAATTACATCGCCTGAGAACTTGGATTGGGAGCTTTGAAATTACAATGCCCCCTCCCATCTCGCTCGGCAGCACGTTAATTTCTATGAGAATACTTCACTCAAAACACTCTCCCCACATCTCAGTCAAATACCTTTTCATTCCCTAAGAAATTACATCGCCTGAGAACGTAGATTGGGAGCTTTGAAATTACAATGCCCCCTCCCATCTCGCTCGGCAGCACGTTAATTCACTTCACACAAAACACTTTCCCCACATCTCAGTCAAATACATGTAAGATTCGTGTTGTTCTGTTTGGTAAGGTCTATATTAAAGACTTCGAATCTTACAGCACATTGACATTTAATGAATAAATATCCACAATTATTATGTACAGTTGAGTTATATTTTAAAACAGTTCCGTCATTATCTGCAGCAGTCGTCTCTGCTCGGAAAAAATACGTGAGCTCTCAATGGTGTCCAGGGGAAAAAGTGTCTGTTCTATTAATTTTCTCGTAACTGAATACCGGAATGTGAATGGCTCGTGACAGTCTTGCCTTGCATTCCTACTACAATGCAACTGACTCCTACCGGTCTCGTTGCTCTTATAATGAGTTCTTTCCAGACTAGTAGACAACTACTGTTGTCTAGTATTCCTACAACCGGCCATCCTGATGATCTTTCGTCCTCGAAAGGAACACGACAAACCTAAAAAAAAACAACACAAAACAGTATCTGGGAATACATTGATTCAGTATTAGTTATTGAACCACGACTTCATATGGTCAGCTGCTGTCGACGTCAAGTTCGGTCCTTCATGGTTTCCAACTTTCTCAACGTCATAGCGATCGTGGGGTTTCACTTTCTTCACTCTATATGGTCCTAAGAATTTCGGTCGTAATTTCATTCCGACACCAAATTGAGTCCGCTGAATAGCAATAAGATCGCCCTCTTTGTATTGATGAGGTTTCTTCCTCTTCTTATCATACGTTCTTTTATTCTCTTCCTGAATTTTTAGGATATTCTCTTTGGCATCGTCTCTTAATTTCTTCCTCTTCTCTAGAAAAACTTCAGTATATTCTTCTTCTAAAAGCTGGACTATCTTGAGATCTTCTTTGTTCCGCATTTTCACAACTGTCAAAAGTTCGAAGGGTGTCCATCTTGTGCTTCTGGAGGAGGTTGTACTATTGAGTATTCTTTGTACGGCGTCAACGTGTTTGAACCATTTGATCGGTTCTTCAATTGAAAGTTTGGATAACACTGGAATCAGGGTTTTGTGCATTCTTTCTACTTGTCCATTGCCTCTTGGGATTCCTGTTGTGATTTTTAGGTGTTCAATCCCGTTTTCGCAACAAAAATCTGTAAATTCTTTAGATGTAAATGTCCTCTATCCGAGATTATCCTCGCAGGATTTCCAAAACTATTTTGTTGTTGTTTGAGTTTATTTATTGCGTCACCTGAAGTCGTTGTTTTGGTAGGATATAACAAAGTGAATTTTGTGAATGCGTCTACTATCGTGAAGATATGCTGATAGTTCTTAGATGTTGAAGGTAACGGACCTATGAAATCAATGTGATAAGTGTATAATGGAACGTCCTCTTTAGGAATTGGATTTAGAAATCCTTCAGCCTTTCCTAGCTTCTTCCAAATGATCTAAAACGTCTTCTATTAGGGGTAAGGGAAATCTATCTTTAATAATTTTCTTATTCAATTTCCTATAGTCAATACAGAGTCTAGAAGAACCGTCTTTCTTCTTACACAACACGATAGGGGCTGAGAAATCAGAGCAGCTAGGCTTAATGATGCCATCTTTCAACCACTGTTGTGTTTGAGTTTCAACTATTTTTTGCTCAGCGAACGGCATTCTGCGTGAACGCTGGCTTATGGGGACCTCGTCAGTCAAAATAATGTTCATTTCCAAGTTCGTGCTTCTTTTCTTACGCGGTTTATATTGGCTGATAAGTTTTGTCTGTTCCTCCTTCTGCTTAACGCAAGAAACATGATTTAGATCTAATTCGTCAAATGTCACAGCGTTAAACATTGTAGTTAGGAAACTTTCCGCTAAATTAACATTTTCTGATTTGTGGTGACAAGAAAAGTAAAACATGTTATCTTCTGCTATGGTTCGTTTTGTCTCCAACTTAGTGTTTGGTTCCAGACGATTAGTTACATCGAGATGAGTTTCGGTTTGAATTTTAGTTGAATCTGAAGTGTTCACTAAATTAACAATTCTTGCGTAATTCACTCGAAAATTATCGCGTCTGTTCAAAACATGAATTCCGCTCTCTGATAAAGTAAGATTTAACTTATTTATGCAATCGAACCCAAGAACAATATGATCAGGTAAATTTTTAAAAACATAAACATCAGTAACAATAATGCATTCATCAATAATAATTTCAGTAGAAAAGAAACCTAGAGGAGAAATGTGTTCTCCTCCTATACCCATTAAAGTCACATTATCAAAACTCAATTTTGGGGATCCAATTTCAACATAAAATTCATATTTTATCATTGACACATCACTTCCTGTGTCGATTAGCGCATTAGATCTTTTCCCGCACATTTCAACATATTTTCTTAGCTTAGTACGAGAATTAAAAGGGCTATTAATTAAAGTTCTATTTACATCTCTTTTGGGACACACGTCGGCCTTGTGCCCATAATTTTTACATTTAAAGCATCTCACACCCTCAGTTTTCTTTTCACAATTTATCGACTTATGTCCATATTCATTGCAGTTGTAACATTTTATATGATTGGTGTTAGTTTGTTCAGGGCGCACGAAAGATCGAGGCTTTAATTTGTCAAAATCCCTATTGAAACGCTTCTTATATTTATCGTCTGATGTTTTCGAATCTCTATTGGTTTTTAAATGACATCGAGCCGCTTCATATTCGTCTAATTTATTGACGAGTTGGTCTATTTTCGTTATTTTCGGTAGCTCGTCTATAAAATGGTCTCGAACGTCATTGGGTATTTTTCGTTTTAGTTGATCGGTAATCATGAGTTCTTTAAGGTCTTGGTAATTTGATACTTCCAACCCACTCGTCCATTCTTCAAAGAAATTTTTCAGATCATGAGCAAAGTCATTCCAAGTAGAAGACGCTTCTTTTCTATGCGAAAGGAAATTTTGCCTAAATTGTTCCGGATTTAATTTAAAACGTTTCAACAATAATCTCTTGACATTTTCATAGTCATTAGCCTTTTCGTCAGGCTCACGCGTGATAAGATTAGCCAAATCCAATGGGAGTAAACCCAACAAATGTGTAACCCATTCCGTTTTTGGTATTTCGATACGACTAATCTGTCTTTCAAATAAAGTTAAATAACAGCTAATATCCTTATTCGTCTCGTAACGGTTAATCAATTTCAATAAATCGTTATTGTATAGGCTGGTAGTTTTACCATAACTGTTGCCTTGTCCGTTAGCAGTTTCGATTTCGAGTTTCCTTAATTCGAATTCGCGTTTTTCGGCTTCAATTTTCTCTGCGCGTTTTTCGGCTTCAATTTTCTCTGCGCGTTCAGTTCTAATAACGCTCAACAGATTTTTTGTTATCTCCTCGTCATAATTTTCAGAATCTATTATGTTTCGAGCACTGCGCTACTTTGGGATTCGCTGGCACTATCAGGCCTAATTCGGCAATCAATGTTAGCAAATCTGCTTTTCGGGCCTTAGTTAAATATGCCATGTCATCAAGTAAAACAAAATTCTGTACTCACAGTTTCGAAAGTTCCTTCTACCCGTCTTTTCCGTCAACTCGTCTTTTGCGTCTACGCGTTTTTTCGTCTACGCGTTTTCTTTTTTGTCGTTTCAGTCTATCATCAGCACCACGTCAGGAGAAGTCATGAAACTGTTCTTGCAGATGATTAAAACACCAGTCCAGGTTTGCATAGGGAGTCAAAACATTCCGCCGGCCGGTTCAATCGTCACTGCTTTCGGGGTCTGCTAATCCGTCGTCACTATCCTTAGTTGGAGCGGAAGGGGGTTCACGCCCTCGTACGAAGGAGGAGAATCGTCGCGGTCGTCAATGGTTTTTCACATCGCGGCCGAACACTCATTTTTTGTAAGATTCGTGTTGTTCTGTTTGGTAAGGTCTATATTAAAGACTTCGAATCTTACAGCACATTGACATTTAATGAATAAATATCCACAATTATTATGTACAGTTGAGTTATATTTTAAAACAGTTCCGTCATTATCTGCATCAGTCGTCTCTGCTCGGAAAAAATACGTCAGCTCTCAATGGCGTCCAGGGGAAAAAGTGTCTGTTCTATTAATTTTCTCGTAACTGAATACCGGAATGTGAATGGCTCGTGACAGTCTTGCCTTGCATTCCTACTACAATGCAACTGACTCCTACCAGTCTCGTTGCTCTTATAATGAGTTCTTTCCAGACTAGTAGACAACTACCGTTGTCTAGTATTCCTACATACATTTTCATTCCCTTAGAAATTACATCGTCTGAGACCTTGGATTGGAAGCTTTGAAATTACAATGCCCCCTCCCATCTCGCTCGGCAGCACGTTAATTTCTATGGGACATTCGCTGCAATGTTTTCAAATTTAAAAATTAATAGTAATAAGATATGGATGTAGGAATACTAGTCAACGATAGCTGTCTACTAGTCTGGAAAGAGCTAGATAAGAGCAACAAGACTGGTTGCAATCAGTTCCATTGTTGTAAGAATGCGAGGCTAATCTGAAAGTAGCCAATCATATTCCGGAATTCAGTTACGAGAAAATTTATAGAACAGAAGAGTTGACGATTGAGAGTTTTAAGAGGGATGTTTTTGAGTGTTCCAGAGATATTGGTTTAGAAAAACTAACTCGGTAATTTGTGTAACCGTATTTATCTTCATGTTCATTAAATTAAATAAATCGTTTGTTATCAAATCAAGAGCTCCGTTATTGCAGTATTATTGCAGAGTTGATCACTACATAAATATGAATGTTTAAAAAAAATAACGAAAGTGTCCCATTTTTTCAAGAATTTCAAAAAAATATTAACAGGAACCAAATTGAAATTTCTAAGAAACTCGACGAGCTGCAAAAATTCACGTTTAGTCGTACTCTAAAAAATCACGACTAAAGACTGTAAATTTGTACCAATTTTAGTCACTTGCATTACAAATTTTGTCATTTTAATTTTCACACTTAATAAACCCTAAACAAAAAGCCGCATCGGAAAAAATAAATATTCATAACTGTCTATTGAACACGATGAAGAACAGACCATGTTAATTTCGTATTTTTCTAATCCGTTTTCAATCCTGCGACAACGGCGACCGTGGCGTCGGTAACTTTTTTTAATATAGAGAGATTATATATTTTTTACAAAGGTTCATCTATGCGCAACCCGAAATGTGGAAAAAAATCCTTACTTCTTCCAAACAAACATACAAAGAGGTGCCCTTCTAAGTACTGAGCACACCGGAATGTGCTTAACTTTGGTGATCAAACGAGAACCGGTGTGTTCACCATGGAATGGCCGTTGACGTTTGACAGGAAATACCAAAAAGAAGCTAGGAAGATTTGAAAGCTGTAGGGTTTGCTTTGAAAATCGTAAGAAGTACAATTCTATCGAAGAGGAGGATTTAGAAAAGTTAGATATTCAAAATAAGTAACAAAATCTTAAAATTTTATCAAACATTTTACCTACAACTACGTGTAAATTCCTGCTCCGAGTTCGATTCCTAGTCGTGGTGGAGCTATACGTTATAAACCAGAAAGACATACCTTATTTGTTGTCATACAACAATCAAAATATCGTTGAGTCCTGGAGACGATGCTCAAAAGAAAAAATGTAATCTAAACTGTCGATTCGATAACAATTGAGTGACAATATTCAAATACAATCAGAATACAATGGAACCATTCTGGAGTCTACCAAGAATGAAATTTGTTTGAATTGTAAAAGAGTGAAATTTATTGTTAGTTATAGCATCAATCGAACAAGAATGGGAGCAACCGTCAACAATGGAATCTTATCGTATTCCTCATTAAACAACAATATCTTTGAAATGATTTCACAAAAGAGGTATTGTTTTCTCCATAGAACACAGTGCTGAAACAATCACTTCAAATAACAGTACCCCGACGTATGTTAGCTTTGTTCGTAGTTCTCTTTTCTGGTTGCATTGGATGAGAGCGACACACGGCAACTCTGTGCAACATACAACTTCGGACAGTTTTACTCTCCCTCCCTCAACTGCTTTTAAATAATTTTATTCGACCTCATGCTACTCTTTAAAGAGATCCAAGGCATATTTGCAAATGTTGACATTAAAACTGTCTTCTAAAAGACGAGAGAATGTACTAAACTAGCTGACAAGCTCTTCGTGCTTGTTAACAATATTAACGGAATTATTCCCACATCATAAGTGGCCCCCCTACAAGTCTGAAGTTTTGCTATTGGAATTCAAATGGGTTTGTCTAACGTCCCCATGAACTAAGTGAATATGTACTTGAGCACTCCTCCGACGCTATTTTAATTCAAGAAACCTTCCTCAAATCTGGTGAAAAGGTCAAACTGCCTAAATAAGATTTTTATATGACCCCCAGAACAAATGGTCAAAGAGGTGGCACTTGCTTTTCTATTAAAAAGGCCATCCAACACTACAAGGTTTCAACACCTACACTTCATGAAATTGAAGCAACATCTATTACGATTAATCTGCACTCTTAACCCCCATTAACTCTCACATCCACTTGCATACCAAACCATACGTCCCCTCTATTTACTGTTTACATTGGATCCCTACTGTCTATAAACAAAGCAATGATTGTCTGTGATGACATGAATGCAAAACATAAGAACTGGTGCGACATGGCACATAATGATCGATCATAGCTGTACTTATGAGCACAGTGAAACTGACCTATGTCAGAGTACGTCTGCCTCGTGGACACAACCCCTACAATCTCTGTCTACTATGGACGCATGACACCCACGACAATGTTGTTAACGAGTCGCTGAAACAATGTAGGCGTACGAAAGGGGGCAACTGACCCGGAGAACGTTGGCAAAACAAGGTCGTAAAAATGACAATATTGTAATAGCATATTAATAATTTGTTTAATATGATTTTTTTTTCTCACTGAAATGGTTTTAAGCATAAACCAATGACCAACTTAAAAAAAACTGTACTTTTAAATTTGAAATTAAGAAAAAAACTTCTAATGTGCCTTAACGGATTTGTTTTCATGGCTTCATTAACTTCAAATGGAGATATGCATGAAAGATACATCATCCATATCCTATTATGGCAAGTCTTCGAAACTTAAATATAAACAAAATTCAAAATTTGCCACACTTAGCTAACTTAAACTTAGCTGATCCGGGATTTCATATTACAAAACCAGTGTATATAATATTGGGAGCCGATGTATTTATTTACCTTTTTCTTTCTAAAAAAATGGGTAAAGCTAATCAACCATTCACTTTAAGTAAAAAATTGGGTTGGTTATTATCAGGAAAAATCCAATTCATCTCAATCTCAAGATCTGAAGTGGAATCGCATGCAAATTTAAAAGTCGTCCAGAAAGGATTCTGGGAATTGGAATCAATTCCCCTGGCGTCGATTCAAACAAATTCAGGATAGCCATGTGGAGCATTTTATAACCCTGTAAGGAGAGATCATTCTGGTATTTGGTATTTTAAGTAGCATCGAACTGGAGCAACACAACGGGATTGACGACGGTCCGGGATCAATCCTCCAAGGAAAAGAACCGTGGTCAACACCACGCAAGTTTGAACCATGGTCAGATGACAAGGCAACACCTGAATTGGCACCCCACTCTTCAACCTTCCACAACACGCCAACTTCGGGACATTAGACGTGTGCACCAGCCTCCTTTGCACACGACGGTGATACTCGCAACCATCTAGTTGCTAATCTGATACTCTTCCGGCCACCGATGACCGAAATCATCCTGGAAGATACACAGTAGAACTTTTAAGTCAGAACATCCTTTGAGTGATTCCTGAAACCATACCGGAAAAAGTTTCTTAAATGTAGAGTATAAATTTCAACAAGATCAAATGTCTGCACACTAAAGATCCAATAAACTGAACGTAACAATAACAATTAACTAACAGCACACTCAAGTTCCAATGAATTCTGTCTCTGAGTAACTTTCTAGATACAAATGAAGTACTTAGTGTCGGCGGAAGACTCAAGCAATCTGATCTTCCCTATTAAAAAAACACTCCTGCTAAAGAATCATCCATTTATTGAACTCGTGATCCAGTACTATCAGGAAATTACTACGTTCAGATACACAAGTAGTACTGTCTCTAATTCAAGAAAGGTAATGGTAATTTTAGTTAACGTCGTACTAGAGCAACACAACGGGCTATTGACGACGGTCCGGAATCAGGCCCTTAAGGGAAAGATTCGAGGACAACACCTCGTAATTTTGAACCACGGTCAGATGACGAAGTAACACCTGAGCTGGCACCCCACTCTCCAAACTTCCACGCCAACCCAACGTGAGGACTTTCGGCCACGACAGATTTAAGGTGCACCAGCCGCCTCTACACCATACGTTTACAAACATCCATGCCCGAACCCGGATTCGAACCAGGAACCTTCCGATCTAGAGGCTAACACCTTAACCACTATACCGGTTGGTCGGCAATTCAATAAAGAGTTTGGTTGTATCTGGAGGAGATCGAGTAAGGAAATATGTTTTAAAACTTATTTCTTTTATTTTATTTTCTAAGGTAATTGGCAATTGATAATTTTTAGTTAACGTCGTACTAGAGCAACACAACGGGCGATTGACGACGGTCCGGAATCAGTCCCTTATATTTTCTAAGGGGAAATATATTTTCTTTATTTCTTTTCGTACTGAACCTGGCACTATTGATCAACTGATGGGAGATCTTCCAAAGGATAGAGCTACCTTTTGAAGGTCATTTTCAAACATAGGAATAGATTAAACCTGACACATCATAACTAAGGTTTCATAGTGGTTTCTGGCCTTACCACACAGGCATTTATTGCCTGTATAAGAAGATTCATGGCCAGAAGAGGCAAACCCTTTGAAATTTACAGTGATAATGCTACTAAATTGAAAGGAGCAAATTACTTACTTAAGGCTCAAATAAACATTTGTAATTATGACGAAGTTCAAAACTTAGCCTCAGAAGAATCCATAGGCTGGCATTTTATTCCACCATCAGAGCCTTATTGTGGCTGTTTCTGGGTAAGTAATATCAACAATGAAAAATCTACATCTGAAAACATGCAAATCGTCAATTTTAAACTTTGAGCAATTTTCTTCATTGATGACACACATTGAAGCTTGTTTAAACGCCAGACCTCTAACACAAATAGGATCATATCCAAGTGGCTTTGAACCTTTAACTCCCGGGCACTTTTTAGTTGGCTCAACTCCTTTGTCTTTTCCCAGAAACACCAACTCACGATTTAGACCAGCTGGTTTAGTTGGTTGAGGTGTTAGCATCTAGATCGCAAGGTTCCTGGTTCGAATCCCGATCAGTGCATGGATTTTTGTAAGCATATGGTGTAGAGGCGCCTGGTGCACCTTAAATATGTCGTGTCCGAAAGTCCTCACGTTGGGTTGGCGTGGAAGTTTGGAGAGTGGGGTGCCAGCTCAGGTGTTGCTTCGTCATCTGACCGTGGTTCAAAATTACGAGGTGTTGTCCTCGGATCTTTCCCTTACGAGACTGATCCCGGACCGTCGTCAATAGCCCGTTGTGTTGCTCTAGTACGACGTTAAGTAAAATTACCATTACCATTACCATCTGACCGTGGTTCAAAATTACGAGGTGTTGTCCTCGGATCTTTCCCTCAAGGGATTCATCCCGGACCGTCGTCGATAGTCCGTTGTGTTGCTCTAGTACGACGTTAATTAAAAATTACCAATTACCTTTTGTGGTTTTCGTTTAAAGTATTTCAAGTTATGAGCCAAATTTACAATTATAATATCTACAAGTTTTAAATCGTATTAAACACAAATACAATTTTGAAACTTTTACGTTAATCGTAATTTTTTATCAAACAATATAATTTTACGTTCTTTAGTAATGTAAAGAATTGAAGTGAAATGACTTGGCCCATTCTTATATATGAACGTCGGAGTCGATCAATTATGTTTTAAAGCTTAGTCCAAGTGTCTGAATCGCTGGCAAAATTACTCGTGTTATCGAAATAGATTTTTCTAAAATAGAATTCCTTAGAAAGTTGTCTTTTTGCAAAAGATACTTTTTTGCAATCAAACTTGAATGCAATGAGTAAAGAATTGCATCCCGAACGTACAAAAGGCGTCGATTTTGATATTTGTTCTGCAAGAGAGAAGCAAACACCATCAAACCATGAACAGCTGCCAACGACAACTAAAATTGTGGAACCCAATCCATCGGAGAGAAAGCACAGCTCGAGCCCAGGGGATTGTGAACGAAACCAATCGGAGATTATTTTGGATGACGTTCTGGAACCACCTGTAGCAAGTGGGAGGGTGTCCGACCCCGACGATGGAGAGATTCAAAGAAGGAGCATACCACCTGGAGATGCGATTGATGGCCACGGAAAAAAACAAAGTGGATTGTAAGATCTCGGAGGTTACAGTCGGTCAACCCAAGCAGGAATCGGTAAGACCTTCCTATTCATGCAACTTTTGTGGAAAATATTACTACTATCAATCATATTTAAATCTGCATAATCTAGTACACATTGTCGAGAAACGCTTCGCATGTCCTGAATGTGGAAAATTATTTCGGACGAAAAGAGAATTAAAGAGTCATAGTTCAGTTCACACTGGCCAGAAACCATTTCACTGTCGACAGTGTGGAAAATCATTTACAAAGAAAAGTAACTTGAGGCAGCACAGTCGAGTTCACACTGGCGAGAAACCCTTCCTATGTCCCAAGTGTGGAAAGTCATTTGGATGGAAAAGGAACTTGATTGAGCATATTTCAGTTCACACTGGCGTGAAACCCTTCCACTGTCCAGTATGTGTAAAATCATTTCGGACGAAAGGAGAATTAAAGAGGCATAGTTCATTTCACACAGGCGAAAAACCTTTCCATTGTTCAGAATGTGTAAAATCATTTCGGACGGAAAGAGAACTAAAGAGGCATAGTTCAGTTCACTCTGGCGTGAAACCCTTCCACTGTCCAGAATGTGTAAAATCATTTCGGTCGAAAGGACATTTAAAAAGTCATAGTTCAATTCACACTGGCGAAAAACCTTTCCATTGTTCAGAATGTGTAAAATCATTTCGGACGAAAATAGAATTAAAGAGGCATAGTTCTGTACACACTGGCGATAAACCGTTCGAATGTCCAGTATGTGGAAAATCATTTGCAATAAAAGGACGTTTAAACACACATATGTTAGTACATTCTAATTTTAAATAGTATTGCGATTTCTGTAACAAGATTTTTACAACCCTCTTCGTAGAGCGGCATCTGTTCAATGAACACTGAAATGAAAGCATTTGCCTACGATCAGTTATAAAAGGCATAGGCAGTTTCATGCATCCACTAACAATTTTAGGCTAGTTTGTATTGACAATTACCTATTCATAGAGGTTTTTAAGGACAAAACGCTTCTCTGATTCCGAAATATTGGAAAAGTAAATTTAAACATTTGTTAGACTAAATCTGGAAACTTGTTCGACTGAGTTTGAATCGATGTGACCCGATTCCAATTCGTGTCAAGCTGTTTTTATTGAAGTTCAATCGTTAAAATTCAATTCTGTAGTCACATGTAATTAGTTATATTTAATCTAATATGTGTATGTGGTTTCTTTCTTTTTAAATGAGATTTTAAATATTTCTATGTGTATTTATGAATTGTATTTTAATATAACTAATATGTATTACTAATATGTATTTAATGTAACTAATATGTATTTTTAGGTATTATGTATGCAAATATAGAGTGCCATTCTTTTTGTTTATATACATAATAAAGATTTGAATTTTAATAAATTTTTTTTTTCAAAATTTGTTTTTAATTGCTTCAAACACGAATTGTTTAATTACATTCACAGTACTCTTTTGTGCTTGATATTTATCCCTTAAAATTATTAAATCGAACATCATGACACGAAATAATATTTATTTTGTTTGTCGATTCCAGATAAAATAGGACAATCACCGGAATACCAGATTGTATAAAAAAATTATTTTAAGGTACTACTCAATAATGTTAATACTGTCAAGGTAAAATATTTTGAATGTTAAGTGAAAATTTTGAATAACTAACATTGAACTTAGATTCCTTTAATGAAATTTATATGCATACTATAACGAACGCTGTTTGTTACTTACGATTGCTGGTAACCTATTTTGTAGATTCCTGATGCATCGAATTATTTGTCTTACTAATCATCAGATGAGTAACACAAATCAAAGGATACGACACATTTCCAGGTCCGGCATTTTGGTATTTAATTTAACGTCGCACTTAAGCAATACAACGGGTTTGCAGATGGAACGATATAAAACTTAAAATGAAAAAGATTCGAACCAATTTACAGACAAATTTGATTTACAAAATGCTAGTTTTCACTTAAATCATGTTTTTTTAAGAATATAATTTAGGAATGGTAGGTAGTTATTAGCGTCGCAATCGAGCAACACAGAGGGACTGTTGACGACTGTCCTGAAACAATCCAAAAGGAGTAAGGTAAGTTAATTTTATTTAACATCGTAATTGAGCAATTAAACGGGCTATTGACGACGGTCCGGGATCAATCTCCAAAGGGAAAGATCCTGGAACGTACGTACGTAATTCCGTAGAATACGTAATTCCTCCCCACGGTCAGATGACGAGGTAACACCCGATCTGTCAACCCATTCTCGAAACTTCCACAAAACGTCAACGTGAGGACGGCCTGTTCGTTACCGTATGGTAGGTATTTTTAATTAACGCTATAAAGATTTATCACACGGGTCTATTGACTACTTTCTGGGATCAAACTAGAAGGTAACCAACCAAACTTCTATAGCCCCTTCGGAATACTTTTGGTATCCAAACTGTCTGTAGGCGAAGGTCGGACAAAAAAGAACTAACTAAAAGAAAGACAAAAGGATTAGGACACTTCCTTGCGTTACGAGTTCAGAACTCCATCCGACCAAGGACCATTGAGTGAAAAGCGGGTCGGTGCGCGTAAAAGCTGTGTTAGCCACAAATGCCCTTACGATCGGGTAGTGGGGAAGTTTGGAGAGTTAGATGCCATCTGAAGTACTGACCATCTTAACATGGTTCAAAATAACATAGAACAGTCTTCAAATCTCTCACTTTGGTTTGATCCCGGACCGTTACCAATAGCCCGTTGTGTTACACCATTGTTATTCTAGTAATACCTACCTACCTTCATTTCCTAGAGTGAGCGAAATAATACCGAAACTTATCTTATAACAAAAAAAAAAACAGAAGACATGATTTGACCAATCAGAATTGCAGAAATGATTAAAAGAAATTCAAAAATCGAGAAACAGTACAACCTACTGTGGACGCACTGTGCTGTTTTCAAAATACAAAAGTTGAAAGCTTCTTTAGAATTCTTTGTTTGTAGGAAAAAATGGTTATTTTTCAAAGCATTTTCAAAGGACTAATTAAATCAAAGGATAATAAAAATAAATAAAACACATTTGCGGGGATCCATACCTGAAACCATAAAGACAAATCTGTGTGAAAAGATTTTTCTAGAGTTCAACAACATTTGTCTACTATTTCGAGGCTAGATCATAGTATCAGCGAGTTTCCTCCTAGTGTAACAGTGTAATTATTTTAATGATTTAAAATATTTTTCGCGATGAAGGTGTTTTGGAACACTTACCTAGTATCTCGGAAGGTATAATATTCATTAGCAATATATCATTCACATTTTAAACCGAAGATATTTTACAGCGTCTCCAAGAAAATTCATTATTTAGAGATTCTTGATATGAAATCTTAGTTCAATAAAGATAGCCTTGCGCATCGAGTTTGAAATAAATGTATTTTCTATTTACTCATCAACCATGTTCAAATGATTTTACTGTCCCATTGCTCTCCTGTGGAATGTTTTATGAAATTACGTTCTAATGTGTCACAAAATTGTACTATTTTCATGGGATCTGTCGCAGACAGCAACAAAAATTTCACAAAATTAGCCACTGCACGTGTATTGGAGCAAGTTTTCCATTGTTGATAGAGCTTAGACTTCAATCGCTTCAAATTCAGCCTTTCAACCCCAGCCTCGTGGTTTGCAAGATCAAGTGATATATCTCTAACCTGGATTTTACTAGACTATGAACTAGAGAAAGGTACAATAAATTTCAGCTTCCGAAACTATTTTTGAAATTCCTAGACAATTTCTAAACTCTTTGATTTATTGGTAAAATGTAAAAACAATCACACACAAATCTCGGAGTAACACTTTGTCTCTTACCTTGAGATGATAATTATCTGGCAAAAGCTTTGATACTTTGAACTTCTGTGTATGAGTTATGAATAAAATCTAGGAAATTTTTCAATTTGGTAGTTACTAACTATTTAAGATTTCTTCAAAAAAGGTAATAATAAAATTTAAAGAAGCAACAAATGCTTTTTAGGGTCCGTTGTTTTTTTATCTCCAACGGGCTTTACAAGTACGTATTTACAAATGTTTGTTGAATTCAAACCTTTGAAAATGGGATTTTTGTACTGGCATTGCATGACATACGTCCGTGTAAGTTAAAGCCTTATTACTTTACCCCTGTCCTCATTACTTTCTTCCTCACATTTTTCAATTTCTTTTTCAACAAATTAAACTATGAAAAGCGAAACGTTTCTATTCTGTCACAAGACCCCAGATCTTTATTTGGTAAATAAATTGCTTCCCGAAATAAAAGTTTCACAATTATGCTGTGTAGTAAACTCACGAATTTCTATCTCGACTAAAAAGGTTTGAATTGGTAGATATTTTAATTAACTCCACAACAAAGGGATAAACACAAAGGGCTATTGGCAACGGTCAAGGATTAAACCCGAAGGGAAATATCCGAGGACAACACCAACTAATTATGAACCACGATCAGATGACACGGTTTGAATTGGACATTTCGGACAATCCCGAAAAGAAGATCTGAGGCCGACATCAAGTAAACATTTTGTGTCCAGCAGTAATTTTAAAATTTAATCTAGAACATTTTAAAATTAATTTATTAATTTTTTTGCAGCATTATTTCTTTTCTCCCGAATGTGACGTACTCCGAATCTCGAATGAAGAAGGAACGAATTTTGAGATTTTCGACTACTGGCGTCAGCTTTTGGAACCATGCGATGTTTTCCGAAGCTAGTGTGTTTTGATTTACGTTGTTGATAATAGCCACTTCGAGGCCATCATGGCGCTGCCCGTGGAATTCGTTAGGGAAGCAAACCAAATGGGAATTCTTAGCAATCACCGGGAGTTAACGAGCGTTAGGAGCTGTGGTCACACCTGACCCCATGAAAAGAACTGTCACGGGCAACGCCGTGCTGGCCACGCAGTGGCTAGTATCTATACTATTATAAAAGGAAGTATTTATATGTGTGTGGACTGTTATGACGAATCTATGGCACTAACAGTAATGGGATTTGACACACAGGTAGTTCAAAATTTTGCAATTTTTGTGAGAAGGCCAAATTTTAAAATTTAATCTGAAACATTTTAAAATTTATTTAATTGAATTTAATTATTATTGTTTTCTTTAGAATAGCAACAGCATAAAATATGGTAAATTCTAAATTGATTTTTTCCGCTTCCGTTTGATTCTCCGAAGACCGATTTGTTATCTAGCGCCTCAGCGTACAGCGTAAGTGTCCGACAAAATGTCTGATTGCCTCCTCATATATATGTTATATGGTTGTTGTTAGTAGTATTTCTCGCCAATAACCCTAACGGCCAATGAGACTGAAATCAACCAAATATAAAATGAAGTCTTTTTTTAAAGAGCTTCTTTTGGTGAAGCAACGATGACCTAATGGCTAAAGTTACCAACCTTCAGAATGCGTCGGCAGCGGAGGTTGACTGCACGAGTTCGAATCCAGCTGGTGGAAAAATTTTTAGATCCTCCAAATTATTTTAAAAAAAAATTCCAATTTAACTCCTTTTGATTCTAAATTACTTTTCCTAATTTTTAATACCCTTTTTATATTTTTCCAAGCTTCCGTTGATTTTACATAAATAATCTAAGAACCACTATCGAACTCACTACCAGCTGATATTTTCCCGCCCCTCTGCCGTCCCCTTTGCTTTAGGATGATGGTGTCGTATCCACCCCTGGTTTAGGACCATTCTGATGTAACAAAAAGCATGCATAAAACACTAACTTATGTAATTATTAACTTATATAATAAAAGGATACAATTTTCGGCTCCCACCTCTACCCACCCATAACCATAGATCTGAAAAGAAAAGATGAAAACAGAAAAATTATTCCTTTATTTAAGTTTTAAATTATGACTAATAAAGTAGATTTCACTTAAAATACATAGTTGATGCCATTGTTCTAAGTAAAAACCAGGAAAGATGGGGCTTGGTGTGGAAAAACACATTTTTTTAATACCATAATAGAAATTCAGGCACTAGAATTGGGTTACCATACCAGAATTACTATTTTAAATATGCATAAATCAATGCCATATTAAAAATGTTTTTTTTTTTTGCGGTATGAAAAACGACCGCTCTCCACAGTAAAAATAAAGCAAAATGTTAAAACCTTTCGAAAACCGTTCATATCAGTCAAAGAGATCTGCGCCAAAACGTAGATAAATAGCCAAATGATACACCTTTACGCCTCAGAGGTCACATGATCATACCAGCCTATCAGAGTCAACTTGTCGGACACTTACGCTGTACGCTGAGGCGCCTGTATTTGTTAGCTGACTAAAAAGTTTTAACTGAGTTCTTTTTTTCTATCTCATAGATCGTTAAAGATAGAGTAATAATTTCAACGGATTTGAAATCTGTCAAAAATGTCACATTAGATCGATACCTACCAAATACAATTTTATTTAAAAAAATAATTTTTTTATTTTTTCCAATACGAACGCCGTTGCGCAGAATGACCTTCGTTTGATTCGAGAAATCAGATTTACAGCAATCCAACCGCAGCAAACCAAATGGGAATTAGTAGCAATCACCGAGGGTTAGCAAGCAGTAGTCACACTTGATCCCCCGAAAAGAACTGTCACGGGGAACGCCGTGCTGGCCACGTAGTGGATAGTAAAAACAATGAAAAAGACGCAATTTAAAAAAACAATCGGTTGTATGCACAATCGCATAGCTAGCGGTTTTAAAAAGGCGATAAGAAACCAAATCAATTGATCAAGCTGAATTTTCATGGAGTAGTCACATTTGGTAGGTAGTTAGGTATTTTAATTAACGTCGTACTGGAGCAACACACTGGGCTATTGACGATGGTTCGGGATCTATCCCAAAGAAATGGTTCGTGGACATCATCACGTAATTTTGAACCACGGACAGATGACGAAGCACCACATGGCAGTCCACTGAAGGTTCCTCTCTTTGAAGGTCATCTCAATAGTTGAGTCTACTTATATTTCACGACCAAGGCCGGTATTACACTATACAAGTTTTTTGACAAAGATCTTTTTTATAAAACTTCTATTCTTGACTCTGTAACAAATATATCATTTGCATATCATTGTAAAGGCGTCGATTTAAAAAAAGAAGAAGAAAACGAAATGCGGTGTGTGTAAGAACATGGATTACTCTACCAGAGTTAAAAGCTGTACATTACTTGCTTGCTTCCGGAACTGTCCATTTCTAAGACATGAAGATAATTTTACTATTAAGCTTGAACACTATATTAAATTCTAATAGCGTTAGGCGGGGTAATTGTAAACAAGGGGTAATTGTAAACAAGCTATACAAGCGCCCACGTGGGATTCCGAGGAACTAAAAAGTTGTGAAATATGAAATTAATATATTTAGTTGAAAAATTTATGGTTGAAAAGTTTGGATTTTAAAGTTTTTGTGTGCTGAATTTTCTTCTGCCCTCCATAATATATTGAAAGGTATTTTGTTCCAATTCTTTACTACGGTCAGTTATGTTTCTATCGAACAGAAAATCATTGACTTTTACTTCTGGGAACTTTAATGCACATGCAGTTGAATGTTTACAACAATCCCATCTTTTTCAATGGACGAGGTAATTGTAAATATAACTTTGCCAATAGTTTCGTTTAATTTGGATGGAAAACCAATTTGTTTTTATGTGCAATTTTGTATTTAATCGTATTTAGTACATTTGAATTGCGTTTTATTGCATTTGTCGTGTTCTTGGGGAGTAGGAAGACTGTTTTACTAAAACTACACACATATGGTGAAGTTCTTACAACTGACCAAGTACTGTCACGCTTGAAGGAGGCAGAAGACAAAGAGAACAAAAGGAAGCATGGTGAGAAGATAGTGAAAGAGCTAGGAGTAAGCAAGAAACCAAGAAAGAAGCAAATGGAAAGGACAGCAGAACTCGAGGACAGCGAGGATGAGGAACTATTGAAAGAATTGACTAACATTGATGGTGAAGAATTTGAAGTTCTCCAAACATTCAAGCAAAATATAGAAGACTAGCTTGTAGGGGAAGTTAAATATTTTGGAGCCATTCATGGAAGGCATTGAAACAACTACGTTTCTATTGGTGAACATACATGAATCGAAATCATCTGTGCTAGAAATCTGCGACTATCCTTCTTTTGGCGGACTCCCTTCGCGCTAATGCCGGAGACTGCTAACTCTTCTCTTTTCTTGCATGTGCCTAGCAACTGATGACAGTATTGTACTAGAAGTTGCGAAATTGTATACCTCTGTGTCTAGCAACTAATTACAGACTTGTACTAGAAGTTGCGAAAATGTATAACTCTATGTGGTGTCCTGTCATTGATGTAGCCAAATTGTAATTTCTGTGCGGTACTTGTACCAAATGCCGCCTAGGCATCATCCATCTTCGTGGGTAGATGTACACGCTACTGTCTGTTAAGGAAGTAGACGTGGGTCACCCAGACGGAAGGTTGGTGGTAGCCTTTAATGTCCGGGAATACTGTCCGAAAGGATGATAGTAAGACCCAAGATCCGGCCGAAAGGATCGGGGAAGGCTCTGCGCACTCGGGGCGGTGTGCATCCTAAACCAAGTAACGGTAACTCGATTATCAGTTTACGTCGACAATGCTTGGGGTCCATAGGTGGGTAATTGGCTATCAAATGTTTCCAAGAAATTAAGAGAGGCGGCCCCCTCCACTCGGACCGCGGCTCTTTCAGAAGATACCAAAGGGACCCCATAACTCCGCGGATCGTGGGTCCATCAATGTTGGAGAAATACGTCAGTGTCTAACGTGGCGAAACAGCTCTAGCCAGCAGGCTATCGGTTTGAACCGCAGGAACGGCGGCATTGCCCTGTGCCAGTTCCTGTGGTCAAGTAGTGACAAGAATCTCATTAGGTGTCACACTGAAACTAGCGGTGTCGGGACCACTCCCCGACTGCCCTAGGCTAATATCTGTACGCTAACGAATGAAGGCTATCTGGTGGACGGCAAAGGTCTACAAAACTCCAAAAATGATGGTGCCGGCACTGCCCATGGCACTGATTAACAAAGAAGTGGTGGCAGCCTGATGTTCCACTGGGCTGCTCAGGAATGTCGATAGGTTCCTAGTAGATGTCTGGGTGCATCTGTCGGAACCTGAGGCATCCGTCGACACGAATCAATGAAGAAAATTCCTCCGGCTCAAACTCATGACTTAAGTTAACTGATATTAATGAGGCGGACCACTTAATCCTCGCGCACATCTTGGTCGAACTCGTCCACTCCCCGTCGCACCTGTCCCAGGTGGACGAGGGCTTTTCGGACGGCGAGTCCCAGGGCCATCCTCTCAAGTTTCTTTTTGGAGGCTCTCTCTAGCCTTTGGCTAATTCACTGTGGGTTTTGAATTACTCGGTACGGAAGGGATTGCTTCCACTTGAGAGAGAGAGAGAGAATAGATGTTGAGGGGTTGGGGAAGAGAAAGAAAACCCATTTTTTGTACGTATGAAAGGTGGATGTTGTTTCAGAAGAAGAGTTTGAGATCACCGGACTCAAAAGCATCGATAATGCATTAACTAAATTCGCTGTTCAAAAAGACTAATTCTGTGTTACCAAAGACCATGTCAAAGCAATTTTACCAACTCCAACCTGTAGCAAAGATGACCGTAAAGAAAATTTCCAATTTGAGGGCACTGTTAATGTGTAAGAAAGGTAATGTGTGTTTGTTTTTTGTACCTAAGATTGTAATTTTCAATTTTTAGTTTTTTTTTTTAATTTTTAATTTTTAAATTTGTAATTTTCTGTTCTTTACACTAAATACATTATTTGTTTAGTAAATGTTTGAATCATTTATTCTCATGTATTTCTGGAAGTTCACCTCATGATCAATTGCAACTTTCAAGTGTCACTATATTTGTTTCGGGGGGAAGAAGTGTGAGTATTTGGTAAATGTAAAGATCAAAACGGGGTTATTGTAAAGTGGTATTACAAGGGTAAACATTCCACCATTACCTCCACCAGACGTCATTGCGGGCATATGTAAAAAAATGCAACTTAACTTATTCTATGGATGGTTCGTGTGGAAGTTTGGAGAGTTGGGTGCCAGCTCAGGTGTTGCTTTGTCATCTGACATTGGTTCAAAATTACGAGGTGTTATCCTCGGATCTTTCTCTTAAGGGATTGATCCCGGACCATCGTCAATAGCCCGTTGTGTCGCTCTAGTATGACGTTAACTAAAATTACCATTGCCATTACCGTTATCATTGGACCAGTGACGTCATAGAACCTGTGATGTCATAGGAACTGTGACGTCATATCTCGTCTTGCTATATTATTACTACGCCGGCGCAGCCCTGTCCAGTCGTCCTTAGACGTTGTAACAATGTTAAACAACTGACAAGAGTCTACAGCCAGGGTAATCCATCGAGCCGAGTCTCCTCTGATTGGTTGAAAAATCACGCTTTCGTGGGCCTCAGTTTCAAAGTTCACTGCGTTCGAGAGTACACAACTAGCTGAAATGTAAACAAAGATGTTTACCTTTTATCTTCCCATTTCAACGATAGAAATCATGCAAGAAATCGAAAAAATGACTCCCCAAATGTTGAATTAAACATACGATGTGCTTAAAATGAACATTTTCTAAAATTTACAAACGACGTGTCATATGAACAGAATTTAAGAAAAAAGATACGTTTTCGCAAATGCTTCATAATTAACAATATTTTAGAAAAAGTTCCTAACGACTGCATCTTAGCTTGTCGTAACTATTCTAAAGCTTATGAATGGAAGAAACGCTTTTTTTCTCATTCGATTCTGAAAAATTCGTAGGAATAAGATATTAGAATTATGATACAAACTTTAATATTGGCAATATGAAGAATTCAAGCTAGTATCAAATATTTTTTCATTTTTACAAGTCATGTCCAATTTAGAACAGCAAGAACCTATTAGGACTTTCAATTAAAAAAAAATACTGTTGAGTCTATTAAAGGAAGTCATCATTCCACTAAGAAACTTCGTTGTAAAGAAACTTCTTTAAATACAAATTTGTGAATTCAGCTATGAAAATATAAAAAAGACTAACCAATCCACTTTAACTGAAATACATATCCTAAACTGAAAAAGTATAACACTGCTTTGTGCTGTTCTTATATGGTACTTTGATGTAATCAAAACTAATAAAACAGCACTGAACACCAAGTTTGGCGTTCCCTTAGGTCATCATGGTGGGTTTTGCTTAGCTTCATTCACTTACTAGTGATGATATGAATCTAGTAGTCTAATTTTATTTAAATTTATCATGTCTGTTAATTTTTTAGGGACTTCTAGTTTAAAACACAACATGATAGCTATTTGGGCCTAAGTGCATCCTTGAATAAAATATCCAATTCTTGTAATACTTCCTCCTGAAATACAAATCATATAGTTTACTGTGATACGTTTATTAATACATAATTCAATTTAATTAATTCTTCCAACATGCTTGCATATTTAAAATAATTTTACATAATACTTCTTATGCTAGTTTTGACAGAAAATACCTATTTAAGATTATTTTTCTTTTTATTAAAATAAACGGCAATAATATTTCTTGCACTTGAGCTTCATGTACTGTTCACTTTAGAATAGATATCTGGAACTAAAAAATATTCATAATTGATGCATAATGAGATTTTCAAAAGGTCATCAAATATAAACATCATTTAGTCATCCATCAACACAGCGACAACCTACAAAGAAAAACAGTTATTCAAAATTCAGGAATATATTCAGCACAGTTTCAAAAAAAAAAAAATAATAATAATTCATGCAAACATCTCTATACCACAAGGCTTCTGCTTAGATTCAAGACTAGTTAGCTAATTACTATCTCCCATTTACAAGATTCAACCAAATCATAAACCTTAAATGTAAGAAAAAAGTATTTTTTGCATTATTTCAATAAAATATTGCATTTTAATGCAAAGAAAAAACATTTTTTTTCATGCAAACATCTCCATGCTATAAGACTTCTACTTAAGTTTTAGATTAGTTAGCTAATTACTTTCTCACATCTACAAGATTCGACCAAAGCAGAAACCTCATAGGCAAGAAAAATATATTTTTTTCATGCAAACATTTCCATGCTGTAAGACTTCTGCTTCGGTTTAAGATTAGTTACCTAATTACTTTTTCTTATTTACAAGATCAACAAAAGCAGAAACCAAGGCAAGAAAAAAAATAATACATTTCATGCAAAACATCTTCATGACATAAGACTTTTGCTTTGTTTTTAGATCAGTTAACTAATAACTTTCTCTGGATTACAGGATTTGTGAAAAAAAAGCAGAAAACTATTAGGCAAGTTATGCATCCTTCTCATGCAAATATTTAAAAAAACATAAGAGAAGCAACTATTACATACAACAGTTACGATGAAATCATTCAAGTATAGAAAAATCCAAATATACAGCAGATTAATTATAAAGGTCCAATAAAATGCAAAGAAAGGTCTAGGTAAAATGTTGCACATCAAAACACTAAAGAAAAACTACTAATAAAACACTCTTTTTAACATGCATCTATTTTAAGGTGTTAACAAAATATTTATGCACACACACACACAGAAAAATCCAAATATATGGCACATCAGTTACAAAAGGATATTGCTCATTCAATGCCAAGAAAGAGTTCAGAATAAAATATTGCATTTCAATGCAAAGAAAGTATTCCAAGTAAAATACAGCACTTTCAATATATAGCTTCAAAATTGTTATCAAAATGTGTGCACATACAAAAAAAAAATGTATTGCACAATTGAATACAAAGGCATATAAATTACACAAGAAAAATATTGCATTAAAAAACAGTAGAAATCCTATCATATTGTATATTTTTCTGAAAACAAGCTGTAAATAACAAAGAACCAACTGTCTTTCACATATTAAAGGAGATGCAGATTACAACTCAGCAGTAAGTAAATGGGAAAGTCACACATCCAGTATGTCTTGTTGATATGTACAGTCAACTTTTGAAAATTAAGCCTAATACTTGTGGTTTCAGGTAAAACTTAACTTGTACAGTTATTGTCAACAATCAGAATAAATTTTAATTGTGGTACAAATGCTTTCTCAAAATAATATTTTATACTTAGATCATATTCATATAAATGTCTCTTTTCTCCTTAAGAGTTGGTTTTTCTAGGGCTGATTTGGACTCTCTTTTTCTTTGTACTGTATAACCATTGTTTTGTTATACTTTTATTACGACCACTACTGTCCTTAACTGCCAAGTTATCTGTCAAAGTATTTTGTCTAAATGCCTCTAACGTAGGCAAAACTGGTTTTATTAAGTGTTGGGCCACTTGGATCTCTAGCACACTTTTTACAGAATCTGCGATTCTCTCTAAATTTAAAACGTTGGAAACTGATGTCAAATGGGGAATCACCATCACAAGTTGCAATACTTAGTGGCATTTCAGAACTTTCAACAGATGAATCACCATCAGATGTTGTAGTCGGCTGAGTTTGAATACTTTGTGGTTCTTCCACGGTTTCACCTAAGTCTTGGATTCCAAAATCAATTAATCATACCAAATGAATATGCTTGCACATATTTGCTTTAATCATTGAGTCTGGGCATGAACAAACAAATTTACGCAAGCAAGCTCTACAGTCATCACAAACTAAATAACAATTACAGCTTGGGTCACTAATTTGTACAGCAAACATTGAATCTTTGTTGGATGGCACTATCCAGTTATTCTGGTACTTAATAACTGACAGGTGTGGAAGTATCAGACTAGATTTATCAAATCTTATACTTTTTAGATATTTTATTTTCCCCTTGTGTTGGGTTGTGAGATGATCAAACATTTTGTCTATAGTAAAGTTCATTGATGCATTATTTTTTAACCTAACACACATAAACTTTTTAATGCTAGATACAACTTGATCAGGATGCTTCTGATTTGTGTGTCTTTTCAGGGATGAATTAAGTGCATATTCACATTCACGCTACATTTAAACATCTTGTCAAAAATTTAAATTGCTTACCAGCACCACAAGTTGGAAAAAATTGGTTTTATTTCAATGTATCCAGGAATGACCTAATACAATAAACAAAATACTAGGGAAATTATTATTGCAGAATTAAATCATGGGTTGGGATTCTATTCAAGGATGGGTTTGCCAATTCCATCTACAGTGCAGTTACAATAAACAGGCAAAAAAATCTAAACCAGATTATGAGATTTATCACTATTATAGGCAAATCTAACCACTTGAAAGGAATATTTTAAAAACCAGGCAAAAAAGTGATCGTAAACACTTATCTTGATTAAATTGTCATGAAAGTAAGAAAAAAGTTTCACATCAATCTCTATTTCCTCACTGATCTGATTCATTCTTTTATAAAACAGATAATACTCAGTCATTTTTAAGTGAAATCTTATTTTAATTCCTTTAGCGTGCAGGTTAGTGTCGGTTTCTTGCATGATGTCTATCGTTGAAATGGGAAGGTAAAAGATAAACAACTTTGTTTACAATTTAACTAGTATACTCTCGAACGCAATAAGCTTTGAAACCGAGGCCCATGAAAGCGTGATTTTTCAACCAATCAGAGGAGACTCGGCTCGATGGATTACCCTGGCTGTAGACTCTTGTAACAACTGGGGTGTATCAATTTGGGCAGGAAGTATATTTTAAGAAATCGGAATATTGTATAGAAAACAAATATTCTTTTATTTCTTGGTTATTTGATTATATACAGTGCTGTTATGTTAAACAGACAATTTCAGAACATAACCAGATTCTCCACCGGAGACTTACTTCCAAAGTCTAGGGCGTCGCTAGTATGCCCTCGAAACAACGACCAAACTCTTCTCGAGTCTGTCCGAGAAACCTCTTCGGTGACCCAGCACTCTCTGCTCCAAGCCTCGAAGCCCCAGTCCGTGGAGAAAACCCTTGGGCAGTTTTCCACCACCTCAAAACTCCAAGAGGGGAGCTCCCCTGCCTTTCAGTTCAACAGGGGCTGGCCATTGTCCGACAAGGAACGATTACAGCCGGCCAGGCGACTGGTGAAACAAGAGGTCATTTTATCACTACGCCACAACGTCACTGGTCCAATGCGTGAGACGTCCAATAGCGGATGGAGGGGAGTTTTGCCACCAATACCGCCACCAGACGTCACTGCGGGCACGTGTAAAAGAAATGCAAATTAATTTATTCTAAACTCAGTTGGAGCTCTGATAGGGGCTGATGAACACGCTTCTACGAGCAGGTTAAAGGCCTTCGTAAACTGTGCCCTCGTGTAGGTTCTGCCGTTATCCAAGTTGCATCCCATTTACTTATCTAAATTAAGAGTAATTAAATGTGCAGGGTAAGAGCCCTCATCTCCTTGATAATAATCTTCACTTCTTCACTCCTTGGCCTTCGTATACATTCATATAAAATTTGCAGGCCTAATCAATTGACATCCAACTAACCTATTTTCCACAAAACCTAATTTTGCACAAAATTTCGAATTTGTATCACAATTTAACAACAGATGCCAAATTTAAGTCCAGCCGTTTCAGAATTGTGAGTACAGAAATTTTTCAGTCACTTAATGTTTAAGCAGTTTTTAGACTTTTATTGATACATTTTTTTCAATTTTATACTAAGCCCGGTACAGATGTTGTACTTTGATCGCGCACAGAAAGAATTTAGATTACGGCCGGTACAGCAGATGTACCTTGAAAGGTATGAGAATTGTGCCAAGAAAGAATAGACTCAGTTATATCTAATAGCCACAGTCAAAAAGTTAAACAGCATTCCTTTAGGGCTGATTTAGTAAACCGTGTTTCTATTAGTTGATTCACATGGTCACATTTAAATATGACCATACGTTTTTAAGCATATTGTGTAGAGGCGGCAGGTGCTCCTTGGATCTGTCGTGGACGAAAGTCGTCACGTTAACGTGGTCTGTAAGTTTGGAGAGTGCTCGTCATCTGATAGTAATTCCAAATGACCAGTTGTTTTCGTCGGATATTTCTTTTCGGGATTGATTTAAGATCGCACCGCGTGAACGTTGTGTTGCTCGAGTGCAACGCTAATTATTAACCTCTCTCAAATGAAAACTTGGAATCGGCTTTTTGGACTAGGTGTATGGATTGGGTTCAACAATTTTAAAAATAATTTAACCAGTATCTGACACATATTCCTTAAGATTGGAATAAACCTCCCCAAGCACGAAATAAAACTTCTTTTTAAGTACCAGTAAAAATAAATATAATATTGCACATAGCCTAACCAGGGTATCATTAATTTTTATACTAGCGACTGGTACCGGTGACGGAATGTCGGTGAGTTGGCTCGCTGAAAGTTATTTAAGAGTGATAGAATCATCTGCATAATAGACTGTCGATTTTGTCTAAACGAGATTCTAAAATGCACCGTTTTAGCTGTCAGAAGTCGTGGACTTTTTTGTACTGTTTGGGGATAGGTTCGTTTGTTCTCGGGAAATGGGTACTCCATGTCTTCCTGTTATTCAATACTTACTTACTCAGATCCAAAAATATCCAATATGTTTCAATTTCCGTAACCCGAATAGTGCACCATAGACTTCCTTCTCGATCGTCGACCAGTTCCTATGAGTGTCCGATAACATTTGACTTGCGAACCTACTTGGTTAGAAAGGTCCTTCGTTGTTCATTTGGGATAAACAAGCCGAAACTGGTAAATTTGATGCAATTGAAAAGGGATGGTGAAATCCGGAGTAGCGAGTGATATCTCGTCATTTAGATAGTGTCGATTTTTACACCATGATCTGGCCCTTTTTATTCTAATGACGAGATACCTCGTCGAGACAACCATGAGGGGGTTAAAGATCTCCACATCTCAATCCAGCCACCAGCGGATTGTTCGTCTGCATTCACTATATAACAAAATGTGGGTATTAGGAAACATATAGAGTTCGGGTACATACTGATAGAGTTCGAGAAATTTGGAGTGTCTTTGGGCGTTCAACTTAATTTTATGAGTATTCAGTCCATTATATCTCAACCCTACGATTAAAAAAGCTAATAGTGGAAAAAAGGTTGTTTCTTTATGAACATATTTTAATGAATGTTCTCTGTACATGTTGAGTACATAGTCTACGTATTGTTAATCGAAACCTTTCAAGTTGAAACAAAAATATTGTATAGGTATCCAGCTGAGTCCGACTATAGCTTATTATTGTGGGGCAGAACAGGCCCCAATTTACAAAACTCGACATTTGTTATGAAATTGTTGAAAATAATTAGCTAAAATTACAGTTAATTGCTTCAAGTTGCGTTATCTAAGAGTGCAGTGACTTTCTGCGCGTGTTTATAGTAGGACACTTTTGCTATACAACGGGGTTTTTACGACATTCCGTAATCAATTTCTATGGAAATGATAGAGGAAAACACCTCGTAATTCTGAACCACTGTTAGATCAGGCGAGAGCAACACCTCATCTGGGTACAAAATCTCGAAACTTCTACACCTCGCCATCGTGAGGATATTTGAAGCCAGCCCGCTTTCTTGAAGATGGTGTTTGATTGGATTCGAATCTTCGCCTCTGAAGAATTCAGTTCAGGCTTCATCGGTATAAACAGGGAGAAGATTTATCATTTTTTAGGATGTTTCGAATTGTGAGTTTCAGTTTAGATCTTCTGTCGCATTACTTAGATCCTTCCTAGTTTTATTGCCTTCAGTGTAGTTGTGTTTCTGGTTTTTGTGGAAGATCTCGCTAGTGAGTTCAAACAGGAAATTCAGTTTAGAGATTTCATCTTAATGTTTTCAACGGATGTGAATCTAGGTAGGCCTTTTGTAACCACTATGAGGGGTTTACTCTTTATGTTATTAATCAGTTCAAACTCGAGCTTCTATTATCGATAAGACTTCTAGTAATTTCTCCATGCATATAGAAATCAGAAGGAACATCGTAATGGACCAACCGATAAGCGAGGATTTTAAATTGAGATAGCTCTTTGTCAGCTTCATATGCACATTTTTTTGTGTGCCTTTGTGCTTCAAATTTACCCTCAAGTGGTTGTGACGAGCTATTTCGTCGGTCTAGTTGTGATCAATTACGTAATGGACGAGACATCTCGTCATCCAGATAGTGCCCATTTTTCGTATCACGATCTATTCATTTTTATTCCAATGACGAGATACCTCAGTATGAGGTGAGTTAAAGCTTCCGACATCTCAATCCGGCCACCAGGGGATTGTTCGTTTATATAACAAAATGTGTGTTATTCTTTCTTGAGATATGAAGTCCTCCAGAAAATGTGGAGTGTTGTGAGCATGTTTTTTAATTTTAAGAATAATCAGTTTTGCTCTATCCGTTATTTGTACTGAACACGACTTTCGTTATGGAATTGTTAGAAGCTGCTACATTTGCGGATAAATGCTTGGAGTGCGATTTCAGAGAGCAGTTGCTCTGTACGTGTTAATGACAAAGATATCGAGGCACAGTGATAGCAACCTAGATTAAAGGGCAGCATTAATACCTTTTTAATCTTCGTCTAAACTTCAATTTCATTTTCAATGCCCGTTTACGATTTATCTATTGGAGTGTTTTCTTTTGTAGCTGTATCATCTTCAAGAAACGCAGGAAAGTAGATCTCTCTCTCTCTCTTGCCATTGTCTAATTTTAGTTACCTAATCAACCACCCAAGTGTTTCGACATCTCATCTAAGATCGAATCGCTTTCGCTCAGGACGAAATATCGTGTCGAGACTAAACCGTCCTTTCACTCAAAAGAGAACTCCAATGATGCAAAACAAAATGTCCTTGCTCGAAACTGTTGACAGTTTAAAACCAAAGTCTAGCTACCAGAGGGCAGTTTGGACTAGGGATGCGACATCGACAGCAAAACATCGATGTTTTGAAACATCGATGTTCAAATTTAAAACATCGATGTTGATAATACATCGACCCAAAAGCATCGATGTTTTTAAACATCGATGTTTTTAAAATTCAGTGTATTTAAACTTTTTTCTACACTTCTTACAACTGGTTTAGCAACTTGTGATGCTACATCGACAACAAAACATCGATGTTCAAAATTAAAACATCGATGTTGATAATACATCGCCCCAAAACCATCGATGTTTTTAAAATTCAGTGTATTTAAACTTGTTTCCCCATTTCTTAAACATCGACCCCAATACATCGATGTTAAATACATCGATGTTTTTTTTAAAAACATCGATGTTTTGAAAACATCGACATCGATGTCGCATCCCTAGTTTGGACAAAGAACCAGGATGGTCAATGTGCAATTTTTTGAATGAGGTTTGAACTGACACTGACATAACACACCTACACATACTTTTTAATGCGAATGAAAATGTTATCAAGAAACAAATATTACAATTGGACGCAAAATCCACGATTTCGATGTTCTATCATTGAAAATAAATCCCCATCTCTTTTGAAGTTTGGCGCGTTGTGAAAGTTTGGAGAGTTCGGTGCTAACTCAGGTGTTACGTCGTCATCTGACCGTGGTTCAAAACTACGTTGTGTTGTCCTCGAATTTTTCCCCTGGATTCGTCTCGGAGTGTCGTCAATAGCCCCTTGTGTTGATAGAGAACGAATTTAATTATAAATATCTATCTATCTAGTCTTTCTCCTTGGTAACATCTTTGTAAATTTTAGGTAACCCAAAAATTCGTAAACTTTGTAAAAACTGGAAGAATTAGTGCATTTGGATGAAGTTTTAAAAAAAGGACTTATTTTTTATTTATTATTAGCTTGATTTTGGGTATTGGAAATTGGTATGTTTAATGAACGTCGTTTTAGAGCAATACAATGGGCTATTGACTACGGTTTGGGATCCATCTCTAAGGGAAATAAATGAGGACAACTTTTCTTAATGTTGAACCACCGCCAGATGACATGAGGTCTCACCTGAGCATGCACTCCAATCACAAAACTTCCACACTTCGCTAAATTGAGGACATTTTGGGCCACGAAAGGTTTAACACGTAGTCTTTGGTTGGATTCGAGGTAGGTAGGTATTTTCTTGAATGTCGCTCTGGAGCAAAAAACAGGCAATCCGGTTGGGATTATCATCTTTTGCATAGGAAATAAACCCGTGGGAACGAATAGATCGCTAGGATACCTCGGTTTCGTGAAGCCCGTACACATATTCCCATAGGGAACACAAACACGGACACAAGACAAAGTATGTGGACTTTGGAATCATCGTGAACCGATTGACTATCGGAGCGCAAACGAATGTGGCTCGTCAATTAGTCCTGCATTTTGAATCGTGCAATCTTTTCTAATACCACTTGGGATTCGTTCGATTTTCAAACCGAGTGATCGGGAGAAATTGCACGAAGCTGCTCACACCTGCTCCGTGTATTACATTAGAAAGTTTAACCTGACTGTGATGTCATTCACACTATTGTGGTTGGTGGGGCAAGAGTACTATATATGACCACGACAACGTCAAGCGTAATTTCCACACCGATGCAAAGTTGTTCACAAGATCCGAAATATATTATGGCTAAAACACAGGTGACGAACCTGCTTTGATAACAGCTTGTAGAATTGAACAATCCTCAGTTTCTGAATACAATTATTTCTAACAAATACAACATCCAAAAGGGTTGTTCAAAAGGAATGTGAATGTTTGTTTTAAATCGTATCGAAACGAGTGAAAGGTCTCGATTGTACGTGAAGTCATAACTTGTTTGTAATAAAAACACCGCAATAGACTCTTTCCAATTTGAACTTGTAGTTTCGATTCCCTAACTTCACGCTGGTGACTCAAATTCCATCAAAAACGAAGAGTGTCGGTAAAAAAGGCATCTGTAGGGTCGATGACAGTCAACTTAACCGTAGTTCGATCTGAATTTTTGATCATCAGGCAGGCTTCGGGAAAAGGGAGTGATAGTTGGGTCTTTTGGTTGCATTACGTTTTTGTGGAACAAAGACCATACTTGTTAAACCTACGCAAACACACGAGATTCCATTAAACAAACACAGGCCATGAATGTTTTACTGATTCAGAAGAGAGAATTACACCTAAGGAGGAATCAACCCTTCTTCTGTGCCACCTAGAACGTACGAGGGTTGTTCAATAAAGAATAATCATAAGTTTTTTAAAGGTGATTAAAAAAATCAAGAAAAATAAAATTCACATTGAATGTGTAGCGGGATAAGTGGAGAATAGATAGCGCAAGTTCCACGGTCATGACGTCATTGTCGACGCCTTGGCAGCCGGCCAAGAACGCCTAGTTTTACTTTCGCCTACGGCAAAAATGGATGTGACACGTGAAGTGCAATACACTGCTTTGAAATTTAGTTTTCGCCTCAAAAATCGTCAGATCTTTCAAAAATCAATGTCCTGATTTAGCCATGCGATTGCTTTCGTTTCCCGAATTTGATGAAACACCTCCGGGTAATGCGGTTTTCATCATCACAGGCAGTGGTAAAAGTTGCGTAGGCTATTTTGAACGAACTGTCAAAAAATGGCTTCCAGCATGTGTTTGAAGACTAGAAATAGAGGTCGGTAAGTGCATTGCATGTAATTGTAAAGTATTTTGAGAAAGACCATACAAATTTGGAGGATAAGTACAGGAAAATATTTTTCATTACTTTAGGATCAAACTTTATTGAACAGCCCTCGTAATTTGTCACCTGGAAAAAAGCATATTGTAGATTATGACAAGATGGTAGGTATTTTAATTAACATCGTACTAGAGAAACACAAATGGGCTTTGGACGGCGGCCCGGGACCATTCCCAACAGGACAGATTCGCGAACAACACCCCATAATTTTAAACCAGTCAGATGACGAGGGTCACATATGAGCAGGTCAACCCCTCTATTAACTTCCACACGATGCAAAGGGGAGTTTTGAGACACAAAAAAATAATTGAACCTACACCAGCTCAAATATACACTGCGGTCTTTACTTGAACCTAGAATCGAATCTGTTTGGGCCACCACCTGGAGGAAATGTTAACTGAATTAATGGAAAGGTGAAATTGGACACATTATTGCCACTCCTTGCAGAAGGGTTGACCAACCTAGACTGTTACATGATTAAGCATCTCAAATGTTAACTGTTTACAATCAAACTTAATAACCAGTCTTTAAATGAATATAGAATAAAATATATCAGGATTGCAATGATGTTACACTGTGTTAATTAACGACTTGGTTGTATAGTATTATATTGTATTTCATTTATATTAAGCTCTTGGGGAGCCAAGTCGTCGCTCTACTTGTGGAGATTCCAGAGTCTACAATGAGTCACGTAAATATTTAGTTTCTTTGTATAGATGACTGCTGGTGTTCATCTGTGGTAGAACATGTTCTTTGTTGGTATTCGTGAGGTCACTTCCCTGGAATTTCGAATACGAGGAATTAGCCAATAAAATTTAGAATGATAAGGTCCTCATTGATATAACATAACACTTTTTACAGAACACAAATTAGATAAAACGCCTAACAGGACTAAAATGCAATAAACTACATTTTAAGGTATTTCCCTACATGAATCAAGCGAGAGCATTTGAGCAGTGGAAGAAAAATCATTCCTCACCGTTGTTTTCGGGTGTTGATTCCCGACCTACGCCAATGGCCTGTTGTGTTGCTCCAGTGAGACGTTATTTAAATACAGAGGTGTGAAAATTATTAGAATAATTGTGAAATTTACAATAAAATCTTGTTATATTAAAGAAATAATACGTTATTTAGAAAAATATTGATACATTTAATATTTAGTGTGCATTCCCTTGTTTTTTATTAAAGATTCGATACGTCTTAGCATACTTTGTATGAGTTTTTGGCAATTAGATTGTATTTCTTCGTCATGGTGCCAAATTTGGATGAATCTTTCTATCAGACCATTCTTGTTTGTGATGTTGCATTTCTTTAATTTTTTATTTACAGTGGCCCAAAGATTCTCTATTGGATTCATATCTGGACTGTGTCCAGACCATAGAAGAGTTCTTATATCTTTTTTATCCAAAAATTTGGTCACAGATTTTGCTTTATGGCACAGAGCTCCATCATGCACGAATATGAAGTCTCCTTTTGGAAACCAGTCTTTTAACTGTGGAATTAGTCTTTGTTCAAGCATTTTTTTATACTGATACTGGTTCATCATGCCTTCTACAATGTATAAACGTCCAGTACCCTGAGCAGACATTACGCTCCAAACCATTACTTTAGTGGGATGTTTAAACGTTTGTGCTATGCAATTTTGGAAGAATTCTTCACTTGAACTTCTCCTGACATACTGACTGCTTCCTTCTGATATCGTAAACATTGATTTATCAGAAAAACATACCTAAAATATAAAAAATACTTTAAGGCATGTAATTTGTAGAGAAATATTTTTATAAAAATTTTGTAATCCAATTTATAAACAGTTCTGTATTTTTAGTCAGTATGCAAGAAACATGATTTCAGGAAAAGAAATGAACAACTTGAATTCAACTGATTAATTAAAGGAAAATTAATATTTCTCACCTTGCTCCAGTGATTTCCGAATTGTTCTTGCACACCTTTTGCCCAAGCAAGTCTCTTCTTTGCCATAGCAGATGTGCTTTTACCTTTTTTTCGAAGACGACGAGCACTGAGTCCAGCTGAGATGAGCTTTCTACGGATAGAAGATTCACATATATTTACTCCATATGCTTGCTGAGATATTTTTAGTTCATGACTAGTTGGTCTTCTGTTAGATTTAGAAATTTGAATTAATTTCCTTTCAATTCTTGCAGTAAATTTACTTTTCCTTCTGCATTTCTCTACTCAAGAATTTCCATTTTCACATTTGGAGTCGAAATATATTTTTATTCTACACACAGATGCTTGAGAAATTTTTACCTTTTTATCGATTTCGTGTTGTGTCGAGTGATTTTCTTGGATAAGACACTTTAGCATAGCTTGTTTTCTAGGAGAAATATCACTTACTTTACCCATAATCACGCAATAATCCTTTGAAAAACGAAAAGAAAGCTACCAATTAAAAACTAATCAAAGCAGTGAAAAGAATTGCTTTAACATTAATATAATACCAATGCCAACTCAAGAAAAGAAAGAAAATACTATCACAGCAAGCAGACAATTTTAAAATTTTTTTTAAAATTCGTTTGTTAATCAAACAAATTCTTTATGCAATACAAACAATTTGATTACTTTGGATAAAATATTTTTCTTTTTAAAAAAAAAACATTATTTCACAAAATTATATCTCTAAAACTATTCTAAAAGAGTGAAAATTGATTGGATCAACAAAACAAATTACCTTTCATGAAATATCGCAAGTATATACAAAATAAATCAAGAAAAACTGAAAAAATCACAATTATTCTAATAATTTTCACACCTTTGTACATACATACCTACCGTTCAGTTTGTTTACTATGAAAATCGATGTCTTAAGGGATTGAAGCATTCGAAGTTGTTGTAGTGCGAATAAATCTAATTCAAATTGGACTCATAACTAAATAAATTTCTTTCATTTGAACTCATAATGCTCTAATACTGTGATAATGCATACGAAAATATGTTTGATTCTAAGAATGAAACTATGATAATTATTACTATCATTGCCTATCCAATACTCTACAGCGATAGAAAGGAAATGTGAGCATTCAATCCACTGGAAATATGAACAATCAATGAAGTTACGATTCCCTGAATCCAAGAGCCGTGGTATGTGTTTGGAAGATTAACGGATTAAAAACTAGAGGGTTCCGAGTTCAAATCTAAACAAAGACCGTGGTGTACCAGTAGGCTGGAGCACATTAAATCTTTCATGACCTTGTCCCCACGTTAGCGTGGTGTGGAAGCTTGGAGAGTGGGGCTCCAGCTAAGTCCTGGTCTGACACTGTGGTTCAAAATTACGTGGTGTGGTCCTGGTATCTTTTCCTTTGTGTTTGATCCAGGATCGTTGCTAATAGCCCGTTGTTTTGCTCCAGTGTGACGTTAATTAAAATACTTTCCTACCCCAAAGGTGCGATTACTTGCACGTCCGAAAGGGTTGGGTATTGGTAAATTTGATATTCACTCATCACATGTGTGTGTGCGCTTTAAATCAACCCTCCAAGAAGCTCCAACGACATGTCTCTTCGATCGATATGTGACCAATTTAGCTAATGACGACATTTTTCTTCGTCAAGATAATACCGATTGCTTAGGATGAAATCAAGATCTGATCAGTTTCATTCTAATGACGAAAAACCTCGTCGAGATAACCATAATGAGGGTTAAAGCATTTGACATTCAAATTCAGCCACCAGCGGACTGTTAGTCTGCATTTACTATATCAAAAATGTGTGCGATACGAAATTCAGATCAGGACCTATGGCGTTGGTTCAAGAAATGTGTTTTGCCTCGAGTAGAGCACTCATTTTTATAAATATTCACTACATCATCAGCTCTCCGTATGAAACATGGCGTATTTTATGCTGCATATAAGTTTTGAATAGAAATAACTCATTTATACGGAATATTTCTTGAAGTGCGTTATTGCATATGCTTTTATGCGACGGATTTTGAAAGGGATAGCGAGGTATAATGACTCGAACGCACAAACTATCCGTTTACCTTACAACCGAGCTGCCCTCAAATCATCCAAAAAACTGATTTTCCTACTTTTGAGAAATAGAAACTGCTTCGCCTACTATGCGCAGGTTGCTAGTGTAGTGTGCCCACCTACGTAGCCACGAAGGATCCTGGATTAAAGCCGCATTCTCAAGACGTAGGCTAGGCACGGTGCGAGAGTTTAGAGATACGGGGTGTCAACTCAGATCTTTCTACGCCAAATGTTCGTGGCTCAAAATTACGGGGTGTGATCCTAGGGTTTTAACCCTCTGGAATGATCCCGGATTATCGCAGAAACAGAAAACCCAGCAAAAAAAATCAGCATCTTTCCTTCAAAAAAATATCTATTTTGAAGGTTTTTTGCAGGTGAATGCAGGTTTTTTGAAGGCAGTTAGATAAGTGCAGATTTTACGCGGTGAATATGCAGAGGTTTTGAAGGAATAATGGTTTCCTTCATTAGTACTGCAGTTTTTCGGAAATTAAATTTATAATTTTTCCAAATTAATTTTTACCTTCATAAAATCTGCAGTTTTTATAAAGGAAAAATGCAGTAAAAATGCCTTCATAAAAGTCCTTCATAAAAACTGCAGTTTTTATGAAGGAATTTTATAAAAGCATTTTTCCTTCATAAAAACTGCAGTTTTTTTGAAGGAAAAATAAAGTTTGAAGTTAAAGTTTTGTTTCATAAAAAATGTAGTTTTTATGAAAACACTTATCAACTATTATGTTTTATTAAAATTAATATATATATTTTTTTTATATTAAATATTTTCTTTAAAAAAAGTGAAAATTTTCCATAGTAAAAAAATTGCATTTATTGTCGATTATTTCATTTTTCAGTCCAATCATAAAATGTAACCTTGTATTTGATACTGCTAGCCAACATTCGATTAAAATCTTTATTTCAACGCATCTAATGTATTTCTCCAACATACCAAATATCTGAATTTGGTCTGTTATATTAACTCCCAACAAAATTAATAATTTGCATATATCTTGGAATTATAAAACTAATCTATAATGAATTTGTTGTATGAGATGTTAACATTTTATGAATATTTTCAATGTTAAAATTCAATTGTGAAGACAGGAAATTCCTATCACATACCAATAATATGTGATAAGTTTTTATATTATGCAATATATCACCTGGTTTCTTATTTTGTAAAAGTATTAAATCCCTCCAAACAAAATTTAAGTGGGTCTGGGACACATTGAAAAAAAATTTTATTAATTAATTTAGAATTTTGAATTTTTTTGTACTGATTACCCATCTAACTAATAAGCAAAATCACAACACAAAATTTTTCCAAAAGTTTTTCTAAAATTTTAAATCAAAATTTCTTGAAAAAAAGAGTGGTCATTTAAAATTGTTAAAATTCAAAATATTCTTGTGCAATTTTCAAAATTCTTGCAGTAAATTATTCACAAATTTATAAACTTTAATTTTGATTCAACAATTTTAAAAAATATTAATTTAATAAAAAATAAAAATATTTGAATGAAAATTTTAAGGTACTTTTTATTTTAAGTCATATTTTTAAAAGTAAATATTTGTTTCAAATTTGCAGAATCAAAATTAAAGTATAATGTTTGAAAAAGATATATTCCAAAATTCAACCCCTAAATTTGATCGGTTTTCGTCTTATAGCAATTTGAATATAGGAAATCTTGAAAAAATGTAACATGGAGAAAAACGCATTTAAAGTTTTAAAGACAGATGTTGTTTCCATGACAACAACTGTCAAGAGTGTTAGATTTTCAGAACAAAAAGCACCACAAAAATTATTATATCTCTAGTTCTAATTAAGATAGAAATATGATTTAGACGTCTTTTTAAGCAGAAAAACACAGATAATTTCTTAAAATAATAAAAAGTGCTTCGAAAATTTGACGATCTTTGTGTCTCGGACCCCTTTAAACCATTTTCAATTTATTCATAGTGAAAAAAAGCAAAGTCCAAAACAGAGAAAAAACAAACACTACATTAATTCACCACGCTTGGATATGACTGTTACGGCCTAATGGATAGCATGCTGAACTCCAGATCCTTGGTCCCGGGTTCGAGTCCAATCATCTGATCGTGATTCAATGTTATGAGGTGTTGTCCTCGGTTCGTTCCCTTGTTAATAGATCGTGGAACATAGTCAATAGCCCGTTGTGTTGCTCTAGGTTGACGTTAATCCGTCGAATTTTTTTTTAATGAATCCAAAATAATGTGTTTACTTATCTTACCACCAGATGGCGCCACCAGTCATTCATCATCATGACAAATAGTCAAAAAACTGCAGGTTTCCTGCAGGAATTTTGTCCGAAATTCATGCAGGAAACCTGCAGGTTTTTTGTCCGAAATTCATGCAGGAAACCTGCAGGTTTTTTTTGAAGTTTTTTTGCTGATTTTTTTTCCTGGGAAACAATGCGTTTTAATGATGTTTTTTACAATTTAAGTGGACAGATCCCCCCAAATCTCCCTCCTTGCTAAAAATGTTCATGTTTTAGAGCTTTTCACCTCTCTAGCCCCTCTGAAGAAATTTAATGGTTAAAATACCAAGGAAAAAAAATCAGCAAAAAAAACTTCAAAGAAAACCTGCAGGTATTCTGCATGAATTTCGGACAAAATTCCTGCAGGAAACATGCAGTTTTTCGACTGGTTGCCATGATGATGATGGATGACTGGTGGCGCCATTTGGTGTGGTGGGATGAACAAACACATTATTTTTTATTTAAAAATAATAATTTTGTGGCTTTAACGCCATCCTAGAACTACATCGACAACGGTCCGCGATCAATCTTTCAAGGGAAAGATCTGAGGACAACACCTCGTAATTTATTACCGCGATCAGATGATGCCCAGGAAAAAAAATCAGCAAAAAAACTTCAAAAAAAACCTGCAGGTTTCCTGCATGAATTTCGGACAAAAAACCTGCAGGTTTCCTGCATGAATTTCGGACAAAATTCCTGCAAGAAACCTGCAGTTTTTTTAATGTTTGTCATGATGATGAATGACTGGTGGCGCCATCTGGTGGTGAGATAAGTAAACACATTATTTAGGATTCGTGAAAAAAAAAAATTTCGTGGGAATAACGTCAACCTAGAGCAACACAACGGGCTATTGACAATGGTCCACGATCTATTAACAAGAGAACGAACCGAGGACAACACCTCGTAACTTTGAATCACGATCAGATGAGTGGACTCGAACCCGGGACCAAGGATCTGGAGTTTAGCATGCTATCCATTGGGCCGTAACAGTCATATCCGAGCGTGGTGAATTGATGTAGTGTTTGTTTTTTCTCTGTTTTGGACTTAGTTTTTTTTTCACTATGAATAAATTGAAAATGGTTTAAAGGGGTCCAAGACACAAAAATCGTCAAATTTTCGAAACACTTTTTATTATTTTAGGAAATTATCTGTGTTTTTCTGCTTAGAAAGACGTCTAAATCATATTTCTATCTTAATTAGAACTAGAGATATAATAATTTTTGTGGTGCTTTTTGTTCTGAAAATCTAACACTCTTGACAGTTGTTGTCATGGAAACAATATCTGTCTTTAAAACTTTAAATGCGTTTTTCTCCATGTTACATTTTTTCAAGATTTCCTATATTCAAATTGCTATAAGTCGAAAACCGATCAAATTTAGGGGTTGAAATTTGGAATATATCTTTTTCAAACATTATACTTTAATTTTGATTCAGCAAATTTGAAACAAATATTTACTTTTAAAAATATGACCTAAAAAAAAAAGTACCTTAAAATTTTCAAAAATTTTCATTCAAATATTTTTTATTAAATTAATATTTTTGAAATTGTTGAATCAAAATTAAAGTTTATAAATTTGTGAATAATTTACTGCAATAATTTTGAAAATTGTACTAGAATATTTTGAATTTTAACAATTTAAAATGACCACTCTTTTTTTCAAGAAATTTTAATTTAAAATTTTAGAAAAACTTTTGGAAAAATTTTGTGTTGTGATTTCGCTTATTAGTTAGATGGGTAATCAGTACAAAAAAATTCGAAATTCTAAATTAATTAATAAAAATTTTTTTTCAATGTGTCCCAGACCCACTTAAATTTTGTTTGGAGGGATTTAATACTTTTACAAAATAAGAAACCAGGTGATATATTGCATAATAGTAAACAAAACTTTAACTTCAAACTTTATTATTCCTTCAAAAAAACTGCAGTTTTTATGAAGGAAAAATGCTTTTATAAAATTCCTTCATAAAAACTGCAGTTTTTATGAAGGAATTTTATGAAGGCATTTTTACTGCATTTTTCCTTGATAAAAACTGCAGATTTTATGAAGGTAAAAATTAATTTGGAAAAATTATAAATTTAATTTCCGAAAAACTGCAGTACTAATGAAAGAAACCATTATTCCTTCAAACCCTCTGCATTTTCACCGCGTAAAATCTGCACTTATCTAACTGCCTTCAAAAAACCTGCATTCACCTGCAAAAAACCTTCAAAATAGATATTTTTTTGAAGGAAAGATGCTGATTTTTTTTGCTGGGTGGGACTCGAACCCGGGACCAAGGGATCTGGAGTTCAGTGTGCTATCCATTAGGCCATAAGAGACATATCCAAATGTGGTGAATTAATGTAGTATTTGCTTTTTCTCTGTTTTGGACCTGCTTTTTTTCACTAGGAACGCATTGAAAATGGTTTGAATTTTGTTTGGAGGGATTTTATACTTTTACAAAAAAAGAAACCAGGTGATATATTGTATAATATAAAAACGTATCACATATTATTGGTATGTGATAGGAATTTCATGTCTTCACATTTGAATTTAGCATTGAAATTTTCTGAAAATGTTAACATCTCATACAACAAATTCATTACAGATTAGTTTAATAATTCCAAGATTTATGCAAATGATTAATTTTGTTCGTAGTTAATATAACAGATTAAATTCAGATATTTGGTATGTTAGAGAAATACAATATTTGCGTTGAAATAAAGATTTTAATGGAAGGTCGTTCAGCAGTATCTAATTCCAAGGTTACATTTTTTGGTGGAATTGAAAAATGAAATAAACAATATAATTGCTGTTTTTTTACTATGTAAAATATTCCCTTTTTTTTAAAGAAATTATTTCAGATATATATATTAATTTTAATTAAACATATTAGTTGATAAACATATTAGTTGATAAACATATTAGTTGATAAACATATTAGTTGATAATTGTTTTCATAAAAACTGCAATTTTTATGAAAACAAAACTTTAACTTCAAACTGCATTTTTCCTTCTTAAAAACTGTAGTTTTTATGAAGGAAAAAAGCCTTCATTTAATTTCTTCATGAAAACTGCAGTTTTTATGAAGGAATTTTATAAAGGAATTTTTACTGCATTTTTCCTTCATAAAAACTGCAGTTTTTATGAAGGAAAAATTAAAGTTGGAAATATTATAAATTTAATTTCAGAAAAACTGCAGTATTAATGAAGGAAACCATTATTCCTTCAAAACCTCTGCATTTTCTCTGTGTAAAATCTGCACTTATCTAACTGCATTCAAAAAAGCTGCATTCACCTTCAAAAAACCTTCAAAATGGATCTTTTTTTGAAGGAAATATGCTGATTTTTTTTGCTGGGGGGTTCGAAATAATTTTTTTTTCTCAGAGCAGTGTTATCGTCTTACTAGAGCAACACAACGGGCTATTGACGACGGTCCGCGATCTATCGCCGAAAGGAAAGATCCGAGGACAACACCACGTCCTTTTTGAACCATGGTCAGATGACGATCCCTTGTTAATAGATCGTGGACCTTTGTCAATAGCCCGTTGTGTTACTCTAGGTCGACGTTATTCCCACGAAATTCTTTTTTTTTTATGAATCCAAAATATTGTGTTTACTTATCTCACCACCAGATGGCGCCACCAGTCATTCATCATCATGACAAACAGTCAAAAAACTTCAGGTTTCCCAGGAAAAAAAATCAGCAAAAAAACTTCAAAAAAAACCTGCAGGTTTCCTGCATGAATTTCGGACAAAAAACCTGCAGGTTTCCTGCATGAATTTTGGACAAAATTCCTGCAGGAAACCTGCAGTTTTTTGACTGTTTGTCATGATGATGAATGACTGGTGGCGCCATCTGGTGGTGAGATAAGTAAACACATTATTTTGGATTCATAAAAAAAAAAAGAATTTCGTTGGAATAACGTCGATCTAAAGCAACACAACGGGCTATTGACAATGGTCCACGATCTATTAACAGGGGAACGAACCGAGGACAACACCTCGTAACTTTGAATCACAATCAGATGATTGGACTCGAACCCGGGACCAAGGATCTGGAGTTTAGCATGCTATCCATTAGGCCGTAACAGTCATATCTAAGCGTGGTGAATTAAAGTAGTGTTTGTTTTTTCTCTGTTTTGGACTTGGTTTTTTTTCACTATGAATAAATTGAAAATGGTTTAAAGGGGTCCGAGACACAAAAAGCGTCAAATTTTCGAAACACTTTTTATTATTTCAAGAAATTATCTGTGTTTTTCTGCTTAAAAAGACGTCTAAATCATATTTCTATCTTAAATTAGAACTAGAGATATAATAATTTTTGTGGTGCTTTTTGTTCTGAAAATCTAACACTCTTGACAGTTGTTGTCATGGAAACAGCATCTGTCTTTAAAACTTTAAATGCGTTTTTCTCCATGTTACATTTTTTCAAGATTTCCTATATTCAAATTACTATAAGTCGAAAACCGATCAAATTTAGGGGTTGAAATTTGGAATATATCTTTTTCAAACATTATACTTTAATTTTGATTCAGAAAATTTGAAACAAATATTTACTTTTAAAAATATAACTTTAAAAAAAAGTACCTTAAAATTTTCAAAAATTTTCATTCAAATATTTTTTATTTTTTATTAAATTAATATTTTTGAAATTGTTGAATCAAAATTAAAGTTTATAAATTTGTGAATAATTTACTGCAAGAATTTTGAAAATTGTACAAGAATATTTTGAATTTTAACAATTTTAAATGACCACTCTTTTTTTCAAGAAATTTTAATTTAAAATTTTAGAAAAACTTTTGGAAAAATTTTGTGTTGTGATTTCGCTTATTAGTTAGATGGGTAATCAGTACAAAAAAAATCAAAATTCTAAATGAATTAATAACAATTTTTTTTCAATGTGTCCCAGTCCCACTTAAATTTTGTTTGGAGGGATTTAATACTTTTACAAAATAAGAAACCAGGTGATATATAACAGACCTAATTCAGATATTTGGTATGTTGGAGAAATACATTAGATGCGTTTAAATAAAGATTTTAATCGAATGTTGGCTAGCAGTATCAAATACAAGGTTACATTTTATGATTGGACTGAAAGATGAAATAATCGACAATAAATGCAATTTTTTTAATATGAAAAATTTTCACTTTTTTTTAAGAAAATATTTTTTATATATATATATATATATATATTAATTTTAATAAAACATAATAGTTGATAAGTGTTTTCATAAAAACTACATTTTTTATGAAACATAACTTTAACTTCAAACTTTATTTTTCCTTCAAAAAAACTGCAGTTTTTATGAAGGAAATATGCTTTTATAAATTTCCTTCATAAAAACTGCAGTTTTTATGAAGGAAAAATGCTTTTATGAAATTCCTTCATAAAAACTGCAGTTTTTATGAAGGAATTTTATGAAGGCATTTTTACTGCATTTTTCCTTTATAAAAACTGCAGATTTTATGAAGGTAAAAATTAATTTGGAAAAATTATAAATTTAATTTCCGAAAAACTGCAGTACTAATGAAGGAAACCATTATTCCTTCAAAACCTCTGCATTTTCACCGCGTAAAATCTGCACTTATCTAACTGCCTTCAAAAAACCTGCATTCACCTGCAAAAAACCTTCAAAATAGATATTTTTTTGAAGGAAAGATGCTGATTTTTTTTGCTGGGTTCCTGCAGGAATTTTGTCCGAAATTCATGCAGGAAACCTGCAGGTTTTTTTTGAAGTTTTTTTGCTGATTTTTTTTCCTGGGTTACACAGAGAAAATGCAGAGGTTTTGAAGGAATAATGGTTTCCTTCATTAATACTGCAGTTTTTCTAAAATTAAATTTATAATATTTCCAACTTTAATTTTTCATTCATAAAAATTGCAGTTTTTATGAAGGAAAAATTGATTTGTAAAATTCTTTCATAAAAACTGCAGTTTTCATGAAGGAATTTTATGAAGGCCTTTTTCCTTCATAAAAACTGCAGTTTTCATGAAGGAATTTTATGAAGGCTGTTTTCCTTCATAAAAACTGCAGTTTTTAAGAAGGAAAAATGAAGTTTGAAGTTAAAGTTTTGTTTTCATAAAAATTGCAGTTTTTATGAAAACAATTATCAACTAATATGTTTATCAACTAATATGTTTAATTAAAATTAATAAATATATCTGAAATAATTTCTTTAAAAAAAGGGAATATTTTAAATACCAAAAAACAGCAATTATATTGTTTATTTCATTTTTTTTCCACCAAAAAATGTAACCTTGGAATTAGATACTGCTGAATGACCTTCCATTAAAATCTTTATTTGAACGCAAATATTGTATTTCTCTAACATACCAAATATCTGAATTTAATCTGTTATATTAACTACCAACAAAATTAATCATTTGCATAAATCTTGGAATTATTAAACTAATCTGTAATGAATTTGTTGTATGAGATGCTAACATTTTCAGAAAATTTCAATGCTAAATTCAAATGTGAAGACATGAAATTTCTATCACATACCAATAATATGTGATACGTTTTTATATTATGCAATATATCACCTGGTTTCTTTTTTCGTAAAAGTATAAAATCCCTCCAAACAAAATTTAAACCATTTTCAATGCGTTCCTAGTGAAAAAAAGCAGAAGTCCAAAACAGAGAAAAAGCAAACACTACATTAATTCACCACATTTGAATATGTCTCTTACGGCCTAATACATAGCACACTGAACTCCAGATCCCTTGATCCCGGGTTCGAGTCACATCATCTGATAGCGGTACAAAATTATGAGGTGTTGTGTTCGGATCTTTCCCTTGAAAGATTGATCGCGGAACGTTGTCGATGATCTCTAGGATGACGTTAATACCACAAAATTATTATTTTTAAATAAAAAATAACGTGTTTGTTCATCTCACCACCAGATGGCGCCACCAGTCATCCATCATCATCATGGCAACCAGTCGAAAAACTGCAGGTTTCCTGCAGGAATTTTGTCCGAAATTCATGCAGAAACCTGCAGGTTTTCTTTGAAGTTTTTTTGCTGATTTTGTTTCGTGGGTTCCTAGTGCAAAAAAGCAGGTCCAAAACAGAGAAATTTGTTGCAGTAATCCGCTGCGTTTTTCCATAAAATAGAGTGCTCTTACCAAAATAATTTTAAAAGATAGGTCGGTATTTTAATTATTGTCTTATTGGAAAAACGCAGCGGATTACTGACGACGGTCCGAGATCAAACCCAAATAAAAAGAACAATGGACAACACCACGTAATTTTTAACCACGGTCAGATGAAGAGGCAACATCTGAGCAGGAAACCCACTCTTAAGACTTGCACAACCACCCACGTGAGGACATTTCAGGCCACGATAGATTTAAAGTGCACCAGCCTCCTTTGTGCACCATTGTCTTTGGTTTGATTCAAACTCGCAACCCCCCGGTTGCTAACTAATGCTTTTCTAACCTGACTTCCGAGTCCTAATTTTGAAAAGATTTAAAAAAATGAAAAATAAGAGTGGCATAAATTCATCTATTTATCACAGACTTCCAATAATAGTTAAACTCATCAGTAAAATTGAAAAGTAGGTAGGTAGTTGAACTAGATTCAAACTAGAACAACATAACGGGCTATAGTTATAGTTATAGACGATGGTCCAAAAATCAACTTACATGTAACGATTCTGTATAGTTAGCAAAGGTAGCAGTTCATTAATCTGAGTGGGCCGCATTGGACAGGTGGTTTCAGCGCATTTTAGCAACAAAATGGTTGCGAGTTTAAACTAGACACAAAGACAAAAGTGTACACGGAAGCTGGTGCATGTAAAATCTGTAGTGCCCTCAAATGTACTTAACCGCATAAGCTGGTGCACTTTAAATTCTTCGGGGTCTCGCATGGTTCTATGTTGAGGTGTGGAGGTATGGGCGGGGTAAAATCTCCGTTCCAGCGTTCCGTTTCAGAAAGAACTATTTTGTGTACTTAGGATAGTACAACTCTTTGCTTACTAAAAACACTACAACCAATTATGCATGTAAACATAATTGCTGTCTACTTAAGTTTCATTTTTGTGTGAGCTTGGACATATTTCAGTCACTTTTATTAGCATTACTGCTATCCCAATAACATTTATCCGCAACAGTTAAATTTTCAAGTATCTTACTGCTCTTTTTGTCAATAACACAATTATTGAAACAACTATCGATAGTCCGAACTTTGGGTTCGTCAGCAGATTGTGGTTCCAAATTAAATGGTGTCCTCGGATCTTTCCATTCGGGATTTATCACGGACCGTCACTAATGGCCCTTTGCGGGGTTTTTTTCAGTGCGACGTTAATTCAAAATAACTTACTAACCATACAGAAATTTTGGTATTTGAAAATAAATATTGTATAAATTATGCATTGGTTATTGGCGGCGGTCCGGGATACATACTGAAGGGAAAGGACCGAGGACAACACCACATAATTCTGAACCACGGTCAAATTATGAAGTCATGCCTGAGCTGGGTACCCCACTTCCCAAACTTCCACACCACGCCAGTCTGAAGTAACAGATTAGCAACCGAAACCAACAAAAGACCTCTTGTACAAAGTGGGCTGGTGCACGTTAAACCTTTCGTGGTCTTAAATGTCCCCACGTTGGCGTGGTCTGGAAGTTTGGAGAGTGCTCGTCATCTGATAGTAATTCCAAATTATTAGATGTTATCGTCGGATATGTCTTTTCGGGTTTGATATGAGATAGCCACACAAGCTTATTGTGTTGCTCCAGTGCAAAGCTACTTAGTTACATGTCTAAAATTAAAACTTGGAATCAGCTTTTTGGACTAGGATTAGGTTCAACAATTTTAAAAGGAATAAAACCAATATCTGACAGGTGTTCATTACGATTGGATAAAACTCCCAAGTTCGAAATGAAACTTATTTTTAAGTACCAGTAAAAATAAAGATAATATTGCACTTATGCTAACCAGGGGATAATTCATATAACCCGGTGATTAAAAAAAAATATTTTTTCCACAACGCATAAATATCTAGCAGTCGGTGAGTTCGCCCACTGACACCTATTTGAAAGTGTATAACCACAGTAGAATTATTTGTATGAAAGGATTTGGTGTTAAACGTGTGTCGAGAGGCATCTGTTTAACTCTCAGAATTCAGGCACCTTGTCGTATTTAACTGACGAGCAACTGGAGTATTGCCAGTTCGAATCTGAGCAAAGATCTTTTTGAACAAAGGGTCTACAACTTTTCATGCCATGGCCGATTGAATGTCCATCGTCAGTCACTTACAAGACAGTCTCTGGTAGGACTGATTTTAAAACTTTTAACCCTTTAATTGTAATCCCCTACTTTTACAACCGGGCTACCGAAACCCTCGGATCAATTTGATTTATTAACGTTTGAATCTACGTCGATCTCATTTCCCTGATCAAAGAGCCTCGACTGCCTGCGAAGATTTTTTGCAGCAATGCACAGTACGCGGAATCCCGAGATTCCTCTGTTGTAGTACCGTTTGTTCTTTATACCAGATCCTTCTCAGAAATTGGCAATCTTTTCAATTAACGTCGCACTTGAGCTACACAACAAGCTATTGACGACGTTCCGGGATCAATACCCTAAGGGAAAGATTCAAGGATAACAGGATTTTGAACAATGGTCGGATGACGAGGCAACACCTGAGCTGGCACTGCACTCTCTAAACTTACACACAAAGCCAACATGAGGATTTTAAGTGCACCTGCCTCCTGAGCTTCAAATATCCTCGCACTGACCCGGATCGGAACCAGAAACCTTCCGATCCTGAGGACAACAGCTTAACCACCAGACCGGTGGGTCGGTCATATCCTCTTGAGGGCGTGTGAGATTAGATGTTCAGCTGTAAAGCCAAATCTCAATTTATTACGAAGGCATCCCTTTGCTCAATTGGTATACATTAGAACGTATAAAGTAAGTAGGTAGTTATTTCGCGTCGTACATATGCAGTACAACGCGGTATCGGTGACGGATCGGGATCAATCTCGAAGGGAAAGATCCAAAGACAACGCCTCATCAGTTTGAACCACATTCAAATCCTGAACTGGCACTCACTCTCCAAAGTGCCATATAACACACCAACGCTTGGTCATTTTATGCCACGGCAGATTAAACGTTTTTCGGCTCCCGTGAACACGGCAGTAATTGTGTGGACTGAGTTTCGAACACCCAACCCACCGGCTGCTTACCAACAGAGTACATAAGACGTCATTCTCTGCCAACTATTGTATCCTCGAAGTCGTATAATCAATGAAATATAAATGATGTCAGTTGATTTAGAAAATTGGGTCAACGAGGAAATTTACCGACAGTGCTGGACAGCAAGTTCAAATCGTTCAATATGTTCTGTTCTCACCGCGATATACGTAACACCATCTCCTCGTAATTTAATGCAAATTTATTTCTTTATTTTTGCTGGTACTTCAAAAGCACATTTGATCAATTTCAGTGACGGAAGGAAACACTCTTCTTCATTCGAGTAATTTTAACAGCAGAGCAAGTTCAAAGATGGCCTTCGACTGAGATCAACGACTTCTATGGATTCGTACTGAATCCATATCCGAGAACGACACTCGAAGTCGTTATGAGCGTGTGCACCATAACTTTAACTCTACTCATACTATACGCAGTTGGTATTGTGACTGAAACTGTTAACCACACTTCTTTTTCAGCATTACTTTCTTCTTATAGCAATAGACATTGCTTCAGTCAGGCCACGATAGCCCGTTTGAAAGAGTAACGGATTAGCGATCGAAAGGTTACCCCTCTTCAAATCCAACCAAAGCCCGTCTTGTGCATAGGTTGCTGGTGCACTTTAAACCTGTCATGGCGTCAAATATCCTCACGTTGGGATGGTGTTGGTGTTTAGAGAGTGGGGTGCAAGCTCAGGTATTGCCACGTCATCCCACAGTATTTCAAAATTACGAGGAGCTGTCTTTGGACCTTTTACTTCTGGATATATCCGATATCTTCTCCAATAGTCACTTCTGTAACTCCAGTGAGACGTTAGTTTAATACCTACCTACCTGTTGATGCGGCGACACGTGTTACCTGTACTAATTCGATAGGTGGTAATAATTTGGTAATTTTTAGTTAACGTCGTACTAGAGCAACACAACGGGCTATTGACGACGGTCCGGGATCAGTCCCTTAAGGGAAAGATCCGAGGACAACACCTCGTAATTTTGAACCACGGTCAGATGACGAAGCAACACCTGAGCTGGCACCCCACTCTCCAAACTTCCACGCCAACCCAACGTGAGGACTTTCGGCCACGACAGATTTAAGGTGAACCAGCCGCCTCTACACCATACGCTTACAAACATCCATGCCCGAACCCGGATTCGAACCAGGAACTTTCCGATCTAGAGGCTAACACCTTAACCACAACACCGGTTGGTCGGCAATTCGATAGGTGTAATCATTTGGCTTGCATATCAGATACGATTAGTTCACTAACAAAAATTACTAACGATAAAATTTAAATTTATGTATTTCCCGCTCTTCTTCTCCATTGTGACATTAATTAAAAATACAAAAACACCGAATTTATAAAATTCGAATTTTTATAGCGTAGACTATATGCCAACCGTTGATAATAACCTAAATCAAGCACATTTTATGGCTGTTCTTCCTTTTATATTCACGCAAGAGCATGTGGGTAGCGGAAACATAATCTTCGTTGGTGTGCTTGTTTACGCTGAACATCCTTGCCATTGGGTATTGAAGCGTTTGAATTACTTGTGATACGAACAAATCTAATTCAAAATTGTTAAAACTTGGACTGAAGAAAATTCGCTTTTGTGTGACTGCGTAATGCTCTAAAAATGTGACAGTGGTGAAAGGATGTGGTGATTATTACGCAGTGCAGACACCGTAACTTAAAACGGTCGAATCAAAGTGAGATCTCTTAACTAATTGTAACTACAATGCGAAGAGTCAGTATACGATACAATTCATTTTATCCAGTGTTGCAACTGACACAAAGTGACTAAATGTGGACACAGCCTCGTGACTAGTTTGGCAGTTTTAAGATTTCAAGGTTATTGTGATGTGCCTTTTCAAAAGCGTTTACTCATTTGGACGCTTGAGCCTTTTTTTTTAGCTTTGTATAAACTTTTAAATTGTCTCTGTGTTTGAAAATAATGCAATTTGTTCCAATAAAATATTTTGTCGTCGAGATATATTGCTGATTTTTAGATATGACTTGATCTCGATCTAGTCCGTTTTCTTCTAGTTACGCGATATCTCGTCCATTTACATGGGTCCGTTTTAAATAATAACGAGATTTCTCCTCGAGAGAACCTCCAGGAGGGTTATAGCTTATGGCATCCCAATTCAGCCACCAGCGGAATGTTCGACTTCAGTTACTATCAATAACAAACGTGGCGGATTGTATGTTATAATTTCATTTTTTATTTAGCTCTATTATTCAGGAATTGTGGTGTGCTTTCAGCATTCCACTTAATTTTATAAATATACTGATTAGGTATTAAATACTTAGATTTTATAAGTATTCAGAACTGCGTATCCATTAAGAATTAGGACATTGTTTCGTTTGTAAATCTGTGTGTTTAGTTTTCAGTAAATACGATTATCTTACAAGGGGCGTAATTTCCTTAATAGAGAAACATAGACTCATTTTTCCATGGTGTGCGAGAACTCATTTTTAGATTAGAGGGGTGACGATGGCTAAAAAGGTTAAGTTCCACTGCTCGAGTCACATCTACTCAAAATGAAAGATCTCCATTCCTACAACGATTGTTGGCACCCAGACTCGTAGGCAGGAGCAAGAGACAATAAACCAAGAACGATGAATGCTTTATATCCTGAATGCAGAAAACAATAGCTTGCTATTGCGTTAGTATTCGTCTCTTTTTCTACCGATTTACTCGTTCTGTAGGTTAAGTATGTGACTTTTTCAACTGAACAGAAAAACACCAAATTTTATTTTTCGATTAAAATCTTTTTACAATGGTTTATAACTCGAATCGAAGCTTCGTTAGGATTCACTTGTTCGATAAAAATATATTATTCGAAAGGAGTGACCCCTAACAATTTGATTCCATTCCATCGAGAAGGCCGACCAACCGGTATAGTGGTTAAGGTGTTAGCCTCTAGATCGGAAGGTTCCTGGTTCGAATCCGGGTCCGGGCATGGATGTTTGTAAACGTATGGTGTAGAGGCGGCTGGTGCACCTTAAATCTGTCGTGGCCGAAAGTCCTCACGTTGGGTTGGCATGGAAGTTTGGAGAGTGGGGTGCCAGCTCAGGTGTTGCTTCGTCATCTGACCGTGGTTCAAAATTACGAGGTGTTGTCCTCGAATCTTTCCCTTAAGGGACTGATTCCGGACCGTCGTCAATAGCCCGTTGTGTTGCTCTAGTACGACGTTAACTAAAATTACCATTACCATTACCATCGAGAAGGTTAAATTTAATAATTATACTCAGTGGAACGCTCAAAGCGTTTCGAGTGTTTGGAAGGAAAGAACTCATTATTTTAACGTATAAAGCACCTCCAATATTTCACAACTCATACTTAACACAGTTGAAATACATACTGGTTATTCAAACAGCATTGTAAAGATTTTCATGCTGAACTCAAAAAATTGCAAAACTTTCATACAAACAACAAAACACACACAAATGCTAGGTCTTATAGCAGTTCCTGTAAAGTCTAGTACTGCTAAATGAGTCAAACACTTTTTATCCAAATGTGGTAATTGAGAGTTATGAGATACTACGCAGCGCATACAACACTTTAAGTCCTCCTGTTCAAATGCGGAATCCAAATTACAGACCATATTACAAGTACGATGTTATGTACACAATAACCCCTTGAGAGGTTAATACGGTTTACCCGTTGTGCAACATAGTCTACATTGTGTAATTTCCAGAGTTTGGACATTTTTCACCTATTAGAATCTTTCCTACGATTCTTCCAAACGTTTTATGTGCTTTTTGGGTCATCTTATATCGTGTGCTGTGCACAATAATTCAAACACACAATAATACATACTATTCTAAAGTATACAGTAATATAAGGTATTCGGAAATTTCTTGATGAGAAGGTTATAATTTATGTGTGTGTTCCAACACTGAGCATAATCCTTAACGTTCTTTAGTTGCAAAAAACGTCGTTTCATTCCTCTCCACCAGATGTCGATGATTGTCATTAAAAGTAGGTTAAGTTAGGTAATTAAATAACGTCTCGCTAATATTTTTTAGGTAGTTTTGTCGCACAGGCGCAACACAACAAACTATTTGATACAACCGGGGTAGTTCGGTAGGTAGTTAATTAGCGTCACACTCTGGTGCACAACCACAGGCTACTGGCAGAGGTCCGGTATCATAACCGTGAAGTCATTCACACTAGTGGTTTATGGCCCAAGGTATGAACACCACCCTACAATAATGGACCGGACTCCAGCGGATTTGCATAAAATCCGACTGCTTGTTTAGGGGTATTTTTCGTGGTTTGGCCTGTGACCTTTGGATGTTGTTCCTGGTCAATTGAACGCCGACTCCTACATGAACATTTTGAACGATCAGGTTCTTCCTTTTTCATGGAATGGTCGACTGTTACTTCCAGAACGACTACACTCCATGTCATGTTGCAGCCTCTGTCAAGCAGTGGTATCAAGATATGGAGGCAAAACGTCTTCACTGGGCTGCTCAGAGTCCCAACCTAAACCCCATAGAACATTTGTGGGACGCGTTAGAGCGACGCTTTCGGACCGGGAAACCACGTCCAAAATCTACAGTTGAGCTGGTGACATTCTTGCAGCAAGTATGAACACAATTACCCATAGCTGTGTATCAAAACCGTCTTGAAAATTTGCCCACAAGGGTTGTTAGTGTTACTGCAGCACGTGGGGGACCATCCCCCTATTAAAACATGTATTATTTCCCTTATACCATCTCATCTTGCTGTTCGGACCTTTATTGTAGGGTAGTACATTCCTATTTATATATTATTCTATACTTTTTTTAGTTTTATAATTAGTTTTAAATCTTCAATTTTTTTTGTTACTCTACAGTTGAAATTTTTGCATAATTTTTTTTTACTCTGAGTTACATTAAAATGAAATTAAATTTTACTTAACAATCGGTAAACTTTTTTTATATGATATCCATCGCATATTACCTATTAGGTAATTTAAACTTTAGGTTAATTAATTAAATTTGCAAGTTTTTGATACTATGTGTTTAACTGTAATAATTTGTAATAATTTAATCGTAATAATTTGAAAAGTAATTCGAAATCCTTCATCCCATCGTCTTCGCCTTTCGTAGCCTGTATTTTTCACATGATTCAATTTTGCATGGAATGTTCTGGAGTGAATATTCTAGATAGAATGTTCAACATGGAATATTCTAGATGGATCACACAGAAATATGTATAAGCGAGTAACAGTATCCGAACTATGTTCTTTTTTACATTCAGAACGAGGTCAGGTAATATATTAGTTTTTTAGGAGCCAACTTTGTTCTTATTGTATTCGTATTCTGAGTGTCTGGGGGAGACAGAAGCGAGCTCCGCAATCCATGAGGGATTTTGCCTTGAGTTACAATACCCTTTTTTGTGTTATTCTTTTCACAGGGAAGAATTTTCCATCGGTGATGGAATTCATGATACAGCTATAAAATGTATACAGTCCACTGTGTACATTGTGTGTGTGAATTGACTTACTACTAAATGAGCTTCGACAAGACTTCAACACAATGCTTTATGTTTGTCAAAAGAACACATCCAGGAAAAATAGTTGAAATCTGCCAACGTAACACAGTATCAAAAAGGCTGATGGACAAAATAGTGCTCCTACATGCAACTGCCTCGAATTTTAAAAATATTTAAATCAAAATCTGACGGGTGTTCCTTACGATCGGAATAAGCCTCCAACGCTCGAAATGGAACTCAGTTTTAAGTACCAGTAAAAATAATGATAATTTTACACATATCCTAACCAAGGTATCAATTATTTCGTAAACCAGTGATTGGTACCGGTGAAGCTAATCGTCCTAACTAAATATCTAGAGCAGTTGGGGAGTTCTCTCCCCGACTCTTAATTGAAAGTGAATGTCCACAAGTGAATCATCTGTGAGATCGGGTCTTAACCGAATGTCAAATATGCATAGCTTTAGTTCTCAGAAGTTGTGTAATATGTTGTTTAGCTTGGAAATAGGTTCTATTTTTTTCGGCGACTGGGTACATCGCCTTCCTGTTATTTAAGTCTTATTTACTTATTAACCATACTATAACCAAACCCAAGACCGCCGTGTACAAAAAGGAGCTGGTGCACGTTAAATCCCTCGTGTCCTTAAATTTCCTAACCTTTGCGTAGTGTGGAAGTTTGGAGAGAGGGGTAACAGCTCAGGTGTTGCCTCGTCATCTGACCGTGGTTCAAAATGACGTTGTGTTGTTTTCGGATCTTTTTCTTAGGGGATTGATAAAGGACTGTCATTAATAGCCCGCTGTTATGATCTTGCATAACGTTAATTAAAAATTACCAATTACTGAACAATTTAGCTAAAGACGACATTTTTCATCAAGATAATTCCAATTTTTTAGGAAGAAATCAAGATCTGATCAATTTTATTCTAATGACGAGATACCATAAGGAGGGTTAAAGCTTTTGAAATCATAATTTTTTCGTCTGCATTTAATAGATCGAAAATGTGTGTGATACTAATTCAGGTAAATTAAAAGACAGATTTAATAACGTTTAGAAAAGGTGGTGCTCCACTTAATTTTATAAATATTCACTAAATGATCCACTCTACGTACAGAACACACGTTCCCTATGGAAAGAGTGAATAGAAATAACTCATTTACGGAATAGTTATTGAAGTACGTTGTCGAAGAGAGTATATGCTTTATGCATATGTTTTAAATAGGGATAGATAGGTATAGTGATACCCAACCTATCCGATTCCATTTCAACCGGGTTACCGCGACACTCCAAAAATCTGATGGTAATGGTAATTTTGATTAACGTCGTACTAGAGCAATACAACGGGCTATTTACGACGGTCCGGGATCAATCCCTTAAGGGAATGATTCGAGGACAACACCACGTCATTTGATGACGAGTCATCAGTCTGTATTTCAAATTGACGAGGCACCACCCTCTCTCCAACCGTCCAATTCAACCCAACGTATTTTAGAATTAGGCAGGTAGGTATTTTAATTAACGTCGTACTGGGACAACGCAACTTCAGAACTAGGACAAATATCGAGAAGATAAATATGACGACGAGCATACCAATATGTTCGTTTTCCACGAGATCTTCGGACCGAGTGCGCATCGGTAATGAGCTCGGGTTACAGTGTCTACAAGCCTTCGAAATTCTACGTTGTTGGGCGAGCCTTGGGCCAGTTCCTTCGGGTGGCGAGGGGTGAGGACTGCATAATTGGTTCCATTTAAACGAACCAAACTGCTCCACAAATAATATTGGACAAAAATGGCTAAAACAATTAGCATAAAAAGCAATAAGCGCTTTAAATATAAATTAATTGTTCAATATTCACACAATAAACAGTCGTTGGAACTACTTATATCTGTTCCATTCAATCCAAAATCAGGCCCGAGCATTCACGTTAAACCCAGGTTTGATCTTTGAAAAACACACAACCTACCAAATAGTAACACGTTGTGCTTTTGGAATTGGGTAGTTTCAAATTCTTGGAAACCATTTTATGCAGTTATCTTCCTTTAATTGGCTAACTCAAGTTTCAAACATCCACAGACAAACGTCGTGACATTTAGAATCATCACTGTGCTGAATTTTCAATTTGCACCATCGAAATGACATCCTTAACTGTTTCAGCGCATCGGAATGCCTTGAATGACAGGCACTCTTAATGCGTAAGAGTCTATCGAATGACGTGATGACACTAGGTCAAACATGCAAGTCTCGCGATTGATTTATAGACAAAAAAGTGAATGTTTCGCACTGGTGATTTAACGTTCTAGAAATGACAGAATTGATCCCATTAATGTATTGTCCCTTTTCTACTGAGACCTTGAATCGCCCTTTTTTGCAGAAGCGTGAGAATATCTAGTTTCATCAACAAAGGTAAGTTTTGCATGTCTTGAAGTAACAGGTCTATCCACTTCCTGAAATTGCGAAAATAACGCTAGAACGTCGTGGATTATCACTAGAATATCTTGCAATTCTGATGCCATGGCTAATTTAATTCTTTTCATGAAAACCTTATCTTTCTTAACAGAATGCCACTAGAATCATTACAAGTAAAAACTTGAAAATCACGCAAAAGTTTTGAAATTGGAGTCCACGGCAGATGTAAAGTACACCAGTCCCTTTGTACACTACGGTCTTTGGTTGGACCTGGTCTCAAACTCGGAGCTTCCCGAAACAATGCAATTGCTTGGTCTGCTTCGACATTTCTCCTCCTTCATAATCATTCTACTAGTTGTAGGGCATCCTTAGCCAAGTTAGGAGTTTATTAGCATCTCACGGGAGCAACGCAACTAGCTATACGCGACCCTACAGGATCCTTCTCAAAGGGAAAGATTAGAGGACAACACCTCATCATTTCGAACCACGGTCAAATAATTAAGTCGACACTCCATGATAGATTTAACATGCACCAGTCTCTGCGTACACCAAGGTCCTTGGGTTGGATCAAGTTCCAAATTCGAAACCCTCCTGATCTTAATCGGGCCGCGGTAGCCCATTAGGAAGAGTAGCGAAGTAGAAAATGGAAGACAATCGGAGTTCGAATTCAATTAAAGACTGTCGTATATAAAGGGAGGTGGTGCACGTTAAATGTGTCGGGGTCTCAAATGTCTCCACGTAGGCGTGACGTGGTAGTTTGGTGAGTGGGGCCAGATCAAGAGTGATCTCGTCATCTGACCGTGGTTCAAAATTACGTGGTGTCGTCCTCGATCATTTCCTTAAGAATGGATCCCGGAATGTCGCCAAAAACCCGTTGTATTGCAACGGTTTCCTATCAGAAATGCGGGCAGAAAGCTACTGCTCTATTTAATCTCGAATTGAAGCAATTAACTGTAATATTAGCTAGTTAATTTTAACTATTCCATAACGAAAGTCGAGTTATGTACACTGTGGCGTGTTTGCACCACAGTAATAAACTGGAATAACGAATTTAGCTGGATACCATTACAAGTTTATTATTTCATCTTGATAGGATCCGATAACAATAGGGAGACTCCACGATCTGTACAGAGAATATTCAATGAATGAATGAATGAATATTCATAAAGAAACAACACTATTTGCTCCACTGTTAGTTCTTTTCATCTGTATAATATTAGACAGTTATTTTTAACACCTCCATCCGTTGTTAGTTTTTACATCGGTGTTTAACTTCACCGTATAGATGTCTCACGAGAGCTCTTTTTCCGCAAATCCCGAACAATGGTTTCCCCGTCTCGTATCTGTTCTATTAAGATGATGTCATCCAAAAACTTAAAAAATCTCGTGAAATTCATTTACGAATCTTTTTATCTTTATTTGCGACCACGCTCTAGTAGATTGGCCAGCAATTCCATGCTTCTCCTCGTCATGACTGTCCATTCACCAGTCTTCATCGGAGTTCCACTTCCAGATTAAGGCGCTAGCAAAGACTTCGGAACAGAAATGTTCGCATTCTATCGTCTTTTTTTCAGAGGTCACAACATATAATGGGTTAAATGTTCAAGGGGCAGTCCACAATTTCTGAATTTTTTTTTTCACATTTAAGTCTAATATTGGATATTTCAGTTATAGTTAATGCAGACGAACAATCCGGTGGTGGCTGGATTGACATGTAGAGAACTTTAACCACACCTCCTCATAGTTGTCTCGACGATGTATCCCGTCATTAGAAGAAAAATGGCCTGATCGTGATGTAAAAATCGGCACTATCTAAATGACACCAGAACGGGCACGGGCAACGCTAGTCAGTGATAAACAACAAAGCAGGGGGGGGGGTATGTCCCTACCCCTTTTGACGTAAACAAGAAGGTGCTGTGACATTCCCTAGTGGTCGAGTCGTCCGCGCGCCATCTCGAGGGAAAGTAGTAAACACTGATATTTTTCTGTCGTCCTCGATGCAATTTGAGTCATCAGTAAGATTTTAGAGAACAGGAACTACTAAAAATTGGGATGACACTAATGCATGAATCCAAGAGTCCTCGAGTACAATCGAAACGATTTACGCGTGGTGATAAGATAAAAAAAAGGGAACTTTTTGCTTTCCTTTTATAGAGTGCTTTTTGTTCAGATTGGTATAAAATGTTGGCTTCTGTTGTTAGCGTTTGTTTTATTCTGGAAACTGTAATTACAGCATGTTTGATACCAGTGTTTTAGACATTTTTGTTAATTTTGTCACCGCATTGGATCCCCTTACCTCCCTACGAATGTCCGGTTGAAGGTTGACAAGGTCGCCCATTGATGGTGTAACTTTGATTTTGTGAGCAACTTTACATAGGTGTGCAACGCTTATTCTTCACGTTGTCTTGATCTAATGTAGACATTGGGCCATAATACATAGTTCATGGTTAGATTGTTTATTATCTTCTAATGTAATGTTTCACAAACTTTTTCTGCAATGGAACGATTCGCGGAAATTATAACGGAACACTTAGTTTATGTTTTAGGTTGGACAATTCCTACTAGTAAAAAATTTTTTTAATGTTAGAAAAACAATAATAGCATGTTTTGAAAAATTTGGGTACTCTTCTGAAAAACTCGCTCAGTAATCATTTAAAGGCTTTCTCATCATTCTCATTTCTCAACCCAGAAATCATTTAAGGGTGAAGATCTTTGTATGTTTGTTTCAAATCTGAGTCACTAATTAAATCAATTAGATTTTCATAGTTACTTGCGCTTAAACCTACTGGTTCAGCTGTCACAGAAAATGGATTCCGCACTCGGGAATCGTTTTTACTAGTTTTCGGAAAATATTACAAAAGAGTAGTTTTCAAGTAATGTATGTGTTCTAAAAATACTCTGGAAACTTCTTCACCGACTTTAAAATTTAATTCATTAAAACATTCATGTATGGCAGGAAAACAATCAAAATTATTTGATTCAACTGATGAAATCCAAAATTGTATTTATTTAATCAAAAGATGCAATTTTATCTCTTGTATTAAAAATAGAATACTTTTCCCTAGTAATGGATGAGTTAACTTTATTGCACTTTGTAAAAATATCTGCCAGATATGCAAGTTTTTTCAACCATGAAGGATTTGTTAAACCTCAACAAAATTTTGTCCTGAATTATTTTGTGCCTTCCAGAAGACCAATAACTCACTTCAAAGTTCATAAAGTCTTAATAGCACTTTTCTTCTGGATAGCCATCTCACTTCAGTATGTAATAAAAGTGCTTTGTGTCCACTACCCATTTCATCGCACAAAATCTTAAATGATCTGGGTTGAAGTGGTCTTGATTTTACATAGTTTATCACTTTTGTTACTTCATCCATAACATATCTTAAATTTGTGGAAATTGTTTTAGTCACCTGTGCTTGCCCATGCAAAATACAATGACAGCTGGTGTATCGTGTAGCTACTTTCTGGATACGTGATACACCTTTCATCTTTCCTATTAATGCTCGAGCACCATCTGTAGAAATATCAATAAACTTCTTTCAACCTATCTCTTGATTTATAATGTAATCATTATATACAGTTGAATGTATCTTCTGTAGTTCGGCCATGTAAATATACACACATGAGTAAATCTTCTTCAATACATTTACATATGGATAACATACAAATTCTAGTAGTACAGCTAGTCCTGCGAAAGATGTAGATTCAACCACTTGAAATGCATATTCACTGCAAAGTCCAAGACATTGAATTAACTATTTCTCTATACTAGTTGAAAGATCGTTAATGCGTCGCGAAACAGTATCACTTGAAAATTGTATTGTATCTATTTTTTCGTAGCCTGCTCGTTAAGAACACATGGCTTGACGAGTGTCTCCAATTGTATGAGCTTCGCTATTAAGTGCAATGTGATAACTCACGTGATAGAAGTTTGGACTTTTTTAGTGAGTCACGTTGTCTCTTAATAAATTGCACGTCTTTCCTTTATAATCAGTGAGTATCGTTTCACAGTACTTGCGAAGTTTTGCTGGAGCCAAATAACAGTTGGCGAGTATTTTATGAAATAAAACCACGCGTTGCATCAGGAGCATCTGAATTGCCCCTATACGTAAATCCCAAATTTAAATAACTTAAAGCGTACTTCCGTTCAGTTCTTGTTCATAGATGACACTTGTTCTTTAATATTAGATTTTGAAGAAACCACAGTTTTGGAATCATTTATTTTTTCAATGATATACGTATCAGTAGAAGTACTTGGCCTTCCTTTTGCTGAAGTTCCTGCTTTCAACCAAAAAAACCATGGGTAGTTTTTGAATAATATTTAAATTCTGTTATAAAAACAATTTTTTTTGTCACAATGGACAAAATTCTTCATTGTAAGTAATCAGACTAAATTAATGTACAAGAAAATTAACATTTTTATGTAAATGTAATTCGTTTATATTTTTCAAACTTGTACACCCAAACCTGTTTAACGCGATACATTGGTTCCAGAAAAAAATAACCTATTATATCTATGACGGATTGGTTCCCAACATTGAGAAATAGTGAAAAAAAAGTATCAAAAATATACCAGAAAATTAAAATGTTTTTTTTGAATTACCGCAAACAAATAGTGTATACGTAAGCGGATTTGCGGGAATAAATCTCGCAAAAAGTAAAAACTGTACCACCCAATTCTGTAAAAATTCTGTAAAAGTGAAATCATGTAAATAAAATTCGCATAATAAGTGGACTGGCTGTAGAGCTAATAACGTGTGATAGATTAACAAAAAAATTCAGTTCTAAGTCGATAAAATTTTAAGGTTGAAAAAACAACGCGGTCTTAACATAAGAAGCTCCCCGCATGCTGAATATTTAACACCTATTTTCAAGCTGATTTTTTAATCATATTTATTTGTCATTATCATTTTATTAAGACCGGTGTCAGAAAAAATGTGAAGAAAAAGGCATAAAAAGATAAAGGGAATGTTGTTGCATTGAAGAGAGCATGAATTGAACGAGTTGGTAGTAAAAAATTCCCCCTTTGATATTCAGACGCATGCATCCAGCGAAATGGGGTTTTGCCCTTGAACAAGCATCCGACAATGTTAAACGGAAGTGGCCTTAGCCCGATTGGTGTAAAGAGCTATTTCAGTGCATCTATTTGAAACTTGACTCTCAAAACGTTCCTCGCACAGTTTTCGTGCGCCCGTTTGGCGCTGCCATCGAATGTAAGTTGAACATTAAACAACGCCAACACGGGTCGGGATATTGTTAATTGAAATGAATATTTCTACACAGTGTTCTATGGTTAAAACAATCCCTCTTTTGCAGCATCCGTTCAAAGATATTGTTGATTGATGAAGAATAAGAAAATATTCCAATGTTGTCGGTTGCTTCCATTCTTGTTCCACTGATACTATAACTAACAATATATTTCACTCTTTTACAATTCAAAAGAATTCCACTGTAGATAGACTTGAGAATGGTTTCATATTATTCTGTTATTGTTCACTCGACTGTTATTGAATTGACTGTTTAAATTGCATTCTTACTGTTGAGCTTTGTATCCAGGACTCAACCATATTTTAATTGTTAGAGAACAGCCAATCAAGTTATGTTTTCCTTTTGTCGCTCTGATTTACAACGTGTATCACCACCACGACCACAAATCAAACTCGAAGCAGGAATTTACACGTAGTTGTAGGTAACGTTTTTGATAAAAGTTTAAGATTCCGTTATTTTGTTAGAATATTTAACATTTCTAAATGCTCCTCTTCGACAGAAGTTTACATCTAACGATTTTCGAAGCAAACCCTACTGCTTTCCAATCTTCCTCGTTTCTTTTTTGGTATCTCCCGACACCTCGTAATGTTGAATCACGGTCAGATGACGAAGCAACAACTGAGCTGTCCCTTCACTCTCCAAACTTCCACACCAACCCAACGTGAGGACTTTCGGCCACGACAGATTTAAGGTGCACCAGCCGCCTCTACACTATACGCTTACAAACATCTTTGAACTGACCTGGATTCGAACCAGGAACCTTCAGATTTCGAGGACACCTAACACTTTAACCACCAGACCGGTTGGTCGGCTCCGCGGCACTTGGAAGTACTCAGAGGGTTGAGTAGTAATTGGTAATTAGTAATTTCTAATTAACGTCGTACTAGATCAACACAACGGGCTATTGATGACGTTCCTGGATCAAACCCTTAAGGGAAAGGTCCGAGAACAATACCTCGTAATTTTGAACTACGGTCAGATGACGAAGCAACACCTGAGCTGGCTCCCCACTCTCCAAACTTCCACGCCAACCCAACGTGAGGACTTTCGGCCACGACAGATTTAAGGTGCACCAGCCGCCTCTACACTATACGCTTACAAACATCTTTGAACTGACCTGGATTCGAACCAGGAACCTTCAGATTTCGAGGACACCTAACACTTTAACCACCAGACCGGTTGGTCGGCTCCGCGGCACTTGGAAGTACTCAGAGGGTTGAGTAGTAATTGGTAATTAGTAATTTCTAATTAACGTCGTACTAGATCAACACAACGGGCTATTGATGACGTTCCTGGATCAAACCCTTAAGGGAAAGGTCCGAGAACAATACCTCGTAATTTTGAACTACGGTCAGATGACGAAGCAACACCTGAGCTGGCTCCCCACTCTCCAAACTTCCACGCCAACCCAACGTGAGGACTTTCGACCACGACAGATTTAAGGTGCACCAACCGCCTCTACACCATACCATTACAAACATCCATGACCGGACACGGATTCGAACCAGGAATCTTCCGATCTAGAGGCTAACATCTTAACCCCTATACCGGTTAGTCGGCACTAAACAATACGGAGTTTTTAATATTTGTGAAAATAAATATTGTATAAGGTTGGTTTTGGCTATTGGCGACTGGTCCGTGATACAAACTGCAGGGAAAGATACGAGGACAACACCACGCCATTCTGATCCATTTTCAGATGATGAGGTCATGCCTGAGCTTGGCTCCCTACCACCCCAAACTTCTACACCACGCCAGTAACAGATTAGCGACCAGAGGGTTTCGAGTTCGAATTAAAGCAATGATTGTCTTATACAAAGTGAGCTGGTGCACGTTAAATATGTCGTGGTTTCCAATGGCCTCACGTTGAAATGGTCTGGAAGTTTGGAGAGTGCTCGTCATCTTATAGTTATTCCAAATGACCAGATGCTATGGTCGGATTTTTCTTTTCGGGTTTGATATCAGATCGCACCGCTAGCCCGTTGTGTTGCTCCTGTGTAACACAAATTAACTACCTGTCAAAACTGAAAACTTAGAATCAGCTTTTTTGACTAGGTCTCTAGTTTCGGTACAACATTTTAAAAATGGAATTAAATCACTATTTGACAGTTGCTCCTTTCGATTGTAATAAAACTCCCAAGCTCGAAATAGAACTCATTCTTAATTACCAGTAAAAATAGAGATAATATTGTACTTATCCTAACCAGGGGATCACTCATTGATTAAACCAGTGATCTGTACCGGTGCAGTAACACGTACGTACAAAGTATCTAGCATAGTCGGTGAGTTTACTCGCTGACTTCTAATTGAAAATGATAACCACAATAATGTTTTATGTAAGTTCGATCGTGTCTTAACCCGGGAAAGCCTAGCGGTACCATATGGTACCAGAAATAAGGGTTTAAAATATTACAATTTTCTTCGTTATATTTCAAATATTTTGTTTGTTTGTTAGTAGATGGCAGCTCACAAGAGAGTGAAAAATCCTGTCTGGATAATAACTTAAGTGAACAACAAGTCAGATTTTTACTTTGAGCGGAAGAAACAAGAACATTTTTGGGCTATGACAAAATGACGCATCGAAAAAGTAAGTGCAACCTTTCTCTCTTTACTGATACATATAGAAATGAAAGTTAGACATAATATTTATCGTTTATGTCTAGATATTACGTGCACAGTGTTTCAAAAAAATATAATAATATTATGTACATCTTTTTTGTTTTGGAATGTTACTGGTACCGTATGGTACCATTAGGCTTTTACACTATATTTTCATCATTGCTTAGATTTTCATTGATCTTTGCTCTAGAAAATACAAAAATGGTTTAAAAGTGAAAATTAAATTTTTTTACTATATATAATAGAATAATTAAAAAATAAATGTGTATAAAATAATTTGCAGTAGTATCACAAATGAAGACTCGGCAGAAAAAGATGAAGGAGAACTTACAGATCATTTATCTGTTCGTCATTTACGTGTAAATGTAGAAACTTCACTGAAAAAATGCACAGAAAATATTATTTAGATTTAGATTCAGAAGATAGAGCTTCTGTCGAACTCTGCTGACTGAAAAAGTAGCAAAAATAATCAAGAAGACTGGTACAAATCTCTCTATATTAAAAAAAAGTTTCCGCCGCCGCCGCAGGATTAAAAACTGTGCTGTTTAGCTCGATTCTTAAACGATTTCCCGAGAAAGTACTGATCGAAAAAAAAACGAAATTAACATGATTTGTTCTTCATCGTATTCCCTGGACAATTATTAAGATTTTTTTCCGATGCGGCTATTAGTTTAGGGTTTATTAAGTGTCAAAATTGAAGAAGCGAAATTTCTTCCGCGAGTGAGCAAAACACATACAAATTTTCAGTCTTCAGCCGTGAGTTTTTTTTAAAGAGTACCTCTCAACGTATATTTTTGCAGCTCGTCGAGTTTTTTTTGAAATTTCAATTTGGTTCTTGATAATATTTTTTTGAAATTCGGGAAAAATCAGGACATTTTTGTCACTTTTTTTTAAAACTGCCGTATTTATATTTTGTTACTATTATTTTTTAATTTTTAAAATATAGCAGTATACCTCAGACTGTACTCTTTCTTACGGTACCATTATTTTTAAAATTGGTTCATAAATAAATTCGATGCAATCAAAAGTTGGTGACACAAATTTCGTATTTTTTATTTCGCGGAGCAAATTCGCGGAGCATTGTATTCGCGGAGGGTTGTATTTTTGACTATCGGGTTTGCCAGATATCAAACTTATCGTAGCAACAATTGCCATAAAAACGATTTCTTTTTATTTGGCGAAGAAAAAGGCTCGCTTTTTTCCCTCTGTTCTCAGACGGTTTACCGAGAAAGTACAAAGGACACATCGTAAAGTTTGGAGATTAACAGGATTTACTTAAAATTGTACAGGGAACAAAATGCAGAATATTTTTTACTCATGCGGCTATTAGTTTAGGGTGCATTAAGTGTTAAAGCAAAAAAGAGTGAAATCACTTGCGTAAGAGGTATTGGTTTGCGAAACAAACCAAACGGGATTGCGTAGCAATCCCCGGGGGTCGGCGAGCGTAAGCGAGCAGTGGGCGAAACCCTCGCTGTGACGGGATGGACCGTAAAGTGAAATCAGGATAGTACAAATTATTCAGATAGTTTCACTCTGCGAAAGGAATGTTGGTTTGCGAAGCAAACCAAATGCCATATTTAAAAGGAGTGTTGGTTTGCGAAGCAAACCAAATGGGATTGGGTAGCAATTCCGGGGGTTGGCGAGCGTAAGTGAGCAGGGGGCAGAGCCCCCTAGTAAATTAAAAATAAATTGGGTTCAAGATGTGAAGCCGAACTGCTATTAACTACACTAGTCGAACTGACACTATGTGACGTAGGGTTTTGTATTTTTTTTTAGACTTTCACTCAAAAAGAACGTTGCAAATAGACCATGTAATAAAGTTATTGATTATATTTAGTAAAATTCTCCCTTTGCTTACTTCCTTCGAATGTGTTCGGATGAACCCGTCGTGGCCATTTTGTAGAATGTCGAAGGAATCATTGAATATAAGCTCAATGAAATCAGGAATGGAGCAATTAAGTTACAATTAAAGTTTATTTACAAGTTAGTTATAAATGTTACATAAAAGTTTCAAGATAACCGAATTGTTAAGACTTAAAATATTAATTTACAGAACTATTGTTTAAGAGCAAAACGCCAACTCAAAGCCTCCCCCTTTTCTGTCCACTCTCGCTTCCTTCTTCCAAAAACACCCCGTTGGGTTCTTCGCGACACCCCTCCAAGGTGTCGTACACAAGTGGCCAATGTCTCAAGGGTGCTCGGGACAGGACTGTACACGTCCCCCCTGAAGAAGCACATCCGTATCCTTAGATACGATGATGCTAAGCTGGAAACTTCAAAAGGATTAAAGTGAGAGCTCTGGATAGATATGCAACTCCCCAAAAATATAAATGTATAAAATTTTCAAACAGTACTACAAACGAAACTTATAAAGAAGATGAATGGGGATCTGCAAATAAATGCATGTTAGCATGAGGTACAACAAAACGTACATAACATATTGGATAATATAGATGGTTGCTCATCACTTAGTTACGAATATATAAAACTCACATACAAGAACAATAAAAAAGAACATACTAACAATAATCATGCACCTAAAATAAAGGAACTTTAGGTAATTATTGCATCTAGTTTAGAAAGGGCTTAAAATTAACGGGCAAACAGAAAACCCAATCAATATCAGATGGCTTAGAAACCTTAAACCTAATTATCATCAGTTGTTATCAACGCTACATTTATAATTCTTTGCTGGAATTACCGCTATGTGAGCCCAAATTCTGTCCGTTGGCTCAACTAAACTTCAATTTTGTCTCTCCACTTATTAACCACGCAAACTATTTTACCACGATACGTGCCAATTGCACCTTGGATGGAACCAGCTAACTGTACATTTTGAGTCCCTTAACCAAAGGTAAAACTTCCCTTATTGCTGTCACGTGCTCTAGAACCGTCATAGCAAGTATTATTCCCATTTCCCACAAAAGTCTGGTTTGCAAGTGTATTTGCTCCTCTAGAACAAAAACTCCATCTCCTATCACGAGTATCACACCTTCTATCATGATTCTGTTCAATTTTAACCGAATGTTCCTTCTTATCTCTATCATCTGTTGAACTTTCTTATGTATTTCCCTAACGCCCTCGATATCCTTCTTTTTAGAGCTATCTTTCCCAAATTGTTTAGGTTTGTCAAAATGCAAGTGATAGAAATTGTCAACATTATGTTCAATCTCTTTCTATGAACTTTCATTCTTTATTTTTTCACTTTTCTCTTCTTTCGCCTTCTTATCCATCTTTACGTTGGAATCTAGATCAGTTTTAAATCAAGTTTCCTCTTTAGAGTCCGACTTCTTTCCTGCGACACTCGGTGAGCTCGCTTGAGCACTGGACCTATCTAGAGCTGTTAAAGTGTTATTGGAAGGACCAACGCTTGCAAACTGTGAACAACGGGTGGAGAACGATGATGCCATTCACGTCTTTTAAGGGGACAGTACACCTTTAAAATGGTCAAAAAATCTATTTTTAATTTTTCATTTTATTATGAAAGCCCTATTAATTCTGAATAAAATGATACCAATGGTTTCGTTGCATGCTGTTTCTATTGCGAGATATTGAGAAAGATCCGAGGGTCACATGGTCAAATTTTGTCTAAAATCTGAATCAGCTGTCACGCTTTGTTTACACCTGTCACTCGTGACCATCTGACTTTAGAACTGAGAGTGTAGTCCTAATTTTATACTACCAGCAAAGCCTTGAATTTATTTTTTTGCATCCACTTTTCAATTAGAAGAAGAAGAACGTGGTATAAAATAAAAAAAACTTCTACTGTGCCTTTATTCAGCAGGTCAGAATTTGTTTATATTTTGATTTGCAAGTGAGCGCTATATTTTTCTAACTCTATATCGTATTGTTCATTTGCCAGTATATTTATTTATACAAAAAACAGTTCTTTTAAAAGCTAATATATTTAATCATATCGTTTTTGTTGTGTTACTTTTAACGATGAATGTTTCTGAAAGTAAACGAGCTTCAGGAACACGACCCAAGAAGAGAAAGTTTACCGGTAACATGTACACAAGAAAATCTGAAGCTAGCCTGAATTCTTCTTCGTCTAAAAAGTTAGGAAGCCCCTGCTTTGACGAAATAAACTGAGCTGCAGATTTTAATGGATTTCGAGTTATAGACATTTCAATTCTTTTCAAAGAAATATCTAAATATTTCTGCTGCAAAGTGTGTGGTTGTGATATCACAATTGAAAAGACTCTGAGGTATGGCTTATCTTCTAAATTTTCATTACTTTATAGCAGTTGCAAGGAACTGTCTAGTGTAAGAAACTGCTCCATGACAGGCGTTAAAAATAATATTAGTGAAATTAATTTACGATTCACATATGCCATGCGATGCATTGGGAAAGGGTTAGCCGGAATGACTACCTTCTGTGGTGTTATGGATTTACCACCACCAGTAAGCAAGTCGTCGTATCGTAGAATGGTGCAAAATATATCTAATGCTGCATCAAATATTGCCGACATATGTATGTCTAAAGCTGCTAATGAAGAAATGAATGTCACAGGTCTTTCGAAGATTACTGTCAGTGGTGATGGTTCCTGGAAAACCCGTGGGCATACCTCCCAAGTAGGAATCGCAACACTGATTGGTTCCGAAACTGGAAAAGTTCTTGACGTTGAAGTGATGTCTTCGTTTGGCAAGGGTTGTGAACAATGGAAAGGGCGAAAATCCGGTTTGGAATACAATGCGTGGAAAGAAATTCATAAAAATGTTTGCGTGAAAAATCATTGCGGATCTGCGGGGAAAATGGAAGTCGATGGAATGCTGAAATTGTTTCAGTGCTCCGAGGTGAAACTCAATCTCCAATATGTTAACTACATTGGGGACGGTGATTCGAAAACGTTTCTAGAGCTCCAAAAAGCCAATGTTTATGGCTTTGAATATCACGTTATCAAAAATAGAATGCGTAGGTCACGTACAGAAACGCATGGGAAGAAGACTGAGAGAACTGAAAAAAAATATGAGTGGAAAGAAATTAGAAGAGGGGAAAACATTAAGTGGTAAAGGACGATTGACTGACAAGGTTATAGACGAATGGACATCTTACTATGGGAATGCAATAAGAAGCAATAAAAATTCAGACGCGGATATGAGAAAAGCTATTTGGGCGATATTTTACCACTATAAGTCTGACCACGAAGAGCCTTTGCACGTTTTTTGGTCCCCAGGGTGAGGATTCATGGTGTGCTTTTCGAAAAGCTCAAGCTCAAGATGTCGCTTTTACACACAAAAACTCAATATAATGGATTGTGTTAAAAAAATTTTAAAGATTTGTCTGACCCCAAATTGCTTCGACGTTGCATTGGTGGTCATGCACAGATTTTCAATGAATCACTGAATTCTCTTGTGTGGAAATTGTGCCCCAAAACAAGTAGCTCTGGTAAAATCATTGCAAATAGAGCCACAAAAGAAGCAGTGATCAATTTCAACATTGGTAAAAAGGGAAGGCTGCAAGTTATGATAAATTTAGGTTTCCAAACAGGACACTGTTTCTGATTCAGCTTGCAGGCTTGATTCCATGAGGGTAAAACAAGCTGAAAAACACTGCAAAGAAATGAGCTTGGAGTTTCGGAGAACTCAACGCATGAGAAAAATAGCTAAAAATGAAAAATTAAAAGAAAAAGAGGATTGTTCATATAAGCCGGGAAAATTCTATGTTTTTTTTTTTTTTAATTTAAAAAATATTTATTTGTATTAAAAAATGTGACTTGAGGGAAATATCATATTAAAAAAGTTATAATTATATTATTATTTTATAATAGATGGAAGTAATTTTATGTTTCAGTGTTTTACTTGTATTTTCTATGTTTGAGAAAAATTTTAAATCAGCAACGTGGTGATAATATTAATAACTATAATTATAATGTGATTCATATATGTAAGTAATTAGTCTAAAAGTAATCACAATCACTTTAATTATCTTTAAAAATCAACTTTAGCTTGAAATGTGAAGAAATATTCTTAAAATATCACTTTTAAACTTTAAAGTCATTTTTCTCAGAATGTGTTTTTTTCATGTTGCGCACATGATATCTTAAAAAGTTTTTAAGTTATTGACTTGAAATTTTATGAGCACATTAATGACATAAATATAGACTAAATGACCTAAACGTATAAGCCTAGCATCAAATCCTTATATTTGGCTCACAAAAATGTGCATAAACTTTCTTTAGAAAAATTTGTTTTTATTATATTTTGTGTAAAATATAAAAAAATTAATTTTATTAAAATATTTTTCGTCAAATTGTTTATTGGAATGTTATCTTTTAATAAAAGTAAAATTTTCTTCAATCAAGGGGGAAGAAATTGAAATATCATACGCGCAACATGAACATAGAAATTAAAAAACAGTTCATTAAACAAAGTTATTTGCAAAATAATAATTATTTTTAAATAGTAATCTCCATAAGCTATTTTTAGATAAACTAAATGACACATTATTGATGCTTCCTAAAAATTTCATGTAGTTCACTGTCATAGATATTTTTTAAAAAATCATTGAAGTTGCACCACTTTTTGGTATTTTTATATACATTAAAGCAGTACTGTCCACTTAACTCGCCGATTTCGGAGGATCAAAATGTAACACCGAAACGGCAGTTTACACCACGGATCAGGACTTGTGAATACGGTTTTTTCGATAAACAGGGGATTATCGTTGATCCGCGAGTTAACTCGGACTTGTGAATACCGGCTGTTAGTTAAAAATATTGTAACCTGATTTCTAGTGACGATAGTTCTGCAGGGATTTCCCTCCGCAAAAAAAGAAAGAAAAATACAATCTAATAAGCCTCTAACACATGATGAAAAATTTCAAATTTGTTGACTGAGCTTTAGCCAATCAATTCTGGTATTGGCTTCTGGGAAAAACCCTTTTTTACGGCGGGGCAATAACTATCAACTCACTATATCATCTTTGGTAGTGAACGTGTTGAGAAACTCAATCTTAGCAGAGAAAACAGCTCTGTAGTCCGTACTAAATATTAAAATTAATTAAAACGTTAATTAAAATACCTACTCGCGCTTTGGGAGATCGCATGTAGAGATGTGGAGAAAAATATAGAATCAACTCATTTATTCACGCGTTGCTTGCAAAGCGACAAATTCAAAGATACTATTGGATAGAAAAGTTTAAAAATTTAACTGTTAATTGATGGCAACAAAATCGTTTTTACGAGGTTTAAATATTTTAGGGTAATTTTTCACTAACGTCGTACTATAGCAACACAACGAGGTATTGACGACGGTCCGGGATCAATTCCCTAAGGGAAAGATTCGAGGACGACAACACGTCATTTTGAACCACGATCGGATGATGAGGCAACACCTGAGCGGGCACCCCACTTCCACACCCACCCAACGCGAGGACTTTCGACCACGACAGATTTAAGGTGTACCAGACGCCTCTACACAATACGCTTACAAACATGCATGCACAGATCCGGATTTGAACCAGGAATCCTTCCGATGTTGAGGCTAACACCTTAACAATCAGACCGGTGGGTCGGTGGGATTGAGGTGTAAGGATTAAGGAAAGATCCGAGGACAACACCACGTAATTTCTAACCACGGTTAGATGACGAGGCCACGGTTCGTGATCAATCCCCAAGGGAGAGACCGAGGACAACACGCGTCATTTGAAACCAGGGTCACACGTGATCTGTTTGGATCCTTATTCGATCATCGATTCCGGACCGTCGGCAACAGCCCATTGTGTTGCTCCAGCGTGACGTTAATTAAAAAAAAAATAACAATCTTGCTACAGATACTTTTCAACGAAACGTCAAGACTTCTAGACTTGTATAAATACCATGCTGTTTGATTTCCTACCAAAAGGATGCAGATGTGTTTTTTTGACACCTTTCGCTTCAATCAAATACTCAGACCCTCTTGATTTATAGATTATTGATTAATAGATTTCGAATTTCGAGATGATTGTTCGAATCCTCACCCACTCTCGGAGGTTCTCTCGAGATAAGGTGTCGCGTCAATCGAAAAAACTCCTTCCATTTTCAATGAGAAAACTTTCAGAATGTGACAACAACGAACGATTGGATCGATCCACTCGTTTCGCTTGTCGTCAAGTGTGCAGCTCTCGGCTTGTTTCCGACGGACGGATACAACTCAGGGCTCACCACGAGAAGGTGGCTGCACTTCTAAAGCGGATGGAGACCGACCGAATCCTAATGTTAAAACTTACAAAAATCGCCGATAGAGGGCCTATACGTTTCGTACTTTTCAGCGGTAAGGGAAAAATACTTTAGGGAGGGATATTCGTACAAATGGGGAAAATCTCCGCGTGTTTCATTTAACATAAGGATTTGGTCTGTCTTGATTCTAGCTGCCGTTCCCGCCGTGATTTTTTGTCTCATGTTCTTCGGAATTAGCTCAGATTTCTAGCTGAAATTCAAAAGTATCGTATTTTCTTTGTCATATTTAGTTCATGATTTTGCATAATAAACTGTGTTTCTTTTTAAATAAGTTAATTAGCGTTTAATAAAATTACGATTTTCGTTGATCCGCCATTTTTTTTTTCATCACTGATTTTAAAGCGTATTTGTATTTATGTTCCCTTCGGATTAATTACTAAGCGAAATTCAAGTACTTTTTGTTTGTCATATTTAGTATTGATTTCATATTGTCATTTCTGTTCATTAACGTTTTATAAAATTAGGATTCCTTCTAATCCGCCAATTTTTTTATTTCGCTAATTTGTTTTATATTTATTCTTCTAATTAGAGTGTTTTAGCAATTCATTGAATTAATTGTATACTGTAACAATCTGTTAGTTTTTAGTTTAGTTAATAAGCGTTTGACAAAATTAGGATTATCGTTCATCTCTCATTGTTTTTATTTTCATCGCTGATTTTGATGCATAATGTTTCTGTGTTCTCATCGGATTAATTACTTACCGAAATTTAAGTATCAATTTTTTATTTGTAGGTTTGAGTTTGTATTGTCATTTTCTATTCATTAACGTATAAAATTAGGATTCCCTCTGATCCGCCATTTTTTTATTTCGCTAATTTGTTTTATATTTACTCTTCTAATAAAACTTTTCTAACAATTCACACACATTTCACTTCAATGCATTTCGTTTGGATTAATTAACGATTGGATAGTTGTTTTGGTTTATTAGTAAATTGATGTTTCATAGAATTGTCAAGTTTTCTTGTGATTTTATCTTGGACAAATTTAAGGAGTTTTGATTAATTTATTTTGTTTTTATTGGTTCACTCATAAAGCAGCATGGTAGGAATTAATCATAAATGTAGGAAGGAATTAATCATTTATGTTGACACATCAGATTTAAAATGTACCTTGTGTCCAATAACTGTAATCTCCAGAAAATCTTTGGAAGAACACATGATGTCTGCATGATTTAACTCTGCAAAGTGAAGAGTTAAAATTCCAGTCAAAAGAATTCATGGCTTGGAAAAATGAAACCGAAAAAGAAACATCTTCCATATTTGTAAAGTGGAATGGAGTTTAAAGGCATAAATGGTATCTGTAAAACCTATTTTCATTGCCATCACAGTGGGGAATTTGCTAGTAAAAGTAAAAGAAAGAAAACCATTAAATTGCTTAGTTCGAATAAAATTAATTCAGTCTGCCCTGTTATGATGAAATTAACAGAATAGCAGTGGTTTCTTTGTTACATACGTCAAAACCCATGTTGGTCATGATATTGACTTGGGTCAAATGAATGTTGGTGGGGAGGAAAAAGAAAAGATTGATATGAACGAATGGTATACCCATCGCGATAATTCTGGATGAAATACGTGATTCAATAGGTGATCAATTAGAACCTATTCATCTCTCAACTATGCGAGATGTTATTAATAAACATTCTAACTAAATATAATTAAAACTTGAATGGAGTATTAGACAGGAATGATGCTGTTAGTGTTACCATGGGTAAGTCACATGCAGCAAGATGAAAACTCTGTTGTGGTTTTCTATAAGCCACAAAATGTACTTCTTGCCGACTGTCCCGGTTGAAAAAATGAAGATTTTCTTCTAGTTATTGTGAATGATTCCCAGAAAGGTATGCTTAATTTGTATGGCAATGATGTTATATGCATTGATTATACACATGTTGTAAATGCATATAACTTTGATTTAGTCACAGTGCTGCTTCTGGACGATATAAGGAAGGTTTTCCCTGTGCTTTCATTTTCAGCAATTGTCAAGATAGTATTGCTTTCAGTGCATTAAAATACTATCCATTTGTATTTTTTCCATAAACCTTTGTATGAGTGATGATGCTAAAGCATTTATAAATGCTTGGGCATCAGCTTTTGGTAAACCTTTAAAACGTCTGATTTGCTCTTGGCATGTGGATAGAAGTTTGGAGAAGGAAATTGAATGAATTAGTTTCAGATTCATTAGAGTAGGCCATTATTTATAAAATGCTCAGATGCTTACAATCAGACTGATAAAGATACATTTGTGGTTTTGAAAAACAAGAGTGGGCTTTGTGTATTGCAAATGGGCTGGTGTCAGCACGAACATGGACGTTGAATGTATGCACAGGATGATAAAATATATATATTTGGGGGTAAAAAAAGTAAAACGTCTGGATAGAACAATCCATTTGCTAATGAAATTTGTCAGTGACAGGATGTTTGATAAAATTATTGCTCTAGAGCAGTGTTTCCCAAACTTTTGACATATGCGTACCCCTTCTATAATTTTCGTAACGCTGAGTACCCCCTTTTAAAAAGCGATGTATTTTAATAACAATCAAAAAGGTTTTTTTTTTTGGGGGGGGGGGACATACACAAAATAATAAGAGAAATAAAACTATTCATAATAAAATATAAATAAAATTTCTATTATAAATAACGTTTATTTGGATCAATGAGAAGGATGAAATTGTTTGTGCTGAGATAACAGATCCTCATAATTTGGTTCCCTGGTTGTTAATTTTAATCTGAGATGTGGTTCTTCGTCCAATAGTCTGTTCCTTTTTTTTCTTTCGACTTAATGTCTACAAATGCCGAAAAAGCAACTTCACATAAATATAAAGTTAGAAAAGGCAAGATGTATTTTAGAAATTTTTCTGTTAAAACCGGATACACAAGTTGCATTTGTAACCAGAATGATGTTAAAGTACTCTCCTTATGTTTATTTTTCAAGAATCCGTCTGTAGCCAATTCCAACAATTGTTCTTCTTCCTCATGCGACAAATCTTCTGGCATGGATGTTGTGTTGTGTAAATGTTAAACGGATATCTTATCCATTCAATATTTTTGGTTAAATCAGGGAAATAGTTTTTCAAGCCCACTTGCAAACTCTCTAAATGTTGTGTTATGCATTTCAGAGTATCAGCATCAATTTTAGTAGTCGAACTTGTTATAAACTCATGAAGAGAGGGAAACAAGTCTATGTTTCCATTACTCTCTTTTGCCGTAACTTTAGTTTTGCAATGGCAGCGTTCTCTTTATCTTGAACGTGAAATAATAAAATTTCTTTGCCTTGTAAAATACCTTTATATGTGTAACGCATTCGGCCGCAATGTTCCTGAGAGATCAGAATGACGCTGTCCACGAAGCACGTGAATAAAATTAAAAGGTTGGGTCCAAACATCCGGTAAAGATAAGAGACTACTAGAATAAGCAGATTTCTACCCCTTCTATGAGAGGAGTGGGGAACGGTTGCGCCCAACGGAGGGTTAACGAAGTAAGTTGTTTCTGTAACGAAGTGTGGTATATTTCTGCCGTGTCACTCGAGACCATCTCACGACTCACAAGACTCTATCTTGACTCATGAGAACATAGACTTAGGTGCAGCTAAGCACAGTGCAGTGTAGTGCATATCCCCACCAAACTCCGGTGCAACGCGTACCCCTGCCAAACTCTTCTCGTACCCCTGGGGGTAGGCGTACCACACTTTGGGAAACACTGCTCTAGAGAAAGGAAAAGTTAGCTCAAATTTCAACTTTTTTTTCAGGTGCAGAGAGGATTAAGGCTCCTGGCAATACCTCTTTAAAAAAAACGCATCATGATTCCTACCTCATGGGTGATGTGGAAATGGAATCTGGTTTATTTTAGGTTGCCTAGTCTGCAGATAAAGGAGTTTGTTCAAGTACCTGAACTCAGGAAAATGTTCTGTTTAATGCAACTATAGTTATATTATTTTATAAAACCTATGAGCTTTTAATACTTTAAATCAAACTTGGTGTATAAAATTATCTTTCCAGGAATAAAGGGGGGAAAGAATACCCTTGAATTAATCAAAATTAGCATCAATTTTATCTGAAGCGTTTACCACCTGTTGTGATTTACTTGTCATTTAGTTTGGATGTTGACAAATCTGCAAACAAATTAAAGTTCAGAGAATTGTTTAATGTTTATAGCTAGCTTAGGAAATCGTTCAGAATTTAAAACATTGATGTTAGCGCTATCATCGGTAAACCAGCATTCAAAATAAACAATCTATCGCTGATTTAAAAAACTGCTGTCTCAATGGCATACATCAATGTTTAAAAATTTCAGTACTGAAGATCAATTTTATATGTACGTTTCATAAAAGATGACAGCAAGATATTTTTATCCACTTTACTTCTAGAAAATGCAACTGCTGACAGATTCCTTAAGGCTGTTGAAACAACACTTGACAAATGTGGGCTTTCAGATTTATTATCTTGTAGTTTTTATGTAATTCGATGATGTGCTATATATAAATGGACCATCAGTGAAAGATTTTGATCCCACAAGGACTGGACAAGAGGTAAAGCAATAAGGCATGTTCATGGCCATAAAAGAATTTCATTTGTCAGAATGATTTTGTCTTATGGTCTATATTGGGGTACTATGCAGCTGGAAAAAATTAGTTTATTTAATTCAACTCCACTCCTAAGTTCCACACCAACGTGAGGACACAAAAGATTTAACATGCACCAGACCCCTTTCCACACAACTGTCTCTGGCTGGATGCGAACTCGTAATCCTCTGGTTGCTCTTCCAACCGGGCTACTGTGGCACCTATTATATCAATGACCTCAACTAGTTGTGAATGGAAAAAGAATGAGGAAAACTGTCACATTCTGTTCGAGTTATTAAGCTTTGATTTTAATAAAAGTTACTCCATCTTAAAATTGTGCTATTTTCTCAGAAAACAGATGGTAAGTGAAACATTGTCCAGATATGTACCCCTTGTACTTTAAATGGGTTTTAATTAACTTAGAAGCATGATGCAGGTTTAATTTATTTTTCAAGGCTATTCAAAATTATTTTGTAATCTAAAATTTTTATGTTTTGATTAGGACAGATGTTATGAGTGAGTTACATTACATCTATGGCGATAGCACGAGCACAGTTTATGTAAGTTACACAGAAGTCTACTTTAAACAAGTCTAGCTGACTCAGAGTTTAGAATAGAGGTGCACAACCTGCGGCCAGCGAATCATCAAGTTGCGGCCCACAAACTAATTTTGACTAAACTTCCGAGGGGATTTAAGTTAAGAAGCAAATTGACTGACAATCATTTAGAATCAGTCTTAGTTTCTACTAGCCGTATTGAACCTAAAATACCTAAATTAGTTAGTAAAACTCAGTATCAGCCATCCCATTAGCAAGCTGTAACATAATTATTGTTTATAGTTTAGAAATTTAAATATATTTGATGCTGTAATTTTTGTTTCTAACTTTACTGATATCATTAAAATTTCCGATACTCATCTTTATTGCTCATTGTACTATTACTGTTATTAAGTCAATAACCTAAAATAATTTGCTGAATTACATAAAACGTTCTTGAGACACATTCTTAAAAGTAATTCTAAATGATTGATCATTGCAAATGTTTGTTAACTTCTTTTTTTAAACTATTCACAATATCATTCATTTAGCTCTGTAACGAGCTCCTAGATTTTTTAAGAAAACATTTGTAAGTTTAATCTTAAAAAAAATAAATGCTTATTTTTTACTATACATATTAAGTGTTATAACAGCTGAACATAATTGGGTAGTAGCACTTTCATTGTGTCTGTGCTGTAACTTCATCTGCGGTCCCCCCATGTCTCAATCAACGGTGCGAGTGGCCCTTGTCCCAAAAAGGTTGTGCACCCCTAGTTTAGAAAATTATGATAGTTTAATGCAATTTTAAGTAACATATTTCCAAAGAGTATTATATTTATGTAGAATAGTGTAAAATTTTCAACTGAAGCTTTTCCTCTTCATTATTTTAATCAAGAACATACATCTGATAAGATTAAAATTTATTTTTTCTTCAATAGGACTGAAGAGAAACTGGATTAGCTTTTAATCTGACCAAAGCCAATATTGCAATAATCAGATTGTATAACTACAGAAAATTGTATGACTTAAGACATTTACCAAACTAAAAATTGGTTTGCAATTTCTTCAAATGTTATCAGTGCTGTAGTAGTAAAAAAAAACAGGGTATGCCTGAAGAATTTTTTTTCCATGGGGAGGCGAAACAATGTACTTACTATTTACACTCTCCATGGGGAGCAAAAAAACATGTACACACATGCACATGTTTATATATAGGAAATCCATAAGCCAGGGGGTTGACCGCCTCCCTCCTCCAAATTATGTACCAAGCTGATTTCTTAAAATAGAAACTTTTCTTTTGCTTCTGTAGCTATCTGCGTTACTCGTGATGTTTCATAGGAAACGCGAAGCGTGTACGTAGTTTTTAAGAAAAATCAGAGAGTATACGGTGTATACCCTCCACTACAGCCCTGGTTGTTATGCAGGATGTTTACAAGGACATCATATTTTTTGGAATAACTTTAATAAAACATTTTTACTTTCATTGTGTACTCAATTAATGACATTATTTTTTCAGACCATTTTCCCTTTAAAGCTTTTACTGGATTCAATTGTCATTTACTTAGGAAGATTCAGCACATTTTAGCAAACAATTTAATCAAAATGCATTATCTATGATGGAGACTTCTAGAAAATTACTTTGGGTTGCATCATGTGCCTTCAAAACAAATACATGTAAAAAAGATTTTCAAAACACTGTTCTCTGGAAGATATAAAAAACTATGACTGACTTCTTACAGAAAAGTTCCTAAGAAAACATTGAGGGACCTCTGATGATATTACACAAGTAGGCTTTCTCCAAACACAATATGGAAAAAATTTGGATTTTCATCCAAACTCTAAATGACTTCTTTATGCATGCAGTCACCTGGTCTATATTATGTTCCACAAATAAGTACAATTAGTTCAGTTCCAAAGTTCAATTTAAATTACAAAACAGTTCAATCCAGAAAAATTACTAAGTTACCAAGTCTAAATTTTAACAATACTTGCGTGTACCATAGACAGCATTGGTAATCTTGAATAATTATTAAAATCATAACTAAAGATGTAGATATAAATGTTTTAATACAAATTGTCAGCAACATTTAATATTTTCAGAATGAATTGCAAGACACTGACATTGCAAGATATTTTTGTACACAAACACAAAGGTAAACAAAAAGAGTGTTACAGTTACAGTGAATATGTACTTCATTATTCAAGGTATTTTTTAATTAATGTCGTATTGGAGCAACACAACAGGCTATCATCATACAAGAAAAACAAAGAAACAAATGGTAGATAAAAACTTTTATTTTCAATTCAATAAACAAAGAACTTTAAATATCAAGTAATTCAGTAATGGTACCAAAATTTATTTTTCTGTAAATATAATTTATTATACAAGACTTAATGAAACTTTTTGCATGGCAAAACTTAAATAATGACCATTGAGAGATTTTTCCCAGTTTTAAATATTTTTATCTTAAAACTTTATTATTTAATTGGGTCATTTAAAAAACCACTTAACATGTTGGCCATAACTCATTCACTGTTTATTTTTCAAAAGTCTGATTTCCAATAACACCTGCCTCAAGAAATAAGAACAAAACCACATAGAACACATTTTGATAATAGAAATTTCAAAAACATAAATAAAAGTACTATCCTAGATGGCCAATTAGATATCTGATGGATGAGGAACCTAAAAATATAAAGTGTGCACATCAGTACAATACAAATGAGATCAAACTCTCCTTTTTTTGTCAACTTAATGTACACCTAATTCTGTTTGGACGAGCACGAGCCTCATCTCGTGCGGATGTTTCAACAGTTTTACAAACTAATTCAGTTATTAATCGTTGTTGTTAGCACGTTATATAATTCTCTGCTAGAGGCTGCCAACAACTTCACTTCACGTTCAAATTTTCCAGCGCGTTCCTCAAAAGGATCATGTTTTACAAAATTATTACCCAATTTTCTGGTCAGTTCCAGACATTCTTCTATTAAATCTGCTTTTAGAACAAGATAATTTTATTCATTATCACTACATCCTGTGGATTAGGAGTCTCCAATTACAGCCTCTAATATTTCATCTTCGCTTAGGGAGCTTTGTCGACTAATTCATCAATATCTTCAAATGATAGATCATCAAATCCTTCTCCACCGATTGTGTAACAATGTAATGATGTTAGGAAATTCAGATGTGTTAGCAACCAAATACAATAAAAACGTTGATGCTTAGATGTAGATTGGTAAATGAAAGCACGCGTTCCAAAACGCATACACTAGCTGTTATGCAATTAAAATTTGGGCAAATAAATTCTTAGAAATTGGCTTGGTCCGCTTATGTTAAATCAAAATGATTCACCTGAAAACAGAATTAGGTGTGCATTCACAAACAGGAAATGTTTGACACAAAAATAAATACACTCAGGGTATAGAGTCACATGAATTGAACACATGTCATTTACAGCTTGCAAGCCACTAACACCATGAGAAACCTCCTGAACCACAACAGCACCTTTTCAGTGGCAGATTTATACTTCTCTGCCGCCTAGGACTACCAGCAACTTGCCGCCCCACTCCTTGCCTTCAGCAATGATATCACCTCCCTTTTACGCTTTCTCCCCATAGGTATATCAATAGCACAAAATCATTAGTAGGTACTACCCTAATTTTGTTCAACAGTGGTTTGGTATAACCAAATCCAGATCGACATATAACATTGTTTATTATAAAATATATGAGAACTTAGAATAAAATTTGAAACAAACAATCAGCAAAACAACTCGTAACAATATTTCAACAACAAATATTGAGAAAATACTGTATAGTTGACTATAAGAGTAACTGTATTTAAAATAAAAACTTGGTTCTCAAACAAGCGTATTCTCAGTTACGGGTGAGTTGGGTACTTAAATTCTGCACTCCCCTCCTGTGCTATTTCCTTGTATACAATGCCATTCAAAATTCAAGAATGTTATTAGTGTTTTTAAATTGGTTGATTTTAATTTATTTTTGTTGTGCATTTGTTATTTTTCCAAAACTTTTTGCTGCCCTGGACTATAGCCCACCCCTAGATCTGCCACGGCACCTCGCCCCCTTTAAGTTAAATCAAACTTGCTGGCACATACTGAAAGCAATGGGCAGAATTATACATAAATTTTATAGAAAACTTGGTATGTTTCCTAAGTACATTTGTTTTCTAAGATAAAGATAATTATACTAAACAAGGCATTTCTTTTAACACGAGAAATGCATATAGAGCCTTCATGCAGTATGCCAGCCTAAAACTCCCCGACCAGTGAATTGAATTTGAAATTTTATGACTGCATTATTTGGTTTATACTAATTATTCTGGTCTGACTGAAATGGAACCAGGAGGAGAGCAGTTTACCTAGAAAGACAGAAATGGCCAAAGTGGAACCCAACAATAATATTCATGTTTGCTTCACCGCTTTACATTTTGTTTACAAACAGTATGTTCCTCCTCCCAGTTTGATCAATGGATTAAAATCATGATTTTTAATGAGCATTCCCTTAAACATTTTAATAAATCATTAAATTGAGTAAGATTTTATGAGACAAAATTGTAAGAAATGGTCTATTACAACATAATCAGATGTATTCTAGATGCATCTATCCAACACTTAAATTTTTTCTAACCGAATTATGCAGTTTTCAAATCTGCTATATCAAAAATAACTTTTCAAAATTGGAGGAGATTGTACTACTTACTTTTCCGTGAACTTTTTTTTATTCTTCCACTTTCAATAGAAAGACCGTTGAAATCCGTCAGTTTCTCTCCTCGAATGTGTGTGTCGAATCTGTACAAGTACATGTTTAACAAACGTAAACATAAATATCAGAAAAGGGATTTTTTCCAAATTTTCCCTACCGCTGCAGAGCTAAAAAAGTTTAAGGTATATACGCCCTCCAGTGGCAATTTGTGTAAGTTTTAACATTAGGATTCGGTCTGTCTCCATCCTCTTGTCTGCACTTCGAGCCCCCCTCCCCCTTTCCCTTCCCCTTCCCTTCCCCCAACCCCGTCCTGTTGTGATTCCCCAACCTCGATGTCTGCGTGTGTCTGTGTACTGTCGCGATGCTTGGATGATGTGAGACTATGGAAAGGCTATTGATGATGCATCTGGAAAACAAAGGCAGCTATTAGGAAAAAATGTTAAAGCTGAAGAATTTCGTAAGATGGGCCAAAAAATAAAATCCATGAAATCTTATGTCCTAACTTATATCCTACTTACATCCTAACTTATATCCTAGACCTAATCAGAATTTCGAATGATTTAGCCGAAACAATTCTCTATCCTCCTCATGATTAAGAATTTAGATATGTGCTCGAAAAGTCGAGGAGGATACTACTCCACGACTGGCAGTCACGAGACTCACTCAAGTGCCCCGTGACTCCAGCCCTTCAACGTCTCCATCAGATGGCCGATCAAACCTGAAAGAGAAATAAAGACGACTGATTATTTTACTATTCACTCACCAAAACACAATCAGTTCTGAATCGACCTCAGATTAAGTCGTTAAACCTTTGCCCTCTCCTTCCGATTGGGGGCTGCGTTTGAGCATGCTAAGTACATTTTGAAAGTTAAAACGGCACGGGACTCCCAATTACATTATTCCTTTTTCTTCTCTCAAGTCCCACGCAGCTGATAGTAGTATTTTTTGAAGCTCTAGTTTTATGCAAAAGAGAACGAAACAGACTGGTTTTTCACTTGTGTTCGTGTCGTTCCAGTCGTTGTTGATGTGGGAGACCTTTCTCCAGGTCTTCGTCGTGAATTGAGATGTTTGTGTTGTATGTTTGTGTTGTGTATTTGTGTTGTCCATAGAACTTTTGGTATCTTTCTTTGTGCTCCTAGGGCTGAGTCATTCAAATATTCTACAGCTTCTTGTACGTCCGCTTCAATATAATTGAATCCTATTGCTTAGTTCTGCCATCCCCTCAAATCTGTATAGATGTGTGTTGTGTCTTCAATAAATACTCTCTTTCCCTTTTGCGATCCACATGCCCTGTGCCATTCCTTTCCTCTGAAGGAATCGTATTTAAGAGTTTGAAAGACCACCAAACCACATTTTACTTGTCAGGAATCAGCTTACTTTATATAACATTGGTAGGAGGTAGGAGAAAATTGAACTATCAGAGATTCAAAGTGGACGTAGCTTCAATTTTTTGTCAACGTTTTCTTAAAAAACAATCGCAAGTGTACGGATGTCTCTGAATAAGTTGCGCTTAGTGACGTGACGGATCGTGTTTGGTTTGTCAAGTATAAAATTGACGCCATCCCCCCCCTCACTGTGTCACGTGGCAGACACACTCAGAGGAATTGACTGCTTCTAAGAGAGTGGAAGCAATATTTCAATGCGCACTTATAAATCGCCCGGAAGACGAAATGTCATTTTTGGCTGAATTGGTGGCTTTTTACTAAAGTTTAGAAATGCAAACACGATACAAAATTTAAATTAGTATTTCTGTCGGCATTATTTTTTCAATGATTCTACAAAATAATATACGTAAGGAGTTTTTAGAAAGAAAAAAATTGTTATTTTATAGAATATGAAACAAATTAAAAAATTTTTTAGCATTCAAATTTTTATTATTTATTTTCAAATATTTTTGTTTTTAATTTTTGATGTGTGATAATTTTTGGTTTATTATGAATGTGTGAAAAACAAAAGATTTATTCACCTCTTTGCCGTAGAACCGTTCTGTCAACATCTCGAACTTGTGGGTGTCAGGCATCGGTCCGGCATTCTACAAAGACACAGGAGAGAAATTCTATAATTAGTGATCAATGTTAGTGATTTTTAGGAAACTATAATTTAAATGTAACGAATTTCGCATTCGTGCTACGCACTACAAATTGCTTTAGCTCATGAGATTTATTGCAATTAGAGTCTTTAGAATACTCTAATTGCAAATTAGAGAACTTAAAGAATATTTGCAAATTATAAATGCACACCCGACGCAAGATATAAAATTGGTATTTCTGTAGGTTTTAGGTGATAAAAGCTTCAACAAAATAATATGCGAAAGAGCTTTCAGAAAGAAAAAGTTATTTTGTATAAATAAAAGAAATTTAAATTATTTTAGCTTTCGGATTTCAATTAATTCTTATAAACGTTTTTTAGTTTTTCATCAGTGATAATTTCGATTCATGAAAAATGTGTGGAAACAAAAAATATTTATTCACCTTTTTGCCGTAAAACCTTTCTATCATGATCTCGAGGTTGTGGGTGTCAGGCAAAGGTCCAGCAATCTGCAAAGAGACAGGATAAATTCGATGTTTAGTGATCTATGTTAATCGAGTTTCCTTTTAGTGAATTGGGCATTCAATGCTATTCACTTGAAATTCCTTTAGTTCGTAATATTTAGTACATTAAAAGATTTTAAAAAATGCATACACAATAAAATATGTAAAATTGGTATTCCTGAAGGTATTAAGTCCTCAATAATTCAACAAAATGGTATACGTAAGGATCTTTTACAAAGGAAAAAGTTATTTTATATAGCACTAGCCACTGCGTGGCCAGCACGGCGTTGCCCGTGACAGTTCTTTTCGTGTGGTCAGGTTGGACCACTGCTCGCTAATCCCCAGTGATTGCTACAAATTTGTAGCCTATTGAATAACAGCTATAATGGCGTTTACAGGTCTTTGGTTTTGACAGGTTTGGTTTTTGACAGGCTATTTGGTTTGCTTCGCAAACCAAATAGAAATTCGTAGTCTATTGAAATAAAATCCCTGCAAATTCGAATTTGATTTGCTTCGCAAATAAAATTATGAGAATTACGAACTGTGGTTTGCTTTGCAAACCGACATCACGGGCAACGCCGTGATAACCTCGTTACTGTCAAATGTGGCCAAATTGGATAACAGTCATCATGGCGTTGCTCGTGGTGTTTGTTTGTAAAGCAAACGAAATGGAAATTCGTAGCCAATTTGAATGAATTCTCAGTGAATTCCAATTTGGTTTGCTTGGCAAACCAAATTATGAATATCATGAACTATGGTTTGCTTCGCAAATTGGATAACAGCCATAACGGAATTGCCCTTGTTGTTGGTTTGCAATAGAGTTCGTCGTGACGTCACAATCTTTAGCGAAAATATAAATGTTTAGTTGAAAAATTATTTATTAAAAGAAAATCAAACGTATTGGGTTTCTATCTGGTGTCAAATTTTTCCGCAAATGTCAAATCCGTTGAAATTTTCAATCTGTCTTTAACGATTCCGATTTTACAAAAAAATAACTAAATAATGCTAGACAAAATGTTTTTTATTTTATTTGCTTTCTTTCGCTGAAATCGCAAGAGGGCAGGAAAAGTAATCTGTTTATATTTGAAACACGAATGTTGGCCTGACGTCACATTCTATTGTGAAAACATAAAAGATATATTAATTAAAATTTTTTATTTAATCAAAGAAAATCATATTTTTAGGTATCGTATTTTTCAAATTTTTATGCAATTTGTTGCGTTACGTGTTCCAACTTTTCTGCGGACTCGAACCCTTGAACTTACAACTCTTTTAACCTCCAAAACGAATGAAAAAAACATACGAGTCACGGGTGACAAAAGTTCGAGTCCCGCAACATACCTTGGGTGTACTTTCCTCTTCTGTGTCAGTAATACCTCCCTTGTTGTGTGTGCAATGCTTGACATTGTCTGTCTCGTGTTTGGCTCTGTTTGACCCCTTGAGCCGTAAAACCCTCCCAACCATCCAGAGCAATGAACATATCCGAAGAACTCTGGAGAAATGTTGAAACGTAGTATCACTCAGTTATTTTAAAGTTTTATTTCATAAATGATTCCAAAGGTCACAAAAGTTTATTTATGGCTGAATGGATTCACTTTTTAAAAAAATACTAGAAATGAGATTCCATACAAAAAGCGAAAGGTTTATTTTTTCCCGGTGGGATGCATTTTAACTAGATATACAAACGGTATTAATTGTAAATATTTCTGGGAATTGAGTCCTCTATGTTTGAACAAAATGAAGACAAGTAAGTAGATTTTAGATAAGATAAATATTATTGGCATTTATTTTAGATAATTAAAGTAGGGTAGGTGTGTTCCAAATATCGTCACTGTGCTCAATATCGCCTACTCGTGTTTGTAAGCTACTACGCGCGACATCTATCGAGTTCATGCAGTTAGCTTGACGATCTAAGCTTTTTTTTCCACACGTAGCGCCACTGGCAAGTTTCATATCACTTATATCAACAACACTATTGCATCTCAAGTATTGAAGGCTGTGATCACAGCAGATTTTTTGTCTCCAATCCATTCAGGGAACATCCAAGTAAGTGATTTCCCAAATCATCATTTCGTTTAGATGATTCGAAAGTACACCCGTCAAAAAAAAAGCGACTCGCCCGATCGCAATTGCACTGTTTACATCGCAGAACACAACGGAAGGTAGCAATAGATAGGGATTACCGTTTTCTACAAATGTTAATATTTAAAATGTGTATAAGGGGCCGTTTTCATATTAAATTGGGTGTTTGTTCTGATAATTTCAATACGAACCCTGATTTTTTATCATAAACTTAGATTCTACACAAAATTTCATGCGGAATTAAAAAAAGTTAATTAATTTTATTGGATTTTTCACCGATTTGTAAGTGTTTGAAAATTAACTGTTAATTTCGTGTTTCACGTTTTATACGTATTATAGTTGTTAAAAGCATTAATTTTTCTTGGAAATTGTTTTTTCATCCATTGCATGTCAAAAACCCAAACACAATCTAAAAATATTTTAATTATCAAACTAAATTGACTGTTTTTATCAATTATGAAATTAATATTCATAAAAATTATGAATAGAAACCTGGGCAAATTTTGACACCATGTGATTCAACTGCTACTGAAACATCGGAACCAGCTCATTACGTGCATAATTAGTAGCGCAGTGAGACTGTTTGCAAAATTCGATGATTATTATCGTTATTGGGGATTGTTCACAAAGTGAAAACAAAAATTTATGCCAACAGATCCTGGAATTCAATCAGAATGGATTCTGACTTTGTTACCATCTTAAGGCTACACAGTACCCTTTTTCAACAAAAATATTTTCTACAGACAGTAACACTAAAAATAATTTATGACTTTTTTACAACTTATATTATCAAATTGAATCCAGTAAAAAAAATGTCAGTTTAGCAAGAACCATTATTTTTTATTTAAAAAAGTTGAAAATTTTCAAGTTTTTTTTTAATTTTCATAAAATACTTAATTTTTAATATTTTTTAGTTATTTAAAGTGATTTATATTTTTTGGATAATTGGGAACAAAAGTTATTATGGAATTGACCATCAGTCTCATTGTTAAATTTTAATAATTATTTTTGTAGCTAAACCTGAAAAAAACACAAAAATTCTAAAAATATTAACTTTGACAATTTTTTTTAATTTTTAGAACTCTCAGACTTAAATCCATACTAACTTTTATAGTACATATATATGAAATTATCGACAAGAAATTTGTAAACTGTATCTTGTACAGAAAAAAAGCCTTAGGAAATTGAAAACACTTGCATCCACAAAAATAAAAGTCTGAGAAAAATGCATTTTAAGTTTTTGAAGTCATAAAGAAAAACTAATAATGCTTGTATAAGGTTATAGGATATTTAATTCCAGCTTTTTCTGTATATTTTTTTAAGTGCAGTGCTTTTTCTGTGTATTTGACTTAGTGCTTTTTCTGTATGTTTGATTTTGTTTAGTGCTTTTTCTGTGCACTGATTGTTACTTTGGATAAGCATGGGTATAGTTAAAATGTTCAAGGAGATGAGGACAGAGGGAGCCAGTGGGGAGTTCTATGTGGAATGTGACTTGTGTGGGAATATGGTTGAGGCAGGAAAGGGGTGTGTGAGTGGGGTTAAAATGTCAGAGAAGCTTGAATTCGCATGCAAGAGTTGCTTAGAGGTGGGTGATTTGAGGAAGGAGCTGGAGGCTTTGAAGGTGAGGGCTGCAGAGGGAGTGGAAAAGGGTGTCCAATGTGTAGACTTGGGGCATGTTGATCAAGGGGATAAGGTAACTAGAGGTGTAGTGGTTGGTGATTCAATGGTTAGGGTTTTGGGAGAAATGGTAGGGCGTAAAAAGCGCAATTTTGCAAGGTGTTGCTTGCCAGGTGCCAGGGTAAAACATGTAGTTGAGGCAGTTAAGGCAGGTGTGGTTAAAGGGGAGGAAAAGGCAGTAGTGTGGGTGGGAACAAATGACGTAGAGAGGACTACTAATGTTGAGTTTAAGAGGGAAGCAGAAACACTTTTAAGAGGCATTAAGTCTCATGGGGCAGAAGTAACAGTATTAGGATTACTATCTAGGTATGGGTTAGGTAATGGGTGGTTAAATCAAAGGGCCAATAAGATGAACGGGTTGTTAAGGGATTTGTGTGAGAGGGAGGAGGTTAGATTTTTAGATGTTTGGAAGGAGTGTAGGAGGGATTGGATAAGCAGGGACAATTGGTATTTAAGCTTGATAGGTAATAGGGAGGTTGGCAAGCGGGTTTTGAATATTCTGGAGTCAAAAAACTAGTATACAAGCAGGGATGGGAAGGACATAGGGGGTTGACAGTACACAGTAATTGCTTAGGAAAACTAACAGGGTCTAAATTGCAGGAGACAAACAATACAAAGGGAAAGTGCAATGTAAGGGAGAAAAACAATACCAAGACAAATAATACAAGGGGAAAGTGCAATATAAGGGTAAAAAATAGGCTAAAAGTATTTTATTGTAATGCTCGGCAGTGTGAGAAATAAAATGGATGAGCTCAAGGGAATTGCACAAGCAGAGGATATAGATATCATTGGGATTACTGAAAGTTGGGCAAGCAGTGAAGATGCACAAATTTTAGAAATAAGTGGATTCACAATGTTTAGGGAGGACAGAGTGAATAGGAAAGGGGATGGGGTTTGATTTATGTGAGAGAATTCTTAAACTGTATGGAAATAAAGTTAAATAGTAAAACTGAGGGTATAGAATCAGTCTGGGTGAAACTGAATACAGACAAAGGCAAAGGACTAATTCTGGGCAATATATATAGACCTCCTGTTTGTAGTGAAGAGCAGGAAAAGGGCATGTGCAATCTGATAAACGAAGCATGTCAAAAAGGAGAATTAATTTTAATGGGGGACTATAACTATCCAAATATTGACTGGACAAACAATCTAGCTACAAATGAGAAAGGGGCAGAATTTTTGGAAGTGATACAGGATTGTTTTTTGTACCAGATGGTGTATGAGGATACTAGGGACAATGCAATATTGGATTTGATTTTCAGCAATGATGAGGATAGGGTGCAGGATTTGGTTATAGGTGAGCCACTGGGAGAAAGTGATCATAGAAGTATCAGAATAAGTATTAATTTTCAGTCAGCATACACAATCAATAGTAGGATAATTCCAAATTTCAGAAAGGTAAATTTTCATAAGATAAGGGAAGAGTTAAAGGAAACATTCAAAGGGGGATTATTAGCACCGCATCATTCTGAACAATGGGAGGAATTCAAGAATAAGTTAGACAGGGTGTTAAAAAAAAACGTAACGTTCAGGAAAAAAGGAAAATCTAGAAAATTGCTCCCTATGTGGTTTTCAGGGGAAACACACAAAGTTTTAAAATTAAAACAAAGAACATACAGGGTATATAAAAGCACTGGTAACGACAGGGACAAGGAGGCATATCAGAAAGCCAGAAAGGAGTTTAAAACTATTAGTCGGAAGCAAAAGGTGTCCTTGGAAAAAAAATTAGCAAGGGAAATAAATATAAACCCAAAAGAATTTTTTGCATATGCAAGTGGTAAAAATAATTTTAGTACTACACTGGGCCCGTTGGAGGGGAAGGGAGGTGAATTAATTCAAGACGAGGTGGGAATGGCAAACGTGTTAAATGACTTTTTTCTGGGGGTTTTCAATGGTAACTATAATTTAAAAAAGGATCCCAAGGAGGGAGCCTTTGCAGGGGGTATAATTAAATAATGCAAATTCAACAGGGAAGAAATAGTACATCAGTTGAAAAGAATTAAGCCATCTAAAGCACCAGGGCCAGACGATATTTATCCGAGAGTACTAGTGGAATGCGCGGAAGAACTGGGGGAAGTAATTCACACGATATTTAATTCAACATATAGCACAGGTTGGGTACCAATGGATTGGAAGTTGGCCAACATAACTCCAATTTTCAAAAAGGGAATACAAAGTGATCCGGGCAACTATAGACCAGTAAGTCTAACATCAGTAATTTGCAAAATATTTGAATCTCTGTTAAAAAATCATATAATGTTATACTTGGAGGAGGGGGGACTGTTATCAGAGAATCAGTATGGGTTTAGGAATGGCAGATCCTGCTCTACAAACCTTTTGAAGTTCTACGAAAAAATTACTGAGGAGCTGGATAATAAGAGCAGTGTGGATATCATGTACATAGATTTTCAAAAGGCTTTTGATAAAGTACCTGATGAGGCATTACTGTTTAAATTGGAAAGGCTGGGAATTCAGGGAAAAAAGAAAGCAGAGAGTGCAGGTAAAAGGAAATTATTCACAGTGGACAGAAGTTATAAGTGGGGTGCCTCAGGGATCAGTTTTGGGACCAATTTTATTTATAATTTTCATAGATGATATAGGTCAGGGGATTAAGAATAGAATCAGTATATTTGCAGATGACTTAAAAATATGGGGGACAGTGGATGACAAGTTACGGATAGAAAATTTACAAGGGGATTTTGATAAGATATCCGAATGGGCTGTAACATGGGGTATGTCATTTAATGTAGGGAAATGTAAAGTTCTGCATATGGGTTACAGGAACAGTGGAGCCGAGTACTTTCTGCAGGGAGTAAAGGTAAAGGAGGGAAAAACGGTCAAGGATCTTGGGGAGATAATTCACAGGGATTTTAAAATGGGTCATCAATGTTCAGCTGCGGGTAAAAAGGCTAATAGGTTACTGGGGTATATTAAAAAGACTGTAACTTCAAGGGATAATAATATAATCTTGCCGTTATATAAGGGTTTAGTAAGACCACATCTAGAATATGCTGTACAATTCTGGGCTCCATATATGAGAAAGGACATAGAATCAATTGAAAGGGTTCATCACAGAGCTACAAAAATAATAAAGGGCTAGCAAATTTTGACTCTAATGAACGTTTAAGTAAGCTAAACATGTATACACTGGAAAGAAGAAGAAGGAGGGGGGATTTGATTCAGCTTTTAAAGTTTGTAAAACAAGGGGACACAGAGGGCTTAAATTTCAATAGGGATAACAGAACAAGGGGTCATGGGTATAAATTGAATAAGACACATTTTAATCGGGATTTAAGGAAAAACTACTACTTTAATAGGGTAATAGACAGTTGGAACGCGTTGCCAGAAAATATAGTTAATTCAAAGGGAGTGTACGAATTTAAGATACAATTGGATAGTCAGTGGGACTTGGAGAATTCATAAACAAAGGACCAGCCTTGTTGGGCTTGAGCCTGTAGCTGGTCGTCAATATTTGTATTTGTATTTGTATTTGTAGAGCTCTAATTTTTTTATATGTTATTTACCAACTTATAAAATGCACTAAAACACTAATTTAACTCAATGTGATTGAATAAATTTTTTAAATATTACGTTTTCATATGATGAAAAACATTTGTTACGGCAACGACAAATTATTTATCTTAATCCTAACTTAATATTTTCTTACCAAATATTTAACAAATTTAGATTATAATATATTATATACAACAATCGTAACCAAATATTGGTTTTGAAAAAGACCTTTTTATCAATATTGGTTATGTAGTAATGTGACTCAAAAAAAAGGCAGAACATAAACTAACAGATACGATTTTAGTAGTGAAAGTTGAAGATAATAGCCATTTCACCTAAAGGAATTAATTTTATTCAAAAATAATTTTTATTAACTGGAAGAATGTAAAATTACATTAAAACAAAAACGAATTTAACCACTTCCCCTCCTCTATGCTGTCAAATTTTGACATTGACGACACTTAGAAAACTTCAAATATCTTTAAAACTAATTGGATATCAGATTTAGAATTTTGAGCCAAGCTTTTCAACTGTATGGCTACAAAAAAAATGCAAAAAAAAAATCGATACTTTTGTAATTCTTTGTAACCTGTGTAACCTGGACTACCTACCAAGAGGCCTGCAACAGATCATTGACTGCGACAGCCACTACATATTTATAATGTTATTGAATTCCGAAAATTTATACTCTCCCTCAATGGTTTTTATGAATTTTCTGAGTGAATTTTACACCGTTTTACATTATTTTTTTATGAATTCCGCCTTAAATTGTATGTAGAATCCAATTTTGTGATAAAAGATGGGGGTCGTATTGAAATAATCGGAGCAAGCACCCAATTTAATATGAAGGGATTTTGAACACATTTTAAGAATTGATATTTGTAGAAAACATTAATCTCTATCGATTGCCACCTTCCGTTTTGTTCTGTGTTGTAAACTGTGCAATTGCGATCGGGTGAGTCGTTTTTTTTTTTACGGGTATACATTCAATACTAAAGGTAACTATGTATGCTCTACTAGCAACTCGTTTTGAATAGCAGCTCCTCATTTTGACCCGGTTGGTTGTAATAGGATCAGGGGTAGGCGGTATTAGGAACCCAGTGTTGAAAATTTTCTTGGGAAACTTTTTGAAGTTTTACTAGTTAACTTCAACTGACATAAGTAAAGAAGGTATAGGATCTCTGGAAACCAAAGGGAGAATAGTTCCTAGGAATATTTATTTAGTTTCCAGCTTGATTTCCCCACCCAGGAGGATGAGATACAGAATAATAGTTACCAACCGATCTAGTGGTTAAGGTGTTCACCTCTAGATCGAAAGGTACCCGGTTCGAATCCGGGTCAGGGCATGGATATAGAATTGTGCTGTCTATGTTAGGAGCAATGATGGCCGCCCATTGGGTGCTCCTTCACAAATGGTCATTGCTTCCGACCATTGCAGTGTATATGGATGGAATTCCAATACGGTCATATGTTAAAAAAAAGTTTGTGTAGGCGATATTTGGAAATACCCTAATTTGAAATTATTTTGATTTTACAGTTCCTAATATTTTACTGATGAGACTTCGTTGTTTGATTCTTAGTAAGTGAGGAATGAGATGGGAAGCACAAAAGAGATACTCACCTTTTCACCGTAGAAGCGTTGCCACAACAACTCGAACTTGTGCGTCGGCGGCAAGGGTTCAACATACTGAAGAGAGAAATTCGTGGTTTAGTGATCTGTGTTAATCACAGTTGCTCGAAGTAAATAATTCAAAAGCGGAAATCCAATCCAATAGGGTACAACTGATGAATGTAAAAAGCAAGTATGGAGACCTTTCATGTACAGAAACAACCCAGATGTGAAGTATATATTCTTTTTTTTTCAATTGTTAGGCATACGCTAACTATGAATTTGAATATAGAGAAGAACGTACATTGGAATTGGTAGTTATGATGTCCGTCTAATAAGCAAAATATGTGGTGACGCATATGTACACTACACTAGCATCTGCTTGAATGACTGCTTATTTTCAAGTAAACTTCCTCAGCTTTACATAGCTGCACCTTAATATGCACTTAATTGTTCAAGATGGTTTGAACAAAGTCGATTTATTACAGGATGGACAACACTCCCAGAACGATGATGCGGTTACAGTTTCTCCGTTTGATGCGTTCTCTTTCATACGTGTGCTGTTTGCTATCAATTATGCCGATACAACTAAATTTGTTTTTCGCATCACTTGATGGAAACCTACTTATTATTACTTTTTCAGTGGGCTCTATCTCTATCTTTCTGCAATTCATTCTAATGTCGATTTATCCTTAACGAATCTTCGTGGTCCGTTCAATGGTTTACTTTCATATATTTTAAAAATTCAATTGCTCCTTGGAAATGCTTTCTTAAAACTGCGATTTGTGCATATTTCAAGTGTGTTTGATTTTATGATCCCAAATCAAATTAGCGAAACTGTTACTTTAGACAACGGTTGATATGATTTCAATTAACCTTTAACTGCTGCCATGGGTCTCACAGTCCCCGAGTCATTTTTGACAAGTCGCTTCTACCCCCCAAAGTGCATATTGGTCCCTGACCTATTCAGTACATTCCTACTACGTTCAACAGAAGCCACATTCCAAGAAGACTGGATTGGCTGCCCCAACTATTTCGTGTTTTACACTATTTGAATTTTCCGCGTGGTCTACCCTTTACAGCATTTGCGTTATCCTTTTTGTTGAATGAAATCGTCTAAGTTTGATTAGGGAATTTCGACAAAGAGCCCAAACTGGCAACAAACGTTACTAAAAAACGACCTGTGTATCTTACACAAAAATAAATTCAGGATATTGTTGATAATGGGTCGGAAATAGAGTACTGGGACAGTAAAATTTCGGATAATATTGAAAGCGAACACGAAACGGATTCGGAAATTTATGCAGATGAAGATGAAGACATTTCAAGTGCGAATATTTCTACGGAAAAGATAATTTCAAATGGAATGCCAGGTGGGGGGAACCTACATAGTTTTACAGTTTCCAAGGTAGAAACGTCCTGCAAAATTAGGTCCGAAAGGTAATCCTGAAGAGACATGGAATCTACTTAACTTATATAGTAATATAAAATGTATTTCATGTTAAGAATTGAATTATCTAAATTTAAAATGTATAAATAATAATTATCTAACGAATCTTTCATTAAAATATTATATGAATCAACTTTATACGCCCTTTAGTGAGAGAGGTCTGAGAGACCCTTACACACTAGTTACGAGACGGTTTGTAACACAGCAGTTAAGGGTTAATGTGGAAACACAATTTATTGAATGCATGTGAAAGGTGAAGCAAAGAAAGTGGAACATACCTCGCAGATCTCGTCTTTGTAGATCTCGACAGCTGCCACCTGAAAGATACAATATGCATTTGTTGACAAAATAAAGGATTGGCCTCTCTGTGCTAGCGTTTTCTATCCATCGACTACTTATAGCATTAAAAAGTTAATGGAGTCCCATTGAAGTGAAAGATATTTGCTTACAGTACCTTCAATGAAGCAAACTTAGAAATAAGTATGTGTAATTCTAAAATCTCTTGGAAACCGTCTCTATCTGTGCAATACTTGCTTAATAAAGTAGAAATATTTCCAAAATTGTAATCGATTGTTCTCAATTATTTAACATTGCGCTTTTAGTTTTATCTGATATCGTTAGCTATGTTTAGAATTGAAATACGTTAATACATTCATTTAATGCAACCCAAGATCCTGAAACGAAAGTATTCATGCAAAGAGAGCTAATTTGTTCTTAACAAAGCAAGGTTTCTGAAATAGCTTCAGAATGGTCAAAATCGTCTTTTTTTTGTGAATGTTTGCGGAAATGATTTTTGAATATATTTAGTATCAATCTGGATTGATTGCAACTATAAAACATAAAGATTTTGCCCAATGGAGACATTTTTTTATCTAATCCTATAACATTAGTGTGAATGTGTGTGAAGTAGGTATTTTATCCATTTCTTCATAAAATATATGTATACATTTTTATTAAATTTCTATACAATGATAATGTGAAGTAGACCAGGTTCAACGATTATCGGTGCTTTCTTAATATTAATTTATGTTTCTTTTATATTAGTTCTTATATTTTAAAACTTTTTACTTACAAATGCGCACATAAGTAGGTAAAAAATATTTATATTTCTACTTTGGTTCGTTACTAATTGCACACCTTGCTATAGTGATATGAACGAAAACTTCTGTGGTAGGTTTAACTTCAATGGTTTATATTCGAATAATAGAACGTTACATATATTATGATATATCTCCATTTTTTTCTATATACGAGTAAATTAGTGAGAAAAATGAAGTAATATTTTACTTACATGCCCCATTGGTCTGTATATCTATTTAATGAAAATTAAAATACTTACCTCATTTCTTCGCAACCAACTAAATTTTCTTTAATGATTAGTTAAGCACATTGCTATATAAAATATCGACTGAGACCTAAGATTTGTCTCTATTTTGTAGATCTTTGAATTTGGGACGAAAAACATGTACACCGTACCAACAAATAATAATATGCAGACCTTTTCAGAATCGAGGAAATAACTTAAATTTGCCGGTTAATAGCACAACCATCTCGCCCTGGATACATTTACTAATGCTTAATTGTATACTTACTTTGCTCCTTCGGAAACACTTCGCCAAAAAACGGAACCTGTAACGATACAAAAATATTGACTTAAGTGTCCATTAAACTTTCAAAATTTGATCCAAGAATATTACTTTCCTTCCTCCCTTCCAAAATACTTCGTGAAAATTCCACGAAAAAATAACCAATCCAAAGTTTCCGATTTGATATTTTGTACAGTGTAATAGAAAACCTACTAACGAACTCGTGTTAAATATTCAGACATCAATGCAGGGGTAGTTTCACAGCTATAAAATAGTTTATAAAATATTATTAAGAACCATGATTATTTTCCTTGATTCCTTGAGTGGTAATTGTTCCTGAAACTAATGAAACATTAAATAATAAATCACAAAAACTTAATCCATGAAATGATTTATTCATGAAAATATTAAGCGTTTCAGTCATGTACGTTTTTGTCGATGTCAACGCCTGGTCATTAACAACTTCGACACATTATTTTAATGAAATTATAAGCGTAGTTCGAGTCCACATGAACATGAGAAATTTTGGAAATAAATCATGGTAAAAAAGTAAAAAAAATAGGATACTTTCTTTATTATAATCCTAAACGAACACACTGTATTTCCAATAAAAAAAGCAATTTCATTCCAGTTGGATTATGAGGTAGCTTCATTTCAGAGATATGGGCTAAACAAGAGTACCGTACTTAAAAGAAATCCCGGCTCCTACAACAGGTGTCTCTGACCGGTAAAACTAGAGGTGTAGTTGTACGAAAATATGTAAATTAAGAAATTCTTAAAACTTTTGGAGTAAAAACATCCGAATATTTATACGAGGATAATTATTTCTTTCAACAGCACTAAGCAGCTCATTCTTCAAAGAGCTGAAACAACCAGCGCCAAATCAACACGCTTCCATTGAAGTGAACTTGCTTAAAAGACTATGAGCCGCTTGTGACTTAAATGTCAAATCGATCAAATGTCAAATCGTTTTTTCAGCGTGGAAATATCAAAGGGATTTTCTTAAAATAGTCAATTTTAAAATAAATGACAGTTATTTTCGTGTTCTTGCTGATATTAAAGACATTTAAAAAAAACAATAATTTTAAGAATGTCGCAAATTCGCATAAAATTCAGACTATCGCGTGTAAAATTTTCCGCAGATTTTATTGAATTGACTTCATTGAACAGATTTATTTTGATCTGTTCAAATTTTCACTCTCTTTAACGATCGAAAAGATAGAAAACCTTAAACAGTTCTTTTTGTGTTCATAATGAGTATCTTCTTCAAATGTGTCAATTGCAAATTAGATCAACCTAAAAGCTTTCAAAAGCCCATATCTGTGGAAAATGATGTTAATGATTTAGCTTAGTAAAAGCAAAACGCAAACCAAAATAACAGATTTCTGTAAACAATAAACTATTGAAATGGAAGAAATAAAATGTACGTTTCGTTAAAATTAGTATTTTTTTCATGCTCTATGCTTAGTTTTTTTCTCCGACCTCGATTTAATGTTTTCCCCATATAACGTTATTTCTTCCCAGTTCATTGAAATATGTTGAGACCCGGTGCACACATCCGGTTTTTCAACGATCGTAGCCGTTGCCGCAACGCAAGTGAGGTCTGATATACATTAGATCCAATGGAGTAGTGCACACATGCCTCCGGTGCCGCACATCCAACTTGCGTACGATTTGTACCGCAGTTCCCCACGGCGCCGCAGCTTGCCGCACGGGCTTCTCCGGTCTGAAGTACCTTGTTTTCATAAACAAATGGTATGTAAGTAATAATTAATAAATGGTTGTATCCAGTTACGTCTATTTTGTTTCAAAATATGCTTTTTTTGTACACCAAGTAAAAGAAATTAAACACGTTTTATTCGATAGAATATCTATCGCAGGCCTCGAAATATATTTTTTAATACAGGTGCACAAGGTGCACCTAAGTTTTTAAATTAGTTGCACATGTGCGCCTAGCGGGAAAAAATTAGGTGCACAATTTTATTTTCATGTGCACAGTGCACCTGTGCACCCGGGTATTTCGAGCCCTGATCTATCGCAAATGGCGCGAAGTGAGTACCTGCGTCATTTCACGGTGATGTGTGCATAGTTGGGCTTCGATGCCGCAGCGACGCCGCACGTTGAAAAATCGGATGTGTGCACCGGGGCTAAATCGGGGTTTCACTGCATTTCAAACCGTATAGAATTCGTATACAGTTTGCAGAACATTTTGACTTATGTTAAAATGGAAGTTAGGTTTTATGCTATGGAAAAAATGTTTTACAATATACGATGCATAAAAACCATTTTGATTAATGTTAATTTCTTCTATTCTAATATTTTGATGTGGAGCTGTAAAATAGAAAATTTGCAAAATTTAAAAGTTCACCTTGTTGGCAGGAGACCCTTTACCGGCATCAGGAAGAGATTCCGACCCTTTTGGCTCCAGAGAGACCATCCCGGAGACCGACTTCCTTCACCACTCACCTGGATTCCTCCTGAAAAGAAACTAACCACTTTCTCTCGCTACGTTTCGCGGATAGACGGGGCATATTCGAAAAGTTGTCGATTGTACTCCCTACTATTTCGTACATTCAATCGGGCATCGAGCTGCTTTGAGCGGCAGTTGTGGCAGTTTAGAAAACGACACAATTGGTTGAAATGAAACGAGTAGAGCAATTTTATTTTGGCAAAATAAATGTCAATGTTCAATAAAGTTTCTCCTTCTTCCGTTAGATCGTTGCACTCGTGTGCTTTCTTTTCTGTCGATTTTAAAAAGCGAGCTTCAATTTTTCATTCAAAAAAGAATAGCAAACATTTATTTTTGTTAAGTTTATAAATTATCTGGCTAACTTTCACTCGTTTAAAAGTTCTACTTGAAATCATCCAAAGCTTTTAAAAATGTATCGTTTCTTTTGATTTGCAATCTTGAAAATTGCGTATGAAATTATCTGAAACGGATGCTTAAGGATGAAAACATTTTACTTTTAACTAAAAATTAACCCTTACGGTGAACAAACTGTTTTATGCCAATGAGCAGTATAGTTTTTAAATGTATTTTATCGTGTGTATCCGTTTAAAATATCTGATCAATAATTATAGGATAGCATCATAAAATTTCAACGAAAAAGAAACACAGTTTGCACAAAATGTCTCAAGGCTTTATAAGCATCGCATTGTAATGATTGATTCATTTTTATGACATAAGTTTGGCCTAGTTGCACCAAACTATCGGTCACTTTCAATAAGTTTGTTTTATAATTTATTCATAAATTTACTACTACTAATCAAACTTTGACAAAGATAAAAATTGTATAAAAACATTTCAATTCACTATTTAGATAAAATTATCAAAGCCTATTTCAGAAGTGACTAAAAACAGATTTCTATGAGTATCACTCAATAAATCCTTTATACTAGGGTTAGTAGCTCATATAGGTGTTGAGTCTAATAGTATTGAAAACAGGACATTCATTTCAAATGTGTCTAACGGATAGGATAGAATCACATGTCGGACGCGTTAGCGCTGGTTCTGAGTGTAGCAAATGCATCTCCGTTAAATAGGATGCATTGCATTGTAAATAAAAATTTCAATGTTGCTTTATGATAGTAGTGCCTTTAAAAACTTCATTATATATTTAGTACTGAATGATTAAATATCACTCTAGCTGGTTTGTAACTATTACTTAATTTAATTAAATAATTGTATAGTTTAGTTTTAAAAAAATGGGTAATTTTTTACTTGTTTACTTTGAAAATCACTCTTGAATGAAATTATATTATTATATATTTTGTACTAAATTTTATTCAGTAATGAAATCAGTTTTTTCTATCTGTTAAGTTAAGCAGTTTCCTTCACACTTTCAACTGAAGTGATTCCGTTTGATTTTTCCGTTTACTCAAGGATACCGAAAAGTACAGAAGCATCTCATTCTCTATGTAAACGATGCAAAATATCTACACAGAAAATCCCCATGTATTGAGCTTTGTCTCAGAATAGAATTCAAGGTTAAAACATTCGTTCTTTTAATATAAAATTATAATTTAGGAACCTGATCCTTAACCATATTCTAGGGTTCTTTTGTTCTTGTATAAATGCTTAGTTTTACCAATTAATTGTAAGATGTTACAACTTAAAGTTGACTCAGGGGATCTCTTATGTTTACTTTGCACAGTAGTAAATCTCACTAGACTGTTGTTGTCATGGAAACCAAAGAAAATAATCATCCAAATCATTCAATCAAAACGTTGTATCTAAGAAAGTTATCTGGCATAGTCATAAACGATGCATAGAAAATTGTATGTATTATATTTTTTAAATGTAACCTATTTTTTAAATTTGAACTGTCTGTTTTCTACATTAATTGTTTTTGTATACTTGTAACCTAGTTTCATTAAAAGTTACAAATCAGGTATACCTTGCATCACAGAAATAGTTTAATTTAAATATTTCCAATTATCTGTTGAGTTTAACGAGTTGAGTCATTTATTTTCAGGAGTTTGATTTTCAAGGCATTTATAACGATAAAGCGGAAATGTGTTTTGAAGAATTCCATGGGTGGTTATTTGTAAGGAATAAATTGTAGCGCCTTGTAAGGTGGTTATACAATTCTCATGCATCTTTTTTGATGATTAAGTATCGATATTCTTATCAATCCGTTTAAATTCGCATGCTATTGAGTATTGAAAAACTGAGGCGAAGCTTCTGAGAAAATTAAATTTCCTGTAAAGTATAAACGCGAGCCGAAGTAAAGTGGTTAACAACTTATTTAGCTGTAAAGAGTAATTGACAAAAATTGGAGCAAAATGCGGTATTAGAGAGAGTCCCTGATATTCATATTCTAAATCTTGCAGGATGTGAAATAAAAAGAATTGTTTTGATACTGCTTCTGTGTATTTGTTACTTAAGTCAATTAGAAATAATTTACGATGTGATGTATGGAGAATTCACTAACATCGATAGTTTCTTCAGTTGAAAAGAAATTTTCTTGTTTGCTAGGTCCAACCAAATAAATCATAATGCGACACATACGAATGGTTATCTCAATTCAGTGTTTATTTGTACAATTTTTACAGAATTAAATATGATATCAGACTTAAAGAATCACTTACATTTTGCACAGGTACAGAATAGTCGAAGAAAGCAGTAAGATAATCTGTAAAATAAATGTATAAAATTTATTTGAGAATTTCACTGCACTTATAAATTTATAAAGTATACAACGAACTAATGTACTCGTAGTAAATACGTGTGTATGTGATTTAGATTTTAACACTTTGCTCGTACGAAAGGAAAAGCAATGACGATGAAAAAAACTATTTCAATAACTATGCAAAGTTAAAAGATGTATGTGCGCATCTGGATAAAGCATAATAACCGAAAGATTGCAAATAGTCTCAATAGCTTCCATATGACTCGTAGATTTGATCTGAGCATCTGCATACGCTACTTACATCGCGCATACAAACGGTTTGCCTCAATAGAGGCTTTTTCTGTGAGGCTAAATGTAGATGGCGCTTTTTCGCGGAAGAATTTTTATATTGCTCCCACAATCAGCCATAATAATCATCATATAAGTCAGGGCTCGAAATACCCGGGTGCACAGGTGCACTGTGCACATGAAAATCAAACTGTGCACATGAAAATCAAACTGTGCACCTAATTTTTTCCTGCTAGGTGCTCAGTGCACCTAACGTTAAAAAAGAGGGGGGTTGGAAAATAATTTGTTGTAAAGTACTATGAAAGATTTAGTACTAGAAGATTCAGAAAGTAATTTCGGAGCCAAGAGTGGGCCTACAAGCTACTTCGTGACAGTCGCAGTCATCTACTTGGCATACATTGTTATGTTTATCGGCTGTAACTCGCAATCAAAGATGTTATGCGAAATTCAAAATAATTGACGCAAATGGAATCTGCAATGAATGAGTTATTTGTAATTTATCAGTATTCTTCTATAAAATGGGCAGAGCTGCAAGAAGTTGGTGAATCATTGGAAGCAAAAATTATAAAACCTGTGCAGGTATTAGGTGTTCGTTGTTTGGTTACCTCATCATGATCGTGCCAATGATATCTTTCTGAAGTGCAATGGAGGAAATATAAAAAAAAAAGGATGGACACTAAACCTTATGGGAAAAGATCTGCCAAATACGTAGACGTTTCTGATTGCCCACCAATGTTTGACGATGACTGAATATTTGTAAATAATAATTTTGCAGATAAGAAAAATTTAAATATTTTTATTTACTATCTTCTACTAACCTATGTCAACATACCCAACTAATAAAGTAGTTTACATTACATTAATACTCTTATATTACGTTTTTATTTTAAATGTGCACCTAAAATATAATCTGTGCACCTAATTTAAAAACTTAGATGCTCGAGGTGCACCTGTATTAAAAAATCTATTTCGAGGCCTGATATAAGTAATATATTCCAACATAATTATTACAAATTAATTTTAAAAGTTATTAATTTAAAGGGCTGCAATATAAAACAATTTGAAAAACTAGATTCGTGGATAGTTTTGGATTTAAAAAAATGTTAGACGAGGTTTAAAAAATTAACTGAACTCTGTAAAAATGCGAAAAAGTTTAACTGGGAACCAAATATTGCCGTTGTATTTTATTTTTGGAGCTTGGTGGAGACTCCGTATATGGGATTCAGTAGATTCTTGCAGATTCGTACAAAAAAGATTTTAAGATTAAAAACAGGATAGACAGTTAAAATAGGATCACAAGAAAAGTAGTAGAGCAGTAATTACAAATGGGACCGGGATTTCTCTCTGACTCACTTAGTAATAAATGACGATGGTAGAATCGTGTGTGTCCAATGCGAAGACGGGTCAGTATGACATCAGTCCCATTACATTGGACTATGTGACTCATTCACTGATCAATGAAGGATTTGAAAGAATACAATTTGTTGTTGACTTGCAGATTCCGCAACTCTTGCCATATGGCGACAAAAAATTCATTCGTTAGAATTCTCATATCATTAAGAGGTTGTTACTCTTCTGGGATCATTATTACGGAGACTTCAGATGTACCACAACTCACTAGTCACTTAACAGCTGCTTTGTTAAACGGTTACGTACAATTATGAACAATCCTTCTTACTGATTTTGTCGAAAGGTAATATCAGAAATACAGTAATAATAAGGAGCTGTAATGGCGCTGAACAGAAAATTTTCCGGTAATTTTTTTTCTCCAAAAAATAACAATATGAGGAAAGTATATTTAGTATTTCTTTGGAACCTTTGCTTGTACTTAATTAAAGTAATTTATTTATTTGTCAAATCCCCTGTTCCATCCTCATTTAGTCCTTGTCGTTCCTTTAAATTTATTTTTGAAAAGTGAGAAGTATATTAACTACTAGGAAAGTTAATAATGTGCAAGGGACTTTAAAGCTGACTCGGATGTTTTGATAGATGTGATCAAACATCAATTAGCGAATACTAACAATAGAAAAACAGCTCGTAGATTTTTTAGAAATGCTGAGAAGTCTGCTGAAATGACTGATATTAATGTAAGAGTAATGTAATACTCTACCGAGTCACATTAACATGTTTAAATTCCGGTTTCCAGATAAACTGTTAAGTTTTCTGAGTACGAAGCAAATGCAAGATACATATACCTCAGAAAGTGTCCTTGAAACACCCAGTTTCCGTAAACTATACATAAAAACGGGTCCATGGAAATATTACTTCACCTCTTGTATTCTTCCAATTGAGTAATTGGTGTCCGCTTCTTAAGAGCGCGAGACAAGAAATAAACTCAATTGCCGATAAAGGAAATATTTTCTATAAAAATATCACGAACTGATCCGAATAGATTTAATGAATAGATTAGTCATTACTTCAGATACACTAATTTTAAGTTAACTATCAAGGTTTAAACTAAACGCAGCGAAATGTTTCTAATAAGGTTGAATTTTTTTAAAGTACTTTCCCTTCAATACATCAGTAGACTATTTAGGTAGTTGAGATTCCAAATATATAATACCATTTACTCATTTTATAGTATAAAGTAATATTTTTCAAATATTTACCCCTCTGGTATTTCTATATTACATACATCTTTATTTTTAAATGGAACTGTTTTGGTATATCTGACCATTATTCAGGTGTGTATGAATACATTATTGCAAATTATACGGTTAATAATTGATCGAAGTATATTTAATATATGTTGCAAAATTGACAAATTTCTTCAAATTTAGCATATTTCTGCATTCAAAGAGTAGCTAAATAAACGCTAAATGTACAACAAATCAGTATTTTATCACTAACAGCCTCTTATAATCAACCAAAATCAGTGTATTTTTGGAACAATAATTTGGTACAGCTAGAGTCTACGTTTATGAGTGGCGCAAATGCTTTGGCGATTTTTTTGGCGCACATCCAATGTTGCCAAGGAAAGAATTCTTTCAAAAATATTTTTATTCCAAAAAATATTTCTTTTTACAACGGAAAATGAATGCTTAAAAACACATTTGAGAACGTTGTAGAAAGTATATTTTCAAAAAACTTTCGCAAAAAGTAGTAAGCTTAAACACATTTGAATCAGCAGAAACTAAACTGAAAATGCTGGTTAAGAAAACCCTGAAACATCAATTACACTAGATACTAGGGCATGTTGAAAAAGTAAGAGGTTTTTAAAAGAAAAAAAGCAAGAAATAATACAACCTGATAAGTCAGAAATGTTCCAGGGAAAAAAATAATAAAAACCGAAAATTCCACAAATGGCAAAAAAAAACCTCTTAAACGTTTCGTGAAAAATGTTATAATAATAAAAAAATTCCATAACTGTAGAAATACAAATGAATGAACCAATGGTATCGCAGAATAAAATTTAAAAAGACCAATGATATCAAAATATATTTAAAAATTAAAATAACCAATGGAAGCAAAGACAAAATTTCAAATGAACAAATGAATTCAAACGACTTTAACTGATTTTGGAAGAACTTTCTAGAATATTCGAAAAGAAAATTGAAAGTTACCGTTTGCCAAGGTTACCATGAAAACCGCAACAAACGTAAAGACAGATGAGTTGCCTTAATCTACCGTAACTCGCTACTAGAAGTGCGCCAAAAGAATAGCCAAGGCCGTTGCCACCGCTCATAAACGTAAAGTTCAGCTGTACCCATTCGTTGGAGTAATTTCCAAAAGCTCATCTCTACAAAGGCATTCAAACATTACAACTCCACAATTCTCCTCCCAATCATTCTTCAAATCTCTTGATTTCTTTTCCATCAGTGTTAGCGAAAATTACATCGCACTTTCTTCTCAGATTTTCAAAATGTTGGTTTTAAAATCAATGCACATTGGAAAGAATTCAATCGTTGAAACAGTTGATCGAATAGAGTGAATATTGTAAATTCTTGATGATGCAATTGACAGTATCTAAATTTGCTTCCAGACAACGATTTAAAAACGAGTATCTTATTTTCATTAACTGAAGAAATGACACAAATGTGTCCCAAAACAGTGGAATCCATCGTCAATACATCTTTAATTAGAGTAGAACCCAATTGGTTCCAGTTACCTGGTGCAAACAACGCTATTAAGACTTAAATAAGTCCAATATGTAGGGAGAATAAGTACAACTAAATCTTACAAATATTATATAGAAGCATATTTGTTTCAAATGTGTTCATTTTACAGAAGATGACCAAATATGTTTGTGGGTCTGATTTAATACGTTGTTTCCGATTTCAAATAATTAAAATAATAAAGTTCTAACAAATATTAAATAATAAATAATAAAATATGTTCATAATTATTGATCTTTTCTTAGGAGCAAAAAGACAGATTTATTATTGTTAGGTTATGCATCGTAATTTTAAATACATTAAAAAAAGTTTAAAACTTGAGTGAAAAGATTATTTTGTGCACTTATGTAAATAGTTTTTAGAAATGCAACTTCATCAAACATTCAGTTCGTAAAAGAATGAAGTGTACCAATGAAATATTCAAACACCAAGATAATTTAATTCATACGTATAGAAACGACTTAAGAGTTCAATCAAACTTTGTAATAACAAAATTTTCATTTTGTTGATGTAAACATGAAATTTCTTTCTAGAATTGTCCTCTGATAAAACAAGGAGAGAAAATAATAATTCAAATTTTGAATGAAACTTTTAACTGAAACACAACCGTTATAAAAACATACAATATAAGAAAGTAACATTCAATTACATTTATATCGTAGTCAAAGAGGTATACAGGTATTATCGAATTTTTTTTTTTAATTAAAAGCATTTTAGGTAAATATATAAGACTGAAAAAAGTACTTACGTTTGAGAGACCTTTGAAAGTATAATAAACTGTGTTCTAAAGATGCATGATTTTTTTTTCGAAGTCTAACTGTTTAGTGCTCTAGATTTGGATGTTTGCTTTCACCTCACCTGCTCCGTATTTGATTTCTAAGACCATGAAAGCGTTTCAAACAAACTCTCTATTCCTGGAGGACTCTTGAGGGACTTGGGTTCATGTTTGTATGGTACATAGTCAAACAGGGAAACTTTCAAGGGAACATTATATAAAAGTTTCCAAAGAAAAATAACCAAACAAGTACGATATACATATTTTATCCATCCTTCACTTCAGGTATGGTTTAATAATTTCTTTTAACATCTACTTATGTATAAATTCGGTGTGTGATATAGAATATTATTTAATTTTCACTCAAACACACTACTTTTCTGCATGTTGCAAAGAATACAAATAAACTATTAAAACTTTCATTTGGATATACATAAAATGATTATCAGTTACATTAAACGAAAAGTTAAACTATCGTGAATTTGAAATTTGTATTCATAATTTAAATTTCTTAAGTGTCTATGCCCTCTTGAAAGTATTAAATGGATAATTTTGCAGTCAGTTATAATTGACATAATTTTCATTTTTGCCTGTATATCTCACGAATGTGTACATCTTACATAAAATTATTGAATCAACACTCCCGGAGTTATACAGTTACGTGAACTGCGTATATAACCACTAATATAACACGAGGACTTTTTATTTGAATATACCTTTATCCTCGAGAAAAAAATTCACTTCTCAAAATCATTTTCTTGGTATTAACAATATCTCATATCGAGTATAGCAATTGATTTTTGGTTAGAAATTATCATAGTTTGTCCTATAATCAGTTATCAGCAAACGTGTCCATAAATAATGAATACATCGTTAAGTAGAGTGAAATGAAATTTGTTTGTTCCGTGGTGTAAGCAGTGTAATTAATACTTTGAGCAGAAAAGGATGCAGAGGAACTGAATACAAATAAATCGGAGATTTAATATTTTCCGTTTTGTTTTTAAATATGTTCTTTACAGACATTGACCGGATACTTTTAGGTGTCTTCTTTACTAAGTTAGAGTATAAATTAAAAAAAAAAAAAAACGTTTTAGCAAACCTTTTCATAACTATTCGATTCTCGTTACGAAAATAGCTACACCGATGTGAATTGTGGTTAGCTAATTTTAAATAAATTTTAAACGCACATGATAATATTGAAAACCCTTTCCGAATATTAATCCTTGACAGAGGCGACCGATTATTTTCGTGATCCACTATATACAGCTTTAAGCAATGCAGCTTCTACAAACGCGAATATCGTTAAGCCAATTAAGAGTAGCATTGAAGGATTAAAAACCCAACAGTTTAATTCATAATAATTAAAGCTGTTTGTTAAATGTACAACCGAGATTTGTATCCACTAATTTTTGTCCTCATAAAAATCCAGTACCAAGATTATTCCTCGAAATATCCTCTGGTAAAATAAGATGTGTACTCGAAAATAAAAAAATTATATATTTCCATTGAGACGAGTTAAAAATCGTACGTTATGAAAAGTGATATTCAAATATACAACAGCAGATAAGAGATGTATTATAGAATTTTTTACAAAAACATAAAGCATTTTAAGCAAATACCATTGAGAAAAGTGCTTACGTTTGAGAGAGAAGTTTAGTATTTGTAAACTTATGAAGGCTATTCTAACATTGTAAATACCGTTGTGCAACGAACTCACACCCAATCATATATTCTATTGTAATGCAGTAGTAGTTACTCTCTCTTCTAACCATCAGTTACAATCGCGAAAAACAACCTAATCAGCGATAGTATAATCGGTATTTTCCAAAGCTGTGCAAAATGCATAAGATGATATTGAACTCAAAAAGGGACACAACGACAAAACCTCGCAGGAGTGGGGCAATTCTAGTGGGCAGACTCTTCTGGGATGTGCGTTCTGGTTTGTGTATAATATGATCAGAGAAAACTTTAAGAACAATAGCGGAAAAAAATCACAAAGAAAAATACTCAAACATGTACGACATGTATATACTATTTAGTCATGTTTCACTTGAAGTATGACTTAATTATTCTATCAAGATCACGTTAGGCGAAAATGGAAATTTAGGCAACAATGTAAAATTTTTCTAGTTTCGTTTTTGCATGTTATGAGAAGTGGGTTCATGTTAATTTCTCGAAAATATAACTGAGGGTAGTTAGGAATTCTTTCATAATATTATATTTGACTGCATTCAACCATGGAAATTAATAAAAAACACTAAACTCAAAAACATTGCAAGGAGAGTTAGTTGCGATTTTAGTATAAAAGTACAGATTCAGTCTACGTTTATAACGATGGCAACGGCATCGGCGCTTTTTTTTGGGGGGAAGGGGACGCTTCTAATAGCGAGTTACGGCAGGTTAAGACAACCCGTCTATATTGCGGTTTTATGACAACCTCGGCAAAGAGAAATTTTAAATTTTCATTTAGAATTTTCTAGAAAGTTCTATCAAAATCCGTTAAACTTTCGTTTGATTTCTTTGGTTCATTTCAAATAGTTCTTTCCTTGTCAACTTTACATGCTAGCCAAAAAAAGCGCCAAGGCCGTTGCCACTGCTATAAATGCAGACCAAACCTGTATCGAAAGATGATCACTAAACATGCAACATGTTCAAATTTTAAGTTGTACCGTGGATTGAATTTACACATTGGAACCGTCCATCGCAAACTGAAAAATGCTGATTAAAATGGTTACCATGGAATCTCAAACGTGGAGATCTTTAGTACTGAATTGAAGTCATTCATATTTTACACCAGCGAAAGGAATATTGTACAAAAGAAGCCCACATTATAGTTATGTTCATTCAATGAATGCGCCACTGAGAAATACAGACGATACACTTTAATGATCCGAGTGCATATCATCGATTGAGGTACTTACGAATTTATTATAAGTTCAAAGAATCAATATGAAGTTAGTGATACTTGCAAAAGGGAAACTTGTAAAGTTTTAGAGGTAAATTAAAAAAAAAATTTGTATTCTTGACGATGCGAGTGACAATGTCCTGACTTTGCTTCCGGACATAGGTTAAAGAATAAGTATATTATTTTAATTTTCTCACGAAAGCATTACAAAAATAAGTACAAAACTGTGAAATCCATTGCAAATACATCTTTAATTAGAGTAGGACGAAATGGGTTCCAGAACCACATGGTGCAAACAACACTATTATGACTTAAAGTAATTTAAATTGGGGGGGAGAATGAGTGCAACTAAATCTTATATGTTTGACCAAATATGTTTGTGTGTCTCATTTAATATGTTGTTTTAGGTTTTAATTAATTAAAATAATAAAGTTTTAACAAATATTAGACAGTTAAATAATGAAATCTAATAACTATTGAATTGCTTTCACAGAAACAAAAGAACAGATATATTGTTTTTATGGTACAGCTACACTCTACGTTTATGAGCGGTGGCAACGGTCTTGGCGAGTTTTTTGGCGCACTTCTAGTAGCGAGTTACGGTAGATTAAGGCAACCCATCTGTCTTTACTTTTAGTGTGGTTTTCATGGCAACCTCGGCAAACGGTAACTTTCAATTTTCATTTTGATTATTCTAGAAAGTTCTTCCAAACTCTGTTTTAAATCGTTTGATTTCATTGGTTCGTTTTAAATTTTTTTTATTTGCTTCCATTAGTTATTTTGATTTTAAAATATCCTTTGATTGCATTGGTCCTTTAAAATTTTTTTTCTTTGATACTATTGGTTTATTTATTTGTATTTCTACAGCTGTGGAATTTTTATTTCATAATAATTTTTTTTTCACGGCTGAGTTCTGACATGTATTGTTTTTTGCCGTTTGTGGAATATTCTTGTTTCGTAATTTTTATCCTCGGAACAGTTCTGATGTATCAGGTTGTATTATTTCTTGCTTTTTCTTTTCTTTTAAAAATATTTTTCTTTTCGGATGGTATGTAGTATCCGATACGTTACAACTTTCGAGCGATGTATTGCCAATTGTGGTAACCTTCCCGTTTTTCTTAGTTTTAAGGCAACCCTAGATATTTTCTCCTGACGATAATAAACGGGTCTCATGATTGGTTAAGGAAGAAAATACGCTTTTCCACTTTTATTTTTAATGTAGAACGGAATTAAAATTTAGACAGTCTTTGAAATTGTTGGGTGCATATGAATTTTGCTCTTGATTTATAAAATCGACTTGTTTTATTAATTTTCAAAATTTTTAGGATGAGTTTGGAAAGCAGATTGTAAGTTACAATTTTTTAAATTTGTCACTTTATTTAAATTTCAATTAAAATTTCGAAAAAAAATTTGGATTAAATTTGATTTTTGAAATTGCAGATTGGAATTTAGAATTTTTTTCCCCTTTTGGTTGCTCATTTCCCCTTAGTTGATTTGATATAGCAGTGGATAGTGTTATTGAACGTTAGAAAATGTTTTTTTTTTTTGCAAACTTGTAGTAGCTTGATTGGGAAGAAGGTGAAATGTCTTTCATGTGAGAATGATATGATTTTAACATTGAGAAAGGATGCTGGTGATAGGTAGGAGTGGAAATGTAGAAAGATAGGACAAAAATTTGGCAAAAGAAAGTATAACAGGAGTAAGAAATTGGAGGGTAAATGGGTGTTTGGAGGACTTGAACGAGGGACGGATAAATGTTTTATGGTTGAGGTGAAAAATAGGAACCAGAAAGTTTTGGCTGAGGTAATTCAGAGCTGAATTTTGCAAGGAACTACAAAAATTTCTGACTATTGGAAGTCATATGCTGGTATCAATACCCGAAGGACAAAGAGTTCAAGGGTTATCGATTCGAGCATATAACTGTTAACCATTGTCAGAATTTCAAGGACCCGGCTATGAAGGTAAGTTTGATTTTTGTTTAGCTTTTGGTTATATTACAAACACTGGACTATGCTTGGGTGGGCACCCAATACGGTGACTTATACTCATGGAAGCCAACGGTGAAAGGTCCTCGCCGGCCCCGGAGGGGCGGCGAGGTAGCCGGCAGGCGGGGATCGCGCGTTATACGCTGTGACTTATCTACAAACAAATTTCTCCCGGTATACTGGTTTAAACGCATTGAAACCTTAAGCGCAATACGCTTTGACTTCTCTAAAAAACAATTTCCTCTTGTAAAGTCGTTATAATAAAAATATTTGTCTTGCTTTTCCATATATGGCTCTATAACCTGGAATATCCCCATTGAGTTGCTCACATAATGCTTATTGCTAGAAAAATTGTAAAAAAATATTTTTTCACACTTTAGGATAGCAGAAGAATTTTTAGATTTTTGGTTTCTCATCAAAAACCTTTGTGTGGATTATGATCACAGAAAAGAACTACCTTATTAAAAAAAGATTTCTTGTTTTGAATTTTCTATGCATTGCAAAGTTTCTAATTCAAAATTGATGAAAATCCCGACGTTTTAAAAAAAATCACGTTTTTTTTTTATTATTATTTTTTTTTAATTATAATTTTTTTTTTATTTAATATTATTTTTTTTAAGTGACAAAACTAGGATGAAATTGACGCAAAATTGCGTACATGTTCGGAGAAAACCAGACTGAAATATTAGAAAATTTTCAAGTGAAATTTATATTGCTTTTTTCTTAATTTTTAAACAAATTATTATTATTATTTATGCACTGTATGCAAAGGTTCACGTTGTATATGGCGGCCATCTTGGAATTGCTTACATCGGCCGCCATCTTGATTTGGCGTAAACAATCGCTTTGGCGGCCTAACGTTGCGGATGCTACCACTCCACCTTCTTTTCAAACAGCCTACTGTATTTAGTGTAATTGATAAGTTTCAGGGTATTCTTACCCAACATTCACAGCTTTGTTTTTCTGCTGGTTCACAAATGTGTTTAAGCTTACTACTTTTTGCGAAAGTTTTAAAAAATATATACTTTTTGAAACGTTCTCAAATAATGTGTTTTCAAACTTTCATTTTCCGTTGTAAAAAGAAAAATATTTTTGAAAGAAAAATTTTGTTTTGAAATAATTCTTACTTTGGCGTCCTTAGAAGTTCGCCATAAAAATCGCCAAGGCCGTTGCCACCACTCATAAACGTAGACTGTAGCTGTACAGTTTTTATATTATGCATCGTAATTTTAAATACATTAAAAAAAAGTTAAAAACGAGGTATTATTTTTGTGCCACACTGTATATAGCTTTTAGAAATGCAACTTCAATAAAACATGCTTAACGTTAAAAGTACCACATAAATATTCAAACACTAAGAGTTAACTTCATAAGGATCGGTGGAGTGGTCGTTCACGGTAAGAAGGCGATTTGTCGCCAAACATGGTAACCTTCACCTTTTGCGGATTTTTTTCACATCTGCCGTTTTTGTTATGGTAACCCTATCTGCTGTTACGGAATTCGACCGCCATCTTGATTTGGCGACAAAAATTAGTTGGCGACAAACGTCTTACCGTGAACGACCACTCCACCAAAATTTGTTCTCGACAAGAAAAGGAAATTAAAAGTTTGTTTGAAACTTTTAACTGAAACAACAACCGTTATAAATCCGTACTGTATGAAACAGTAACATTCAATTACATTTTTTCGCGGTCGAAAAGGTATATTATCGAATTGGTTTTTATTAATTAAAAGCATTTTAGTTCAGTATTAGATTGAAAAAAGTACTTACGTTTGAGATCGACTATTGAAAGTATAATAAACTGTGTTCTAAAGATGCATGTTTATTTTTTCCGAAGTTTAATTGTTTAGTGCTCTAGGTTTGGAGGTTTGCTTTCACCTCACCTGCTCCGTATAAGTCCATGAAAGCATCCTTTCTAAGTCCATGAAAGCATTTCGAAACCTACACTCGAAGGAGTGAGGGTTATTCCTGGAGGACTCTTAAGAGACTTGGGTTGAGGATATTACTTAGTCAAATGTAATATACTTATACGTTTCAGTCTTTTTTGTTTCAGATGTGTTTTTTTTGTAGAAGTTGACCGAATACGTTTGTGGGTCTGATTTAAAAAGGTTACGTGTTTCAGATTTCACATAATTTTTGTAAATCTTTAAATAATTATTGGATATTTTTTCACAGAGGCAAAAGGATATTAATGTTAGATTTTGCATCATAATTTCATTACACAAAAATAGTTAAAAACTTGAAGCAAGATTACTTTTGTGCCCTACTATATACAGCATGAATGGTGAAACGCGGCACTTTGTTGAAAATGTAATACTTTTTTTTTCATCATTTCAGAACTTCTTTTAGGAATCTTGTTAAATCGACAAAGAAAGTGAAGCTTTCAAGTCGTACGTAGTCGCTTCAAAAGTAGATCTTCGGTTGCATAAACAGTCGAAGTGCAGTGTGGAGTGTGTTGACTCTCGTTTTGAATCGCGTAATATACACCATCGTGTGCGCGTCTTTTTTGAATCGCGAAGATGACAAAGCAAACGAAGATAGTTTTTCGTTTTCTTGGTATATTTTGCTCGTACCAACCGTCCATATGGACAATATTTATTGGATTCGATTGGACGCCGTAGGCGGACACTGTTTCACCTGTGCAGCTTTCAGCTGTATAGTTCGTTTTAAGGAGGATATTCGGGAATAAGGGATAGTCGAGCAATTCATGTAAAACATTTAAGTACACAGAAAGAGAAAAGGCAAGTGAAGGGCAAAACACGTAAGCATAAAAATATATAATGACTAAAAAAAAGATGACATAATTTGGAAATTGACAAAAAACAAAATGAAGAAAAAATTTATACAAAAACAAAAACCATATGTAAAAAAACTTGAAGTAGTATTCAGATGGAAAAAAAATAATGAAAATTCTAAAAACCAAACGATTTAAGACAACCCAAAAAGACGTGTACTAGTTTTGAAAGAAAAGGAAAGTTATTTTGTGAACTTTCGACTTCTCAGCTCTCACAGATGTCAACAATTTTGGAGCATTTTGCTTGTCATTGGTTCAGGAACAATGTATTAATATAACTTAATAATTTGAACCTAGGCCACTTTAAACTGCTTGTTTGGTGAGGAATGCCATATGCTAAAAGTTATGGGCTTCTCGAGTAAGTGTGTTTGTTCCTTTCCCTCAAAGCCAACGTGAATTTTAACCCCATATGTGAAATTGGGGTATTTCAGTGGCTTTGAGCAGTTTTTGTTGACTTTCTTTACGATCTGGTTGTGGGAAAAGAGATTATCAAGAGAGCGGCGATACTGGATGCACAGTATGTTATGATGTTGGCTCCTATTCTCTCTGAAACAGAATAGTAGACTGCTTCCTTAAGAGCAAGCAGTTCAGTTTAGTATGCAGAGTTGCAAGGATATAGGGTACTGGCCCAACTATGATAAATTGCGGAATCCTCAAATAAGTACAGAAGAATTTCCCAAAGAAACTTGGAAGAAGTGGTTAATGTTTTGTATCCAGATAATACAAAACAGCACAAATTGATCGCACAGGTTCCTATGTCACGGTGTACAACTGAACGTTGTATTGGTGCAATTAGTAGGAATGTTGAAAATAGTTTTAATTGTGACTCAAAAAATTGTGCAGCATTGAGTTAAGCTCTCGACGAGTCTACAGATATACAGGATGTTCGATAATAGTTCGTTTTGGTCCGCTATGTATTTTCAGACGTAAATGTGAAGGTTTGTTGGTTTGTGGAGTTTTTATTGCTTAAGGACCATATAAATTTATAAAAGAAAAGGGGAAATTAACCAGAATTAGAAAATGAATCTTGTTTATTTTCTCTTAATGTTCCTTATAGACATGCTAAAACATTTGCAAACGCTTAATTTGGCTTTACAAGGAAAAGAAAAAAAAATGTTATTGATTTGTCACAAACTGTATTCAGTTTTGAAGCTAAAACTTCAACTTTTTGTGTACCATATTTGGAACAAATATTTCATCATTTTCCACCGTGGAGTGGTCGTTCACGATAAGACGTTTGTCGCCATATCAAGATGGCGGCCGAATTCCGTAACAGTAGATAGGGTTGCCATAACAAAAACGGCAGATGTGAAGATTTGGTGACAAATCGCCTTCTTACTGTGAACGTCCACTCCACCAAAGTGGCTAATGAGTTTATAGAGATGAAAGAAGATCAGGCATTGCAAATGCAGCACAAATCTACTTCTATAATTGAATTTTGAAACTCGTGCCAGAATCAAAATACCTACACTTAACGAAAGCTGCTTTTCATCTAATTTCCAGTTTTGATATAACTGTGAATCTAAGACTTACGACTGCACAATGAAGTTCGTGAAGTCGAAATAACGTTCACAGTTGAACAAACATCTAACAGAATTGCTGCGGACGGCTTTAACAAATTTTAAGCCAAATTTCAAAGATTTGATCAAAGGTTTTAGTTAAATGTTATTCTTTTTATTGATACATTTTTACTATATTTTATTTTATTGTCAAAATTTTGGGTGGAGTGGTCGTTCACGGTAAGACGTTTGTCGCCAACTAATTTATGTCGCCAAATCAAGATGGCGGCTGAATTCCGTAACAGCAGAGAGGGTTGCCATAACAAAAACGGCAGATGTGAAAAAAGGTGAAGGTTACCATATTTGGCGACAAATCGCCTTCTTACCGTGAACGACCACTCCACCAAATTTTGAAACAATTATTTTGTATTTTTTTCTCTTTTAATTACATTTTCTTATACGCATACTTTACACATCACTTAAGACTTGTGTAGAACATGTAACCATATAAGCTAAAATAAATTAAATTTGTGTGTTTAATGCTGTGTAACTATGGTGTGGCTTTTATAATATATGAAAAACAGGAAAAACAAAAATCTCATTGACCTCATACGTGCTCTTAGTATATAACAACTTTTAGAAACGTAAATTCAACAAACATGCATAACGTTAAATGAATGGGGAGTGCCACTGAAATATTCAAACTCTAAGAGAGTTTACGTCATAAGTATTGAAACTACTTAAGGGTTCAAACAAACTTTGCAATGACTCAATTTTCTGTTTGTAGTTATAAGAATGAAATTTTTTTAGCTGTATTGTCCTTTGACAAAACAAGGAAATATTTTTTAAATTATATAATTTTGATTAATTTTTTTAACTTAAGCTGCCGGTATAAAACCGTACACTATGAAAAAGTAACATTCAATTACACTTATATGCCGATTATCAATATTACCGAATAGGTTTTTTTTAATTAAAAGCAATTTAAGCAAATAAGATTGATTCAAGTACTTACATTTGAAAGAGACGTATGCGATAATTAAAAACTATGTTCTAAAGATGCATAATTAAAATTTAACGAAGTCTAACTGTTTAATGCTCTAGATATGGAGGTTTGTTTTCACCTCACCTGTTCTGTGTTTGATTTCAAAGTCCATGAATTTGTTTAAAAACTTCCGCTCGAAGGATTCATGGCTCTTCCTCGATGACTCTCAAGGGTTCAGGTATGTATATTACAGTCAAACGGAGAAACTTTATAGGAAACATGACATAAAAATTTACAAAGAAAAATAACCAAACCAATATAAATTGCATAGTGGATCCATCATTGACTTCAGCTTAATTATTTCTATTAACCTCTACTGTTAAAGTTGTTTGAACCGAAGCAGAAGAGGACTGCATACAGCTTCTTTTTCTCCTCATTTTCAATGGCGAAAACATCCCACATAAATCAATCCATATGTAAATTTAACTCATAATAAAGCAGTAAAAGCTCACACAGAAAGCTTGAAAGAAGAATGACAGAGATAAATATTTCCGTAAAGGAGTATTTTTTTAATGAAAAAACGGACCAGACGTATTGACAGTATCTGACGCAATGCAACTCGAGATCAGATTCGAAATTCACAATTTTACACAATTTACTGCATGAAATGAAGAGATGGGGTTAAAAGCGACTGTCATATCACCCACTTAATGAGGAAATAATTGCAACCACGAATTCTCGCTGTCACCCCTGTCCCTTGAAGACTGAGCAAACTTCTGATCCAATTTCGAGGAGACTAACGTAGCAACGTCGTCCAATTTATCTCTGAAGGATCAAATAATGATTTCGATTCATGCCACCGCGTCAGGGGTTACCAACATCTAAGACAGTGAAACTAAACATGTGAAACCAACGAACAAGGACATCCCAAAAATCAACAGTCTGCAGCTCACTATGGATGGAATCTGAAAGGAGCTAGACGAACTGAAATACCTGCTCATGGAGAAGAACAATCACGTAGCTTGCTTACAAGAAAGAAAACTCAACAAAAAGTTGCGTAACCTAACATCAAAGGATAAATTAATACTCAGAACAAAAGGATAACATAACACTCAGAATAAATAGAGAATTCACCACCAGGTCGACAGGCCATACGTATAGACTACAGAAGTTCAATTAAAAGATATCCACATGTCCACGATAGTTGATCTACGGAAATCCACGCCATCAAAGTCTACTTTCCAAGTCATTCTGACTACATTTCACTAATGTGTATCATTCCGACAACTCCAATATTTACGCAGATCTGTTTAAAAAACTCAGTGAATTTCCAACCGATTCGACTCTACAGCTCAGAGACCTTCATACAAAAAGCCCAACTTGGGGCTTTCTCGTACTTGGCAACAAAGGTCTGCGAACTTTCGGTGTAGAATCGGCTATTGACATCACAGCCATAAACTTCATTTCTGCACCATTAGTGCATTGAAAAATCTTGAGAAATGATATCAGTGATCATAATCCCATCATTTCAACTGTCCACTCAAAACCATACGTGTACAAAAAAAATCAAAAGGCAACGGAATTTCGGGAAGGCGAACTGAATCAACAAGACTTAAATTTCAGAAGATTTATGTCATAAAAGACACGTCTCTGGAAATCTAAATAGCAAGTATTTACATCGAATGTCAACACAGCTCCAAAAGTATCAATACTTAGAAGCAAGCGGAAAAACGAATGAATACCGTATTGGAAAGCCCTCGAGCCCATGATTAAAGAAAGAGATAACATCAACGAAAAGAATTTATGATCAACGAAACGGATGAAGTTAGGGAAAATGGGAAGATTTGGCAGTAATTTAGACCCGGACTGGACACTGGGCTAACACTAAACATCATCAGGATTCTGGTAAACACCTTAGAAACAACTGAGCTGCAAACCTCAAACATGTCTATAAACAGGAGAAAGAGACGAGCTCTGACAGAGAACATTATACAAATACTTCCAAACTGCGTTTTACAAAAGTAAAATCTACAAACTTACGAATAGATACCTGAAACAAGCCAGAGTATACCAGCATAAAAATATATTCTACGAAGATTTTACGATAAGTTAACCAATTTTATTAATGGAAAAAAAACAGCACTCAACAAGTCTCCAGGGAAAGATTTAATTTTGGTCATGTGTCAAAAATGCCAAAGAACAATTATTAAGCATTCTTAATACCTCATGGCACATAATTAAACTCACAAACTTTCAGAATTGCTCCCATTCTGAAAGCTGATAAAAAAAGCACGAGAAAGCTACAGGCCAAACCAGCATACTATGTAAACGGAACGCGTTCTACATGCCAGGCTCATGTCCTCGCTCACAAACGACGTAAAAATCAACATCTATCCAACTGCTTACAGAAGTCATCCTTGAACAGTAGATTAATTACTTTACTTTTGTCCCTCTGCTATTGATTCCTTTCGAAAAAGGATTAACAAAAAGACAATTGTTATTTTCATTGATATGACTTCCGCCTTTAATCGATGTGGAAACAGAAACCATTAAAATACATTTATGACTTGGGTATCAGACATAACGTCTTCATATGGATCACAGACTTCAAGAAAGGATGATTGGTAGGAATGAATGAACAATGTCAAAAGTACAGCAGACAAACTGAGCTGGTGTTCCTCGAAGTTTAGTTCTTAGTCCTTTCTTTTTACTAATTATATATCAATGACGTCCATTCTCATCTCACAGCCGATACAAAGTTATCTGTTGTGCAGATGGCCATTGGCACTCCAGCGAAAACTTTCAGGAATCAGAAATAAATTTAAATAAGTCGACGAAAGGATTGGACAAAAAGGGATCTAAAACTTGGTATTGATGAACAATACTTCAGCTGAAATGATCATAAACGCAACATGTTTGGGCGTTATGCTTGAAGCAGAATAGCTTATCAATCAGCATATAAACAAAATCTCCAACAAGACTCTTGAAAAACTGAATGTAATGAAAGGACTTTGTGGTATAAGATGGGGAGACAGATCCAAAACTCTCAAGACCACCTGTTCTCATTCTAATAAGACCAATAATGAAATATGCTGCACCTGTTTGAAAAATGATTGCGACTCATTGAAGGGAAAACCTGATAGGATTAAAGGAAAAGTTGCACAAATCGATATTGGTGTAATCTCCACAAATAACACCCAAACTTAATAAGAGGCTGGAATTGAACCTGCTTGAAGACGGAAGAAAATTGTGTTGTGTCTACAGTCACCAGTAGCATCAAAAGCTATCAAATAGAACTCATCTCTCAAAATGCATTTGAAAACTGGGTGCAAACCTACCGACTTAACAAATAATAAATCCTCAATATGATCAGGAAATCAAGGAAGAAATATATCTGAACATCAAGATGTCAACTCACACGAAGAACCTTTGTTTTTCTACACCACTAACCTTTAACGTTGCCATAAATATACATCTCACAAATCTCTGCACAAAGTCTCATTTCTTAAATTTATGGGAAAATGATTAAAAACCATTAACGCTTATCACCTTATAAACGCATCATAGCCTACACTGACAAGTCATCAAACTCTAATACTATGATGGCTTCTGCTTCATCCTGGTGGTGAGAAATTACAAATAAAACTTGGAACAGGAAAAATATCCTCCGATTTCACCAGTGAACTCATAGTTATTTGAAACTTTTTTTAAATCTCTCATCTGCACAGCAAACTGGGGAAATTTCTAATTATCTTTTGCGATTTCAGATCTGTCTTAGATGCAATGTTAAATGGTAACTCAAAATGTGCCCAAGATATTCATTCAATTCTGCATTAGCATAAAAACTAAAACTCACAAAAAATTTAATGAAACAACAATTTGAGGCAACGGCAGATCTAACGTGCACCAGCTCCCGAGTTCACAACGGTTATTGAGTGTACCTAGTTTTGAACTCGCAACCCTCCGGTTGCTAATCTGTTGCACTTCTAACTGGGTAAGGATAATAAGAATTTGACGTGGTATTAGGTTTCTAGATCATTCCATATTTTGGTTGAAAAAATAGATTAGCTGTGAAACAATATGAAAGTACAGGAAGGGCAATTTAAGAATATACGCCTGAAATTCACTTTGAACAACGATGCAAATTCATAAATCTAATTTAAACCTTTTTTTTCGTGTATATGAGACGGAAGAACCCTACTATCCTTTTTAGGGTATCTTAGAAATTTTAAAAGTGGTATTCACGTTCAAACACGTTCTGAAAAGTCATGATTTTTTAAGAACAAACAAATCAGATTTTTTAAAATTGAATTTGAAATGATTTTAAATCTTTTGATTTCTCTATATTTGTACTTGACCATGAGACATGCAAATATCAGAGTAGTCTCCAAAGAGCAAAATAGCGTAACATGATGTTTTAAGATAGACTGAAGGATGAATTTTTGAAAGATGGAAACAATTCAAATTATTCAAGGAAGTTTTTGTTTAATTCTTTTATTTGAATTCTACTTCATGACACAAGTGCTTAATACTTTATCATCGAAAGTCATAATTAATAAAATAATTTCATCAATCATATTAATATATGATAAATGGCCACCTCTACCTTTTTTTTTAATAAACTGCCTTTCAAGTGCAAGAACTGTAGAAAGTGTAGAACTATAGAATATATAAAGTGTTAGTATACTATTCCTACTGGATACAAAATCTGTGAAGTGAATGGCTTTCTAGTCATCTATAGAATCATTGAAATGAATTTGCATATCCCCCTGTTTTTCAAAGGAGATGGAATGTTTTCTCAAAGAGGAACCAAACTAATTTTCCACTTTTATTTGAATTTACATAACTACAGGCATCATACTTGATAAACATGTTTTGCTTTCGAAAATACTAACAGCATATATCTATATAAACTGATTTTTGAGTTTCTTCAGGAGGGTTTATGAAATGAGCCACAATGGGAGAAGCCCCCAGTGGTCATTTACAAAATTCTCAAGGCAAATGTTAAACATTGCTTACCCAAATCAGCCTTTTCATTTCGATTGTAGAAGTTTGCGATCATTCGTGGATCGTATTCATAAGTACTTAAAGTAAGCATTAAGTATATTTAGCAACGACTTTAGAAGCTCCCCAAAAAAAATCGCTAAGGCCGTTGCCACCGCTCATTTACGTAGACTGTAGCTGTACCAAAATTTATTTTCATGTACTAATTTAACATTGAAATTAAAGTATCAAAATTCAAACTCAAACGACCGTTGTATAAAAAATCGGTGAAAGATAAATTAAGCAACATTGATTACTATATACGTATGTGTGGATGAAAAATATGCGGAAAAGAAATGTTTTCAAAATAATAAAATATTTCTGTATATTACTTACTGTTTGAAGTCTTATTGACGTTTTTGTTTTTAATTTTACGAGTTGTTTTCTAAAGATGAATTTAATTTTCTCAGTTGTGTTACAGTTTATTCCTCCAACATGACAAATTAGCTTTTACCACACTTATTCCTTTTAATTTAATATCCTAAATTATCTTTTACTGTATGAACATTCTTTATTGGAGTATCTTATATCAGATAGATTCACGTATGCTCATGGTTTAAAAAATGTATGAATTTTTAAAAATAAATTAGTATAATTTTTTTAATTTAAATCAGTTTTACATTTTTAATTGCGTTGCATCTATAAGTTTCTACTTGGATATGACATATTCAAATCTCAGCGTAGTTTATAGATTTCATAGAAAGCATGGATTTCTATTTAAGATTAATCTTTACACTGACAAGCCGAAACATTTTGATCATCCCCACATTTTTCCATGAACTCGTCTGGATGACGTGGAGGGCACGTGATTAAGTGATAATGGTATTAACTGCTGCTGGCGAAGGTAAGTAATCTCTATTGCACTTACTTTGCGAGTGATGAGAAAGGCTGCTGATCTAAGCGAATTTGATCGTAATGGCCCGAAGACTCGGTACGAGTATCAACGAAACTGCACGACTGGTAGGTTGTTCACGATCTGCTGTTGTTAGTATTCATGCAAAGTGGATAAATGACGGTGACACCAGCAATAGAGACCAAGGTGTTGGTCGTGTACGCGTTATCAAAGAAAAATGACGTCGGAGACTGTCCCGCTTGGTAAATCGGCGCGAGACAGTCGCTTAGCTGACGGCCCAATACAATGCAGATCCAAGCGCAAGTGTTTCGGAACACACAGTTCAGCGGAAACTGTTGGATATGTGACTCTACATCAGACGTTTCACTTGTGTGCCAATGTTGACCAAACGTCATCGCTAACTACGCCTACAGTGGGCCCGGGAACATCGAGACTGAACCATGGATAAGTGGAAGTGTTGCCTAGTCAGATGAGTCCCGATTTCTCATTCATCACGTCGATGGTCGTGTCATGGGACGCCGTCTGCCAGTCGAACAGTTGCTCCCCTCTTGCACAGCAGGTCATACACAGGCTGGTAGGGGTGGTGTTTGCTTTGGGGGACGTTCTCATAGGCGACTCTGGGACCCGTAGTTGTGGTTGAACAGACCATGAACGCTGCGAACTATCTGAACATTATTACGGATCATTAGTACCCTTACATGGTATGTCTTCCCAACTGGAAATGAAATCTTCCAGCAGGACAACGACCCATGTCACAAGGCTCGGATTGTGTTGGAGTGGATCGAGGAGCACACTGATGAATTCCACTTAATGTCCTGTCTACCTAACTCGCCGGATAGTAATCTGATAGAGCATTGGCACCATGTTCGAATAACTCGACTTTGCGTGACCGCTGCTTATATAATGGGTACAATCTGTCTCCAGTCATGTACCAATAAACTGTAACATCTATGCCTAGTCGAGTTGCAGCTGGTTTGTAGGCCAAAGGAGGCGGAACGCATTATTGAGTATTTGGTCATAATGTTTTGACTCTTCAGTGTATGTTAGATTAATAAATATAGTACGACAAAATTTTGGAAGATTAAAACAGTTAAAATTATTCTCGGTAGGTAGATAATTAGCGTCATAAGGTCCGAGATCAATCCCGAAGGGAAAGATGCAAGTAATTTGGACACATAGACAGAAGACGAGATAGACCTGGCACCCCAGTGTCCAAACTTCCACACCATACCAACGTGAAAAATTGTTCTTAGAATATTTTAAGTACGTATTTTTTTAAGTAGGTATTGCACTGGAAAAAGACAATGAGCTGTTGGCAACGTTTCGGGATTCATCCCCAATGGAAAGATCCAAGGACAACACCACGTAATATTGAACCCTACGGTCAGATGACGAAGTAACACCTGTGCTGGCACCCCACTCTCTAAATTTCCACACCACGCCAAACATGCCGACATTTGAGGAGTCCACGGCAGATTTAACGTACACCATCCCCCTTTGTATATAACAGTCTTTCGTTGGATTTGAACTCCCAACACTCCAGTTTATAATCCGTTACTCTTCTATCCCGTCAACAACGTTTTAAAAATTTCACACTGTTTTTATTCTTTCATTTGAATTCTACTTGATGATACGAAGCCATAGAATTTTAAGATGGAAAGATGATTCATTTGAAATTTTCATATACACTATCTACCTCTAAGTACACTGCTGGCCACCGTAAATGCAACACCCTGAAGGAAGCATGCAAATAATATGAAATTTACAATATGCATTAGCGGAGGTGAGATATGCGAATGATTAGAATTTCAGCGCAGACGCACATCACGCGCACCTGTGGCGCCATTTCAAAGCGCTATTGAAGGCTTGAAGATTTCGACGATTTCAAGTACGGCAATCGTGTTTTTCTTGTCGGTTTTTTTTTCAAAAAAACGATGAATTATGCCTCGTAGAAAACAGCGATCATCTTTTGATCAAGTATCCGAATTCGCCAAAGGAAGGATAGTGACCTACCAACATTGTGGGTTATCTTTAGTCGTGTTGGACGAAACCAAACAACTGTAATGCGGATATGTGATCGTTGGATGCAGGAGGGCACGACGGACCGACGTGTTCGATCGCATCCACCTCAGTGCACCACTTCACGTGATGACAGGCATATTGTGCGTATGGCAGTGACGTATCGCTCAGCCACATCACGAACCATAGCACAGCACATTCAGTCTGTAGCGCATCATCCAGTGTCTGCGCGTACCATTCCACGCCGTTTACAGCAGAGTGACCTGTCCGCAAGACGTCCATTGCTTCGTCTACCCTTGACGCAGAACCACAGACGTCTCCGTCGCCAATGGTGCGATGAAAGAAGGATGTGGACGGCAGAATGGAATGAGATTGTCTTTACTGACGAGTCATGCTTCTGTCCGCAACACCACGATGGTCGGATTCGAGTCTGGAAACACCGCGGAGAGAGAATGCTGAACAGCTGCGTTATGCACCGCCACACTGGTCCTGCACCGGGTATTATGGTATGGGGCGGTATTGGATATCACTCTCGCACTCCTCTAGTACTCATTACCGGTACTTTAAACAGCCTGCGCTGCATCTCCGAGGTGTTGGAGCCAGTTGTCCTTCCTTACCTTCAGGGCTTGCCCACAGCCATATTTCAACAGGATAATGCGCGACCTCATGTGGCACGCATTGTCCAAGGGTTCTTCGTCAATCGCCAGATTGAATTGCTTCCCTGGCCAGCTCGCTCTCCGGATCTTTCGTCGATAGAAAACATGTGGTACGTGGTTGATCAACAATTGACCCAGATTACATCCCCAGCTGCCACACCAGATCAACTTTGGCAACGTGTGGAATCTGCTTGGTCTGCTCTACCCTAAGAACACATCCAAAGTCTCTTTGAATTAATGTCGTGGCCTGTGGCAGCGGTGATCTCCAACAATGTCGGCTACTCTGGCTACTAATTTTGGCAGGAACCACACTTCACAGAAGTCTATAAATTTAATCATTTGATACTTGGTCAACATGTTATCTACAAAATAAATTTTGTTGTGATATCTCTTGTCTTGGTGTTGCAATTTGGGTTGCCAGCAGTGTATTTGGACACCTTTGATAGAAATGAAAAACAAAATTTATTCATATTCAATAGTTGGTAGAGCCTCCACTATAAGCAATTACACCCTCAACCCTCCGGGCATGCTTGCCACAAGTCCTTGTATGACGGCTAGCGGTATTTTCTTCCTCTTGGATTGGAGAAGACATGCCGGTTCCTTCACCTATTTTGGACGGATGTTGCACCCCTTAATTCGGCGATCCAACTCGTCCCAGAGGTTTTAGATAGGCTTCAGGTCTGGGCTCTGGACAGGGCAGTCTATTCGGTTAATCCCATTGTCACCATATCAATCCGTGGTGGACCTCGCAACATGACAGCTGGCGTTGTCGTCCTGGAAGTAACATGGGTTCAACCCGTAAAACTGCCATAACGTAGGAAGCACACTGTCATCCAAAATAGTGCAGTAGGCCTCGGCGTTCGTTACCATGAATTTTGACCAAGGGCTCCAGTCAATACCAGGGAAAACACAAGTATTCCGACCCAAAGGATTCACGAACCAGGGACTGTTCTTTACCCGCTTTTATTGGCACTACAATTCAACAAATGACGCAGCTTTTCTGTCTCATTAGAATTACCATTGAATAGTCTATTGAATACAGTCGAAAAGTTCGAACGTTATATTGCTAAACTGATCGGTAATTTTTAATTAACGTCGTACTAGATCAACACAACGGGCTATTGGCGACAGTTCGGGATCAATCCCCTAAACGGAAGATCCGAGGATAACACCCCGCAATTGTTAACCACTGTCATATGCCGAGGCAACACCTGACCGGGCACCCCACTCTCCAAACTTCCACTTCAACCTAACGTGAAAACTTTCGGCCACGACGGATTGAAGGTGCAACAGCCGCCTCAATACCATACGCTTACATATAGTGGTTAAGGTGTTAGCCTATAGATCGGAAGGTTCCTGGTTCGAATCTGGGTTCTGGCATGGATGTTCGTAGGAGTATGGTGTAGAGGCGAATGGTACACCTTAAATCTGTCGTGACCGAAAGCCCTTACGTTGGGTTGGCGTGGAGGTTTGGAGAGTAGGGTGTCAGCTCAGGTGTTGCTTCGTCATCCGACCGTGGTTCAAAATTACGAGGTGTTGTCCTTGGATATTTCCCTTAAGGGAACTGATCCCGGACCGTCGTCAATAGCCCGTTGTGTTGCTCTAGTACCACGTTAACTAAAATTAACATTACCATCTAGATTGGAAGGTTCCTGGTTCAAATTCAGGTCCGGGCATGTATGTTTGTAAGCGAATGGTGTAGAGGCGGCTGGTGCACCTAAAATCTGTCGTGGCCGAAAGTCTTCAAGTTGGGTTGGTGTGGAAGTTTGGAGAGTGGGGTGTCAGCTCAGGTGTTGTCTCGTCATCTGACCGTGGTTCAAAATTACGAGGTGTTGTCGTCGGATCTTTCCCTTAAGGCAGTGGTCCCCAACCCCTGGTCCGTGGATCAAATGGTACCGGGCCGCCCAAGGAACATTAAATTATTTCCATTTTATTTACTGTGGTGTATTTCTCTCGGGTTTGTGCGGTTCACTCAAATTAGGAGACGGTAAATCATAACTTTAAATTTGTTCTGTTACTAGAGCTTCAATTATGATTTCTGAATTCTGTATGTCTCTATTTTCCGATTTTGACAAATGTGATAGCTGTTTTCAAGTTGGTAGACAAAGTAGCTGCATTTAAAGCCAAACTAAAGTTGTGGGGAAGGCGAGTGAACAGAGGCATTTTGGACATGTTTCAGACATTAGCGGGGATTTTAGGCGAGACAACCTAAACATTCATTCTCCCAATTGGTGCACAATCATAAGACTTTGCTTTTAAAAGAGTTTGATCGCTACTTCCCAACTACAAAAGACCCACGAACTAGTAAGGAATGGATCCGCAACCCATTTGTCAACAAATCAGGCAAATCTAGCATGTATGTGCAAGAAGATCAACTGCTGGAGATTGCAAATGAAGGCGGCCTTAAAACTACGTTCGAGACAACAACTCTGCCTGCGTTCTGGATTAAAGTCATAGCGGAATACTCTGACATTGCCACCACAGCACTTAAATCCTTATAGCCATTTCCAACAACCTATCTGTGTAAAGCGGGGTTTTCTGCAGTGATAGCAATAAAACAAAACAACGGAATAAACTGGATATAAGCAACACACTTCGGGTGTCATTGTCTCCTATTACCCCCAGATGAAACCGTCTCATTGCAATGAAACAAGCTCAGGGTTCTCATTGATTTACCGTTCTAGTGAGTTAAAATGTTAAATCCCTTTATATTCATTTTTTGGTGTAACTGTATTTTATTTTGAAGGCATATTTAAAGACTATTAAATTAAAATTATTAAATCAAAACAATCTAAAATATAAACACTCAACGTCCCCCCCCCTCAGCGGGCCGCGTTAAAATTATCGAACGATCATCCGGTCCGCGGACCGCCGTATAGCCCGTTGTATTGCTCTAGTACGACGTTAACTAAAATTACCATTACCATTACCATACGCTTACAAACATCCATGCATTGAAACGGATTCAAACTTGGGATCTTCCTATCTAGAGGCGAACAGTATAACCACCTGACCGGCGGGTCGGCGACTTCACTAATAAAAGGGAATTTTTAAATGACGCAGAAAATAGGTGGTAATTTTCGTAAATCTTAATTAACGTCATACTTGAGCAACACAACGTGCTATTGACGACGGTCCGGGATCAATCCCTAAAGGGACAGATACGAGGACAAGACCTCCTTATTTTGAACCACGGTCAGATGACGAAGCTAGACTTGAGCTGGCACCCCACTCTCCAAACGTCCGCACCAACCCAACGTGTGGACTTTCTGCGACGACAGATTTAAGGTGCACCAGCCGCCTCTACACCATACGCTTACAAACATCCATGCCTGGACCCGGAATCGAGCCAGGGACCTTTCGATCTAGATGCTAACACCTTGACCACTAAACTGGTTGGTCGGCTCAGATATTAGAAATCCACCTAGGGTGGACACTGGAATCGAACATGTTTCACAAACTTTTTGCAGACTGTTAACGCCAATGGTAAATGTTCCTTTTGCGGTTTTCGTTTAAAGAATTTTTATGTTATGAGCCATTTTACAATTCTAATATCTACAAATTTTAAGTCATATCAAAAATAAATACAATTTTTGAAACTGTTACGTTAACCGTAATTTTGATGAAACTATACAATTTTACGTTGTTTAGCAATGTAAAGAATTGAAGTGAAATAACTTGGACCATTCTTATATATAAACGTCGGAGTCGATCAATTATGTTTTAAAACTTAGTCCAAGTGTATGAATCGCTGGAGAAATCTCTCGTGTTCTCGCAGTAGATTTTACTAAAGTAGAATCCCTTAAAAAGTTTTATTTTTACTAAACAGACATTTTTTCAATGGAATTTGAATGAAATGAGTAACGAATTGCATCCCGAATCTTCAAAAGGCGTCGATTTCGGTCTTTGTTCTGCAAGAGAGAAGCAAACTCCATCAAAACACAAAGAGATGCCGACATTAATTAAAATTGTAGAACCCAATCCATCGGAGAGAAAGCACAGCTCGAACCCAGGGGATTGTGATCGAAGCCAATCGGAGATTATTTTGGATGACGCGCTGGAACCACCTGTAGCAAGTGGGAGAGTGTCCGACCCCCACATTGGAGAGATTCAAAGAAGGAGCATACCACCTGGGGAAGCGATTGAAGGCCACGGAAAAAGCAAAGTGGCTTGTGAGGTTTCGGTCAGTCATCCCAAGCAAGAATCGGTAAGACCTTCCTATTCATGCAACTTTGTGTAAAACAATACTACTATCAATCATATTTAAATCTGCATAGTCTTGTACACATTGGCGAGAAATGCTTCGCTTGTCCTGAATGTGGAAAATCATTTCGGACGAAAAGAGAATTAAAGAGTCATAGTTCAGTTCACACTGGCCAGAAACCATTGCACTGTCGACAGTGTAGAAAATCATTTACAAGGAAAAGTTACTTGAGGCAGCACAGTCGAGTTCACACTGCCGAAAAACACTTCCCATGTCACAAATGTGGAAAATTATTTGGATGGAAAAGTAACTTGAGGCGGCATAGTTTAGTTCACACTGGCGAGAAACCCTTCCACTGTCCAGTATGTGTAAAATCATTTCGGACGAAAGGAGAATTGACGAGGCATTGTTCAGTTCACACTGGCGAAAAACCTTTCCATTGTCCAGAATGTGTAAAATCCTTTTGGACGAAAGGAGATTTAAAAAATCATAGTTCAGTTCACACTGGCGAGAAACCCTTCCACTGTCCAGAATGTGTAAAATCATTTCGGACGAAAGGAGAATTGACGAGGCATTGTTCAGTTCACACTGGCGAAAAACCTTTCCATTGTCCAGAATGTGTAAAATCCTTTCGGACGAAAGGAGATTTAAAGAATCATAGTTCAGTTCACACTGGCGAGAAACCCTTCCACTGTCCAGAATGTGTAAAATCATTTCGGACGAAAGGAGACTTAAAGAGTCATAGTTTTGTTCACACTGCCGAAAAACCTTTCCGTTGTCCAGAATGTGTAAAATCATTTCAGACGGAAAAATATTTAAAGAAGCATAGGTCAGTTCACACTGGCGTGAAACCCTTCCACTGTCCAGTATGTGTAAAATCATTTCGGACGAAAGGACAATTAAACAGTCATAGTTCAGTTCACACTGCCGAAAAACCTTTCCGTTGCCCAGAATGTGTAAAATCATTTCGGACGGAAAGAAATTTAAAGTGGCATAGTTCAGTTCACACTGACGAGAAACCGTTCGAATGTCCAGTATGTGGAAAATCATTTCCAATAAAAGGACGTTTAAACAAACATATGTTAGTGCATCCTAATTTTACATAGTATTGCGATTTCTGTCACAATATTTTTACAACCCTCTTCGTTAGAGAGACATCTGTATAATGAACACTGAAATGAAATCATTTGCCTACTATCAATTAGAAAAGGCATTGGCAGTTTCATGCATTCACTAACAATTTTAGACTAGTTTGTATTGACAATTACCCATTCTTTGAGGTTTTTAAGGACAAAACGCTTTTCTCATGCCGAATTATTGGAAAAGTAAATTTAAACATTTTGTTAGAATAAAACTCAAAACTTGTTCGACTGAGTTTTAATCGATTTGACACGATTCCAATTCGTGTCAAGTTGTTTTTATTGAAGTTCAATCGTTTAAATTCAATTCTGAAGTTACATGTAGCTTGTTATATTTCTTCTAATATGTGTACGTGGTTTCTTTCTTTTCAATGAGATTTTAATAAAATATTTCTATGTGTATTTATGAACCGTAGGTATTATGCATGCAAATATAGAGTGTCACTCTTTTTGTTTGTATATATGATGGATAATTGAATTTTAATAAATATTTTTTGTTTCAAAATTTGTTTTTATTGCTTCAAACACGAATTGTTTAATTACATTCACAGTACTCTTTTGTGCTTGACATTTATCCCTTAAATTTATTAAATCAAACATCATGACACGAAATAATAATTAATTTATTATTCGATTCTAGATATAATAGGACAATCATCGGAATACCAGATTGCATAAAAAATTACTTTAAGGTACTACTGAATAATGTAAATATTGTCAATGTAAGATGTTTTGACTGTTAAGTGAAAATTAAAATTTTGAATAACTAACATTGAACTTTGATTCTTTTATTGAAATTTACATGCTTACTTTAACAAACGCTGTTTGTTATATACGACTGCTGGTAACCTGTTTTGTAGATTCCTGATGCATCGAATTTGTTTTATTAATCATCAGATGAGTAACACAAATCAAATGATACGACCCATTTCCAGGTCCGGCATTTTGGTATTTAATTTAAAGCCGCACTTTAGCAATACAATGGGTTTTGGAGATGGACCGATATCAAACCTAAAATAAAAAGATTCGACCCAATTCACAGAGAAATTTAATTTACAACATGCTAGTTTTCACTTAAATCAATTTTTTTGGGAACATAATTTAGGAATGGAAGGTATATAGTTATTAGCGTCGCAATCGAGTAACACAGAGGGGCTATTGATGACTGTCCTGAAACAATCCAAAAGGGGTAAGGTAAGTTAATTTTAATTAACATCGTACTAGAGCAACACAACGGGCCATTGACGACGGTCCGGGATCAATCCACTAAGGGAAAGATCCTAGAATAACACCACGTAATTCTTTCCCACGGTCAGATGACGAGGTAACACCCGATCTGTCACCCTACTCTCGAAACTTCCACAAAACGACAACGTCAGGACGGCCTGTTTGTTACCGTATGGTAGGTAATTGGTAATTTTAGTTAACGTCGTACTAGAGCAACACAACGGGCTATTGACGACGGTCCGGGATCAGTCCCTTAAGGGAAAGATCCGAGGACAGCACCTCGTAATTTTGAACCACGGTCAGATGACGAAGCAACACCTGAGCTGGCACCCCACTCTCCAAACTTCCACGCCAACCCAACGTGAGGACTTTCGGCCACGACAGATTTAAGGTGCACCAGCCTCCTCTACACCATACGCTTACAAACATCCATGCCCGGACCCGGATTCGAACCAGGAACCTTTCGATCTAGAGGCTAACACCTTAACCACTATACCGGTTGGTCGGCGCCGTATGGTAGGTATTTTTAATTAACGCTATAAAGGTGTATCACACGGGTGTATTGACTACTTTCTATTATTTTACTTCCAGAGTTTTCCAAATTTTGGAAGTAAACTACATTTTAATATACAGACAAATCTATTTAATGCATAGAAACAGTACCTCTAAAAACACTTTATGTAAAAATGCAAATAAGGTTCACTACATTCCTATGAATGTTGTTTCGTAATTCAATCAAAAGAATGAATGATGTGTTACTATTGATTTTCAGTTCAACAAACTATCGTAATTTACATCAAAAATGAGAATGGAATTGATGAGCATGCGAGAATATAAAAGTTCGTAATTACATGCGAATATATAGAGCACTTTAATGATCGAAAATATTCAAACAAATATTGAACTCGAATTTACTCTGATTAAAGCATTCAAACAAAAGTCTAAAGAAAGTCGTATTTCACTAATAAGAAACTGGAAGAATGTTCCTTGTCTTACAATGTAAAGTCGTAAGGTAAGAGATTCCCGTGTATAAGTGATCGACAGTACAGTTCAAAATTGAACTTCTATAAAATGTCATTTTATGTCGTAATGTTACTTAATGTCGAAGTCAATTTTATAACTAAATGAAACTTGATATGAGTTTTCTGTAGTACGATAACCTTTAATAGGCTTGTTCAAATTATTTTTCCGCGAATATGTTTTTTCATTCACATTGGAACCGATTAACTTATTTGTGGATATGTTTACGTCTTTTTAAATTTAAACTCTGCGAAAATGCTTTGGAACACACTTCACACACATACGGCTTTTCTTTAGTGTGTATACGTTTATGCTGTAGTAAGTGTGACCTATGCGAAAATTTCGCCATGCACACTTCACATTGATCACCTTCTCTCCAGTATGGGTAAGTGTATGTACTCGTAAGCAATAGTTTCTGTTAAAGCTTTTGTTGCAAATTTCACACGTAAACCATTTCTCACCTGTGTGGATGTTTCGATGTCGTAGTAAATTTCCTTTTGTCGCAAAACTTTTCTTGCACACCTCGCACTTGTGATTTCGTTCTCTGCTATGCTCTTTCATGTGCCGATTCAAATTCGATTTATTTCCAAGCAACTTGTCACAAAATTCACACTTGTATGTCTTCACTTGAAAATGGACTTTTTCATGTCGTTTCTTGAATGCTTTTCTTTTAAATCGTTTTCCACAATAGTCGCATGCGTGAACTACTCCCATTGTATTTTCTGTTTGGAGAATCACTTTCGATATTTCAGACATTATTTTCACACACACAAATTAAAATCACAGAAAATACACCTAGTAAATCTAAATTTCTACAAATCAAATGATTTACAGTTTAAAAATATTTTAGAGTTAAAAATTGATTCAGATTGAAATAGCGCTAATTACTTATTCATGTGAGTTGACCAAATTATTCGTAGCCTTTATACGAATTCTACTTAGTTGCTTCACATCAATACTGTTGACATATTTTAAAAAAAATTTCCGTAAACAATTTAAAATTCTAATGTGAGAATGAAGTTTTTAAAATTCGATTAAACAAATTGCGCCAAATCGAATTTACAAAATCGCAATTCAGATAAGAAAAGTCTTTTTCAATTTATATGTCAACTTATCTCATTTCATGGTCACGGTAGCCTGCTTGGAAAAGAAAGGTATTCTCTACCAGTATTGGTATTTTTAATCAAAGTCACACTGGAGCATTACGACGGGCTATTGTCAATGTTCCGGTATGAACCGCCAAACAGAAAGATTCGAAGCCAACACTGGCCGACCAACCGGTATAGTGGTTAAGGTGTTAGCCTCTAGATCGGAAGGTTCCTGGTTCGAATCCGGGTCCGGGCATGGATGTTTGTAAGCGTATGGTGTAGAGGCGGCTGGTGCACCTTAAATCTGTCGTGGCCGAAAGTCCTTACGTTGGGTTGGTGTGGAAGTTTGGAGAGTGGGGTGCCAGCTCAGGTGTTGCTTCGTCATCTGACCGTGGTTCAAAATTACGAGGTGTTGTCCTCGGATCTTTCCCTTAAGGGACTGATCCCGGACCGTCGTCAATAGCCCGTTGTGTTGCTCTAGTACGACGTTAACTAAAATTACCATTACCATTACCATCGAAGCCAACACTACGTAATTTTGAACCACGCTCAGACGACGAGGCAAAACCTGAGCTGCCACGCAAACTGTTTCTATTGAATTGAAATATTACGTTCAGATCGTTTTGTGGCCATAGTAACGATCCATTTTATTCTTCAACAAAAACTGAAATTGAACTAATTATTCAGGTGTCAAATGTCAATAACACGAATTTATACGAGAAATGTTTATTAAGTACTTCATATACTACTTTAGTTTCAACTCGGTAACGATTATATATTTTTTAGTAACACATCCCAGAGTTAAGATATGTATTAAATTCAATAACCCCCAAAGGTATACAAGTAGTTTGAACCAACTTAGAACAGGAGGTAAACAGCGGGCTATTGTCAAAGATCGGGTTTCAACCCCGAAATTATCGTAATTTGAACCACGGTCCGATGACGAGGCCACAGCTGATCTGGTTCCTCACTCTTCTATTACACATCTCATCAACGTGAGGACATGTTAGGTGATTGGTAATTTTTTAGTTAACGTCGTACTAGAGCAACACAATGGGCTAATGACGACGGTCTGGGATCAGTGTCTTAAGGTAAAGAGCCGAGGACAACATCACGTAATTTTGAACCACGGTCAGATAACGAAGCAACACCTGAGCTGGCACCCCACTCACCAAACTTCCACACCAACCCAACGTGAGGACTTACGGCCACGACAGATTTAAGGCTCACCCGCCGCCTCTACACCATACAAATATCCATGCACTGACATGGATTCCAAAGAGAAACCTTCCGTTCTAGAGGCAAACACTTTAAACCGGTTGATCGGCACAGCGGATTAGCAATCGGAAGGTTACGAATTGAATCAAATCTTTCTTTTTGGAGTCGATAGTGGGCTCCTCCTGAATCACATTGGTTGTATTACTCTAGTACGACGTTAACTAAAATTACCATTACCTGAATCACATTGAATATCGAACTAAGAACGGAGATAGTTACTTTAAGTTATATGCTCGTCATCTGACCGCAGTTCAAAATTACGTAGCATTTTCCTCGTATCTTTCACTTAGGGGATTTATCCCGGACAGTCGTCAATAGCCCGTTGTGTTTTTCTACTAGGACGTTAATCAAAGTCTTAATGTCACCTTAACTTATTTGAACTCTATATTTTATTAAGAATTCTCTTTTTTAATCAACGTTTTATATGCGAGTTCTCTGGGTGGAAACATGTTAATAACAAAATTTAGATCACGATAAAATATTTTTCAATTTTAAATTAGGTAATGGTAATTTTTAGTTAACGTCGTACTAGACAACACAACGGGCTATTGACGACTGTCCGTGATCAATCCCTTAATGGAAAGATCCAGTGACAACACCTTGTATTTTTGCACCACGGTCAGATGACGAAGCAGCACCTGAGCTGGCACCCCACTCTCCAAACTTCCACACCAACCCAAAGTGAGGACTTTTAGCCACGATAGATTTAAGGTGCACCAGCTGCCTCTACACCATACGCTTACAAACATCCTTGCACGGAACCTTCCGATCCAGTGGCTAACACCTTAACCACTATATCAACTTTCAAAGGAAAAAAAAGCACAGATTTTTCAAATATTTAACAATTACAAAGTTATACTATTAATATTAAATCTATGCAAAGGCCTCATAAATATTAATAACATAAAACGATTCTGTGAGTTATTACTTCTTATGAGCTGTTTAATTTTTGAAGTTGCCTTGATGGTTGTTGAAGTTGCTAGAAGTTGTCTATACAGGGTGGTCCCGAATTCATGGTACAAACTTTAATGGTAGGTACAGGACATTGTAACAATGATTTATTGTATAGGAATGTATAGTCGCAAGTGACGCGGTGAGGCGTAAACAGGGGAAATAAAAGGAAAGAGAAATGGAGTGATCGGTTGGTATCATTGCCGGTAGAGGGCAGTAGATGTCTAGCCGCTGTTGAACATGATGCATCGCAGTAGGGAAAAGCGCCATTCACAATTGTGCTGCCGTAGACGATGGGTGACTTTACGTATGCAGAAAAAGCAGACATGCATTACATGTACGGCCGTGCAAATGGTAACGGCAGAGCTGCGTTACGAATGTATCGCGCGGAGTATCCTGATCGACGAATGCCGGATCATAGAATTTTTCAACGGTTACATCGTCAACTTTGTGAAACAGGTGCGTTCGACGTCAACAGACATGGCGCTGGTCGAGTAAGAGCTGTACGCACTCCAAGGCTGGAAGAAAGCATCTTGAACATTGTGGCTGATAGACCCGAGTCAAGCACAAGAACTGTTGCGCGTGACGTAGGTGTGAGTCATCAGACTGTATGCAGAGTGTTAAACGAAAATCGCTTACACCCCTTCCATTTTCAGAAAGTACAAGCATTGAATACGGCAGATTATCCTCGCCGCGTGAACTTCTGCCTGTGGGTGATGCAGCAATGTGCGTTTCAGCCGGATTTCGTAGATTATGTGCTATTTACAGATGAAGCGACATTTTCACGCGAGGGTGTCTTTAATGCGCACAATTCCCATGTGTGGGCAACCGATAATCCACATGCAACGCGTCGACATGCGTTTCAACAACGTTTCAGTATTAATGTGTGGGCTGGTATTGTGAACGACTTTTTGATTGGCCCATACTTACTACCCACGCGGCTCACTGGCGGAAGCTATCTTATTTTTCTGAAAGAAGTGTTACCACAACTGCTGCATGATGTTCCGATCGCCATTCGTAACCGCATGTGGTTTCAGCACGATGGGGCGCCAGCACACTTCAGCATTGATGTACGGAATTACCTGAATGCCACGTTTGGTACTCGATGGATTGGGCGTGGTGGACCAGTCCCTTGGTCACCCCGATCTCCCGATTTATCGAGCCTCGATTACTTTTTATGGGGACATCTAAAGCATCTTGTTTATGAGACTCCAGTTGACTCAGATGAGGATCTCGTCGCTCGCTTATCTGTAGCTGCTGCAGGTGTGCGTGAAATACCAGGCATCTTTGAACGTGTACGCCAATCACTCCACCGACGCTGTCAAGCATGTATCGATACTGGTGGACGCAATTTTGAACAATTACTGTAAACATGACACTTGTCAACAACGCTTTCAATAAAATCTTTGTTTTTCCTTTCGGCCGTTATTTCCCCTGTTTTCGCCTCACCGCGTCACTTGCGACTATACATTCCTATACAATAAATCATTGTTACAATGTCCTGTACCTACCATTAAAGTTTGTACCATGAATTCGGGACCACCCTGTATAACAGACCAGAGTTTGTTGTTTTGAAGGGAATAGGATAAACAATCTTACTTCAAGTATGAACTATCCTACAAAGCTCTTAGAATATTACTTTTCAGAACTTTAATTTTAGTTTTAAACTAATATAAGAGCTAAAGTATCATTTGAATTTTTTAAGATTGATAACAAGTACTTTAATGCACATGAAAACAAGTTTTGTTTAATTGAATAACTTGTTCGATGAATTGTTAGAAATTGAAGTTTTCACAAAAAATGTTATTATTGATTTATATAGTCTAACAATAAAATTTACTATAATCACGAATCTAAATATAAACAGGCATGAATATTTCGTGTAATGAAAACAATGTCTGGAAAATTTATTTAGAATACAAAAGATAAACACATTTATGTATTACATGCATTTATTTTAGAAAAAGCATTTTTTAATTATAATTTTTATTAGCAAATATTTAAAACCAAATATGAAATAAGCATTGCTTCCGTCAAGAGAAAAAGCAACACTCTCTGATACTTTTCCTGTTGATTTTCAGTGAAATATTGTTTAATTATTGTTATTTTTAAAATATTTCAAATTTGTCAGTAAGTACATTTGAATACATAACTAAATTCACTTTTGTGCATATTGAAAGCTTAGCCACGTGCATTTTAGCATGGAGTTGAATAACAATATTACAATAACAAATACAAAATTGTGTCCTTTATTATGTTTATATATGTAAAAAAATTTAAAGGTGATATTTTTACAGTATATATGACATTCAGATTGAAATATCCTTACCCATTATCCTGCAAAATTCAATATTTAATGGATGAGCATAAAATTAAAAAATTGGCAAATTATGAACGATTTTTCGTATGTGTATTCTTGAATGTTATATTTAAGGATATTTTTACAGTATATATGACATTCAGATTGAAATATCCTTACCCATTATCCTGCAAAATTCAATATTTAATGGATGAGCATAAAATTAAAAAATTGGCAAATTATGAACGATTTTTCGTATGTGTATTCTTGAATGTAATATTTAAGGAAAATGCTGATTTCAAACATACTATAATCAAATCTGTTAGCCATGTTCTCGTTACAATAGTAATATTCCAGGACTGATAATTAAAACTCTGAAACCGTTTGCCAATTTAGAAATATAGAGAATACAGTTTAAAACTCATATTTAATAAATTATTTTTTTCGAATATAAAAAGTCCCTTCAAGAACAAATGAAAATTAAGCATATTTTGCAGCATGTTTCCGTTTTATATTTCGTTCCAAGTAATCTTTCCTCAAATATGTATTATTGCAACGTTCACACTGGAACGTTTTCCGTTCTTGGGGGGGGGGGATTAACTAAGAGTCTTCAATTTGTCCTTTCGTGTAAATTGTTCCAGGCATACTTCACACCAACAAGGTTGATTTGCAGTATGGGTAAGCATGTCTCCGCATGCTACATTTGTGCGAAAACGTTCTCTTGCACACAGGACACTGGTAAGGTTGCTCTCCAGTGTGAGTAGGTCTATGTCTTTTTAATTTAGACATTACCGGAAAGCTTTTCTGACACATATCGCAATGAAACGTTTTCTTTTCTGTGTGACTCCGTTTATGCATTGCCAAATTCGCAGATTTCTCGAAAATTCTTTTACAGATATCACAAACGAAAGAATTCTCACGTGTGTTGATGATTCTACTTAGTTGTAAATGAAGATTTGTGTGTTCAAGTAAATTTGATTCCTTAGCAAACGACAATTCGCAAATGGGACACAGGAATAAATCTGGAGAGGGGATCCGTAGACGCTGGCTTTGTTGTTTTAAATCTTTCAAACGTATACCAAACTGGTCACATACATCAATATATCGTACTGCATCTTGTGTTCCATAAATCGCATCCGATCGTTTCGACATCCTTTTAGAGTAGCAAAGTTAGGACATACAATTACGAAAAGCAAAAGTTTCTGAAAATAACTCATGAAACTTTACTAAAACTTAAAGCGAGCTCATTTTAAATAGGTTACAGCTGAGGTATTTTATTCAAGTGAAATTCCTCAATCCACAAACACACAGTTGGGTGTGTCGTATAATAGTTCTATGCACTTGCTTCACTTCAATGCATTTATTATAAAATTAAAATGTTTATAAACGTCACTAAAACGGTCTACGCTTACTAATTGGTAGGTAGGTATGTAATTAACAATGTTCTGGAGTACAACTATTGGTTATTGGCAAAGGTACGGAGACAATCCTGAAAAGATGCAAGGGGCTCGTAATTTTTAGTCATGTATTCTTGGAGAATTTCTAAAATAATAGTTTTAATTTCAATATTAGTATAAGAACATTAAGCAATTATGAAATTTGATAACTTTCAGGGGGTAAATGGTGATTTTTTCAGTTACCGTCGTACTAGAGCAACACAACGGGCTAGGTGATACTAAGGGTAACTTCTTAATTATGGTAATTTTTCAATTAATGTAGAACTAGAGCAACACAACGGACTAGTTAATTGTCCGGGATCAAATCCGAAAGGAAAGGTAGGTAGGTATTTTAATTAACGTCGTCCTGGGGCAACCCTTTGGGTTATTGACGACAGTCCGGGATCAATCCCTTAAAGGAAAGATCCGAGGACAACACCACGTCATTTTGAACCACGGTCAGATGACGAGGCAACACTTGAGCTACTACTCCATTCTCTAAACTATCACACCACCCCAAAGTGAGAACTTTCGGCCATGACAGATTTAAGGTGCACCAGCCGCCTATACACCATAGGCTTATAAAATCCATGCCCGAACCTTGATTTGAATCAGGAGTCTTTCGATCTAGAGGCTAACACCTTAACCACTATACCGGTTGTTCGGCCAATTTTCTACGGGCCCACTGCTTAAATAACATCGTACTAGCGCCGAAATGTTACGAGTATGAATCTAACCAAAGACCGTCGAGTACACTGGCGTGAATTAAATATGTGGTGGCCTCAAATGTTCTCACGTTAGCGTAACGAGGAAGTTTGAAGTGTGGTGTTACAGCTAAAGTGTTATCGTCATCTGACCGTGGTTCATATTTATGACCCATTTAATTTGGATCTTTCCCTTCGGGATTGATCAATGCCCGCCATCGATGGACTACTAGCCCGGCGTTGCCCGTGCCCGTGTTGTAAGGTATTTATCTGGTGCAAAATTTTCCGCAGATTTCAAATCAGTTGAAGATATAATCAATTAAAAATTATTTAATTAAAGAAAATAATATTTTTAGGTAACAATCTAAACTGAAATTTTTCGCAGATTTCAAATTCTTTGAAATTTTTACTCTGTCTTTAACCATTTAGGAGATAGAAGAAAGAAGTTTGACTTCCGTTAAAAGATTTATCGTCTGGCTGAGAAATCAATCACACAAAATCAAAGCGGAAACAAAAAAATATAAATATATTTCTCCGCGTTTTGCGGATGAAAAAAACTTGGCATGATTCCAAACCCTGACTGCAAGGTCGCATGAGTAGAAAAAGTCCCCCGCGTTTGAAAAACCGATGGAGAATAAAACTATGATTCGCCGCTACCCAAAATTTGCAAATAATTCGGACTACCTGTGTGCCAAATCTCATTGCTGTAAGTGCCATAGAATCGTCAGAATTTTGCGGCCCCAAACAGACAAACACTTCCTTTTATAATAGTAGAGACTAGCCACATGATATAAGGTATTATTATGGTGAAAAAGTTTCCGCAGATTTCAAATCCGTTGAAATTTGTAATCTATCTTTAACGAATCCGCTTTTACGAAAAAGAACTAAACAATGCCAGTCAAAATGTTTTTTTTTATTTTTTGCTCTCCACAGAAATCGAAGAGAGCAGGAAATGTAACCTGGTTTTTTTTTTTTTTTTTTAACACGAAGGGCACTAAATGCAATCTGTTTATTTTTGGAAAGGGCTTTTATATATATAAAGAAAATCATATTTTTAGGTATGGATGTAAAGTGAAATTTTCCGCAGATTTCAAATTCGCTGAAATTTTTACTCTATCTTTAACGGTCTAGGAGACAGAAAAAGAACTTTTTGACTCCAGTCAAAAAATTCTTTGTTTTTATCGTCTGGCCGGAAAATTATTCCACCGAGCAAAATCAAAACGAAAACAATAAATTTAGAATATGTCATCTCTTATATGCTGTAGCATTTGATAATGATTAAATTTCAATAATTTAATTTAAAAATGTTCTAGATTGAATTTTAAAATTTGCCAAAAAAAAAATTAAAAAAAAATTTGGACTACCTGAGAACTAAATCTCATTGCTGTAACTGCCATAGAATAGTCAAGAATTTTGCGGCAAGAAACAAACACACACTTCCTTTTATAATAGTAGAGATCTACCTACGATTATCTAAGCAAATAAGGAAGGTAATCGTCTTAATGTTGCCCGGAGGAACACAAGGTGTTATTGCTGAGTGCTAGGATCAATCCCAACTGTAGAGATTCGAGAACACCTTATAATTTCATAGATTAGACAGATGAAGAGGTCAACATCTGAGCCGTTGTTCTACTTTGCAAACTTACACCCCCCACGTACATGCTGCAACCAGAGATTTAACGTGCACCAATCCCGACGTACATGACTGTTTAGTTGGATCGAAATTTTATAAGTTAAAGTAAATTGATAGTTCTAGACACTTTTCAAAATACAGTCAACCTATTTAATCTACACTATAGTGTGTAATTATGCTAGTGATGTAATAAAACGGTATAAAAGCTCGTCTAACACATGAAAATTGAAATATCTATTCCATTGCTGTTACCTTAACGAAACCTGAACTCGACATTTACCTTGTTAGATCAGGTGTGACCTTGCACCATAGAAACGCAAGCAACACCCTCTCCTCAATCTGTACTAGAAATCATTTTTCTCCTCCATCACCTTAAGGGGTCCCGACCGATTAAAATTCACTAAAATGTCGATTTTGGAATTTTTGCATTGTATTAATATTTGAACAATTCTGAATAAAATGGTGTCTTGCATGAAGAATTCCGAGTTTTAGAACAATTTATAAAATTAAGATTTTAACGTAACCCACTCCTGTTAGCGGTACTCAAATAGTCAACTTTAACGATCATTTTCTCAGAATCCCATATTTTTGACTTGCCAATACTTTTCTAAACATCTACTTGAGATAAACCTTTAAAACTTTTTACACATATATTTTGAGTACATTCACAAACTTTAACGCAAGTGATAAAATCTACATGCAATATTTGTTTTCTAAAATTTTTTTTAACTGAAAAAATTTGAAATGTTTAGAACACATTGAAAAAATTCTATATTTCTGAATTTTTTGTAAAAAAAAAAAAAAAAAAACTGTGTTTAAATGTTTATAAATGTACTTATAATGCGGTGGATTTAGTTAACATTTTTTGATTGCGTAGTTATAGAAAAAAAGTGTTAATCAATGTAAGCGCATGGTGTAGAGGCGGCTGGTGCACCTTAAATCTGTCGTGGCCGAATGTCCTCACGTTGGGTTGGTGTGGAAGTTTGGAGAGTGGGATGCCAGACTAGGTGTTGCTCCGTCATCTGATCGTGGTTCAAAATTACGAGGTGTTGTCCTCGGATCTTTCCCTTAAGGGATTGACCGCGGACCGTCGTCAATAGCCCGTTGTGTTGCTCTAGTACTACGTTAACTAACATTACCATTACCATTTATGTTCCATTTATTAATGAAAACAAGGTTGTTGAGACCGGAGAAGCGTGTGCGGCGAGCTGCGGCGCCGTGGGAAACTGCAGTACACATTGCACGAAAGTTGGACGTGCGTCGCAGCAGCGGCGCTGGAATCATGTGTGCATTTCTCCATTGGATCTAATGTAACTCAGACCGCACTTGAGTTGCCGCACGTTGAAAAAGCGGATGTATGCACCGGGCCGCGATTTTCCAAACCCTCATAGATACTACAACAGGGGGCGGGGCTAACCGTAACGGCCAATGATCGCGAGCGCTGGATAGGAATCTCCTTCAATACGCTAAAGACAACTGAAATCCTGTCTGATCCTGTTTGCAGTGTAATAAATGAAACATGTTAAATAATATTTCTGTTTGCTTCTTTTCTTTTCAGATTCATGGCTATGGGTGGGTAGAGGTGGGAGCCGAAAATTGTATCCTTTTATTATATAAGTTAATAAGTTAATAATTATATAAGTTAGTGTTTTATGCATGATTTTTGTCAAATCAGAATGGTCCTAAACCAGGGGTGGATACGACACCATCATCCTAAAGCAAAGGGGACGGCAGAGGGGCGGAAAAATATCAGCTGGTAGTGAGTTCAGGAGTGGTTCTTAGATTATTTATGTAAAATCAACGGATGCTTGGAAAAATATAAAAAGGGTTTTAAAAAGTAGGAAAAGTAATTTAGAATCAAAAGGAATTAAATTGGAATTTTTTAAAATTAATTTGGAGGATCTAAAAATTTTTCCACCAGCTGGGTTTGAACTCGGGAAGTCATCCTCCTCTGCCGACGCCAATCTGAAGGTAGGTGACTTCAGCCATTAGGCCATCGTTGCTTTACGAAAACACGCTCTTTAAAAGAAGATATCATTTTATATTTGGTTGATTTCAGTCTCATTGGCCGTTACGGTTAGCCCTGCCCCCTGTTGTAGTATCTGTGAGGGTTTGGAAAAATCGCCACTGGGTCCTAGATGGATGTAGAACATCACGCTTTCTTTGGTTCAAAAATACATATGATGGCTGTTTTATAGAATGTTCCCCAAATGTTTCCTATTAAGAAATTAAAAGCAACCAATCTTTGGGCTCCATCGCAACACGTGTGCATTCGAAATGTAGAATTAAAAAAAAATATTATTTGTAATTAGCCAAAAATCGTCCATCCATATCTACTCGTATGACATCAGGTATACATTCTGTGAGAACGAAATGTTTATTCTAATATAGCCTACATAATTTTAAAGTATGATTACTAAATTTTAAATTACCTTAAATAAAGAAAAAGAAAATTGGGTTATAAATGTGTACAAAGAAATACCTAATGACAAACAAACACCCATTTTTTATAGTATCTACCTCTACTATTTAAGTAATATTTTATTTTAAATCTGTATGTGACATTAGAATGACACATAAAACTTTATTTCATTGGTAACATTAAAAGGATGTTTCGAAATTTCTCATAAGAACAAACCATTGGCAAGTTTCGACAGGTACAGTACTTTGAACGGTTTCTGTGTACAATCGTGACAAATTAAACGCATAAATTAAGTTTTTCTGGTTCCTTAAATGTCTTAACTTCCGAGTCAAGGTAAGTATTCGGTGGCTGAGGTTCTTAACTGCAGATGAGTCGACCCAAAAAAACTTAGGAACCTCAAATGGTCCTATCGTAACCGCAGGGTGAAAATGTAAAGAGTGGGGTGGTTGGACAGGTGTGTAGATATCGTCATCGGATACCGGTTTGTAATTATGAGGTATCCAAGGATCTCTCCCTTCGGGACTGACCCCGGACCTTCGCTTCAAGCCCGTTGTGTTGATCCTCATTGTTAAATTTATTAAAGTAACTAATAAGTGTCCCTAAAGTGGTTTTAAAATATTTTCGTTTTTTCTTTATACTAGAGGCTATTAATTCGTTCAATTATTTGGTTTAATTTAAAAGTGGCCTTCAGATTTATGCATAACAGTTGCGTTTAGATAGCACTGGAGCAACAAGAATGGCTGTTGCGGATAAATTCCGAAGTGGGAGATCTGAAGACTCAGGGGGCATCCAACACTCCCAACTTTCACACATGGACAACACATAAGACATTTGAGATCACGACTTATTGAACGTGCACAAGATCCCTCTTACACGACAGGTTTTCAACGGTTCCGACTCTCCCGTCTATGCTACTTGACTGCCGCGGAATCTAAGAGCAGTTGCGAGTTGTATTTTGTAATATGGCTGTTATTTTACCTCTAGCAGCTGTTAATTAGTGCTGTGTCTTTAATAAATAAAAAAAAAGGAAACGAAAATACTCGTTTCTCATACATCCAGGCACTGCCCATGCCAAGAAAGACGAATAAAAACATGTGTAGTCCTATGTGTTCATCCTATTCCGAACTTTGCATTTTGTGTCCAGCCCGCATCAAAAATAACTTATGCGCCATAAAACCCTCTAGTATGTATGCAATACTAACAGGTAATTCTCGGTAACACGTTTTTATTGTGGTGATGGTTCACGACTTTTAAAGTTTAAATGGAATATTTTAAATCATATTAACTTAACAAATATAATGGTCTTACAATTTACAAAGAATGCAACATGACACGATTTTTTATACTATCCATCGTTACTACTTAAAACTTTTTTAAATTTAATCCCATGTTACCTTATGGGATGTATTAATATTTTTCAAAAATATGCTATTTTGGAAAGTATTGAAAGTTTGGAAGAACTTTTGAAACGATTAAGTGACTACTAGGTATAATTTCTGTGTAAGAACTTTTTTATTCCGCACAAGATTGAAGGTTTTGGAAAATTGTGAGAAAATAACAGCGAGTACCAGTATTTTTTATTTGTGTTCCATTTGCAGTTCAAATTTTTTTTAAAGTTTTTTTTAATGTAGGGGAGAAGGAGTAATTTTTTTTACAATAATATATATATATATATATATATATATATATATATATATATATATATATATATATATATATATACTCACTTAATTTTGTTTTGGTTTATATATGAAAGTATTTGGCAATATAGTTTTTTAATAATCTTTTGTTTCAAAAAAAATGTTTTTGTCCACACTAGCCCCATGACATGGGGCTAGTGTGGACACGTTAGAATACTGATTATACAATGCAATACAACCCATGAAAGTGTGTAAAACCATAATGAAATCAATTTTATAACGTAAACAGTATAATTCGTTATGAAAGTTAATCTTAATAAAGCATATTTAATTGATGTTAAGCCTAATATATTTGTAATTAGGAACTGCACTGTATCAGGTTGAGTAAAACGTTTTCCGCCAAAAATTTTTTTATTTTAAAATGATAAATACGTAAGACAACAGCAAAGCTAATGAGGACGAGGACAGTAATCTCCGTTCAAATCTACAATCGTCTGCTAACATTTTGGCAAATTTTCAATCCCTTCTGCGAAGAACTGTGGGTTGCGCGAGTCCAGAAAGAGAACGACCTCTTTTACGACCTCGTCATTTGAATTGAAGATTGCACCATCAAGATTCAGCTGCAGATGTGAAAACAGATAGAAATCCGAAGGGCCCTGTCTGAGCTGTATGGTGGATGTTGCAGTAAATCCCACTCCAGCTTATATAGTGTCCAGTCGGTCATTGTACTAACATGTGGACGAGCGTTACCTTGCTGAAAGAGAACCACCTTCCTTCTGAACTCGTTTCTTCGTTTTTCGCGAAGGGCATCATGAACTTTAATCAGCATGTTGCTGTATATTGCATTGTTGATAGTCTGCTTCTCAGGTTCTCTTTGTAAATAATTCTGCTACAATCCCACCAGATACAGAGAAGCACCTTTTTGTTAGTTAGGGCTCATCTTGCAACCGAGCCTGCTGATTTCACCTCCTTTACGGCTTGTTTTGTTGTAGTACACCCATGTTTCAACACAGGTCACAATTATGTCCAGAATTTTCTCATTTCTTTGATATCTGAGCAGAGCCAAACAGGCCGCTTTTCTCTTGAGCTTGTCTTCAGCAGTCAATTCGTGAGGCAACCAACCAGCGGTTGACCTTAAACGTTAGATTTATGCGTTTCAGAGCGTTAACTACTGTTTTTTGGAAAACTTCAAGCTCTAACGCAACAGTTAGTGTTGAAACATTTCTGTCTGGATCAATGATTTGCTTTAAGGCGTACGTATACACTAGAAGATTTTTTTTTTAATATTGACTTAAAAAATCCAGTTCTTTTACCACAGGTGATTGGTGTGTTCTTAAAATCATTTTTGTAAAAAAAATCAGATTGTGCAAATAATTAATTGTCTAATTAAGATATAATAGCTAATTAGCATGTTTTTTGTTACGTGATATCTCAAATTCTAATTTGTTCAGAAAGACGATTCCTGTTGGAAATTGTTCGTAACACTATTCTTCATGTTTTGAGCCTCCATAAAGTTTCTAGAAGAAATAGTTTTTTTTTTACAATTTTTTAACCAAAAAAGTGTAAAAAAATCACATTTTTTCAGAAATTTCAACATTTAAAAATCAATTACAAATTTATTTCTTGACTAAATACTCTGATTGAGGCACAAAACATCCACTGTATTATATAGATCATAGTGATATAAAAATAATTATAATTGGTGATTTCATTGTGGAGTTATCACGAAAGGAACCAAGCATCCTATTGCAAAAACACAGTTCTTCAGAAATTGAGTTTAAAGTTTTGGAAACATGTTTTCAAAATGATATTGTAATAAACTTGATAAAAAATATTACCTATCTATAGCTAAAACCCTCCAGAAATGTAAGTTGGTCCTTCTTTTTCAATTTTTTTGTCCTCTTTTCTTTTTTTAGCCCCTCGCAAATACTTCCTTCGCTGTTTCTGCAATGGTGTAGACTGTCGTATACTTTCGCTAATTCTTAATTTATCCTTTTTTTGTATGCCATTAACCATGAAATGTCCAGGACTGATGCCCATCCGCCTCATAATTTCTAATTCGGGCTTAAATCCGCAATTAAAATGCATAACGGCATCAAAAACGGAAAGTTTTAATGAATCGGCACCTGAAAATTTTGTTTTTGGTGACCGCTTCCAGATTAGTGAATGTAAACATTCATTGCTGTTTTGTGTTTGCCCGTGAAGACATTTTTCCAGCATTTCAGGACTTGTAAGTCGTGAGTAGATAGGCTTAACATGTTTTAATAAGTTGAGCGGCAATCCTCCTTTGTGTTTGTATTATTTTTCTTTACCCCTCGCTGCAGCACGCTGATAGGAGCACCAACTGTCAATACCCTTTGGGCACTTAGTGTGTAGAGGGTGATCATCTCTAGCACTCAGATGGTAAAAAGTGCTCCAAATTGCAGTTGACATTTTTTGCACAGATTCAGTGTTATTCCGCAGAGCAAGTCCAAAATAATTCTGCATCGTGTTTATCTTTGCGTCTGTCAGCTTGCCTTTTCCTCCTAGCCCTCTCACTGTCTTCTTCAATTTCCTTAAGGCAGTCTATAGTCTTTTTTGGTAGTGCCCAATACACTCTTTTTTCTTAATCTCCTTTCCAGGATATGGTTCGAGATCACACACTGCAGAATAACTCTTACTATCGCCATCGCCGTAAAAATCCAGATATTCCAGCCCTCTGGTTTGGAACGACCGCTGAAAAATCCGTCCCGCACCGATGGGCTCCATGCTGGTGGACGATCCACTATAGTTTATTGAACACTTGTGCTGAGCTTTCCATAGCTGAAACTGCACCGAAGACTTGTCTACTTTCTTCCACTTGCGGCATCCAATGCAGTCCTTCGACAAAACTTCAACGTCGAGAACTTCTCCTGAATCAATGGAAATGGCTGAAATTACTCCATTTAGCGAGGAGTACCCCCGCTTCTGCCAAGTTCCATCGACAGATACTCCGCATTCTGGGGATCCATTGATTTGGTGAAGACGATGAGCAGCCAGTCGCATCGTTTCACCTGCAAGTGGCTGAACGACTTTAAGCAGTGCTTTTGTGTGCAGGTTGTAGGCAACGGGGTTCGGTGGAGGAGGCATATTCATGACAGTCATGAAATGCCTAGCTTCCCTGTAGCCGCAACCTATCTGCTTCATTGCATACACCATGCGTCGGTTAACTTAAAAAAACTGACCATGTTTTTTTGAAGTTGTACATGCATCAGTGATAAAGTCACAGTTTTGGCATGCGAGATGTAATTCAACGCAACATCCCATTTTCTTTGAAATGTTGCTCTGTAGAAACAACTTTCGTTCAGTACAGTTTGGGCAACTTAACATGTGAAACAAGGCATTGATTGAGTTCAGTTCCACAAAAAAGCATTGTACTTGAGAATCAGTTGCAGCTCCATTATCGACAATCTTACCCAGCTTTATCTTTGAAGCAGACGATTTATTTTGATCGATTTCTGGGTTTTTTTCAGCAGATGTTTCTTTTAAATGTTGGTTTGTGACAAACCTTCTCTTCTTAGAACGACTTTTTCGTGTTTTGGATCCCATTTTAATTCAAAAAATGTCAAAAATGGCGCGTAAAAATCTAGTAAACAGCAGCAGGCAAGAATAGAAATAAACTAAATAAACAGGCTTAAAATATACAGTTACAGTTAAATATTGTTGCCAAACGATATAAATTAAATAATAAAATATTAAAAATCAATAATTATTTTATCAAACATAAAATTTAAAACAAAATTCTTGATAATAGTCATTGTTTACTTCAGGTTTAGAAATCGAAACTAGAATTTTTGGTGACAGTACCTAACGAAAAACCCTGTAACTAGAAAAATATTCAGAATACGTACAAGATCTTGGTATCGTTTGAAAGCTAAGAAGTTGGAGAATATTTTGAAATAATAATAAAAAAATCGACATTCTGGTCGAATTTCGCTATTTCTAGTGTATACATACACCTTAACTGCACACAATGAACTTCAATACGGCTGCCAGAACGTGGTTCCTCTTCAATGACGAAATTTCCAGCTTTAAACTTCTGAAACCAAACTTTGACTGTATCATAAAAAACAATATTGATGCCTTAACTTTCAAACATTTTTTGGTGGCATTCAGTTGCACTGAATTCGTTACGGAACTCCTAGTACATAATCGTTCTGATCTGTTGACATGACAGCTCTATGTTAAACGCTTTTTTAACGCAAAAGATAGTACATTTTTAACAAACAAATGACACAGACGTGTAGTTCTAATTTTCAGCTTTCGAATACAAAAACCCTTTTGTTGAAAAGATAACAACTACAGAAATGACAGCTGTTGGCGCGGAGGTATCTCCACGTGGCGGAAAACTTTTTACTCAATCTTATAATATAGATGTACTTCAAAGACAAATCAGCACAATAAGAAAGATATATTTAAGTTTTATTTAGTAGGACAATGATTTTAATGTAAAAATGGAATTTTGCTTTTATTTTGAAATGTAGTTCGATTAATTAAGATTAATTGTCAACTGAAATGTAGTGAGAATTGTGCTACCGGGAACATCTGCTGATGGTAACTTAGCTACAATTTCATTTATTGAGATTTGTGATATGTCCTCTACATCTGGGAAAAAGAAATATTTACTTTGCTTATGAGAAGATATACTTTGTGTGTAAAAATGATATAGTTCCTCGTAAATAAATTCACCATTTCACAAACTACACATGGAAGTTTATATGAGTGTTGCTATTCTGCAGAAATATGCAGAGAGATTTGACTGACAAATAGCAGAATTATTCAAGTTGTCCACACCAGCCCCCTTCTCCCCTAAGTTTATCAAACCGAATTAGAGCATCTGTTGTATCGGCTGAGCAGCCCTTACTTTTGGCGATTTGTGGAAGTTCGGAGAACCATTACGAGTGTTTACATCGGCTCAAAATTACGAGATGTCCTCCGCTATTTCGTTTCGTAACTGATCCAAGAGCGTCGCCGATACCCGGTTGTGTTCCAGTGCGATATAATCTCACTACCTAACCAACCTGGAAATTTCCAGCAAACTAAGGTGTAGTTCGTGCTTCAATAAAATAATTTTTTTTCCAAACATTCTACGTCCTCAACTCATGGTAGTTGGGAATTTTTAATTAACGTAGTACTCGAGCAACACAACGGGCTATTAACGACGGTCCAAGATTAATCCCTTAAGGGAAAGATCAGAGGACAACACAGCGTAATTTCGATCCACAGTCAGATGACGAGGCAACATCTGAACTGGCACCCCTTTCTTTAAACTTCCACACCAACCCAACGTGAGGACTTTCGGCTACGACAGATTTAAGATGCAGCAGCCACCTCTACACCAAACGCTTACAAATATCCATGCAATGACCCGGATTCGAACCACGAGCCGTATATTTAAGGGAACAGCAGTTAATACAATCGAAATAAAATTCGAAGCACTACCGAAATCTACTTTTTTAATCGCGTTTTCAGTTTGCGTAACATTGATTTGATTTGTGGATATTATATTTATGAGGGGGTATCCCTTTTGGTAATTGGTAATTTTTTTAGTTAACGTCGTACTAGAGCAACCCAACGGGCTATTGACGACGGTCCGGGATCAGTCCCTGAAGGGAAAGATCCGAGGACAACACCTCGTAATTTTGAACCACGGTCAGATGACGAAGCAACACCTGAGCTGGCACCCCACTCTCCAAACTTCCACGCCAACCCAACGTGAAGGTATCCCTTTTGGAAGAGTAACGGACTGCCAACTGGAGGTTTGCGAGTTTGAATCCAATCAAGGACCGTCGAGTTCAATACAGTCTGGTGCACGTTAACTCTATAGGGGCCTTAAATGTCCTCATGATACCTTGGTGTGAAGTATGGATGCCAGATCAGGATTGACCTCGTCATTTGACCACTGTTCAAATTTCCGTGGTGTTTTCCTCCAATTTTTATCTTCAGGTTTTATACCGGACCATCACCAATAGCTCGTGGTCCATTAAGTGAAATACGTACCTACCTAATATGAGAGTCATCCAACTGGGTTACATTGAATATTTTCGACCCGTTTCAAGTTCTCTATCCGTTTTGGACCCTTCTGATGCCAAATCCGCCTCTTGTGCGTTTGGTGTCTGTATGTACGTAAGTACCCTATACACATCCACACGATTAAATATACTTTTATGAAACTTTGCATACTGTGAGTACTTATCTCTTTATTTAGTAACTGAAATTGGTTGCGTAAGTCTGACTGTCCCTCTTTCTCTTCTATGTTCGAATATGTGTTGGTGTGTTTGTACAGGCATCACATAAATATTATTTCAGATATTTGATTGCAATGTGCTTTATTTTATACACTATCCACTTCTTGTCTAGCCCTGCGTGGCCCGTGCAAGTTGCTTTCGTGGGGTTAATGGTTTGCTTCGCAAACAAAAGGGGAATTCGTAACCTATTGGACAACAGCCATAACGGAGTTGTCCGTGGTGTTGATTTGCTTCGCAAACTAATTGAGAATTCGGCGTGACGTCACAATCTCTTGCGAAAATATAAATATTTAATTGAAAAATTATTTATCAAAAGAAAATCAAATGTGTAAGGTAAATGTAAAATGTAAAATCTTCCACAGATTTCAAATCTGTTGAAATTTTCAATCTATCTTTACTTTACTGTGGAACAGTTTGAGCGCAGGAAATGGAATCTGTGATTTGTAGAACGTGTAGGTTGACGTGACGTCACAATCTCTTGCAAAAATATAAAAGATATATACAATTTAAAAATTATTTATTTAAGCAAAATCATATTTTTAGGTATCGATCTAATGTGAAATTTTCCGCAGATTTTAGATCCGTTGAAATTTGTACTCTATCTTTAACGGTCTAGGTGATAGAAGAAAAAAAACTACATAACTACAGTTAAAATTTTATTTGTTTTTTATCGTCCACTGAAAGCGTTCCTCCGCAAAATCAAACGGAAGAACGGAAAAAATAGATTTAGAATCTGTCATATATTTATGCTGTTGCCATACAAAAGAAAAAATAATACTTAAATTCCATTCAATTTTTTTAAGAATATTCTAGATTCAATATAAAAATTCAGGCTTCGCAAAAAAATCGCAAAAAATTCATATTACCTGAGTTCCAAAGCTTATTAACGTAAGTGCCATAGATTCGTGAGGACAATACATTGAGACTCGTAGACATAGGGACAAACACTTCCTTTTATAGTAATAGAGATTGAAGAAACGTCAACAAAAATGTCGTCTAACTTTTTCAACCAATAGCGGTCGAAACAAACATTTTTGGTGAATATTTTACGTGAAAAATTTTGGTGCCAAGTCACGCCAGACATGAAAGAAAAACATCGGACGAATTTAGAAAAATTTTCGTTTCGAAATTTTAAAAATCCATAGTCACCGAGATCTCCAACGTCGGAGTTTGATATTTAATTAACACTTTTTTCTTTTATTACCTTTCCTTCTTTCTTTCACAATATGTACATATTTTTGTCTACTGTTTCCTCAAACTGAACTAAATAATTTTACGATCTTCGCTATTTCTGCACCTGAAACAAACATTTTCCCAAAACAGTGTGACAGAGCGGCATTTTTGAATGGTTGGACTATGTTTCTGTTGTACATTTTTATTCCTCAAGGGTTCAAACCCTTCACATTAAATCTGCTCTGGCCTCAAAGTACTTACGTTGGAGTGGTGTGGTTACTAATCCAATGACCTTCCAACCGGGAACCAATGACCGGGCGACGATCCGGGATAAATCCGAAGGGAAAGAACCACTGTCAGAAGACAAGGCAACATATGAGCTGACACTCCACTCTCCAAACTTCCCCACTACGCCAAAGTGAAGGCCTCCCAGTGTTTGTTTCGATCGACATTAATAGACACGCAATTTCGACGACCCTAAACTTACCGTAAGAGAAAACCTTAAATGGAGATTGCTAATGGAACCAGAATAATTATCATTATTGCTGTTATTGTATCACAATTATACAAAACTTTTTCTCACTCTACACGTATCTACTGATGTTTCATATTGACCACGTTTAAAAGTTACTTCTAAAATTCAAACTATACAAAACCGTATATTTGATATCTGTAGCCTTTAAGGTTACATGGTATTAAATAAAAAAATTTGAAGTAGTAGTGGTGGATAGTAGGAAAAATTGTGCGTTATGTTGAATTCTTAGTAAATTTGTGAGGCAATTTAATTTTTCGTTAAAATTATCCAAAATATCCTAAGCAAACGTATCGACTCGTTAAAGCCAAAAGAAACGTTTATTTCTTATAGTATATACCTGACATTATTGCGAAGATAATAGAATAGGAAATTTTGCTAACTGTAAGTACTTCTGTCTTTTTTTCAGTTCATACCGACTCAATTAATTTCTTCTTCCAATGCGTTCCTCACTTTGCTCGTGATGGAAAAAAAGTATGGGTTGAATTGGTTGATTGGTTTAGGGGTTTCTGGCACAAAAGTCATATTTTGCTCGTGCTGCATCAGACACCGGACGTGCAATGTTAAATAATAAAGATGGCACCCACAAGGAAAGTTTCACTGAACAATAAAACGGACATAAAGGGAGAAAGGCACTTAACAGGAATCGAACCTGCTCTTCCTACAACTCACAGGCTCAATTAATAAAATTATTAATGTTAATACTTAATTTCGTTAATCGTCATTTTTATTAATTGAGTTGGACATGAAAATAACTTAAGAAAGGGAATTCCAAATCTCCTTCAAAATCGTCTTTTGTAGTAGTAACCTTATTGTCACCTTTCGCCATTTTGTTACTTCGTCATACAGCAAGGGTGGTATATATATATATAATGTATTAAATGAATGGCTAAGCATGTGTAGAATTGATGTTCAAAGTAAAGTTGTAGAAATTTAAGATGGCGAAAGGTGTTAAAATATTAGTCGGGCATTTTGCTAGTAAAAAATAATTTTGTATTCAGTACCCTATTAAATTCTGTATTATTCCAATTTACAAAGGAGAGTGTATTAAAAAAATTATTAAATTTTTGTTTCATTCCTTGTAGTTCTTTTGTAAAGATTGATAGCAATACAAATTTTATTTCTATATTGCATCTATAGTGGGAATCTTGTTTATGGTAGAATTTACGCTTTTGTACTATCGATGAAAATGGTCATAGTTGTACCTGATTTTTGGCTCAAAAGACTGTTTATATTTTAAAACTAATAGAGTTACTACCAGTACAAAACTTTCCTACTTTTGAATGAAAACAAAAGTGACCCGTGAGGGGTATTGATAGTGTAGGATTGGTTTCCGCCTAAACCTCTCTCGCCCAATAGGAGTTCCTCCTAAAGCGCCTTCTATACATTAGTTACTTCCTCATAGATAGCTGCTAAGATGTAACTCAGATGTTATTTAATGTTTTCCTTTACTTTAAATGCTTGTCCCAACCGTGTAACTGTCCTCAATGTACTAATAAACGTTTATGAATATCTAATATAGTGTTCTGCTTGAACATTTCTACAATAGCATATCTTTAAGAGGAAGGTATAGTAACTTACATATTATACGACACAATTTATTTAGGAATTAGATACACAGCGAATCGATTTAGATCGCTTATAGAACAAAAGGTTGGGCCTTTAACTCATATTTAACACATCTTTAGCCTACCAGTTGGTTGTCTCGGCGGCTTATCTTGTAAGTAAAAAACAATAGATATCGCGACGTCGGTCAGCTAATTAACGTTGAAATGGAGCAACGACGGACTATCGGCTATGGTCCGCGATCAATCCAGAAGTTAAAGATCCAAAATAACAGCGAATCATAATTTTGAACCACTGTCGGATGTGGAGTTCAACACCTGAACTGGCATCTCACTGTCCGAACTTCCAAATCACGCCAGCCGACCAACCGGTCTGGTGATTAAGGTGTTTGCCTCTAGATCGGAAGGTTTCTGGTTCGAATACGGGTCAGCGCATGGATGTTTTTAAGCGTGTGGTGTAGAGGCGTCTGGTAAATATATCGTGGTCGAATGTCCTCACGTTGGGTTAGTGTGGAAGTTTGGAGAGTGCGGGACCAGCTCAGGTGTTGCCTCGTCATCTGACCGCGGTTCAAAATGACGTGATGTTGTCCTGGGACCTTTCTCTTAGGGTTTGATCTCGAACCGTTGTCAATAGCCCGTTGTGTTGCTCTAGTATGACGTTAACTAAAAATTAACGAAGTTATTGGTTTTGGAGCGTTTTTCAATTTGAAAATTAAAATATCACGAACTAACTCTCAACTGTCGATTACTTTAGTTTTCGGATTTAAACAAAGTGACTAAAACCGTTCTGCGTATAATCCGACATGCGTGTTTGATCTGAAGTATAGATCCGCTTGTATATCTAGCATTCGTCGTGAAGTTTTTTGTCTTTGCCCGACCCATTGGACATCCGTACCGATTCGAACAAGGAACGTTATGATCTATAAGTCAGCGACCCCAATGGGTTGGCACCGTAGTGATGCTATAGTATACATGCACACAAATGAACTGACAGGGTAGCCGGGATGATAGCGGATCATCAAATTGAAGGTATTGGTAATGGTAATTTTAGTTAACGTCGTACTAGAGCAACACAACGGGCTATTGACGACGGTCCGGAATCAGTCCCTTAAGGGGACCGGGAAGACTCTATCTCCTCCATGTTAAATTCACGAAATTCAAGACCCTTTTTCTCAATAACTATAATAGTAATCAACACAAAATTTTTATGGTGGTTAGACTGATATGTTATACAAACTTTAACAGCTCACTTTTTTTTTATTTAAAAATTTTAATTTTATAGAAATTTTTAACTGAATATCACTTTTTAGATAGCATTTTTTAACACATTTAAATTTCTAAAAAATTCAATTTTCAAAAAATCAAAAAATGCCCGAGTTAAAATCTTTAGAGATGTAACACAAACATGTTATAAAAATATTAAGTCATTATGTTCAGTAGACTCTGAGAAAATGGGGCATGAAACTTAAAAATCTAAGTTTTGAGAAAAATGGATTTAAACATTTCAAATGAATTTTTATAAATAATTTTACGTCTAACCTTAATGAAATCCTGATTTATATAAAGGGTGATCTCTTTCATTTTTAATACATGTATCTTCAATTTTTTTTTATGCTTTTCTTTCTATGGCGGGCCTTTTTACTGTATTCGGAGAGTTTTCGCTCTCCATCGATAACACGGTCTTAGTCCAGTTTTCTCAAAAATTTGTATAAAATGGCAGCCTGGATTGATTTTAACTCTAGATAATGTATAGCACTTTATAATATTTCCGCTGTTGCAGCAGGAAACAGCATCAAACACTCCCAGTTTTAAAGTTTGGATGGTTACAAACACATTTTTTGGAACGCGAGTCCAAATCACATTGTTCACCGATTCATTTGGGTTTTGAGTCTTTCCGTGAACACATTTTTTCAACAATTCTGAATTCGCCAAGTCTCTGAAATTTGATTTGTCTTCAAAATGTAGGCAGTATAAGGCAAGGCAATATGTGTGTGTTTATCATGGTAATATACATCACTTTTAGCTACAGCACGTTGAAATTTCCACCAGCTGTCATTCCCAACTGGACAAAGACCGTGATTTGGATTTAAGTTACTTGACAGTAAATAAAAATATTCTGCCCAGACAGATTGTTGCATATTGTGCAGAAAACCAACATTTATCCTTATTGCTAGTCCATAATAGATCAAATGTCATGTCTCAGAAAGTGCTAACTTATATCGCATGGTAAAATTAATAAAAATAGTTAGAAAAAAACTAAATGATTACAGTTAATACTGTTACCAGATTATCGAAAATAATTTGAGTAAAGTAAAGTAAAAAATATAATATACATTGTTTAGCAACAAAGATTAGAAATGTCCACAAACGGTTTGTTTACATTTGAAAGGCCGTGTCAGATGTGAAGTGCTTATTGGAAACGTGCATTATTTCCAAACTTCCTCTTATTCTATTACCTAGTGTGATATATCATTGGAAAGAGGAGATTTTGAACTATATAAAGGAGCAATAAAATAGAAATTGATTTTTTAGTCGAATTTTGCTTTCCCGGTCCCCTTAAGGGAAAGATCCGAGGACAACACTTCGTAAGTTTGAACCACGGTCAGATGACGAAGCAACACCTGAGCTGGCACCTCACTCTCCAAACTTCCACGCCAACCCAACGTGAGGACTTTCGGCCACGACAGAGTTAAGGTGCACCAGCCGCCTCTACACCATACGTTTACAAACATCCATGCCCGAACCCGGATTCGAACCAGGAACCTTCCGATCTAGAGGTTAACACCTTTACCACTATACCGGTTGGTCGGCGACTGTCAGTTGAAGACTCAATCCAACCAATGATTGTCATAAGCAGGATATGGGTGTATAAGTTAAAACTGTTGTGATATCAATTTCAATCACGTTCATATAATGGGGTACCAGCTCAGTTATTGTCTCAGCGGTTTTGAATGACAAGGTGTTGTCCTCGGAACCATCTCTTCGAGACTGATCCAAAACCGTTGCCAACAACTCGTTGTGTTGTCCCGGTGTGACGTAATTTCAACTACCAACTTCAATTGAACTTGAAAAGAGAAAGACACCTATTGTAAGTTTCAAGAATCGAACTGAACATCCTACAGCCCGCGGTCCAGTTTTTTTTTTTTTTTGGGTGGGGGAGGGGTGTCTTGCTACGGCCCTTTTTCGTCAAATAAATACAAATTCACTGGGACCTAAGGCTTTAAGTGGACATCGAACCATTACGAATACCTATGCCTTGGTCAAGATTAGAGAGAGTGAGAATGATAGAGTGATAGTGAGTGAGAGATAGAGTGAGAATGAGAGTAAGAATGAGAGTGATATAAAGTGAGAGTGATAGAGAGTGAGAGTTAGAATGAGACTGAGAGTGAGAATGATGAAAGAGAGAGAGAGAATGATGAGAGAGTAAGAGAGCGTGAGAGCGATAGAGAGTAAGTGATATAAAGTGAGTAAGATAGAGTGAGTGAGATAGAGTGAGAATGAGAGAGACAGAGAGTCTGTTGAACCACTCAGTTCCTACAATGAAGAAGCAGGCTGATGGTGGACATAGTAACACGTACCTTCGACTGGTGTGTGATGTAAGGAATCCAACTGTAAGCCGTCGTGAAGTAATAGACAAACACACAGGAAAGGTTTACTAACACAGAAGACAGAAGGTAGGTATTTTTTTAGTAAAGTCGCACTGGAGCAAAAGAACGGGCTATTGACGACGGTCCGGGATCAATCCCAGTTGGAAATATTCGAAGACAAAACCACGAAATTTGAACCACGGTAAGATGACGAAACAACACCTGAGCTGGCAACCCACTCTCCAAACTTTTACACCAACCCAACGTGAGGACTTTCGACCACGCCAGATTTAGGGTGCACCACCACTCTTGTGCACGACGGTTTTCGTTGGATTCGAACTGGTAGCCTTCCCATTGCTAATCCGTTACACTTCCAACCGGGTCACTGAGGCCCTCCTTCCCACATACATAGTAATGGTAATGGTAACTTTCAATTAACGTCGTACTGGAGGAAAACAACGGGCTATTGACGACGATCCGGGCAAAAGTAATTTTAGTTAACGTCGTACTAGAGCAACACAACGGGCTATTGACGACGGTTCGGGCAATGGTAATTTTAGTTAACGTCGTACTAGAGCAACACAACGGGCTATTGACGACGGTCCGGGATCAGTCCCTTAAAGGAAAGATCCGAGGACAACACCTCGTAATTTTGAACCTCGGTCAGATGACGAAACAACACCTGAGCTGGCACCCCACTCTCCAAAATTTTGAATGCTAGATTTGACTTGCCTGAACGTTTTTGTGCTTAATTAGTTACTCGATTTTTTAAATGTTTTTATATTTTTATGGATTTTACTGATTTTGCTAGCATTTGGCGTAGCCTATTCTCTTCTGAACTTGACGCCATAAAACCCAAGAAACCTAAGGAATTAAAACCTGAAGAATTAAAAAAATATATTTAGGGCGGATGCCCAGTATATATTTTCTGTTATCATTCTTAATACTGTTCAGCAGTCCTTTTTACCCTACCATGACCTTTGACATTATTATCAAGTGTTTAATTTATTTCCTAACTCTAGTTTTACCTCGTTTGCAGTGTTGATCGGCATCACTAATCGCTAACGAAGTTTAAACGTTTTATTTGAAATCTGAATGTTTTACAATCTATTTTTAAGGTGAAAAAAAGCATCAATCTGATCTTGTACATGTCTACGTATTTCTCGTCTAATTTGGTGATTTTCAGGGGTCTAAAACTTTTCAGTTTTTAAGGGGTTCTTGGACTGGGAGCCACTGCCCTTTTGGATGTTAATCTATAGTAAACCGAATTCTAATGTCTATCATATAATGTGGTAGATCTTTCCTTATAGTTTTTACCTAAAACTTTATTGGTTCGATTCCTGTAACCTACTCTGGGTTTATTTGTCTTCAGTGCTCGTAAAACTCCCTTGTGCGTGTGCATATCCATAACTTGACTTTTCTTGCGTTGTATTTTCCTCACCTACGCCATATATGGCAGTTGCACCCTTAAAACCCAATTGACCTTAACGTTTAATATCTTGATGAATTTCAAATATTAATTTTTGTAAGAGTAAAATGGTCACTCGATTCTCCTAATCAGTAAATTAGCAATAACTGATCGTAAAGTTTGACACCATAATGTTTTTATCGTAAAAAAAATTTGAATCAACAGCACGAAATGTTTAGAAGTTCCTGAATTTTAGTAGTTAATAAAGCATCAAGAATAATAAAGTTATGTCACCCGTTATGGAAGAAAGTAAGTTGGAGTTTCCTGGCGCAAGATGCAACTTTGCCTCGTCTTACCGAAGCAAGTTCAAAATCGCAGAATGAAACGAGATCTGTAGGAGAACGCAAGCTTGAGTTGGATAATTTGGCGATTTTCGGCAAGGGGCTTGGAGTTGGCTGTTTCTCATGGCGCCTTTGGTGTGATGCAGACCCTCTGTAAAATCTGTTTCTAGAAAACGCAATTGATAAGTTTAGCAGTTCTGAAAAATTAGTCACATTGTAAGTGGGTTCAAATATAGTGTTTATATTGTATTAAATTTTTTTAAAGTTCGTGATTTTGGCGTAATGCGAAACGACGAATAATTTTAAAGCAATGCGTTAAGGTGAAAACGACAGAATGCAGATTCGCGTCTTTGGGGGAATGTCGATGATATTGAAACCGGAATTTAGTTAATAAAAGGCGGTAATTTCTCAAAGTCCCAAAGAAGGGATAAATATATATTAATTGTTAGAAAATTCTTCAAATAGCGAAATGAAGTTTTCCATTTCGGTATTTTATGAAGGAGTTACAACACCTAGATGCATTGTAGTACAAGCCTAAAAACAAGTTTCCCTCTTAGATTCTCGAATAGTTTCACGATTTTGCACTTTTCTATATGCATTAGTTATCTGAAATATTTTTCAGGGAAATCGTAAGGTTGAATACATTTTTACTGCATATTAGGAAGTCTCTATTCCTAACTCTGATAGATTGGCTTAAAGTATTGGTAAACCGATGTAAACCAATAAAGTAAAACATTTTCGTTGAACTGTTTTGCTTTTGGGTAAATGTTTAGACATTAGTGTGATTATTTTAGTTACACACACAATCTTTCCAGTAAGGAAATTAATTCTTTTATGCGCATAAATACTATGAAAAAGTTCATGTAACATACAGTTTGTCCCAAAAGTGTTCGTACATTTAAAAATTTCAATGAAATACTTCTCTATTCATTAATAAAAATAATGTTTCGGAAATGCAGTTTTTAATAATATATATAACTTGTTCTTAACAAAACTACATAAAATATTTTAAAGCCTATTAAAACTCTTTATAGAATATCAATCAAAACGTAACATTAAAAGTTACCCCTCAAAAGTATTCGTACACTTTAAAACACACTATACATATTAAAAAAAAATACTCTAATATTTTGTGGTAAATTATTACTTAGAATAATCTATAATATATCCACAACACAGCTTTGAATTGTTAGGGAATAGTCCACTAGCTTTTTGTAAGAGGCGAATGTTGCTCCAGAGGCGAATGTTGATAGCCGTGTGCTAATGATCGTTATCTTGATAAAAACAAAATTATTTCCAGTACCGAAATTTAGGGCTGATAATTTAAAATTGTATTAAAATATTTAAATACAGAGCATTATTTATGCCATCAATGGGGGATACCAAATTATCTAGTTCTGATGCTGACGTGCACCCTTACACAAGGACAACTCCTCCGCTATTGTGGTGATTTGTGGCACCACATTAATACAAATAGAAATGAACTAAGCAGTTTTCTTTTTAAGTTATTTATTGCACTCTTAAAAGGATTTCAATAACAATGGGATAACTACAGGTGTATTTCACATTGTACATTGGACAATCGATGAACTAATGTTCATGAAGAAACCACAAGAAGTTTCTCTTTGACAGTTTGTGTTTTATTCCCCGGTGTTGACTTCACAGTATCGTTTGTCGAAACGTGAGCTCTCTCGTCCACACCTTGCTCCCGTCACTTCTCTGGTTCGTCTCCCTTTGTCTTTTTATAGGGGGCATCTCCTTCCCTCCTGGAGTGTTGGCCAGGTATTTTCCAATGACCCAACAACACCCGTAAATATGTCAGCTCCCACAAGTGCGAGTGTCCCCTGTTTCGAATCTTCGGACCGTTAGGCCGACTTTACACCGGAATTTTGCAAACTTTTCCCTCACCAGACATTGAAGCTATTCCGAGAAACTGCATTGATTTTATCGTCAAGATCTCGAATCGTGATGAAGATTTGGAGAGTATGCAAATCCAATTTTGTTTACCATCAGGAGACGGTAAAGATCAAAGGATTGCAACTTTTGGGGGACATTTCTCAGACAATTGCTTGGCAATAACCGCTCCCTTTGCTTCCCGGTTGCTCACGCAGTCTGTACTTTGCTCTCTGATTTTTTGCCCTAAAACTAGTTTTAATGACATCAAAATATTTATTTGTTCACCTGAATAATTTTTTTTGACAGGGTGCGATACGAATTAAATAGTATCAAAGAGATAAAAATGGAAAAAATTAATAAAAATTTAACTCGTCTTAAAAAGTCAGTATTTTAAGGTGAATCTAGAGTAGAGACTAACCATGTTGAAAGGATCTAGATTCTCTTCATGAATGAAGGATCTTTAACTGGTGCTGCTCATCATACTTGTACAAGCTGGAATGAGGGTACCCTACCCACTCTTTAATCATTCTAATACTTTTTCTTATTTTTCCTGATATGTTTCTTTCATGAGTTGTGTATGTGTCGTAAAAATAAATTGATCATGCAATGCTATTTTACTATTCAGTTGCTTGCATTTTATTTCCTTCATTCAGTTTAATGCGCCAGATATGTTGCATTTCAGTAGTGATGCGTTGAAAGAATCATCTAAATAAGTGAATTTGTACTGCAATACCAGTAAAAAACAATTACTCGTTATCTAAAATATAATATTTTTTTTCTTATTTGAGGTAAGAAAACAGTAACAATTATACCTTAATGAAAAATTATCCATTATTTTAAATCAAAATACAGTTTACTTTATTTAAAATATTAATGCCACATGTATATAGCATAGCTCTTCAGTATTTTATCGTTGCTAATGTTCTATCCGTCTGAATCGGAAAGTAATTCAGACTTCTTAATTAGAATCTAATACCATCCCTAGTAAAGTATTTGACTATGTTTATTGAAATAATGCTCTGAATATCCAAGAAAAGTTTATTAATAAATGTTTATGGTAATTTTATCATAATATATTTAATTTTTAAATTGATTACAAAATAAATATTGCTTAAAAACCCTGTCACAAAATTTCCCTGTTTTTAAAGCATTTTGTGAAAAACATCCTCCATGAAATGGGTTACGATTTTCATGTGTCGAGGATAATTTCACAATGGCAGGTGGAATTTACCTGCAACCAGCCTGCAACTTACAGTAGTTCATCTTGCTTGCATAATCCAGATTGACACTTACCGATTCATAACATTATTGCATTTAAAAATAAGTAATTTTAAAAACAATTTCAAGTTGCAATATATACTTGTTACAAAAATTAATGGTACAGTGTTGATATTTTGAAAAAGCCCAGTTTTGGGTGGGTATTTAAGAAATGGGTAAATACCCTTATTTGAATAAAATAACATACATCTTGTTCATAGCTATTTAATTTTTAATATTAAAAAGCCCAATACAGAATCGACGACTGTTCAATCGACGACTGTTGAATCCACGACTGTTCAATCGACGACTGTTAAATCGACGACTGTTGAATCGACGACTGTTCAATCGACGACTGTTCAATCGACGACTGTTCAATCGACGACTGTTCAATCGACGACTGTTAAATCGACGACTGTTCAAACGACGACTGTTCAATCGACGACTGTTCAATCGACAACTGTTCAATCGACGACTGTTCAAACGACGACTGTTCAATCGACGACTGTTCAATCGACGACTGTTAAATCGACGACTGTTCAATCGACGACTGTTCAATCGACGACTGTTCAATCGACGACTGTTCAATCGACGACTGTTCAATCGACGACTGTTCAATCGACGACTGTTGAATCGACGACTGTTCAATCCACGACTGTTCAATCGACGACTGTTCAATCGACGAATGTTCAAACGACGACTGTTCAATCGAAGACTGTTCAATCGACGCCTGTTCAATCGACGACAGTTCAATCGACGACTGTTCAATCGACGCCTGTTCAATCGACGCCTGTTCAATCGACGACTGTTCAATCGACGACTGTTTAAACGACGACTGTTTAAACGACGACTGTTCAATCGACGACTGTTCAATCGACGAATGTTCAAACGACGACTGTTCAATCGAAGACTGTTCAATCGACGCCTGTTCAATCGACGACTGTTCAATCGACGACTGTTCAATCGACGCCTGTTCAATCGACGTCTGTTCAATCGACGACTGTTCAATCGACGACTGTTTAAACGACGACTGTTTAAACGACGACTGTTCAATCGACGCCTGTTCAATCGACGACTGTTTAAACGACGACTGTTCAATCGACGACTGTTCAATCGACGACTGTTCAATCGACGACTGTTCAATCGACGACTGTTCAATCGACGACTGTTCAATCGACGACTGTTCAATCGACGACTGTTCTATCGACGACTGTTCAATCGACGACTGTTGAATCGACGACTGTTCAAACGACGACTGTTCAAACGACGACTGTTCAAACGACGACTGTTCAATAGACGACTGTTCAATAGACGACTGTTCAATCGACGACTGTTCAATCGACGACTGTTCTATCGACGACTGTTCAATCGACGACTGTTCAAACGACGACTGTTCAAACGACGACTGTTCAATCTACGACTGTTCAATCGACGACTGTTCAATCGACAACTGTTCATACGACGACTGTTCAATCGACGACTGTTCAAACGACGACTGTTCAATCGACGACTGCTAATTAGACGACTGTTCAAACGACGACTGTTCAATCGACGACTGTTCAATCGACGACTGTTCAATCGACGACTGTTCAATCGACGACTGTTCAATCGACGACTGTTCAATCGACGACTGTTCAAACGACGACTGTTCAATCGACGACTGTTCAATCGACGACTGTTCAATCGACGACTGTTCAAACGACGACTGTTCAATTGACGACTGCTAATTAGACGACTGTTCAAACGACGACTGTTCAATCGACGACTGTTCAATCGACGACTGTTCAATCGACGACTGTTCAATCGACGACTGTTCAATCGACGACTGTTCAATCGACGACTGTTCAATCGACGACTGTTCAATCGACGACTGTTCAAACGACGACTGTTCAATCGACGACTGTTCATACGACGACTGTTCAATCGACGACTGTTCAATCGACGACTGTTCAAACGACGACTGTTCAATCGGCGACTGCTAATTAGACGACTGTTCAAACGACGACTGTTCAATCGACGACTGTTCAATCGACGACTGTTCAATCGACGACTGTTCAATCGACGACTGTTCAATCGACGACTGTTCAATCGACGACTGTTCAAACGACGACTGTTCAATCGACGACTGTTCAATCGACGACTGTTCAATCGACGACTTTTCAATCGACGACTGTTCAAACGACGACTATTCAAACGACGACAGTTCAATCGACGACTGTTCAATCGACGACTGTTCCATCGACGACTGTTCCATCGACGACTGTTCAATCGACGACTGTTCAAACGACGACTGTTCAATCGACGCCTGTTCAATCGTAGACTGTTCAATCGACGACTGTTCAATCGACGCCTGTTCAATCGACGCCTGTTCAATCGACGAGTGTTCCAACGACGACTGTTCAATCGACGACTGTTCAATCAACGCCTGTTCAATCGACGACTGTTCAATCGACGCCTGTTCAATCGACGCCTGTTCAAACGACGAATGTTCATTCGACGACTGTTCAGTCGACGCCTGTTCAGTCGACGACTGTTCAATCGACGCCTGTTCAATCGACGCCTGTTCAATCGACGACTGTTCAATCGACGACTGTTCAAACGACGACTGTTCAGTCGACAACTGTTTAGTCGACGCCTGTTCAGTCGACGACTGTTCAGTCGACGCCTGTTCAATCGACGCCTGTTCAATCGACGCCTGTTCAATCGACGACTGTTCAATCGACGCCTGTTCAATCGACGCCTGTTCAATCGACGCCTGTTCAATCGACGACTGTTCAAACGACGACTGTTCAGTCGACGACAGTTCAGTCGACGCCTGTTCAGACGACGACTGTTTAGTCGACTCTGTTCAATCGACGACTTTTGAATAGACGACTGTTCAATCGACGACTGTTCAATCGACGACTGTTCAATCGACGACTGTTTAAACGACGACTGTTTAAACGACGACTGTTCAATCGACGACTGTTCAATCGACGCCTGTTCAATCGACGTCTGTTCAATCGACGACTGTTCAATCGACGACTGTTCAATCGACGCCTGTTCAATCGACGACTGTTTAAACGACGACTGTTCAATCGACTACTGTTCAATCGACGCCTGTTCAATCGACGACTGTTCAATCGACGACTGTTCAATCGATGACTGTTCAATCGACGCCTGTTCAATCGAGGACTATTCAAACGACGACTGTTCAAACGACGACAGTTCAGTCGACGACTGTTCAGTCGACGCCTGTTCAATCGACGCCTGTTCAATCGACGCCTGTTCAATCGACGACTGTTCAAACGACGACTGTTCAGTCGACGACAGTTCAGTCGACGCCTGTTCAGTCGACGACTGTTCAGTCGACGCCTGTTCAGTCGACGACTGTTCAGTCGACGCCTGTTCAGTCGACGCCTGTTCAGTCGACGACTGTTCAGTCGACGACTGTTCAATCGACGACTTTTGAATAGACGACTGTTCAATCGACGACTGTTCAATCGACGACTGTTCAATCGACGCCTGTTCAATCGACGCCTGTTCAATCGACGACTGTTCAAACGACGCCTGTTCAGTCGACGACTGTTCAGTCGACGCCTGTTCAATCGACGACTTTTGAATAGACGACTGTTCAATCGACGACTGTTCAATCGACGACTGTTCAATCGACGACTGTTCAATCGACGACTGTTCTATCGACGACTGTTCAATCGACGACTGTTCAAACGACGACTGTTCAAACGACGACTGTTCAATCTACGACTGTTCAATCGACGACTGTTCAATCGACAACTGTTCATACGACGACTGTTCAATCGACGACTGTTCAAACGACGACTGTTCAATCGACGACTGCTAATTAGACGACTGTTCAAACGACGACTGTTCAATCGACGACTGTTCAATCGACGACTGTTCAATCGACGACTGTTCAATCGACGACTGTTCAATCGACGACTGTTCAATCGACGACTGTTCAAACGACGACTGTTCAATCGACGACTGTTCAATCGACGACTGTTCAATCGACGACTGTTCAATCGACGACTGCTAATTAGACGACTGTTCAAACGACGACTGTTCAATCGACGACTGTTCAATCGACGACTGTTCAATCGACGACTGTTCAATCGCCGACTGTTCAATCGACGACTGTTCAATCGACGACTGTTCAATCGACGACTGTTCAAACGACGACTGTTCAATCGACGACTGTTCATACGACGACTGTTCAATCGACGACTGTTCAATCGACGACTGTTCAAACGACGACTGTTCAATCGACGACTGCTAATTAGACGACTGTTCAAACGACGACTGTTCAATCGACGACTGTTCAATCGACGACTGTTCAATCGACGACTGTTCAATCGACGACTGTTCAATCGACGACTGTTCAATCGACGACTGTTCAAACGACGACTGTTCAATCGACGACTGTTCAATCGACGACTGTTCAATCGACGACTTTTCAATCGACGACTGTTCAAACGACGACTATTCAAACGACGACTGTTCAATCGACGACTGTTCAATCGACGACTGTTCAATCGACGACTGTTCCATCGACGACTGTTCAATCGACGACTGTTCAAACGACGACTGTTCAATCGACGCCTGTTCAATCGTAGACTGTTCAATCGACGACTGTTCAATCGACGCCTGTTCAATCGACGCCTGTTCAATCGACGAGTGTTCCAACGACGACTGTTCAATCGACGACTGTTCAATCAACGCCTGTTCAATCGACGACTGTTCAATCGACGCCTGTTCAATCGACGCCTGTTCAATCGACGACTGTTCAAACGACGAATGTTCATTCGACGACTGTTCAGTCGACGCCTGTTCAGTCGACGACTGTTCAATCGACGCCTGTTCAATCGACGCCTGTTCAATCGACGACTGTTCAATCGACGACTGTTCAAACGACGACTGTTCAGTCGACAACTGTTTAGTCGACGCCTGTTCAGTCGACGACTGTTCAGTCGACGACTGTTCAGTCGACGACTGTTCAGTCGACGCCTGTTCAATCGACGCCTGTTCAATCGACGCCTGTTCAATCGACGACTGTTCAATCGACGCCTGTTCAATCGACGCCTGTTCAATCGACGCCTGTTCAATCGACGACTGTTCAAACGACGACTGTTCAGTCGACGACAGTTCAGTCGACGCCTGTTCAGACGACGACTGTTTAGTCGACGCCTGTTCAATCGACGACTTTTGAATAGACGACTGTTCAATCGACGACTGTTCAATCGACGACTGTTCAATCGACGACTGTTTAAACGACGACTGTTTAAACGACGACTGTTCAATCGACGACTGTTCAATCGACGCCTGTTCAATCGACGTCTGTTCAATCGACGACTGTTCAATCGACGACTGTTCAATCGACGACTGTTCAATCGACGACTGTTAAATCGACGACTGTTCAAACGACGACTGTTCAATCGACGACTGTTCAATCGACAACTGTTCAATCGACGACTGTTCAAACGACGACTGTTCAATCGACGACTGTTCAATCGACGACTGTTAAATCGACGACTGTTCAATCGACGACTGTTCAATCGACGACTGTTCAATCGACGACTGTTCAATCGACGACTGTTCAATCGACGACTGTTCAATCGACGACTGTTGAATCGACGACTGTTCAATCCACGACTGTTCAATCGACGACTGTTCAATCGACGAATGTTCAAACGACGACTGTTCAATCGAAGACTGTTCAATCGACGCCTGTTCAATCGACGACAGTTCAATCGACGACTGTTCAATCGACGCCTGTTCAATCGACGCCTGTTCAATCGACGACTGTTCAATCGACGACTGTTTAAACGACGACTGTTTAAACGACGACTGTTCAATCGACGACTGTTCAATCGACGAATGTTCAAACGACGACTGTTCAATCGAAGACTGTTCAATCGACGCCTGTTCAATCGACGACTGTTCAATCGACGACTGTTCAATCGACGCCTGTTCAATCGACGTCTGTTCAATCGACGACTGTTCAATCGACGACTGTTTAAACGACGACTGTTTAAACGACGACTGTTCAATCGACGCCTGTTCAATCGACGACTGTTTAAACGACGACTGTTCAATCGACGACTGTTCAATCGACGACTGTTCAATCGACGACTGTTCAATCGACGACTGTTCAATCGACGACTGTTCAATCGACGACTGTTCAATCGACGACTGTTCTATCGACGACTGTTCAATCGACGACTGTTGAATCGACGACTGTTCAAACGACGACTGTTCAAACGACGACTGTTCAAACGACGACTGTTCAATAGACGACTGTTCAATAGACGACTGTTCAATCGACGACTGTTCAATCGACGACTGTTCTATCGACGACTGTTCAATCGACGACTGTTCAAACGACGACTGTTCAAACGACGACTGTTCAATCTACGACTGTTCAATCGACGACTGTTCAATCGACGACTGTTCATACGACGACTGTTCAATCGACGACTGTTCAATCGACGACTGTTCAAACGACGACTGTTCAATCGACGACTGTTCAAACGACGACTGTTCAATCGACGACTGTTCATACGACGACTGTTCAATCGACGACTGTTCAATCGACGACTGTTCAAACGACGACTGTTCAATCGACGACTGCTAATTAGACGACTGTTCAAACGACGACTGTTCAATCGACGACTGTTCAATCGACGACTGTTCAATCGACGACTGTTCAATCGACGACTGTTCAATCGACGACTGTTCAATCGACGACTGTTCAAACGACGACTGTTCAATCGACGACTGTTCAATCGACGACTGTTCAATCGACGACTTTTCAATCGACGACTGTTCAAACGACGACTATTCAAACGACGACTGTTCAATCGACGACTGTTCAATCGACGACTGTTCAATCGACGACTGTTCCATCGACGACTGTTCAATCGACGACTGTTCAAACGACGACTGTTCAATCGACGCCTGTTCAATCGTAGACTGTTCAATCGACGACTGTTCAATCGACGCCTGTTCAATCGACGCCTGTTCAATCGACGAGTGTTCCAACGACGACTGTTCAATCGACGACTGTTCAATCAACGCCTGTTCAATCGACGACTGTTCAATCGACGCCTGTTCAATCGACGCCTGTTCAATCGACGACTGTTCAAACGACGAATGTTCATTCGACGACTGTTCAGTCGACGCCTGTTCAGTCGACGACTGTTCAATCGACGCCTGTTCAATCGACGCCTGTTCAATCGACGACTGTTCAATCGACGACTGTTCAAACGACGACTGTTCAGTCGACAACTGTTTAGTCGACGCCTGTTCAGTCGACGACTGTTCAGTCGACGACTGTTCAGTCGACGACTGTTCAGTCGACGCCTGTTCAATCGACGCCTGTTCAATCGACGCCTGTTCAATCGACGACTGTTCAATCGACGCCTGTTCAATCGACGCCTGTTCAATCGACGCCTGTTCAATCGACGACTGTTCAAACGACGACTGTTCAGTCGACGACAGTTCAGTCGACGCCTGTTCAGACGACGACTGTTTAGTCGACGCCTGTTCAATCGACGACTTTTGAATAGACGACTGTTCAATCGACGACTGTTCAATCGACGACTGTTCAATCGACGACTGTTTAAACGACGACTGTTTAAACGACGACTGTTCAATCGACGACTGTTCAATCGACGCCTGTTCAATCGACGTCTGTTCAATCGACGACTGTTCAATCGACGACTGTTCAATCGACGACTGTTCAATCGACGACTGTTAAATCGACGACTGTTCAAACGACGACTGTTCAATCGACGACTGTTCAATCGACAACTGTTCAATCGACGACTGTTCAAACGACGACTGTTCAATCGACGACTGTTCAATCGACGACTGTTAAATCGACGACTGTTCAATCGACGACTGTTCAATCGACGACTGTTCAATCGACGACTGTTCAATCGACGACTGTTCAATCGACGACTGTTCAATCGACGACTGTTGAATCGACGACTGTTCAATCCACGACTGTTCAATCGACGACTGTTCAATCGACGAATGTTCAAACGACGACTGTTCAATCGAAGACTGTTCAATCGACGCCTGTTCAATCGACGACAGTTCAATCGACGACTGTTCAATCGACGCCTGTTCAATCGACGCCTGTTCAATCGACGACTGTTCAATCGACGACTGTTTAAACGACGACTGTTTAAACGACGACTGTTCAATCGACGACTGTTCAATCGACGAATGTTCAAACGACGACTGTTCAATCGAAGACTGTTCAATCGACGCCTGTTCAATCGACGACTGTTCAATCGACGACTGTTCAATCGACGCCTGTTCAATCGACGTCTGTTCAATCGACGACTGTTCAATCGACGACTGTTTAAACGACGACTGTTTAAACGACGACTGTTCAATCGACGCCTGTTCAATCGACGACTGTTTAAACGACGACTGTTCAATCGACGACTGTTCAATCGACGACTGTTCAATCGACGACTGTTCAATCGACGACTGTTCAATCGACGACTGTTCAATCGACGACTGTTCAATCGACGACTGTTCTATCGACGACTGTTCAATCGACGACTGTTGAATCGACGACTGTTCAAACGACGACTGTTCAAACGACGACTGTTCAAACGACGACTGTTCAATAGACGACTGTTCAATAGACGACTGTTCAATCGACGACTGTTCAATCGACGACTGTTCTATCGACGACTGTTCAATCGACGACTGTTCAAACGACGACTGTTCAAACGACGACTGTTCAATCTACGACTGTTCAATCGACGACTGTTCAATCGACAACTGTTCATACGACGACTGTTCAATCGACGACTGTTCAAACGACGACTGTTCAATCGACGACTGCTAATTAGACGACTGTTCAAACGACGACTGTTCAATCGACGACTGTTCAATCGACGACTGTTCAATCGACGACTGTTCAATCGACGACTGTTCAATCGACGACTGTTCAATCGACGACTGTTCAAACGACGACTGTTCAATCGACGACTGTTCAATCGACGACTGTTCAATCGACGACTGTTCAAACGACGACTGTTCAATTGACGACTGCTAATTAGACGACTGTTCAAACGACGACTGTTCAATCGACGACTGTTCAATCGACGACTGTTCAATCGACGACTGTTCAATCGACGACTGTTCAATCGACGACTGTTCAATCGACGACTGTTCAATCGACGACTGTTCAATCGACGACTGTTCAAACGACGACTGTTCAATCGACGACTGTTCATACGACGACTGTTCAATCGACGACTGTTCAATCGACGACTGTTCAAACGACGACTGTTCAATCGGCGACTGCTAATTAGACGACTGTTCAAACGACGACTGTTCAATCGACGACTGTTCAATCGACGACTGTTCAATCGACGACTGTTCAATCGACGACTGTTCAATCGACGACTGTTCAATCGACGACTGTTCAAACGACGACTGTTCAATCGACGACTGTTCAATCGACGACTGTTCAATCGACGACTTTTCAATCGACGACTGTTCAAACGACGACTATTCAAACGACGACTGTTCAATCGACGACTGTTCAATCGACGACTGTTCCATCGACGACTGTTCCATCGACGACTGTTCAATCGACGACTGTTCAAACGACGACTGTTCAATCGACGCCTGTTCAATCGTAGACTGTTCAATCGACGACTGTTCAATCGACGCCTGTTCAATCGACGCCTGTTCAATCGACGAGTGTTCCAACGACGACTGTTCAATCGACGACTGTTCAATCAACGCCTGTTCAATCGACGACTGTTCAATCGACGCCTGTTCAATCGACGCCTGTTCAAACGACGAATGTTCATTCGACGACTGTTCAGTCGACGCCTGTTCAGTCGACGACTGTTCAATCGACGCCTGTTCAATCGACGCCTGTTCAATCGACGACTGTTCAATCGACGACTGTTCAAACGACGACTGTTCAGTCGACAACTGTTTAGTCGACGCCTGTTCAGTCGACGACTGTTCAGTCGACGCCTGTTCAATCGACGCCTGTTCAATCGACGCCTGTTCAATCGACGACTGTTCAATCGACGCCTGTTCAATCGACGCCTGTTCAATCGACGCCTGTTCAATCGACGACTGTTCAAACGACGACTGTTCAGTCGACGACAGTTCAGTCGACGCCTGTTCAGACGACGACTGTTTAGTCGACTCTGTTCAATCGACGACTTTTGAATAGACGACTGTTCAATCGACGACTGTTCAATCGACGACTGTTCAATCGACGACTGTTTAAACGACGACTGTTTAAACGACGACTGTTCAATCGACGACTGTTCAATCGACGCCTGTTCAATCGACGTCTGTTCAATCGACGACTGTTCAATCGACGACTGTTCAATCGACGCCTGTTCAATCGACGACTGTTTAAACGACGACTGTTCAATCGACTACTGTTCAATCGACGCCTGTTCAATCGACGACTGTTCAATCGACGACTGTTCAATCGATGACTGTTCAATCGACGCCTGTTCAATCGAGGACTATTCAAACGACGACTGTTCAAACGACGACAGTTCAGTCGACGACTGTTCAGTCGACGCCTGTTCAATCGACGCCTGTTCAATCGACGCCTGTTCAATCGACGACTGTTCAAACGACGACTGTTCAGTCGACGACAGTTCAGTCGACGCCTGTTCAGTCGACGACTGTTCAGTCGACGCCTGTTCAGTCGACGACTGTTCAGTCGACGCCTGTTCAGTCGACGCCTGTTCAGTCGACGACTGTTCAGTCGACGACTGTTCAATCGACGACTTTTGAATAGACGACTGTTCAATCGACGACTGTTCAATCGACGACTGTTCAATCGACGCCTGTTCAATCGACGCCTGTTCAATCGACGACTGTTCAAACGACGCCTGTTCAGTCGACGACTGTTCAGTCGACGCCTGTTCAATCGACGACTTTTGAATAGACGACTGTTCAATCGACGACTGTTCAATCGACGACTGTTCAATCGACGACTGTTCAATCGACGACTGTTCTATCGACGACTGTTCAATCGACGACTGTTCAAACGACGACTGTTCAAACGACGACTGTTCAATCTACGACTGTTCAATCGACGACTGTTCAATCGACAACTGTTCATACGACGACTGTTCAATCGACGACTGTTCAAACGACGACTGTTCAATCGACGACTGCTAATTAGACGACTGTTCAAACGACGACTGTTCAATCGACGACTGTTCAATCGACGACTGTTCAATCGACGACTGTTCAATCGACGACTGTTCAATCGACGACTGTTCAATCGACGACTGTTCAAACGACGACTGTTCAATCGACGACTGTTCAATCGACGACTGTTCAATCGACGACTGTTCAATCGACGACTGCTAATTAGACGACTGTTCAAACGACGACTGTTCAATCGACGACTGTTCAATCGACGCCTGTTCAATCGACGACTGTTCAATCGACGCCTGTTCAATCGACGCCTGTTCAATCGACGCCTGTTCAATCGACGACTGTTCAAACGACGACTGTTCAGTCGACGACAGTTCAGTCGACGCCTGTTCAGACGACGACTGTTTAGTCGACGCCTGTTCAATCGACGACTTTTGAATAGACGACTGTTCAATCGACGACTGTTCAATCGACGACTGTTCAATCGACGACTGTTTAAACGACGACTGTTTAAACGACGACTGTTCAATCGACGACTGTTCAATCGACGCCTGTTCAATCGACGTCTGTTCAATCGACGACTGTTCAATCGACGACTGTTCAATCGACGACTGTTCAATCGACGACTGTTAAATCGACGACTGTTCAAACGACGACTGTTCAATCGACGACTGTTCAATCGACAACTGTTCAATCGACGACTGTTCAATCGACGACTGTTCCATCGACGACTGTTCAATCGACGACTGTTCAAACGACGACTGTTCAATCGACGCCTGTTCAATCGTAGACTGTTCAATCGACGACTGTTCAATCGACGCCTGTTCAATCGACGCCTGTTCAATCGACGAGTGTTCCAACGACGACTGTTCAATCGACGACTGTTCAATCAACGCCTGTTCAATCGACGACTGTTCAATCGACGCCTGTTCAATCGACGCCTGTTCAATCGACGACTGTTCAAACGACGAATGTTCATTCGACGACTGTTCAGTCGACGCCTGTTCAGTCGACGACTGTTCAATCGACGCCTGTTCAATCGACGCCTGTTCAATCGACGACTGTTCAATCGACGACTGTTCAAACGACGACTGTTCAGTCGACAACTGTTTAGTCGACGCCTGTTCAGTCGACGACTGTTCAGTCGACGACTGTTCAGTCGACGACTGTTCAGTCGACGCCTGTTCAATCGACGCCTGTTCAATCGACGCCTGTTCAATCGACGACTGTTCAATCGACGCCTGTTCAATCGACGCCTGTTCAATCGACGCCTGTTCAATCGACGACTGTTCAAACGACGACTGTTCAGTCGACGACAGTTCAGTCGACGCCTGTTCAGACGACGACTGTTTAGTCGACGCCTGTTCAATCGACGACTTTTGAATAGACGACTGTTCAATCGACGACTGTTCAATCGACGACTGTTCAATCGACGACTGTTTAAACGACGACTGTTTAAACGACGACTGTTCAATCGACGACTGTTCAATCGACGCCTGTTCAATCGACGTCTGTTCAATCGACGACTGTTCAATCGACGACTGTTCAATCGACGCCTGTTCAATCGACGACTGTTTAAACGACGACTGTTCAATCGACTACTGTTCAATCGACGCCTGTTCAATCGACGACTGTTCAATCGACGACTGTTCAATCGATGACTGTTCAATCGACGCCTGTTCAATCGAGGACTGTTCAGTCGACGACAGTTCAGTCGACGTCTGTTCAGTCGACGACTGTTCAGTCGACGCCTGTTCAGTCGACGACTGTTCAGTCGACGCCTGTTCAATCGACGACTTTTGAATAGACGACTGTTCAATCGACGACTGTTCAATCGACGACTGTTCAATCGACGCCTGTTCAATCGACGCCTGTTCAATCGACGACTGTTCAAACGACGCCTGTTCAGTCGACGACTGTTCAGTCGACGCCTGTTCAATCGACGACTTTTGAATAGACGACTGTTCAATCGACGACTGTTCAATCGACGACTGTTCAATCGACGCCTGTTCAATCGACGCCTGTTCCATCGACGACTGTTCAAACGACGCCTGTTCAGTCGACGACTGTTCAGTCGACGCCTGTTCAATCGATGCCTGTTCAGTCGACGACTGTTCAAACGACCACTGTTCAGTCGACGCCTGTTCAGTCGACGCCTGTTCAATCGACGACTGTTTAAAAGACGACTGTTCAATCGACTACTGTTCAATCGACGCCTGTTCAATCGACGACTGTTCAATCGACGACTGTTCAATCGATGACTGTTCAATCGACGCCTGTTCAATCGAGGACTGTTCAAACGACGACTGTTCAAACGACGACAGTTCAGTCGACGACTGTTCAGTCGACGCCTGTTCAATCGACGCCTGTTCAATCGACGCCTGTTCAATCGACGACTGTTCAAACGACGACTGTTCAGTCGACGACAGTTCAGTCGACGCCTGTTCAGTCGACGACTGTTCAGTCGACGCCTGTTCAGTCGACGACTGTTCAGTCGACGCCTGTTCAGTCGACGACTATTCAGTCGACGCCTGTTCAATCGACGACTTTTGAATAGACGACTGTTCAATCGACGACTGTTCAATCGACGACTGTTCAATCGACGCCTGTTCAATCGACGCCTGTTCAATCGACGACTGTTCAAACGACGCCTGTTCAGTCGACGACTGTTCAGTCGACGCCTGTTCAATCGACGACTTTTGAATAGACGACTGTTCAATCGACGACTGTTCAATCGACGACTGTTCAATCGACGACTGTTCAATCGACGACTGTTCTATCGACGACTGTTCAAACGACGACTGTTCAAACGACGACTGTTCAATCTACGACTGTTCAATCGACGACTGTTCAATCGACAACTGTTCATACGACGACTGTTCAATCGACGACTGTTCAAACGACGACTGTTCAATCGACGACTGCTTATTAGACGACTGTTCAAACGACGACTGTTCAATCGACGACTGTTCAATCGACGACTGTTCAATCGACGACTGTTCAATCGACGACTGTTCAATCGACGACTGTTCAAACGACGACTGTTCAATCGACGACTGTTCAATCGACGACTGTTCAATCGACGACTGTTCAAACGACGACTGTTCAATCGACGACTGCTAATTAGACGACTGTTCAAACGACGACTGTTCAATCGACGACTGTTCAATCGACGACTGTTCAATCGACGACTGTTCAATCGACGACTGTTCAATCGACGACTGTTCAATCGACGACTGTTCAATCGACGACTGTTCAAACGACGACTGTTCAATCGACGACTGTTCATACGACGACTGTTCAATCGACGACTGTTCAATCGACGACTGTTCAAACGACGACTGTTCAATCGACGACTGCTAATTAGACGACTGTTCAAACGACGACTGTTCAATCGACGACTGTTCAATCGACGACTGTTCAATCGACGACTGTTCAATCGACGACTGTTCAATCGACGACTGTTCAATCGACGACTGTTCAAACGACGACTGTTCAATCGACGACTGTTCAATCGACGACTGTTCAATCTACGACTTTTCAATCGACGACTGTTCAAACGACGACTATTCAAACGACGACTGTTCAATCGACGACTGTTCAATCGACGACTGTTCAATCGACGACTGTTCCATCGACGACTGTTCAATCGACGACTGTTCAAACGACGACTGTTCAATCGACGCCTGTTCAATCGTAGACTGTTCAATCGACGACTGTTCAATCGACGCCTGTTCAATCGACGCCTGTTCAATCGACGAGTGTTCCAACGACGACTGTTCAATCGACGACTGTTCAATCAACGCCTGTTCAATCGACGACTGTTCAATCGACGCCTGTTCAATCGACGCCTGTTCAATCGACGACTGTTCAAACGACGAATGTTCATTCGACGACTGTTCAGTCGACGCCTGTTCAGTCGACGACTGTTCAATCGACGCCTGTTCAATCGACGCCTGTTCAATCGACGACTGTTCAATCGACGACTGTTCAAACGACGACTGTTCAGTCGACGACTGTTTAGTCGACGCCTGTTCAGTCGACGACTGTTCAGTCGACGACTGTTCAGTCGACGCCTGTTCAATCGACGCCTGTTCAATCGACGACTGTTCAATTGACGCCTGTTCAATCGACGCCTGTTCAATCGACGCCTGTTCAATCGACGACTGTTCAAACGACGACTGTTCAGTCGACGACAGTTCAGTCGACGCCTGTTCAGACGACGACTGTTTAGTCGACGCCTGTTCAATCGACGACTTTTGAATAGACGACTGTTCAATCGACGACTGTTCAATCGACGACTGTTCAATCGACGACTGTTTAAACGACGACTGTTCAATCGACGACTGTTCAAACGACGACTGTTCAATCGACGACTGCTTATTAGACGACTGTTCAAACGACGACTGTTCAATCGACGACTGTTCAATCGACGACTGTTCAATCGACGACTGTTCAATCGACGACTGTTCAATCGACGACTGTTCAAACGACGACTGTTCAATCGACGACTGTTCAATCGACGACTGTTCAATCGACGACTGTTCAAACGACGACTGTTCAATCGACGACTGCTAATTAGACGACTGTTCAAACGACGACTGTTCAATCGACGACTGTTCAATCGACGACTGTTCAATCGACGACTGTTCAATCGACGACTGTTCAATCGACGACTGTTCAATCGACGACTGTTCAATCGACGACTGTTCAAACGACGACTGTTCAATCGACGACTGTTCATACGACGACTGTTCAATCGACGACTGTTCAATCGACGACTGTTCAAACGACGACTGTTCAATCGACGACTGCTAATTAGACGACTGTTCAAACGACGACTGTTCAATCGACGACTGTTCAATCGACGACTGTTCAATCGACGACTGTTCAATCGACGACTGTTCAATCGACGACTGTTCAATCGACGACTGTTCAAACGACGACTGTTCAATCGACGACTGTTCAATCGACGACTGTTCAATCTACGACTTTTCAATCGACGACTGTTCAAACGACGACTATTCAAACGACGACTGTTCAATCGACGACTGTTCAATCGACGACTGTTCAATCGACGACTGTTCCATCGACGACTGTTCAATCGACGACTGTTCAAACGACGACTGTTCAATCGACGCCTGTTCAATCGTAGACTGTTCAATCGACGACTGTTCAATCGACGCCTGTTCAATCGACGCCTGTTCAATCGACGAGTGTTCCAACGACGACTGTTCAATCGACGACTGTTCAATCAACGCCTGTTCAATCGACGACTGTTCAATCGACGCCTGTTCAATCGACGCCTGTTCAATCGACGACTGTTCAAACGACGAATGTTCATTCGACGACTGTTCAGTCGACGCCTGTTCAGTCGACGACTGTTCAATCGACGCCTGTTCAATCGACGCCTGTTCAATCGACGACTGTTCAATCGACGACTGTTCAAACGACGACTGTTCAGTCGACGACTGTTTAGTCGACGCCTGTTCAGTCGACGACTGTTCAGTCGACGACTGTTCAGTCGACGCCTGTTCAATCGACGCCTGTTCAATCGACGACTGTTCAATCGACGCCTGTTCAATCGACGCCTGTTCAATCGACGCCTGTTCAATCGACGACTGTTCAAACGACGACTGTTCAGTCGACGACAGTTCAGTCGACGCCTGTTCAGACGACGACTGTTTAGTCGACGCCTGTTCAATCGACGACTTTTGAATAGACGACTGTTCAATCGACGACTGTTCAATCGACGACTGTTCAATCGACGACTGTTTAAACGACGACTGTTCAATCGACGACTGTTCAATCGACGCCTGTTCAATCGACGTCTGTTCAATCGACGACTGTTCAATCGACGACTGTTCAATCGACGCCTGTTCAATCGACGACTGTTTAAACGACGACTGTTCAATCGACTACTGTTCAATCGACGACTGTTCAATCGATGACTGTTCAATCGACGCCTGTTCAATCGAGGACTGTTCAAACGACGACTGTTCAAACGACGACAGTTCAGTCGACGACTGTTCAGTCGACGCCTGTTCAATCGACGCCTGTTCAATCGACGCCTGTTCAATCGACGACTGTTCAAACGACGACTGTTCAGTCGACGACAGTTCAGTCGACGTCTGTTCAGTCGACGACTGTTCAGTCGACGCCTGTTCAGTCGACGACTGTTCAGTCGACGCCTGTTCAATCGACGACTTTTGAATAGACGACTGTTCAATCGACGACTGTTCAATCGACGACTGTTCAATCGACGCCTGTTCAATCGACGCCTGTTCAATCGACGACTGTTCAAACGACGCCTGTTCAGTCGACGACTGTTCAGTCGACGCCTGTTCAATCGACGACTTTTGAATAGACGACTGTTCAATCGACGACTGTTCAATCGACGACTGTTCAATCGACGCCTGTTCAATCGACCCCTGTTCCATCGACGACTGTTCAAACGACGCCTGTTCAGTCGACGACTGTTCAGTCGACGCCTGTTCAATCGATGCCTGTTCAGTCGACGACTGTTCAGTCGACGACTGTTCAAACGACGACTGTTCAATCGACGCCTGTTCAATCGACGCCTGTTCAATCGACGACTGTTCAAACGACGAATGGTCATTCGACCACTGTTCAGTCGACGCCTGTTCAGTCGACGACTGTTCAGTCGACGACTGTTCAGTCGACGACTGTTCAGTCGACGCCTGTTCACTCGACGCCTGTTCAATCGACGCCTGTTCAATCGACGACTGTTCAATCGACGCCTGTTCAATCGACGCCTGTTCAATCGACGCCTGTTCAATCGACGACTGTTCAAACAACGACTGTTCAGTCGACGACAGTTCAGTCGACGCCTGTTCAGTCGACGCCTTTTCAGTCGACGACTGTTCAAACGACGACTGTTCAATCGACGACTGTTCAATCGACGACTGTTTAAACGACGACTGTTTAAACGACGACTGTTCAGTCGACGACTGTTCAATCGACGACTGTTCAGTCGACGCCTGTTCTGTCGACGACTGTTCAATCGACGACTGTTCAACCGACGACTGTTCAATCGACGCCTGTTCAATCGACGACTGTTTAAACGACGACTGTTCAATCGACTACTGTTCAATCGACGCCTGTTCAATCGACGACTGTTTAAACGACGACTGTTTAAACGACGACTGTTCAGTCGACGACTGTTCAATCGACGACTGTTCAGTCGACGCCTGTTCTGTCGACGACTGTTCAATCGACGACTGTTCAATCGACGACTGTTCAATCGACGCCTGTTCAATCGACGACTGTTTAAACGACGACTGTTCAATCGACTACTGTTCAATCGACGACTGTTCAATCGATGACTGTTCAATCGACGCCTGTTCAATCGAGGACTGTTCAAACGACGACTGTTCAAACGACGACAGTTCAGTCGACGACTGTTCAGTCGACGCCTGTTCAATCGACGCCTGTTCAATCGACGCCTGTTCAATCGACGACTGTTCAAACGACGACTGTTCAGTCGACGACAGTTCAGTCGACGTCTGTTCAGTCGACGACTGTTCAGTCGACGCCTGTTCAGTCGACGACTGTTCAGTCGACGCCTGTTCAATCGACGACTTTTGAATAGACGACTGTTCAATCGACGACTGTTCAATCGACGACTGTTCAATCGACGCCTGTTCAATCGACGCCTGTTCAATCGACGACTGTTCAAACGACGCCTGTTCAGTCGACGACTGTTCAGTCGACGCCTGTTCAATCGACGACTTTTGAATAGACGACTGTTCAATCGACGACTGTTCAATCGACGACTGTTCAATCGACGCCTGTTCAATCGACCCCTGTTCCATCAACGACTGTTCAAACGACGCCTGTTCAGTCGACGACTGTTCAGTCGACGCCTGTTCAATCGATGCCTGTTCAGTCGACGACTGTTCAAACGACGACTGTTCAATCGACGCCTGTTCAATCGACGCCTGTTCAATCGACGACTGTTCAAACGACGAATGGTCATTCGACCACTGTTCAGTCGACGCCTGTTCAGTCGACGACTGTTCAGTCGACGACTGTTCAGTCGACGACTGTTCAGTCGACGCCTGTTCACTCGACGCCTGTTCAATCGACGCCTGTTCAATCGACGACTGTTCAATCGACGCCTGTTCAATCGACGCCTGTTCAATCGACGCCTGTTCAATCGACGACTGTTCAAACAACGACTGTTCAGTCGACGACAGTTCCGTCGACGCCTGTTCAGTCGACGCCTTTTCAGTCGACGACTGTTCAAACGACGACTGTTCAATCGACGACTGTTCAATCGACGACTGTTTAAACGACGACTGTTTAAACGACGACTGTTCAGTCGACGACTGTTCAATCGACGACTGTTCAGTCGACGCCTGTTCTGTCGACGACTGTTCAATCGACGACTGTTCAACCGACGACTGTTCAATCGACGCCTGTTCAATCGACGACTGTTTAAACGACGACTGTTCAATCGACTACTGTTCAATCGACGCCTGTTCAATCGACGACTGTTTAAACGACGACTGTTTAAACGACGACTGTTCAGTCGACGACTGTTCAATCGACGACTGTTCAGTCGACGCCTGTTCTGTCGACGACTGTTCAATCGACGACTGTTCAATCGACGACTGTTCAATGACGACTGTTCAATCGACGCCTGTTCCACCGACGACTTTTGAATCGACGACTGTTCAATCGACGACTGTTCAATCGACGACTGGTTAAACGACGACTGTTTAAACGACGACTGTTCAATCGACGACTGTTCAATCGACGCCTGTTCAATCGACGCCTGTTCAATCGACGCCTGTTCTATCGACGACTGTTCAATCGACGACTGTTCCGTCGACGCCTGTTCTGTCGACGACTGTTCAATCGACGACTGTTCAACCGACGACTGTTCAATCGACGCCTGTTCAATCGACGACTGTTTAAACGACGACTGTTCAATCGACTACTGTTCAATCGACTACTGTTCAATCGACGCCTGTTCAATCGACGACTGTTTAAACGACGACTGTTTAACGACGACTGTTCAGTCGACGACTGTTCAATCGACGACTGTTCAGTCGACGCCTGTTCTGTCGACGACTGTTCAATAGACGACTGTTCAATCGACGACTGTTCAATCGACGCCTGTTCCACCGACGACTTTTGAATAGACGACTGTTCAATCGACGACTGTTCAATCAACGACTGTTTAAACGACGACTGTTTAAACGACGACTGTTCAATCGACGACTGTTCAATCGACGCCTGTTCAATCGACGCCTGTTCAATCGACGACTGTTCAATCGACGACTGTTCAATCGACGCCTGTTCAATCGACGACTGTTTAAACGACGACTATTCAATCGACGACTGTTCAATCGACGCCTGTTCAATCGACGCCTGTTCCATCGACGACTGTTCAAACGACGAATGGTCATTCGACGACTGTTCAGTCGACGCCTGTTCAGTCGACGACTGTTCAGTCGACGCCTGTTCAATCGACGACTGTTCAAACGACGACTGTTCAGTCGACGACAGTTCAGTCGACGCCTGTTCAGTCGACGACTGTTTAGTCGACGCCTGTTCAATCGACGACTTTTGAATAGACGACTGTTCAATCGACGACTGTTTAATCGACGACTGTTTAAACGACGACTGTTTAAACGACGACTGTTCAATCGACGACTGTTCAATCGACGCCTGTTCAATCGACGCCTGTTCAATCGACGACTGTTGAATCCACGACTGTTCAATCGACGACTGTTAAATCGACGACTGTTGAATCGACGACTGTTCAATCGACGACTGTTCAATTGACGACTGTTAAATCGACGACTGTTCAAACGACGACTGTTCAATCGACGACGGTTCAATCGACAACCGTTCAATCGACGACTGTTCAAACGACGACTGTTCAATCGACGACTGTTAAATCGACGACTGTTCAATCGACGACTGTTCAATCGACGACTGTTCAATCGACGACTGTTCAATCGACGACTGTTCAATCGACGACTGTTCTATCGACGACTGTTCAATCGACGACTGTTCAAACGACGACTGTTCAAACGACGACTGTTCAATCTACGACTGTTCAATCGACGACTGTTCAATCGACAACTGTTCATACGACGACTGTTCAATCGACGACTGTTCAATCGACGACTGTTCAGTCGACGCCTGTTCTGTCGACGACTGTTCAATCGACGACTGTTCAATCGACGACTGTTCAATGACGACTGTTCAATCGACGCCTGTTCCACCGACGACTTTTGAATCGACGACTGTTCAATCGACGACTGTTCAATCGACGACTGGTTAAACGACGACTGTTTAAACGACGACTGTTCAATCGACGACTGTTCAATCGACGCCTGTTCAATCGACGCCTGTTCAATCGACGCCTGTTCTATCGACGACTGTTCAATCGACGACTGTTCCGTCGACGCCTGTTCTGTCGACGACTGTTCAATCGACGACTGTTCAACCGACGACTGTTCAATCGACGCCTGTTCAATCGACGACTGTTTAAACGACGACTGTTCAATCGACTACTGTTCAATCGACTACTGTTCAATCGACGCCTGTTCAATCGACGACTGTTTAAACGACGACTGTTTAACGACGACTGTTCAGTCGACGACTGTTCAATCGACGACTGTTCAGTCGACGCCTGTTCTGTCGACGACTGTTCAATAGACGACTGTTCAATCGACGACTGTTCAATCGACGCCTGTTCCACCGACGACTTTTGAATAGACGACTGTTCAATCGACGACTGTTCAATCAACGACTGTTTAAACGACGACTGTTTAAACGACGACTGTTCAATCGACGACTGTTCAATCGACGCCTGTTCAATCGACGCCTGTTCAATCGACGACTGTTCAATCGACGACTGTTCAATCGACGCCTGTTCAATCGACGACTGTTTAAACGACGACTATTCAATCGACGACTGTTCAATCGACGCCTGTTCAATCGACGCCTGTTCCATCGACGACTGTTCAAACGACGAATGGTCATTCGACGACTGTTCAGTCGACGCCTGTTCAGTCGACGACTGTTCAGTCGACGCCTGTTCAATCGACGACTGTTCAAACGACGACTGTTCAGTCGACGACAGTTCAGTCGACGCCTGTTCAGTCGACGACTGTTTAGTCGACGCCTGTTCAATCGACGACTTTTGAATAGACGACTGTTCAATCGACGACTGTTCAATCGACGACTGTTTAAACGACGACTGTTTAAACGACGACTGTTCAATCGACGACTGTTCAATCGACGCCTGTTCAATCGACGCCTGTTCAATCGACGACTGTTGAATCCACGACTGTTCAATCGACGACTGTTAAATCGACGACTGTTGAATCGACGACTGTTCAATCGACGACTGTTCAATTGACGACTGTTAAATCGACGACTGTTCAAACGACGACTGTTCAATCGACGACGGTTCAATCGACAACCGTTCAATCGACGACTGTTCAAACGACGACTGTTCAATCGACGACTGTTAAATCGACGACTGTTCAATCGACGACTGTTCAATCGACGACTGTTCAATCGACGACTGTTCAATCGACGACTGTTCAATCGACGACTGTTCTATCGACGACTGTTCAATCGACGACTGTTCAAACGACGACTGTTCAAACGACGACTGTTCAATCTACGACTGTTCAATCGACGACTGTTCAATCGACAACTGTTCATACGACGACTGTTCAATCGACGACTGTTCAAACGACGACTGTTCAATCGACGACTGCTAATTAGACGACTGTTCAAACGACGACTGTTCAATCGACGACTGTTCAATCGACGACTGTTCAATCGACGACTGTTCAATCGACGACTGTTCAATCGACGACTGTTCAAACGACGACTGTTCAATCGACGACTGTTCAATCGACGACTGTTCAATCGACGACTGTTCAATCGACGACTGTTCAATCGACGACTGTTCAAACGACGACTGTTCAATCGACGACTGCTAATTAGACGACTGTTCAAACGACGACTGTTCAATCGACGACTGTTCAATCGACGACTGTTCAATCGACGACTGTTCAATCGCCGACTGTTCAATCGACGACTGTTCAATCGACGACTGTTCAATCGACGACTGTTCAAACGACGACTGTTCAATCGACGACTGTTCATACGACGACTGTTCAATCGACGACTGTTCAATCGACGACTGTTCAAACGACGACTGTTCAATCGACGACTGCTAATTAGACGACTGTTCAAACGACGACTGTTCAATCGACGACTGTTCAATCGACGACTGTTCAATCGACGACTGTTCAATCGACGACTGTTCAATCGACGACTGTTCAATCGACGACTGTTCAAACGACGACTGTTCAATCGACGACTGTTCAATCGACGACTGTTCAATCGACGACTTTTCAATCGACGACTGTTCAAACGACGACTATTCAAACGACGACTGTTCAATCGACGACTGTTCAATCGACGACTGTTCAATCGACGACTGTTCCATCGACGACTGTTCAATCGACGACTGTTCAAACGACGACTGTTCAATCGACGCCTGTTCAATCGTAGACTGTTCAATCGACGACTGTTCAATCAACGCCTGTTCAATCGACGCCTGTTCAATCGACGAGTGTTCCAACGACGACTGTTCAATCGACGACTGTTCAATCAACGCCTGTTCAATCGACGACTGTTCAATCGACGCCTGTTCAATCGACGCCTGTTCAATCGACGACTGTTCAAACGACGAATGTTCATTCGACGACTGTTCAGTCGACGCCTGTTCAGTCGACGACTGTTCAATCGACGCCTGTTCAATCGACGCCTGTTCAATCGACGACTGTTCAAACGACGACTGTTCAGTCGACAACTGTTTAGTCGACGCCTGTTCAGTCGACGACTGTTCAGTCGACGCCTGTTCAATCGACGCCTGTTCAATCGACGCCTGTTCAATCGACGACTGTTCAATCGACGCCTGTTCAATCGACGCCTGTTCAATCGACGCCTGTTCAATCGACGACTGTTCAAACGACGACTGTTCAGTCGACGACAGTTCAGTCGACGCCTGTTCAGACGACGACTGTTTAGTCGACGCCTGTTCAATCGACGACTTTTGAATAGACGACTGTTCAATCGACGACTGTTCAATCGACGACTGTTCAATCGACGACTGTTTAAACGACGACTGTTTAAACGACGACTGTTCAATCGACGACTGTTCAATCGACGCCTGTTCAATCGACGTCTGTTCAATCGACGACTGTTCAATCGACGACTGTTCAATCGACGCCTGTTCAATCGACGACTGTTTAAACGACGACTGTTCAATCGACTACTGTTCAATCGACGCCTGTTCAAACGACGACTGTTCAATCGACGACTGCTAATTAGACGACTGTTCAAACGACGACTGTTCAATCGACGACTGTTCAATCGACGACTGTTCAATCGACGACTGTTCAATCGACGACTGTTCAATCGCCGACTGTTCAATCGACGACTGTTCAATCGACGACTGTTCAATCGACGACTGTTCAAACGACGACTGTTCAATCGACGACTGTTCATACGACGACTGTTCAATCGACGACTGTTCAATCGACGACTGTTCAATCGACGACTGTTCAAACGACGACTGTTCAATCGACGACTGCTAATTAGACGACTGTTCAAACGACGACTGTTCAATCGACGACTGTTCAATCGACGACTGTTCAATCGACGACTGTTCAATCGACGACTGTTCAATCGACGACTGTTCAAACGACGACTGTTCAATCGACGACTGTTCAATCGACGACTGTTCAATCGACGACTTTTCAATCGACGACTGTTCAAACGACGACTATTCAAACGACGACTGTTCAATCGACGACTGTTCAATCGACGACTGTTCAATCGACGACTGTTCCATCGACGACTGTTCAATCGACGACTGTTCAAACGACGACTGTTCAATCGACGCCTGTTCAATCGTAGACTGTTCAATCGACGACTGTTCAATCGACGCCTGTTCAATCGACGCCTGTTCAATCGACGAGTGTTCCAACGACGACTGTTCAATCGACGACTGTTCAATCAACGCCTGTTCAATCGACGACTGTTCAATCGACGCCTGTTCAATCGACGCCTGTTCAATCGACGACTGTTCAAACGACGAATGTTCATTCGACGACTGTTCAGTCGACGCCTGTTCAGTCGACGACTGTTCAATCGACGCCTGTTCAATCGACGCCTGTTCAATCGACGACTGTTCAATCGACGACTGTTCAAACGACGACTGTTCAGTCGACAACTGTTGAGTCGACGCCTGTTCAGTCGACGACTGTTCAGTCGACGCCTGTTCAATCGACGCCTGTTCAATCGACGCCTGTTCAATCGACGACTGTTCAATCGACGCCTGTTCAATCGACGCCTGTTCAATCGACGCCTGTTCAATCGACGACTGTTCAAACGACGACTGTTCAGTCGACGACAGTTCAGTCGACGCCTGTTCAGACGACGACTGTTTAGTCGACGCCTGTTCAATCGACGACTTTTGAATAGACGACTGTTCAATCGACGACTGTTCAAACGACGACTGTTCAGTCGACAACTGTTTAGTCGACGCCTGTTCAGTCGACGACTGTTCAGTCGACGCCTGTTCAATCGACGCCTGTTCAATCGACGCCTGTTCAATCGACGACTGTTCAATCGACGCCTGTTCAATCGACGCCTGTTCAATCGACGCCTGTTCAATCGACGACTGTTCAAACGACGACTGTTCAGTCGACGACAGTTCAGTCGACGCCTGTTCTGTCGACGACTGTTCAATAGACGACTGTTCAATCGACGACTGTTCAATCGACGCCTGTTCCACCGACGACTTTTGAATAGACGACTGTTCAATCGACGACTGTTCAATCAACGACTGTTTAAACGACGACTGTTTAAACGACGACTGTTCAATCGACGACTGTTCAATCGACGCCTGTTCAATCGACGCCTGTTCAATCGACGACTGTTCAATCGACGACTGTTCAATCGACGCCTGTTCAATCGACGACTGTTTAAACGACGACTATTCAATCGACGACTGTTCAATCGACGCCTGTTCAATCGACGCCTGTTCCATCGACGACTGTTCAAACGACGAATGGTCATTCGACGACTGTTCAGTCGACGCCTGTTCAGTCGACGACTGTTCAGTCGACGACTGTTCAGTCGACGCCTGTTCAATCGACGACTGTTCAAACGACGACTGTTCAGTCGACGACAGTTCAGTCGACGCCTGTTCAGTCGACGACTGTTTAGTCGACGCCTGTTCAATCGACGACTTTTGAATAGACGACTGTTCAATCGACGACTGTTCAATCGACGACTGTTTAAACGACGACTGTTTAAACGACGACTGTTCAATCGACGACTGTTCAATCGACGCCTGTTCAATCGACGCCTGTTCAATCGACGACTGTTGAATCCACGACTGTTCAATCGACGACTGTTAAATCGACGACTGTTGAATCGACGACTGTTCAATCGACGACTGTTCAATCGACGACTGTTCAATCGACGACTGTTCAATCGACGACTGTTAAATCGACGACTGTTCAAACGACGACTGTTCAATCGACGACGGTTCAATCGACAACTGTTCAATCGACGACTGTTCAAACGACGACTGTTCAATCGACGACTGTTAAATCGACGACTGTTCAATCGACGACTGTTCAATCGACGACTGTTCAATCGACGACTGTTTAAACGACGACTGTTCAATCGACGACTGTTCAATCGACGCCTGTTCAATCGACGCCTGTTCAATCGACGACTGTTCAATCGACGCCTGTTCAATCGACGCCTGTTCAATCGACGCCTGTTCAATCGACGACTGTTCAAACGACGACTGTTCAGTCGACGACAGTTCAGTCGACGCCTGTTCAGACGACGACTGTTTAGTCGACGCCTGTTCAATCGACGACTTTTGAATAGACGACTGTTCAATCGACGACTGTTCAATCGACGACTGTTCAATCGACGACTGTTTAAACGACGACTGTTTAAACGACGACTGTTCAATCGACGACTGTTCAATCGACGCCTGTTCAATCGACGTCTGTTCAATCGACGACTGTTCAATCGACGACTGTTCAATCGACGCCTGTTCAATCGACGACTGTTTAAACGACGACTGTTCAATCGACTACTGTTCAATCGACGCCTGTTCAATCGACGACTGTTCAATCGACGACTGTTCAATCGATGACTGTTCAATCGACGCCTGTTCAATCGAGGACTGTTCAGTCGACGACAGTTCAGTCGACGTCTGTTCAGTCGACGACTGTTCAGTCGACGCCTGTTCAGTCGACGACTGTTCAGTCGACGCCTGTTCAATCGACGACTTTTGAATAGACGACTGTTCAATCGACGACTGTTCAATCGACGACTATTCAATCGACGCCTGTTCAATCGACGCCTGTTCAATCGACGACTGTTCAAACGACGCCTGTTCAGTCGACGACTGTTCAGTCGACGCCTGTTCAATCGACGACTTTTGAATAGACGACTGTTCAATCGACGACTGTTCAATCGACGACTGTTCAATCGACGCCTGTTCAATCGACGCCTGTTCCATCGACGACTGTTCAAACGACGCCTGTTCAGTCGACGACTGTTCAGTCGACGCCTGTTCAATCGATTCCTGTTCAGTCGACGACTGTTCAAACGACGACTGTTCAATCGACGCCTGTTCAATCGACGCCTGTTCAATCGACGACTGTTCAAACGACGAATGGTCATTCGACCACTGTTCAGTCGACGCCTGTTCAGTCGACGCCTGTTCAATCGACGACTGTTTAAAAGACGACTGTTCAATCGACTACTGTTCAATCGACGCCTGTTCAATCGACGACTGTTCAATCGACGACTGTTCAATCGATGACTGTTCAATCGACGCCTGTTCAATCGAGGACTGTTCAAACGACGACTGTTCAAACGACGACAGTTCAGTCGACGACTGTTCAGTCGACGCCTGTTCAATCGACGCCTGTTCAATCGACGCCTGTTCAATCGACGACTGTTCAAACGACGACTGTTCAGTCGACGACAGTTCAGTCGACGCCTGTTCAGTCGACGACTGTTCAGTCGACGCCTGTTCAGTCGACGACTGTTCAGTCGACGCCTGTTCAGTCGACGACTGTTCAGTCGACGCCTGTTCAGTCGACGACTTTTGAATAGACGACTGTTCAATCGACGACTGTTCAATCGACGACTGTTCAATCGACGCCTGTTCAATCGACGCCTGTTCAATCGACGACTGTTCAAACGACGCCTGTTCAGTCGACGACTGTTCAGTCGACGCCTGTTCAATCGACGACTTTTGAATAGACGACTGTTCAATCGACGACTGTTCAATCGACGACTGTTCAATCGACGACTGTTCAATCGACGACTGTTCTATCGACGACTGTTCAAACGACGACTGTTCAAACGACGACTGTTCAATCTACGACTGTTCAATCGACGACTGTTCAATCGACAACTGTTCATACGACGACTGTTCAATCGACGACTGTTCAAACGACGACTGTTCAATCGACGACTGCTTATTAGACGACTGTTCAAACGACGACTGTTCAATCGACGACTGTTCAATCGACGACTGTTCAATCGACGACTGTTCAATCGACGACTGTTCAATCGACGACTGTTCAAACGACGACTGTTCAATCGACGACTGTTCAATCGACGACTGTTCAATCGACGACTGTTCAAATGACGACTGTTCAATCGACGACTGCTAATTAGACGACTGTTCAAACGACGACTGTTCAATCGACGACTGTTCAATCGACGACTGTTCAATCGACGACTGTTCAATCGACGACTGTTCAATCGACGACTGTTCAATCGACGACTGTTCAATCGACGACTGTTCAAACGACGACTGTTCAATCGACGACTGTTCATACGACGACTGTTCAATCGACGACTGTTCAATCGACGACTGTTCAAACGACGACTGTTCAATCGACGACTGCTAATTAGACGACTGTTCAAACGACGACTGTTCAATCGACGACTGTTCAATCGACGACTGTTCAATCGACGACTGTTCAATCGACGACTGTTCAATCGACGACTGTTCAAACGACGACTGTTCAATCGACGACTGTTCAATCGACGACTGTTCAATCTACGACTTTTCAATCGACGACTGTTCAAACGACGACTATTCAAACGACGACTGTTCAATCGACGACTGTTCAATCGACGACTGTTCAATCGACGACTGTTCCATCGACGACTGTTCAATCGACGACTGTTCAAACGACGACTGTTCAATCGACGCCTGTTCAATCGTAGACTGTTCAATCGACGACTGTTCAATCGACGCCTGTTCAATCGACGCCTGTTCAATCGACGAGTGTTCCAACGACGACTGTTCAATCGACGACTGTTCAATCAACGCCTGTTCAATCGACGACTGTTCAATCGACGCCTGTTCAATCGACGCCTGTTCAATCGACGACTGTTCAAACGACGAATGTTCATTCGACGACTGTTCAGTCGACGCCTGTTCAGTCGACGACTGTTCAATCGACGCCTGTTCAATCGACGCCTGTTCAATCGACGACTGTTCAATCGACGACTGTTCAAACGACGACTGTTCAGTCGACGACTGTTTAGTCGACGCCTGTTCAGTCGACGACTGTTCTGTCGACGACTGTTCAGTCGACGCCTGTTCAATCGACGCCTGTTCAATCGACGCCTGTTCAATCGACGACTGTTCAATCGACGCCTGTTCAATCGACGCCTGTTCAATCGACGCCTGTTCAATCGACGACTGTTCAAACGACGACTGTTCAGTCGACGACAGTTCAGTCGACGCCTGTTCAGACGACGACTGTTTAGTCGACGCCTGTTCAATCGACGACTTTTGAATAGACGACTGTTCAATCGACGACTGTTCAATCGACGACTGTTCAATCGACGACTGTTTAAACGACGACTGTTCAATCGACGACTGTTCAATCGACGACTGTTTAAACGACGACTGTTCAATCGACTACTGTTCAATCGACGACTGTTCAATCGATGACTGTTCAATCGACGCCTGTTCAATCGAGGACTGTTCAAACGACGACTGTTCAAACGACGACAGTTCAGTCGACGACTGTTCAGTCGACGCCTGTTCAATCGACGCCTGTTCAATCGACGCCTGTTCAATCGACGACTGTTCAAACGACGACTGTTCAGTCGACGACAGTTCAGTCGACGTCTGTTCAGTCGACGACTGTTCAGTCGACGCCTGTTCAGTCGACGACTGTTCAGTCGACGCCTGTTCAATCGACGACTTTTGAATAGACGACTGTTCAATCGACGACTGTTCAATCGACGACTGTTCAATCGACGCCTGTTCAATCGACGCCTGTTCAATCGACGCCTGTTCAATCGACGCCTGTTCAATCGACGACTGTTCAAACGACGCCTGTTCAGTCGACGACTGTTCAGTCGACGCCTGTTCAATCGACGACTTTTGAATAGACGACTGTTCAATCGACGACTGTTCAATCGACGACTGTTCAATCGACGCCTGTTCAATCGACCCCTGTTCCATCGACGACTGTTCAAACGACGCCTGTTCAGTCGACGACTGTTCAGTCGACGCCTGTTCAATCGATGCCTGTTCAGTCGACGACTGTTCAAACGACGACTGTTCAATCGACGCCTGTTCAATCGACGCCTGTTCAATCGACGACTGTTCAAACGACGAATGGTCATTCGACCACTGTTCAGTCGACGCCTGTTCAGTCGACGACTGTTCAGTCGACGACTGTTCAGTCGACGACTGTTCAGTCGACGCCTGTTCACTCGACGCCTGTTCAATCGACGCCTGTTCAATCGACGACTGTTCAATCGACGCCTGTTCAATCGACGCCTGTTCAATCGACGCCTGTTCAATCGACGACTGTTCAAACAACGACTGTTCAGTCGACGACAGTTCAGTCGACGCCTGTTCAGTCGACGCCTTTTCAGTCGACGACTGTTCAAACGACGACTGTTCAATCGACGACTGTTCAATCGACGACTGTTTAAACGACGACTGTTTAAACGACGACTGTTCAGTCGACGACTGTTCAATCGACGACTGTTCAGTCGACGCCTGTTCTGTCGACGACTGTTCAATCGACGACTGTTCAACCGACGACTGTTCAATCGACGCCTGTTCAATCGACGACTGTTTAAACGACGACTGTTCAATCGACTACTGTTCAATCGACGCCTGTTCAATCGACGACTGTTTAAACGACGACTGTTTAAACGACGACTGTTCAGTCGACGACTGTTCAATCGACGACTGTTCAGTCGACGCCTGTTCTGTCGACGACTGTTCAATCGACGACTGTTCAATCGACGACTGTTCAATCGACGCCTGTTCAATCGACGACTGTTTAAACGACGACTGTTCAATCGACTACTGTTCAATCGACGACTGTTCAATCGATGACTGTTCAATCGACGCCTGTTCAATCGAGGACTGTTCAAACGACGACTGTTCAAACGACGACAGTTCAGTCGACGACTGTTCAGTCGACGCCTGTTCAATCGACGCCTGTTCAATCGACGCCTGTTCAATCGACGACTGTTCAAACGACGACTGTTCAGTCGACGACAGTTCAGTCGACGTCTGTTCAGTCGACGACTGTTCAGTCGACGCCTGTTCAGTCGACGACTGTTCAGTCGACGCCTGTTCAATCGACGACTTTTGAATAGACGACTGTTCAATCGACGACTGTTCAATCGACGACTGTTCAATCGACGCCTGTTCAATCGACGCCTGTTCAATCGACGACTGTTCAAACGACGCCTGTTCAGTCGACGACTGTTCAGTCGACGCCTGTTCAATCGACGACTTTTGAATAGACGACTGTTCAATCGACGACTGTTCAATCGACGACTGTTCAATCGACGCCTGTTCAATCGACCCCTGTTCCATCAACGACTGTTCAAACGACGCCTGTTCAGTCGACGACTGTTCAGTCGACGCCTGTTCAATCGATGCCTGTTCAGTCGACGACTGTTCAAACGACGACTGTTCAATCGACGCCTGTTCAATCGACGCCTGTTCAATCGACGACTGTTCAAACGACGAATGGTCATTCGACCACTGTTCAGTCGACGCCTGTTCAGTCGACGACTGTTCAGTCGACGACTGTTCAGTCGACGACTGTTCAGTCGACGCCTGTTCACTCGACGCCTGTTCAATCGACGCCTGTTCAATCGACGACTGTTCAATCGACGCCTGTTCAATCGACGCCTGTTCAATCGACGCCTGTTCAATCGACGACTGTTCAAACAACGACTGTTCAGTCGACGACAGTTCAGTCGACGCCTGTTCAGTCGACGCCTTTTCAGTCGACGACTGTTCAAACGACGACTGTTCAATCGACGACTGTTCAATCGACGACTGTTTAAACGACGACTGTTTAAACGACGACTGTTCAGTCGACGACTGTTCAATCGACGACTGTTCAGTCGACGCCTGTTCTGTCGACGACTGTTCAATCGACGACTGTTCAACCGACGACTGTTCAATCGACGCCTGTTCAATCGACGACTGTTTAAACGACGACTGTTCAATCGACTACTGTTCAATCGACGCCTGTTCAAACGACGACTGTTCAATCGACGACTGCTAATTAGACGACTGTTCAAACGACGACTGTTCAATCGACGACTGTTCAATCGACGACTGTTCAATCGACGACTGTTCAATCGACGACTGTTCAATCGCCGACTGTTCAATCGACGACTGTTCAATCGACGACTGTTCAATCGACGACTGTTCAAACGACGACTGTTCAATCGACGACTGTTCATACGACGACTGTTCAATCGACGACTGTTCAATCGACGACTGTTCAAACGACGACTGTTCAATCGACGACTGCTAATTAGACGACTGTTCAAACGACGACTGTTCAATCGACGACTGTTCAATCGACGACTGTTCAATCGACGACTGTTCAATCGACGACTGTTCAATCGACGACTGTTCAATCGACGACTGTTCAAACGACGACTGTTCAATCGACGACTGTTCAATCGACGACTGTTCAATCGACGACTTTTCAATCGACGACTGTTCAAACGACGACTATTCAAACGACGACTGTTCAATCGACGACTGTTCAATCGACGACTGTTCAATCGACGACTGTTCCATCGACGACTGTTCAATCGACGACTGTTCAAACGACGACTGTTCAATCGACGCCTGTTCAATCGTAGACTGTTCAATCGACGACTGTTCAATCGACGCCTGTTCAATCGACGAGTGTTCCAACGACGACTGTTCAATCGACGACTGTTCAATCAACGCCTGTTCAATCGACGACTGTTCAATCGACGCCTGTTCAATCGACGCCTGTTCAATCGACGACTGTTCAAACGACGAATGTTCATTCGACGACTGTTCAGTCGACGCCTGTTCAGTCGACGACTGTTCAATCGACGCCTGTTCAATCGACGCCTGTTCAATCGACGACTGTTCAATCGACGACTGTTCAAACGACGACTGTTCAGTCGACAACTGTTTAGTCGACGCCTGTTCAGTCGACGACTGTTCAGTCGACGCCTGTTCAATCGACGCCTGTTCAATCGACGCCTGTTCAATCGACGACTGTTCAATCGACGCCTGTTCAATCGACGCCTGTTCAATCGACGCCTGTTCAATCGACGACTGTTCAAACGACGACTGTTCAGTCGACGACAGTTCAGTCGACGCCTGTTCAGACGACGACTGTTTAGTCGACGCCTGTTCAATCGACGACTTTTGAATAGACGACTGTTCAATCGACGACTGTTCAAACGACGACTGTTCAGTCGACAACTGTTTAGTCGACGCCTGTTCAGTCGACGACTGTTCAGTCGACGCCTGTTCAATCGACGCCTGTTCAATCGACGCCTGTTCAATCGACGACTGTTCAATCGACGCCTGTTCAATCGACGCCTGTTCAATCGACGCCTGTTCAATCGACGACTGTTCAAACGACGACTGTTCAGTCGACGACAGTTCAGTCGACGCCTGTTCTGTCGACGACTGTTCAATAGACGACTGTTCAATCGACGACTGTTCAATCGACGCCTGTTCCACCGACGACTTTTGAATAGACGACTGTTCAATCGACGACTGTTCAATCAACGACTGTTTAAACGACGACTGTTTAAACGACGACTGTTCAATCGACGACTGTTCAATCGACGCCTGTTCAATCGACGCCTGTTCAATCGACGACTGTTCAATCGACGACTGTTCAATCGACGCCTGTTCAATCGACGACTGTTTAAACGACGACTATTCAATCGACGACTGTTCAATCGACGCCTGTTCAATCGACGCCTGTTCCATCGACGACTGTTCAAACGACGAATGGTCATTCGACGACTGTTCAGTCGACGCCTGTTCAGTCGACGACTGTTCAGTCGACGACTGTTCAGTCGACGCCTGTTCAATCGACGACTGTTCAAACGACGACTGTTCAGTCGACGACAGTTCAGTCGACGCCTGTTCAGTCGACGACTGTTTAGTCGACGCCTGTTCAATCGACGACTTTTGAATAGACGACTGTTCAATCGACGACTGTTCAATCGACGACTGTTTAAACGACGACTGTTTAAACGACGACTGTTCAATCGACGACTGTTCAATCGACGCCTGTTCAATCGACGCCTGTTCAATCGACGACTGTTGAATCCACGACTGTTCAATCGACGACTGTTAAATCGACGACTGTTGAATCGACGACTGTTCAATCGACGACTGTTCAATCGACGACTGTTCAATCGACGACTGTTCAATCGACGACTGTTAAATCGACGACTGTTCAAACGACGACTGTTCAATCGACGACGGTTCAATCGACAACTGTTCAATCGACGACTGTTCAAACGACGACTGTTCAATCGACGACTGTTAAATCGACGACTGTTCAATCGACGACTGTTCAATCGACGACTGTTCAATCGACGACTGTTTAAACGACGACTGTTCAATCGACGACTGTTCAATCGACGCCTGTTCAATCGACGCCTGTTCAATCGACGACTGTTCAATCGACGCCTGTTCAATCGACGCCTGTTCAATCGACGCCTGTTCAATCGACGACTGTTCAAACGACGACTGTTCAGTCGACGACAGTTCAGTCGACGCCTGTTCAGACGACGACTGTTTAGTCGACGCCTGTTCAATCGACGACTTTTGAATAGACGACTGTTCAATCGACGACTGTTCAATCGACGACTGTTCAATCGACGACTGTTTAAACGACGACTGTTTAAACGACGACTGTTCAATCGACGACTGTTCAATCGACGCCTGTTCAATCGACGTCTGTTCAATCGACGACTGTTCAATCGACGACTGTTCAATCGACGCCTGTTCAATCGACGACTGTTTAAACGACGACTGTTCAATCGACTACTGTTCAATCGACGCCTGTTCAATCGACGACTGTTCAATCGACGACTGTTCAATCGATGACTGTTCAATCGACGCCTGTTCAATCGAGGACTGTTCAGTCGACGACAGTTCAGTCGACGTCTGTTCAGTCGACGACTGTTCAGTCGACGCCTGTTCAGTCGACGACTGTTCAGTCGACGCCTGTTCAATCGACGACTTTTGAATAGACGACTGTTCAATCGACGACTGTTCAATCGACGACTATTCAATCGACGCCTGTTCAATCGACGCCTGTTCAATCGACGACTGTTCAAACGACGCCTGTTCAGTCGACGACTGTTCAGTCGACGCCTGTTCAATCGACGACTTTTGAATAGACGACTGTTCAATCGACGACTGTTCAATCGACGACTGTTCAATCGACGCCTGTTCAATCGACGCCTGTTCCATCGACGACTGTTCAAACGACGCCTGTTCAGTCGACGACTGTTCAGTCGACGCCTGTTCAATCGATGCCTGTTCAGTCGACGACTGTTCAAACGACGACTGTTCAATCGACGCCTGTTCAATCGACGCCTGTTCAATCGACGACTGTTCAAACGACGAATGGTCATTCGACCACTGTTCAGTCGACGCCTGTTCAGTCGACGCCTGTTCAATCGACGACTGTTTAAAAGACGACTGTTCAATCGACTACTGTTCAATCGACGCCTGTTCAATCGACGACTGTTCAATCGACGACTGTTCAATCGATGACTGTTCAATCGACGCCTGTTCAATCGAGGACTGTTCAAACGACGACTGTTCAAACGACGACAGTTCAGTCGACGACTGTTCAGTCGACGCCTGTTCAATCGACGCCTGTTCAATCGACGCCTGTTCAATCGACGACTGTTCAAACGACGACTGTTCAGTCGACGACAGTTCAGTCGACGCCTGTTCAGTCGACGACTGTTCAGTCGACGCCTGTTCAGTCGACGACTGTTCAGTCGACGCCTGTTCAGTCGACGACTATTCAGTCGACGCCTGTTCAATCGACGACTTTTGAATAGACGACTGTTCAATCGACGACTGTTCAATCGACGACTGTTCAATCGACGCCTGTTCAATCGACGCCTGTTCAATCGACGACTGTTCAAACGACGCCTGTTCAGTCGACGACTGTTCAGTCGACGCCTGTTCAATCGACGACTTTTGAATAGACGACTGTTCAATCGACGACTGTTCAATCGACGACTGTTCAATCGACGACTGTTCAATCGACGACTGTTCTATCGACGACTGTTCAAACGACGACTGTTCAAACGACGACTGTTCAATCTACGACTGTTCAATCGACGACTGTTCAATCGACAACTGTTCATACGACGACTGTTCAATCGACGACTGTTCAAACGACGACTGTTCAATCGACGACTGCTTATTAGACGACTGTTCAAACGACGACTGTTCAATCGACGACTGTTCAATCGACGACTGTTCAATCGACGACTGTTCAATCGACGACTGTTCAATCGACGACTGTTCAAACGACGACTGTTCAATCGACGACTGTTCAATCGACGACTGTTCAATCGACGACTGTTCAAATGACGACTGTTCAATCGACGACTGCTAATTAGACGACTGTTCAAACGACGACTGTTCAATCGACGACTGTTCAATCGACGACTGTTCAATCGACGACTGTTCAATCGACGACTGTTCAATCGACGACTGTTCAATCGACGACTGTTCAATCGACGACTGTTCAAACGACGACTGTTCAATCGACGACTGTTCATACGACGACTGTTCAATCGACGACTGTTCAATCGACGACTGTTCAAACGACGACTGTTCAATCGACGACTGCTAATTAGACGACTGTTCAAACGACGACTGTTCAATCGACGACTGTTCAATCGACGACTGTTCAATCGACGACTGTTCAATCGACGACTGTTCAATCGACGACTGTTCAATCGACGACTGTTCAAACGACGACTGTTCAATCGACGACTGTTCAATCGACGACTGTTCAATCTACGACTTTTCAATCGACGACTGTTCAAACGACGACTATTCAAACGACGACTGTTCAATCGACGACTGTTCAATCGACGACTGTTCAATCGACGACTGTTCCATCGACGACTGTTCAATCGACGACTGTTCAAACGACGACTGTTCAATCGACGCCTGTTCAATCGTAGACTGTTCAATCGACGACTGTTCAATCGACGCCTGTTCAATCGACGCCTGTTCAATCGACGAGTGTTCCAACGACGACTGTTCAATCGACGACTGTTCAATCAACGCCTGTTCAATCGACGACTGTTCAATCGACGCCTGTTCAATCGACGCCTGTTCAATCGACGACTGTTCAAACGACGAATGTTCATTCGACGACTGTTCAGTCGACGCCTGTTCAGTCGACGACTGTTCAATCGACGCCTGTTCAATCGACGCCTGTTCAATCGACGACTGTTCAATCGACGACTGTTCAAACGACGACTGTTCAGTCGACGACTGTTTAGTCGACGCCTGTTCAGTCGACGACTGTTCTGTCGACGACTGTTCAGTCGACGCCTGTTCAATCGACGCCTGTTCAATCGACGCCTGTTCAATCGACGACTGTTCAATCGACGCCTGTTCAATCGACGCCTGTTCAATCGACGCCTGTTCAATCGACGACTGTTCAAACGACGACTGTTCAGTCGACGACAGTTCAGTCGACGCCTGTTCAGACGACGACTGTTTAGTCGACGCCTGTTCAATCGACGACTTTTGAATAGACGACTGTTCAATCGACGACTGTTCAATCGACGACTGTTCAATCGACGACTGTTTAAACGACGACTGTTCAATCGACGACTGTTCAATCGACGCCTGTTCAATCGACGTCTGTTCAATCGACGACTGTTCAATCGACGACTGTTCAATCGACGCCTGTTCAATCGACGACTGTTTAAACGACGACTGTTCAATCGACTACTGTTCAATCGACGACTGTTCAATCGATGACTGTTCAATCGACGCCTGTTCAATCGAGGACTGTTCAAACGACGACTGATCAAACGACGACAGTTCAGTCGACGACTGTTCAGTCGACGCCTGTTCAATCGACGCCTGTTCAATCGACGCCTGTTCAATCGACGACTGTTCAAACGACGACTGTTCAGTCGACGACAGTTCAGTCGACGTCTGTTCAGTCGACGACTGTTCAGTCGACGCCTGTTCAGTCGACGACTGTTCAGTCGACGCCTGTTCAATCGACGACTTTTGAATAGACGACTGTTCAATCGACGACTGTTCAATCGACGACTGTTCAATCGACGCCTGTTCAATCGACGCCTGTTCAATCGACGCCTGTTCAATCGACGCCTGTTCAATCGACGACTGTTCAAACGACGCCTGTTCAGTCGACGACTGTTCAGTCGACGCCTGTTCAATCGACGACTTTTGAATAGACGACTGTTCAATCGACGACTGTTCAATCGACGACTGTTCAATCGACGCCTGTTCAATCGACCCCTGTTCCATCGACGACTGTTCAAACGACGCCTGTTCAGTCGACGACTGTTCAGTCGACGCCTGTTCAATCGATGCCTGTTCAGTCGACGACTGTTCAAACGACGACTGTTCAATCGACGCCTGTTCAATCGACGCCTGTTCAATCGACGACTGTTCAAACGACGAATGGTCATTCGACCACTGTTCAGTCGACGCCTGTTCAGTCGACGACTGTTCAGTCGACGACTGTTCAGTCGACGACTGTTCAGTCGACGCCTGTTCACTCGACGCCTGTTCAATCGACGCCTGTTCAATCGACGACTGTTCAATCGACGCCTGTTCAATCGACGCCTGTTCAATCGACGCCTGTTCAATCGACGACTGTTCAAACAACGACTGTTCAGTCGACGACAGTTCAGTCGACGCCTGTTCAGTCGACGCCTTTTCAGTCGACGACTGTTCAAACGACGACTGTTCAATCGACGACTGTTCAATCGACGACTGTTTAAACGACGACTGTTTAAACGACGACTGTTCAGTCGACGACTGTTCAATCGACGACTGTTCAGTCGACGCCTGTTCTGTCGACGACTGTTCAATCGACGACTGTTCAATCGACGACTGTTCAATCGACGCCTGTTCAATCGACGACTGTTTAAACGACGACTGTTCAATCGACTACTGTTCAATCGACGCCTGTTCAATCGACGACTGTTTAAACGACGACTGTTTAAACGACGACTGTTCAGTCGACGACTGTTCAATCGACGACTGTTCAGTCGACGCCTGTTCTGTCGACGACTGTTCAATCGACGACTGTTCAATCGACGACTGTTCAATCGACGCCTGTTCAATCGACGACTGTTTAAACGACGACTGTTCAATCGACTACTGTTCAATCGACGACTGTTCAATCGATGACTGTTCAATCGACGCCTGTTCAATCGAGGACTGTTCAAACGACGACTGTTCAAACGACGACAGTTCAGTCGACGACTGTTCAGTCGACGCCTGTTCAATCGACGCCTGTTCAATCGACGCCTGTTCAATCGACGACTGTTCAAACGACGACTGTTCAGTCGACGACAGTTCAGTCGACGTCTGTTCAGTCGACGACTGTTCAGTCGACGCCTGTTCAGTCGACGACTGTTCAGTCGACGCCTGTTCAATCGACGACTTTTGAATAGACGACTGTTCAATCGACGACTGTTCAATCGACGACTGTTCAATCGACGCCTGTTCAATCGACGCCTGTTCAATCGACGACTGTTCAAACGACGCCTGTTCAGTCGACGACTGTTCAGTCGACGCCTGTTCAATCGACGACTTTTGAATAGACGACTGTTCAATCGACGACTGTTCAATCGACGACTGTTCAATCGACGCCTGTTCAATCGACGCCTGTTCAATCGACCCCTGTTCCATCAACGACTGTTCAAACGACGCCTGTTCAGTCGACGACTGTTCAGTCGACGCCTGTTCAATCGACGCCTGTTCAGTCGACGACTGTTCAAACGACGACTGTTCAATCGACGCCTGTTCAATCGACGACTGTTCAAACGACGAATGGTCATTCGACCACTGTTCAGTCGACGCCTGTTCAGTCGACGACTGTTCAGTCGACGACTGTTCAGTCGACGACTGTTCAGTCGACGCCTGTTCACTCGACGCCTGTTCAATCGACGCCTGTTCAATCGACGACTGTTCAATCGACGCCTGTTCAATCGACGCCTGTTCAATCGACGCCTGTTCAATCGACGACTGTTCAAACAACGACTGTTCAGTCGACGACAGTTCAGTCGACGCCTGTTCAGTCGACGCCTTTTCAGTCGACGACTGTTCAAACGACGACTGTTCAATCGACGACTGTTCAATCGACGACTGTTTAAACGACGACTGTTTAAACGACGACTGTTCAGTCGACGACTGTTCAATCGACGACTGTTCAGTCGACGCCTGTTCTGTCGACGACTGTTCAATCGACGACTGTTCAACCGACGACTGTTCAATCGACGCCTGTTCAATCTACGACTTTTCAATCGACGACTGTTCAAACGACGACTATTCAAACGACGACTGTTCAATCGACGACTGTTCAATCGACGACTGTTCAATCGACGACTGTTCCATCGACGACTGTTCAATCGACGACTGTTCAAACGACGACTGTTCAATCGACGCCTGTTCAATCGTAGACTGTTCAATCGACGACTGTTCAATCGACGCCTGTTCAATCGACGCCTGTTCAATCGACGAGTGTTCCAACGACGACTGTTCAATCGACGACTGTTCAATCAACGCCTGTTCAATCGACGACTGTTCAATCGACGCCTGTTCAATCGACGCCTGTTCAATCGACGACTGTTCAAACGACGAATGTTCATTCGACGACTGTTCAGTCGACGCCTGTTCAGTCGACGACTGTTCAATCGACGCCTGTTCAATCGACGCCTGTTCAATCGACGACTGTTCAATCGACGACTGTTCAAACGACGACTGTTCAGTCGACGACTGTTTAGTCGACGCCTGTTCAGTCGACGACTGTTCTGTCGACGACTGTTCAGTCGACGCCTGTTCAATCGACGCCTGTTCAATCGACGCCTGTTCAATCGACGACTGTTCAATCGACGCCTGTTCAATCGACGCCTGTTCAATCGACGCCTGTTCAATCGACGACTGTTCAAACGACGACTGTTCAGTCGACGACAGTTCAGTCGACGCCTGTTCAGACGACGACTGTTTAGTCGACGCCTGTTCAATCGACGACTTTTGAATAGACGACTGTTCAATCGACGACTGTTCAATCGACGACTGTTCAATCGACGACTGTTTAAACGACGACTGTTCAATCGACGACTGTTCAATCGACGCCTGTTCAATCGACGTCTGTTCAATCGACGACTGTTCAATCGACGACTGTTCAATCGACGCCTGTTCAATCGACGACTGTTTAAACGACGACTGTTCAATCGACTACTGTTCAATCGACGACTGTTCAATCGATGACTGTTCAATCGACGCCTGTTCAATCGAGGACTGTTCAAACGACGACTGATCAAACGACGACAGTTCAGTCGACGACTGTTCAGTCGACGCCTGTTCAATCGACGCCTGTTCAATCGACGCCTGTTCAATCGACGACTGTTCAAACGACGACTGTTCAGTCGACGACAGTTCAGTCGACGTCTGTTCAGTCGACGACTGTTCAGTCGACGCCTGTTCAGTCGACGACTGTTCAGTCGACGCCTGTTCAATCGACGACTTTTGAATAGACGACTGTTCAATCGACGACTGTTCAATCGACGACTGTTCAATCGACGCCTGTTCAATCGACGCCTGTTCAATCGACGCCTGTTCAATCGACGCCTGTTCAATCGACGACTGTTCAAACGACGCCTGTTCAGTCGACGACTGTTCAGTCGACGCCTGTTCAATCGACGACTTTTGAATAGACGACTGTTCAATCGACGACTGTTCAATCGACGACTGTTCAATCGACGCCTGTTCAATCGACCCCTGTTCCATCGACGACTGTTCAAACGACGCCTGTTCAGTCGACGACTGTTCAGTCGACGCCTGTTCAATCGATGCCTGTTCAGTCGACGACTGTTCAAACGACGACTGTTCAATCGACGCCTGTTCAATCGACGCCTGTTCAATCGACGACTGTTCAAACGACGAATGGTCATTCGACCACTGTTCAGTCGACGCCTGTTCAGTCGACGACTGTTCAGTCGACGACTGTTCAGTCGACGACTGTTCAGTCGACGCCTGTTCACTCGACGCCTGTTCAATCGACGCCTGTTCAATCGACGACTGTTCAATCGACGCCTGTTCAATCGACGCCTGTTCAATCGACGCCTGTTCAATCGACGACTGTTCAAACAACGACTGTTCAGTCGACGACAGTTCAGTCGACGCCTGTTCAGTCGACGCCTTTTCAGTCGACGACTGTTCAAACGACGACTGTTCAATCGACGACTGTTCAATCGACGACTGTTTAAACGACGACTGTTTAAACGACGACTGTTCAGTCGACGACTGTTCAATCGACGACTGTTCAGTCGACGCCTGTTCTGTCGACGACTGTTCAATCGACGACTGTTCAACCGACGACTGTTCAATCGACGCCTGTTCAATCGACGACTGTTTAAACGACGACTGTTCAATCGACTACTGTTCAATCGACGCCTGTTCAATCGACGACTGTTTAAACGACGACTGTTTAAACGACGACTGTTCAGTCGACGACTGTTCAATCGACGACTGTTCAGTCGACGCCTGTTCTGTCGACGACTGTTCAATCGACGACTGTTCAATCGACGACTGTTCAATCGACGCCTGTTCAATCGACGACTGTTTAAACGACGACTGTTCAATCGACTACTGTTCAATCGACGACTGTTCAATCGATGACTGTTCAATCGACGCCTGTTCAATCGAGGACTGTTCAAACGACGACTGTTCAAACGACGACAGTTCAGTCGACGACTGTTCAGTCGACGCCTGTTCAATCGACGCCTGTTCAATCGACGCCTGTTCAATCGACGACTGTTCAAACGACGACTGTTCAGTCGACGACAGTTCAGTCGACGTCTGTTCAGTCGACGACTGTTCAGTCGACGCCTGTTCAGTCGACGACTGTTCAGTCGACGCCTGTTCAATCGACGACTTTTGAATAGACGACTGTTCAATCGACGACTGTTCAATCGACGACTGTTCAATCGACGCCTGTTCAATCGACGCCTGTTCAATCGACGACTGTTCAAACGACGCCTGTTCAGTCGACGACTGTTCAGTCGACGCCTGTTCAATCGACGACTTTTGAATAGACGACTGTTCAATCGACGACTGTTCAATCGACGACTGTTCAATCGACGCCTGTTCAATCAACGCCTGTTCAATCGACCCCTGTTCCATCAACGACTGTTCAAACGACGCCTGTTCAGTCGACGACTGTTCAGTCGACGCCTGTTCAATCGACGCCTGTTCAGTCGACGACTGTTCAAACGACGACTGTTCAATCGACGCCTGTTCAATCGACGACTGTTCAAACGACGAATGGTCATTCGACCACTGTTCAGTCGACGCCTGTTCAGTCGACGACTGTTCAGTCGACGACTGTTCAGTCGACGACTGTTCAGTCGACGCCTGTTCACTCGACGCCTGTTCAATCGACGCCTGTTCAATCGACGACTGTTCAATCGACGCCTGTTCAATCGACGCCTGTTCAATCGACGCCTGTTCAATCGACGACTGTTCAAACAACGACTGTTCAGTCGACGACAGTTCAGTCGACGCCTGTTCAGTCGACGCCTTTTCAGTCGACGACTGTTCAAACGACGACTGTTCAATCGACGACTGTTCAATCGACGACTGTTTAAACGACGACTGTTTAAACGACGACTGTTCAGTCGACGACTGTTCAATCGACGACTGTTCAGTCGACGCCTGTTCTGTCGACGACTGTTCAATCGACGACTGTTCAACCGACGACTGTTCAATCGACGCCTGTTCAATCGACGACTGTTTAAACGACGACTGTTCAATCGACTACTGTTCAATCGACGCCTGTTCAATCGACGACTGTTTAAACGACGACTGTTTAAACGACGACTGTTCAGTCGACGACTGTTCAATCGACGACTGTTCAGTCGACGCCTGTTCTGTCGACGACTGTTCAATCGACGACTGTTCAATCGACGACTGTTCAATGACGACTGTTCAATCGACGCCTGTTCCACCGACGACTTTTGAATCGACGACTGTTCAATCGACGACTGTTCAATCGACGACTGGTTAAACGACGACTGTTTAAACGACGACTGTTCAATCGACGACTGTTCAATCGACGCCTGTTCAATCGACGCCTGTTCAATCGACGCCTGTTCTATCGACGACTGTTCAATCGACGACTGTTCCGTCGACGCCTGTTCTGTCGACGACTGTTCAATCGACGACTGTTCAACCGACGACTGTTCAATCGACGCCTGTTCAATCGACGACTGTTTAAACGACGACTGTTCAATCGACTACTGTTCAATCGACTACTGTTCAATCGACGCCTGTTCAATCGACGACTGTTTAAACGACGACTGTTTAACGACGACTGTTCAGTCGACGACTGTTCAATCGACGACTGTTCAGTCGACGCCTGTTCTGTCGACGACTGTTCAATAGACGACTGTTCAATCGACGACTGTTCAATCGACGCCTGTTCCACCGACGACTTTTGAATAGACGACTGTTCAATCGACGACTGTTCAATCAACGACTGTTTAAACGACGACTGTTTAAACGACGACTGTTCAATCGACGACTGTTCAATCGACGCCTGTTCAATCGACGCCTGTTCAATCGACGACTGTTCAATCGACGACTGTTCAATCGACGCCTGTTCAATCGACGACTGTTTAAACGACGACTATTCAATCGACGACTGTTCAATCGACGCCTGTTCAATCGACGCCTGTTCCATCGACGACTGTTCAAACGACGAATGGTCATTCGACGACTGTTCAGTCGACGCCTGTTCAGTCGACGACTGTTCAGTCGACGACTGTTCAGTCGACGCCTGTTCAATCGACGACTGTTCAAACGACGACTGTTCAGTCGACGACAGTTCAGTCGACGCCTGTTCAGTCGACGACTGTTTAGTCGACGCCTGTTCAATCGACGACTTTTGAATAGACGACTGTTCAATCGACGACTGTTCAATCGACGACTGTTTAAACGACGACTGTTTAAACGACGACTGTTCAATCGACGACTGTTCAATCGACGCCTGTTCAATCGACGCCTGTTCAATCGACGACTGTTGAATCCACGACTGTTCAATCGACGACTGTTAAATCGACGACTGTTGAATCGACGACTGTTCAATCGACGACTGTTCAATTGACGACAGTTAAATCGACGACTGTTCAAACGACGACTGTTCAATCGACGACGGTTCAATCGACAACTGTTCAATCGACGACTGTTCAATCGACGACTGTTCAAACGACGACTGTTCAAACGACGACTGTTCAATCTACGACTGTTCAATCGACGACTGTTCAATCGACAACTGTTCATACGACGACTGTTCAATCGACGACTGTTCAAACGACGACTGTTCAATCGACGACTGCTAATTAGACGACTGTTCAAACGACGACTGTTCAATCGACGACTGTTCAATCGACGACTGTTCAATCGACGACTGTTCAATCGACGACTGTTCAATCGACGACTGTTCAAACGACGACTGTTCAATCGACGACTGTTCAATCGACGACTGTTCAATCGACGACTGTTCAATCGACGACTGTTCAAACGACGACTGTTCAATCGACGACTGCTAATTAGACGACTGTTCAAACGACGACTGTTCAATCGACGACTGTTCAATCGACGACTGTTCAATCGACGACTGTTCAATCGCCGACTGTTCAATCGACGACTGTTCAATCGACGACTGTTCAATCGACGACTGTTCAAACGACGACTGTTCAATCGACGACTGTTCATACGACGACTGTTCAATCGACGACTGTTCAATCGACGACTGTTCAAACGACGACTGTTCAATCGACGACTGCTAATTAGACGACTGTTCAAACGACGACTGTTCAATCGACGACTGTTCAATCGACGACTGTTCAATCGACGACTGTTCAATCGACGACTGTTCAATCGACGACTGTTCAATCGACGACTGTTCAAACGACGACTGTTCAATCGACGACTGTTCAATCGACGACTGTTCAATCGACGACTTTTCAATCGACGACTGTTCAAACGACGACTATTCAAACGACGACTGTTCAATCGACGACTGTTCAATCGACGACTGTTCAATCGACGACTGTTCCATCGACGACTGTTCAATCGACGACTGTTCAAACGACGACTGTTCAATCGACGCCTGTTCAATCGTAGACTGTTCAATCGACGACTGTTCAATCAACGCCTGTTCAATCGACGCCTGTTCAATCGACGAGTGTTCCAACGACGACTGTTCAATCGACGACTGTTCAATCAACGCCTGTTCAATCGACGACTGTTCAATCGACGCCTGTTCAGTCGACGACTGTTCAGTCGACGCCTGTTCAATCGACGCCTGTTCAATCGACGCCTGTTCAATCGACGACTGTTCAATCGACGCCTGTTCAATCGACGCCTGTTCAATCGACGCCTGTTCAATCGACGACTGTTCAAACGACGACTGTTCAGTCGACGACAGTTCAGTCGACGCCTGTTCAGTCGACGACTGTTTAGTCGACGCCTGTTCAATCGACGACTTTTGAATAGACGACTGTTCAATCGACGACTGTTCAATCGACGACTGTTCAATCGACGACTGTTTAAACGACGACTGTTTAAACGACGACTGTTCAATCGACGACTGTTCAATCGACGCCTGTTCAATCGACGTCTGTTCAATCGACGACTGTTCAATCGACGACTGTTCAATCGACGCCTGTTCAATCGACGACTGTTTAAACGACGACTGTTCAATCGACTACTGTTCAATCGACGCCTGTTCAAACGACGACTGTTCAATCGACGACTGCTAATTAGACGACTGTTCAAACGACGACTGTTCAATCGACGACTGTTCAATCGACGACTGTTCAATCGACGACTGTTCAATCGACGACTGTTCAATCGCCGACTGTTCAATCGACGACTGTTCAATCGACGACTGTTCAATCGACGACTGTTCAAACGACGACTGTTCAATCGACGACTGTTCATACGACGACTGTTCAATCGACGACTGTTCAATCGACGACTGTTCAAACGACGACTGTTCAATCGACGACTGCTAATTAGACGACTGTTCAAACGACGACTGTTCAATCGACGACTGTTCAATCGACGACTGTTCAATCGACGACTGTTCAATCGACGACTGTTCAATCGACGACTGTTCAATCGACGACTGTTCAAACGACGACTGTTCAATCGACGACTGTTCAATCGACGACTGTTCAATCGACGACTTTTCAATCGACGACTGTTCAAACGACGACTATTCAAACGACGACTGTTCAATCGACGACTGTTCAATCGACGACTGTTCAATCGACGACTGTTCCATCGACGACTGTTCAATCGACGACTGTTCAAACGACGACTGTTCAATCGACGCCTGTTCAATCGTAGACTGTTCAATCGACGACTGTTCAATCGACGCCTGTTCAATCGACGCCTGTTCAATCGACGAGTGTTCCAACGACGACTGTTCAATCGACGACTGTTCAATCAACGCCTGTTCAATCGACGACTGTTCAATCGACGCCTGTTCAATCGACGCCTGTTCAATCGACGACTGTTCAAACGACGAATGTTCATTCGACGACTGTTCAGTCGACGCCTGTTCAGTCGACGACTGTTCAATCGACGCCTGTTCAATCGACGCCTGTTCAATCGACGACTGTTCAATCGACGACTGTTCAAACGACGACTGTTCAGTCGACAACTGTTTAGTCGACGCCTGTTCAGTCGACGACTGTTCAGTCGACGCCTGTTCAATCGACGCCTGTTCAATCGACGCCTGTTCAATCGACGACTGTTCAATCGACGCCTGTTCAATCGACGCCTGTTCAATCGACGCCTGTTCAATCGACGACTGTTCAAACGACGACTGTTCAGTCGACGACAGTTCAGTCGACGCCTGTTCAGACGACGACTGTTTAGTCGACGCCTGTTCAATCGACGACTTTTGAATAGACGACTGTTCAATCGACGACTGTTCAAACGACGACTGTTCAGTCGACTACTGTTTAGTCGACGCCTGTTCAGTCGACGACTGTTCAGTCGACGCCTGTTCAATCGACGCCTGTTCAATCGACGCCTGTTCAATCGACGACTGTTCAATCGACGCCTGTTCAATCGACGCCTGTTCAATCGACGCCTGTTCAATCGACGACTGTTCAAACGACGACTGTTCAGTCGACGACAGTTCAGTCGACGCCTGTTCTGTCGACGACTGTTCAATAGACGACTGTTCAATCGACGACTGTTCAATCGACGCCTGTTCCACCGACGACTTTTGAATAGACGACTGTTCAATCGACGACTGTTCAATCAACGACTGTTTAAACGACGACTGTTTAAACGACGACTGTTCAATCGACGACTGTTCAATCGACGCCTGTTCAATCGACGCCTGTTCAATCGACGACTGTTCAATCGACGACTGTTCAATCGACGCCTGTTCAATCGACGACTGTTTAAACGACGACTATTCAATCGACGACTGTTCAATCGACGCCTGTTCAATCGACGCCTGTTCCATCGACGACTGTTCAAACGACGAATGGTCATTCGACGACTGTTCAGTCGACGCCTGTTCAGTCGACGACTGTTCAGTCGACGACTGTTCAGTCGACGCCTGTTCAATCGACGACTGTTCAAACGACGACTGTTCAGTCGACGACAGTTCAGTCGACGCCTGTTCAGTCGACGACTGTTTAGTCGACGCCTGTTCAATCGACGACTTTTGAATAGACGACTGTTCAATCGACGACTGTTCAATCGACGACTGTTTAAACGACGACTGTTTAAACGACGACTGTTCAATCGACGACTGTTCAATCGACGCCTGTTCAATCGACGCCTGTTCAATCGACGACTGTTGAATCCACGACTGTTCAATCGACGACTGTTAAATCGACGACTGTTGAATCGACGACTGTTCAATCGACGACTGTTCAATCGACGACTGTTCAATCGACGACTGTTCAATCGACGACTGTTAAATCGACGACTGTTCAAACGACGACTGTTCAATCGACGACGGTTCAATCGACAACTGTTCAATCGACGACTGTTCAAACGACGACTGTTCAATCGACGACTGTTAAATCGACGACTGTTCAATCGACGACTGTTCAATCGACGACTGTTCAATCGACGACTGTTCAATCGACGACTGTTCAATCGACGACTGTTCTATCGACGACTGTTCAATCGACGACTGTTCAAACGACGACTGTTCAAACGACGACTGTTCAATCTACGACTGTTCAATCGACGACTGTTCAATCGACAACTGTTCATACGACGACTGTTCAATCGACGACTGTTCAAACGACGACTGTTCAATCGACGACTGCTAATTAGACGACTGTTCAAACGACGACTGTTCAATCGACGACTGTTCAATCGACGACTGTTCAATCGACGACTGTTCAATCGACGACTGTTCAATCGACGACTGTTCAATCGACGACTGTTCAAACGACGACTGTTCAATCGACGACTGTTCAATCGACGACTGTTCAATCGACGACTGTTCAAACGACGACTGTTCAATCGACGACTGCTAATTAGACGACTGTTCAAACGACGACTGTTCAATCGACGACTGTTCAATCGACGACTGTTCAATCGACGACTGTTCAATCGCCGACTGTTCAATCGACGACTGTTCAATCGACGACTGTTCAATCGACGACTGTTCAAACGACGACTGTTCAATCGACGACTGTTCATACGACGACTGTTCAATCGACGACTGTTCAATCGACGACTGTTCAAACGACGACTGTTCAATCGACGACTGCTAATTAGACGACTGTTCAAACGACGACTGTTCAATCGACGACTGTTCAATCGACGACTGTTCAATCGACGACTGTTCAATCGACGACTGTTCAATCGACGACTGTTCAATCGACGACTGTTCAAACGACGACTGTTCAATCGACGACTGTTCAATCGACGACTGTTCAATCGACGACTTTTCAATCGACGACTGTTCAAACGACGACTATTCAAACGACGACTGTTCAATCGACGACTGTTCAATCGACGACTGTTCAATCGACGACTGTTCCATCGACGACTGTTCAATCGACGACTGTTCAAACGACGACTGTTCAATCGACGCCTGTTCAATCGTAGACTGTTCAATCGACGACTGTTCAATCGACGCCTGTTCAATCGACGCCTGTTCAATCGACGAGTGTTCCAACGACGACTGTTCAATCGACGACTGTTCAATCAACGCCTGTTCAATCGACGACTGTTCAATCGACGCCTGTTCAATCGACGCCTGTTCAATCGACGACTGTTCAAACGACGAATGTTCATTCGACGACTGTTCAGTCGACGCCTGTTCAGTCGACGACTGTTCAATCGACGCCTGTTCAATCGACGCCTGTTCAATCGACGACTGTTCAATCGACGACTGTTCAAACGACGACTGTTCAGTCGACAACTGTTTAGTCGACGCCTGTTCAGTCGACGACTGTTCAGTCGACGCCTGTTCAATCGACGCCTGTTCAATCGACGCCTGTTCAATCGACGCCTGTTCAATCGACGCCTGTTCAATCGACGCCTGTTCAATCGACGCCTGTTCAATCGACGCCTGTTCAATCGACGCCTGTTCAATCGACGACTGTTCAAACGACGACTGTTCAGTCGACGACAGTTCAGTCGACGCCTGTTCAGACGACGACTGTTTAGTCGACGCCTGTTCAATCGACGACTTTTGAATAGACGACTGTTCAATCGACGACTGTTCAATCGACGACTGTTCAATCGACGACTGTTTAAACGACGACTGTTTAAACGACGACTGTTCAATCGACGACTGTTCAATCGACGCCTGTTCAATCGACGTCTGTTCAATCGACGACTGTTCAATCGACGACTGTTCAATCGACGCCTGTTCAATCGACGACTGTTTAAACGACGACTGTTCAATCGACTACTGTTCAATCGACGCCTGTTCAAACGACGACTGTTCAATCGACGACTGCTAATTAGACGACTGTTCAAACGACGACTGTTCAATCGACGACTGTTCAATCGACGACTGTTCAATCGACGACTGTTCAATCGCCGACTGTTCAATCGACGACTGTTCAATCGACGACTGTTCAATCGACGACTGTTCAAACGACGACTGTTCAATCGACGACTGTTCATACGACGACTGTTCAATAGACGACTGTTCAATCGACGACTGTTCAAACGACGACTGTTCAATCGACGACTGCTAATTAGACGACTGTTCAAACGACGACTGTTCAATCGACGACTGTTCAATCGACGACTGTTCAATCGACGACTGTTCAATCGACGACTGTTCAATCGACGACTGTTCAATCGACGACTGTTCAAACGACGACTGTTCAATCGACGACTGTTCAATCGACGACTGTTCAATCGACGACTTTTCAATCGACGACTGTTCAAACGACGACTATTCAAACGACGACTGTTCAATCGACGACTGTTCAATCGACGACTGTTCAATCGACGACTGTTCCATCGACGACTGTTCAATCGACGACTGTTCAAACGACGACTGTTCAATCGACGCCTGTTCAATCGTAGACTGTTCAATCGACGACTGTTCAATCGACGCCTGTTCAATCGACGCCTGTTCAATCGACGAGTGTTCCAACGACGACTGTTCAATCGACGACTGTTCAATCAACGCCTGTTCAATCGACGACTGTTCAATCGACGCCTGTTCAATCGACGCCTGTTCAATCGACGACTGTTCAAACGACGAATGTTCATTCGACGACTGTTCAGTCGACGCCTGTTCAGTCGACGACTGTTCAATCGACGCCTGTTCAATCGACGCCTGTTCAATCGACGACTGTTCAATCGACGACTGTTCAAACGACGACTGTTCAGTCGACAACTGTTTAGTCGACGCCTGTTCAGTCGACGACTGTTCAGTCGACGCCTGTTCAATCGACGCCTGTTCAATCGACGCCTGTTCAATCGACGACTGTTCAATCGACGCCTGTTCAATCGACGCCTGTTCAATCGACGCCTGTTCAATCGACGACTGTTCAAACGACGACTGTTCAGTCGACGACAGTTCAGTCGACGCCTGTTCAGACGACGACTGTTTAGTCGACGCCTGTTCAATCGACGACTTTTGAATAGACGACTGTTCAATCGACGACTGTTCAATCGACGACTGTTCAATCGACGACTGTTTAAACGACGACTGTTTAAACGACGACTGTTCAATCGACGACTGTTCAATCGACGCCTGTTCAATCGACGTCTGTTCAATCGACGACTGTTCAATCGACGACTGTTCAATCGACGCCTGTTCAATCGACGACTGTTTAAACGACGACTGTTCAATCGACTACTGTTCAATCGACGCCTGTTCAATCGACGACTGTTCAATCGACGACTGTTCAATCGATGACTGTTCAATCGACGCCTGTTCAATCGAGGACTGTTCAAACGACGACTGTTCAAACGACGACAGTTCAGTCGACGACTGTTCAGTCGACGCCTGTTCAATCGACGCCTGTTCAATCGACGCCTGTTCAATCGACGACTGTTCAAACGACGACTGTTCAGTCGACGACAGTTCAGTCGACGTCTGTTCAGTCGACGACTGTTCAGTCGACGCCTGTTCAGTCGACGACTGTTCAGTCGACGCCTGTTCAATCGACGACTTTTGAATAGACGACTGTTCAATCGACGACTGTTCAATCGACGACTGTTCAATCGACGCCTGTTCAATCGACGCCTGTTCAATCGACGACTGTTCAAACGACGCCTGTTCAGTCGACGACTGTTCAGTCGACGCCTGTTCAATCGACGACTTTTGAATAGACGACTGTTCAATCGACGACTGTTCAATCGACGACTGTTCAATCGACGCCTGTTCAATCGACGCCTGTTCCATCGACGACTGTTCAAACGACGCCTGTTCAGTCGACGACTGTTCAGTCGACGCCTGTTCAATCGATGCCTGTTCAGTCGACGACTGTTCAAACGACGACTGTTCAATCGACGCCTGTTCAATCGACGCCTGTTCAATCGACGACTGTTCAAACGACGAATGGTCATTCGACCACTGTTCAGTCGACGCCTGTTCAGTCGACGCCTGTTCAATCGACGACTGTTTAAACGACGACTGTTCAATCGACTACTGTTCAATCGACGCCTGTTCAATCGACGACTGTTCAATCGACGACTGTTCAATCGATGACTGTTCAATCGACGCCTGTTCAATCGAGGACTGTTCAAACGACGACTGTTCAAACGACGACAGTTCAGTCGACGACTGTTCAGTCGACGCCTGTTCAATCGACGCCTGTTCAATCGACGCCTGTTCAATCGACGACTGTTCAAACGACGACTGTTCAGTCGACGACAGTTCAGTCGACGCCTGTTCAGTCGACGACTGTTCAGTCGACGCCTGTTCAGTCGACGACTGTTCAGTCGACGCCTGTTCAGTCGACGACTATTCAGTCGACGCCTGTTCAATCGACGACTTTTGAATAGACGACTGTTCAATCGACGACTGTTCAATCGACGACTGTTCAATCGACGCCTGTTCAATCGACGCCTGTTCAATCGACGACTGTTCAAACGACGCCTGTTCAGTCGACGACTGTTCAGTCGACGCCTGTTCAATCGACGACTTTTGAATAGACGACTGTTCAATCGACGACTGTTCAATCGACGACTGTTCAATCGACGACTGTTCAATCGACGACTGTTCTATCGACGACTGTTCAAACGACGACTGTTCAAACGACGACTGTTCAATCTACGACTGTTCAATCGACGACTGTTCAATCGACAACTGTTCATACGACGACTGTTCAATCGACGACTGTTCAAACGACGACTGTTCAATCGACGACTGCTAATTAGACGACTGTTCAAACGACGACTGTTCAATCGACGACTGTTCAATCGACGACTGTTCAATCGACGACTGTTCAATCGACGACTGTTCAATCGACGACTGTTCAAACGACGACTGTTCAATCGACGACTGTTCAATCGACGACTGTTCAAACGACGACTGTTCAATCGACGACTGCTAATTAGACGACTGTTCAAACGACGACTGTTCAATCGACGACTGTTCAATCGACGACTGTTCAATCGACGACTGTTCAATCGACGACTGTTCAATCGACGACTGTTCAATCGACGACTGTTCAATCGACGACTGTTCAAACGACGACTGTTCAATCGACGACTGTTCATACGACGACTGTTCAATCGACGACTGTTCAATCGACGACTGTTCAAACGACGACTGTTCAATCGACGACTGCTAATTAGACGACTGTTCAAACGACGACTGTTCAATCGACGACTGTTCAATCGACGACTGTTCAATCGACGACTGTTCAATCGACGACTGTTCAATCGACGACTGTTCAATCGACGACTGTTCAAACGACGACTGTTCAATCGACGACTGTTCAATCGACGACTGTTCAATCGACGACTTTTCAATCGACGACTGTTCAAACGACGACTATTCAAACGACGACTGTTCAATCGACGACTGTTCAATCGACGACTGTTCAATCGACGACTGTTCCATCGACGACTGTTCAATCGACGACTGTTCAAACGACGACTGTTCAATCGACGCCTGTTCAATCGTAGACTGTTCAATCGACGACTGTTCAATCGACGACTGTTCAATCGACGACTGTTCAAACGACGACTGTTCAGTCGACGACTGTTTAGTCGACGCCTGTTCAGTCGACGACTGTTCAGTCGACGACTGTTCAGTCGACGCCTGTTCAATCGACGCCTGTTCAATCGACGCCTGTTCAATCGACGACTGTTCAATCGACGCCTGTTCAATCGACGCCTGTTCAATCGACGCCTGTTCAATCGACGACTGTTCAAACGACGACTGTTCAGTCGACGACAGTTCAGTCGACGCCTGTTCAGACGACGACTGTTTAGTCGACGCCTGTTCAATCGACGACTTTTGAATAGACGACTGTTCAATCGACGACTGTTCAATCGACGACTGTTCAATCGACGACTGTTTAAACGACGACTGTTCAATCGACGACTGTTCAATCGACGCCTGTTCAATCGACGTCTGTTCAATCGACGACTGTTCAATCGACGACTGTTCAATCGACGCCTGTTCAATCGACGACTGTTTAAACGACGACTGTTCAATCGACTACTGTTCAATCGACGCCTGTTCAATCGACGACTGTTCAGTCGACGCCTGTTCAGTCGACGACTATTCAGTCGACGCCTGTTCAATCGACGACTTTTGAATAGACGACTGTTCAATCGACGACTGTTCAATCGACGACTGTTCAATCGACGCCTGTTCAATCGACGCCTGTTCAATCGACGACTGTTCAAACGACGCCTGTTCAGTCGACGACTGTTCAGTCGACGCCTGTTCAATCGACGACTTTTGAATAGACGACTGTTCAATCGACGACTGTTCAATCGACGACTGTTCAATCGACGACTGTTCAATCGACGACTGTTCTATCGACGACTGTTCAAACGACGACTGTTCAAACGACGACTGTTCAATCTACGACTGTTCAATCGACGACTGTTCAATCGACAACTGTTCATACGACGACTGTTCAATCGACGACTGTTCAAACGACGACTGTTCAATCGACGACTGCTAATTAGACGACTGTTCAAACGACGACTGTTCAATCGACGACTGTTCAATCGACGACTGTTCAATCGACGACTGTTCAATCGACGACTGTTCAATCGACGACTGTTCAAACGACGACTGTTCAATCGACGACTGTTCAATCGACGACTGTTCAAACGACGACTGTTCAATCGACGACTGCTAATTAGACGACTGTTCAAACGACGACTGTTCAATCGACGACTGTTCAATCGACGACTGTTCAATCGACGACTGTTCAATCGACGACTGTTCAATCGACGACTGTTCAATCGACGACTGTTCAATCGACGACTGTTCAAACGACGACTGTTCAATCGACGACTGTTCATACGACGACTGTTCAATCGACGACTGTTCAATCGACGACTGTTCAAACGACGACTGTTCAATCGACGACTGCTAATTAGACGACTGTTCAAACGACGACTGTTCAATCGACGACTGTTCAATCGACGACTGTTCAATCGACGACTGTTCAATCGACGACTGTTCAATCGACGACTGTTCAATCGACGACTGTTCAAACGACGACTGTTCAATCGACGACTGTTCAATCGACGACTGTTCAATCGACGACTTTTCAATCGACGACTGTTCAAACGACGACTATTCAAACGACGACTGTTCAATCGACGACTGTTCAATCGACGACTGTTCAATCGACGACTGTTCCATCGACGACTGTTCAATCGACGACTGTTCAAACGACGACTGTTCAATCGACGCCTGTTCAATCGTAGACTGTTCAATCGACGACTGTTCAATCGACGACTGTTCAATCGACGACTGTTCAAACGACGACTGTTCAGTCGACGACTGTTTAGTCGACGCCTGTTCAGTCGACGACTGTTCAGTCGACGACTGTTCAGTCGACGCCTGTTCAATCGACGCCTGTTCAATCGACGCCTGTTCAATCGACGACTGTTCAATCGACGCCTGTTCAATCGACGCCTGTTCAATCGACGCCTGTTCAATCGACGACTGTTCAAACGACGACTGTTCAGTCGACGACAGTTCAGTCGACGCCTGTTCAGACGACGACTGTTTAGTCGACGCCTGTTCAATCGACGACTTTTGAATAGACGACTGTTCAATCGACGACTGTTCAATCGACGACTGTTCAATCGACGACTGTTTAAACGACGACTGTTCAATCGACGACTGTTCAATCGACGCCTGTTCAATCGACGTCTGTTCAATCGACGACTGTTCAATCGACGACTGTTCAATCGACGCCTGTTCAATCGACGACTGTTTAAACGACGACTGTTCAATCGACTACTGTTCAATCGACGCCTGTTCAATCGACGACTGTTCAATCGACGACTGTTCAATCGATGACTGTTCAATCGACGCCTGTTCAATCGAGGACTGTTCAAACGACGACTGTTCAAACGACGACAGTTCAGTCGACGACTGTTCAGTCGACGCCTGTTCAATCGACGCCTGTTCAATCGACGCCTGTTCAATCGACGACTGTTCAAACGACGACTGTTCAGTCGACGACAGTTCAGTCGACGCCTGTTCAGTCGACGACTGTTCAATCGACGACTGTTCAATCGACGACTGTTTAAACGACGACTGTTTAAACGACGACTGTTCAATCGACGACTGTTCAATCGACGCCTGTTCAATCGACGTCTGTTCAATCGACGACTGTTCAATCGACGACTGTTCAATCGACGCCTGTTCAATCGACGACTGTTTAAACGACGACTGTTCAATCGACTACTGTTCAATCGACGCCTGTTCAATCGACGACTGTTCAATCGACGACTGTTCAATCGATGACTGTTCAATCGACGCCTGTTCAATCGAGGACTGTTCAAACGACGACTGTTCAAACGACGACAGTTCAGTCGACGACTGTTCAGTCGACGCCTGTTCAATCGACGCCTGTTCAATCGACGCCTGTTCAATCGACGACTGTTCAAACGACGACTGTTCAGTCGACGACAGTTCAGTCGACGTCTGTTCAGTCGACGACTGTTCAGTCGACGCCTGTTCAGTCGACGACTGTTCAGTCGACGCCTGTTCAATCGACGACTTTTGAATAGACGACTGTTCAATCGACGACTGTTCAATCGACGACTGTTCAATCGACGCCTGTTCAATCGACGCCTGTTCAATCGACGACTGTTCAAACGACGCCTGTTCAGTCGACGACTGTTCAGTCGACGCCTGTTCAATCGACGACTTTTGAATAGACGACTGTTCAATCGACGACTGTTCAATCGACGACTGTTCAATCGACGCCTGTTCAATCGACGCCTGTTCCATCGACGACTGTTCAAACGACGCCTGTTCAGTCGACGACTGTTCAGTCGACGCCTGTTCAATCGATGCCTGTTCAGTCGACGACTGTTCAAACGACGACTGTTCAATCGACGCCTGTTCAATCGACGCCTGTTCAATCGACGACTGTTCAAACGACGAATGGTCATTCGACCACTGTTCAGTCGACGCCTGTTCAGTCGACGCCTGTTCAATCGACGACTGTTTAAACGACGACTGTTCAATCGACTACTGTTCAATCGACGCCTGTTCAATCGACGACTGTTCAATCGACGACTGTTCAATCGATGACTGTTCAATCGACTCCTGTTCAATCGAGGACTGTTCAAACGACGACTGTTCAAACGACGACAGTTCAGTCGACGACTGTTCAGTCGACGCCTGTTCAATCGACGCCTGTTCAATCGACGCCTGTTCAATCGACGACTGTTCAAACGACGACTGTTCAGTCGACGACAGTTCAGTCGACGCCTGTTCAGTCGACGTCTGTTCAGTCGACGCCTGTTCAGTCGACGACTGTTCAGTCGACGCCTGTTCAGTCGACGACTATTCAGTCGACGCCTGTTCAGTCGACGACTATTCAGTCGACGCCTGTTCAATCGACGACTTTTGAATAGACGACTGTTCAATCGACGACTGTTCAATCGACGACTGTTCAATCGACGCCTGTTCAATCGACGCCTGTTCAATCGACGACTGTTCAAACGACGCCTGTTCAGTCCACGACTGTTCAGTCGACGCCTGTTCAATCGACGACTGTTCAAACGACGCCTGTTCAGTCGACGACTGTTCAATCGACGACTGTTCAATCGACGACTGTTCAATCGACGACTGTTCTATCGACGACTGTTCAAACGACGACTGTTCAAACGACGACTGTTCAATCTACGACTGTTCAATCGACGACTGTTCAATCGACAACTGTTCATACGACGACTGTTCAATCGACGACTGTTCAAACGACGACTGTTCAATCGACGACTGCTAATTAGACGACTGTTCAAACGACGACTGTTCAATCGACGACTGTTCAATCGACGACTGTTCAATCGACGACTGTTCAATCGACGACTGTTCAATCGACGACTGTTCAAACGACGACTGTTCAATCGACGACTGTTCAATCGACGACTGTTCAAACGACGACTGTTCAATCGACGACTGCTAATTAGACGACTGTTCAAACGACGACTGTTCAATCGACGACTGTTCAATCGACGACTGTTCAATCGACGACTGTTCAATCGACGACTGTTCAATCGACGACTGTTCAATCGACGACTGTTCAATCGACGACTGTTCAAACGACGACTGTTCAATCGACGACTGTTCATACGACGACTGTTCAATCGACGACTGTTCAATCGACGACTGTTCAAACGACGACTGTTCAATCGACGACTGCTAATTAGACGACTGTTCAAACGACGACTGTTCAATCGACGACTGTTCAATCGACGACTGTTCAATCGACGACTGTTCAATCGACGACTGTTCAATCGACGACTGTTCAATCGACGACTGTTCAAACGACGACTGTTCAATCGACGACTGTTCAATCGACGACTGTTCAATCGACGACTTTTCAATCGACGACTGTTCAAACGACGACTATTCAAACGACGACTGTTCAATCGACGACTGTTCAATCGACGACTGTTCAATCGACGCCTGTTCAATCGACGTCTGTTCAATCGACGACTGTTCAATCGACGACTGTTCAATCGACGCCTGTTCAATCGACGACTGTTTAAACGACGACTGTTCAATCGACTACTGTTCAATCGACGCCTGTTCAATCGACGACTGTTCAATCGACGACTGTTCAATCGATGACTGTTCAATCGACGCCTGTTCAATCGAGGACTGTTCAAACGACGACTGTTCAAACGACGACAGTTCAGTCGACGACTGTTCAGTCGACGCCTGTTCAATCGACGCCTGTTCAATCGACGCCTGTTCAATCGACGACTGTTCAAACGACGACTGTTCAGTCGACGACAGTTCAGTCGACGTCTGTTCAGTCGACGACTGTTCAGTCGACGCCTGTTCAGTCGACGACTGTTCAGTCGACGCCTGTTCAATCGACGACTTTTGAATAGACGACTGTTCAATCGACGACTGTTCAATCGACGACTGTTCAATCGACGCCTGTTCAATCGACGCCTGTTCAATCGACGACTGTTCAAACGACGCCTGTTCAGTCGACGACTGTTCAGTCGACGCCTGTTCAATCGACGACTTTTGAATAGACGACTGTTCAATCGACGACTGTTCAATCGACGACTGTTCAATCGACGCCTGTTCAATCGACGCCTGTTCCATCGACGACTGTTCAAACGACGCCTGTTCAGTCGACGACTGTTCAGTCGACGCCTGTTCAATCGATGCCTGTTCAGTCGACGACTGTTCAAACGACGACTGTTCAATCGACGCCTGTTCAATCGACGCCTGTTCAATCGACGACTGTTCAAACGACGAATGGTCATTCGACCACTGTTCAGTCGACGCCTGTTCAGTCGACGCCTGTTCAATCGACGACTGTTTAAACGACGACTGTTCAATCGACTACTGTTCAATCGACGCCTGTTCAATCGACGACTGTTCAATCGACGACTGTTCAATCGATGACTGTTCAATCGACGCCTGTTCAATCGAGGACTGTTCAAACGACGACTGTTCAAACGACGACAGTTCAGTCGACGACTGTTCAGTCGACGCCTGTTCAATCGACGCCTGTTCAATCGACGCCTGTTCAATCGACGACTGTTCAAACGACGACTGTTCAGTCGACGACAGTTCAGTCGACGCCTGTTCAGTCGACGACTGTTCAGTCGACGCCTGTTCAGTCGACGACTATTCAGTCGACGCCTGTTCAATCGACGACTTTTGAATAGACGACTGTTCAATCGACGACTGTTCAATCGACGACTGTTCAATCGACGCCTGTTCAATCGACGCCTGTTCAATCGACGACTGTTCAAACGACGCCTGTTCAGTCGACGACTGTTCAGTCGACGCCTGTTCAATCGACGACTGTTCAAACGACGCCTGTTCAGTCGACGACTGTTCAATCGACGACTGTTCAATCGACGACTGTTCAATCGACGACTGTTCTATCGACGACTGTTCAAACGACGACTGTTCAAACGACGACTGTTCAATCTACGACTGTTCAATCGACGACTGTTCAATCGACAACTGTTCATACGACGACTGTTCAATCGACGACTGTTCAAACGACGACTGTTCAATCGACGACTGCTAATTAGACGACTGTTCAAACGACGACTGTTCAATCGACGACTGTTCAATCGACGACTGTTCAATCGACGACTGTTCAATCGACGACTGTTCAATCGACGACTGTTCAATCGACGACTGTTAAATCGACGACTGTTCAATCGACGACTGTTCAATCGACGACTGTTCAATCGACGACTGTTCAATCGACGCCTGTTCAATCGACGCCTGTTCAATCGACGAGTGTTCCAACGACGACTGTTCAATCGACGACTGTTCAATCAACGCCTGTTCAATCGACGACTGTTCAATCGACGCCTGTTCAATCGACGCCTGTTCAATCGACGACTGTTCTATCGACGACTGTTCAATCGACGACTGTTCAAACGACGCCTGTTCAGTCGACGACTGTTCAATCGACGCCTGTTCAATCGACGACTGTTCAATCGACGACTGTTCAATCGACGACTGTTCAAACGACGACTGTTCAGTCGACGCCTGTTCAGTCGACGACTGTTCAGTCGACGACTGTTCAGTCGACGCCTGTTCAATCGACGCCTGTTCAATCGACGCCTGTTCAATCGACGACTGTTCAATCGACAACTGTTCAATCGACGACTGTCGTCTATTCAAAAGTCGTCGATTGAACAGGCGTCGACTAAACAGTCGTCGACTGAACAGGCGTCGACTGAACTGTCGTCGACTGAACAGTCGTCGTTTGAACAGTCGTCGATTGAACAGGCGTCGACTGAACAGTCGTCGCCTGTTCAATCGACGCCTGTTCAATCGACGACTGTTGAATCCACGACTGTTCAATCGACGACTGTTAAATCGACGACTGTTGAATCGACGACTGTTCAATCGACGACTGTTCAATCGACGACTGTTCAATCGACGACTGTTCAATCGACGACTGTTAAATCGACGACTGTTCAAACGACGACTGTTCAATCGACGACGGTTCAATCGACAACTGTTCAATCGACGACTGTTCAAACGACGACTGTTCAATCGACGACTGTTAAATCGACGACTGTTCAATCGACGACTGTTCAATCGACGACTGTTCAATCGACGACTGTTCAATCGACGACTGTTCAATCGACGACTGTTCTATCGACGACTGTTCAATCGACGACTGTTCAAACGACGACTGTTCAAACGACGACTGTTCAATCTACGACTGTTCAATCGACGACTGTTCAATCGACAACTGTTCATACGACGACTGTTCAATCGACGACTGTTCAAACGACGACTGTTCAATCGACGACTGCTAATTAGACGACTGTTCAAACGACGACTGTTCAATCGACGACTGTTCAATCGACGACTGTTCAATCGACGACTGTTCAATCGACGACTGTTCAATCGACGACTGTTCAATCGACGACTGTTCAAACGACGACTGTTCAATCGACGACTGTTCAATCGACGACTGTTCAAACGACGACTGTTCAATCGACGACTGTTCAATCGACGACTGTTCAATCGACGACTGTTCAATCGACGACTGTTCAATCGACGACTGTTCAATCGCCGACTGTTCAATCGACGACTGTTCAATCGACGACTGTTCAATCGACGACTGTTCAAACGACGACTGTTCAATCGACGACTGTTCATACGACGACTGTTCAATCGACGACTGTTCAATCGACGACTGTTCAAACGACGACTGTTCAATCGACGACTGCTAATTAGACGACTGTTCAAACGACGACTGTTCAATCGACGACTGTTCAATCGACGACTGTTCAATCGACGACTGTTCAATCGACGACTGTTCAATCGACGACTGTTCAATCGACGACTGTTCAAACGACGACTGTTCAATCGACGACTGTTCAATCGACGACTGTTCAATCGACGACTTTTCAATCGACGACTGTTCAAACGACGACTATTCAAACGACGACTGTTCAATCGACGACTGTTCAATCGACGACTGTTCAATCGACGACTGTTCCATCGACGACTGTTCAATCGACGACTGTTCAAACGACGACTGTTCAATCGACGCCTGTTCAATCGTAGACTGTTCAATCGACGACTGTTCAATCGACGCCTGTTCAATCGACGCCTGTTCAATCGACGAGTGTTCCAACGACGACTGTTCAATCGACGACTGTTCAATCAACGCCTGTTCAATCGACGACTGTTCAATCGACGCCTGTTCAATCGACGCCTGTTCAATCGACGACTGTTCAAACGACGAATGTTCATTCGACGACTGTTCAGTCGACGCCTGTTCAGTCGACGACTGTTCAATCGACGCCTGTTCAATCGACGCCTGTTCAATCGACGACTGTTCAATCGACGACTGTTCAAACGACGACTGTTCAGTCGACAACTGTTTAGTCGACGCCTGTTCAGTCGACGACTGTTCAGTCGACGCCTGTTCAATCGACGCCTGTTCAATCGACGCCTGTTCAATCGACGCCTGTTCAATCGACGCCTGTTCAATCGACGCCTGTTCAATCGACGCCTGTTCAATCGACGCCTGTTCAATCGACGCCTGTTCAATCGACGACTGTTCAAACGACGACTGTTCAGTCGACGACAGTTCAGTCGACGCCTGTTCAGACGACGACTGTTTAGTCGACGCCTGTTCAATCGACGACTTTTGAATAGACGACTGTTCAATCGACGACTGTTCAATCGACGACTGTTCAATCGACGACTGTTTAAACGACGACTGTTCAATCGACGACTGTTCAATCGACGCCTGTTCAATCGACGTCTGTTCAATCGACGACTGTTCAATCGACGACTGTTCAATCGACGCCTGTTCAATCGACGACTGTTTAAACGACGACTGTTCAATCGACTACTGTTCAATCGACGCCTGTTCAAACGACGACTGTTCAATCGACGACTGCTAATTAGACGACTGTTCAAACGACGACTGTTCAATCGACGACTGTTCAATCGACGACTGTTCAATCGACGACTGTTCAATCGCCGACTGTTCAATCGACGACTGTTCAATCGACGACTGTTCAATCGACGACTGTTCAAACGACGACTGTTCAATCGACGACTGTTCATACGACGACTGTTCAATAGACGACTGTTCAATCGACGACTGTTCAAACGACGACTGTTCAATCGACGACTGCTAATTAGACGACTGTTCAAACGACGACTGTTCAATCGACGACTGTTCAATCGACGACTGTTCAATCGACGACTGTTCAATCGACGACTGTTCAATCGACGACTGTTCAATCGACGACTGTTCAAACGACGACTGTTCAATCGACGACTGTTCAATCGACGACTGTTCAATCGACGACTTTTCAATCGACGACTGTTCAAACGACGACTATTCAAACGACGACTGTTCAATCGACGACTGTTCAATCGACGACTGTTCAATCGACGACTGTTCCATCGACGACTGTTCAATCGACGACTGTTCAAACGACGACTGTTCAATCGACGCCTGTTCAATCGTAGACTGTTCAATCGACGACTGTTCAATCGACGCCTGTTCAATCGACGCCTGTTCAATCGACGAGTGTTCCAACGACGACTGTTCAATCGACGACTGTTCAATCAACGCCTGTTCAATCGACGACTGTTCAATCGACGCCTGTTCAATCGACGCCTGTTCAATCGACGACTGTTCAAACGACGAATGTTCATTCGACGACTGTTCAGTCGACGCCTGTTCAGTCGACGACTGTTCAATCGACGCCTGTTCAATCGACGCCTGTTCAATCGACGACTGTTCAATCGACGACTGTTCAAACGACGACTGTTCAGTCGACAACTGTTTAGTCGACGCCTGTTCAGTCGACGACTGTTCAGTCGACGCCTGTTCAATCGACGCCTGTTCAATCGACGCCTGTTCAATCGACGACTGTTCAATCGACGCCTGTTCAATCGACGCCTGTTCAATCGACGCCTGTTCAATCGACGACTGTTCAAACGACGACTGTTCAGTCGACGACAGTTCAGTCGACGCCTGTTCAGACGACGACTGTTTAGTCGACGCCTGTTCAATCGACGACTTTTGAATAGACGACTGTTCAATCGACGACTGTTCAATCGACGACTGTTCAATCGACGACTGTTTAAACGACGACTGTTTAAACGACGACTGTTCAATCGACGACTGTTCAATCGACGCCTGTTCAATCGACGTCTGTTCAATCGACGACTGTTCAATCGACGACTGTTCAATCGACGCCTGTTCAATCGACGACTGTTTAAACGACGACTGTTCAATCGACTACTGTTCAATCGACGCCTGTTCAATCGACGACTGTTCAATCGACGACTGTTCAATCGATGACTGTTCAATCGACGCCTGTTCAATCGAGGACTGTTCAAACGACGACTGTTCAAACGACGACAGTTCAGTCGACGACTGTTCAGTCGACGCCTGTTCAATCGACGCCTGTTCAATCGACGCCTGTTCAATCGACGACTGTTCAAACGACGACTGTTCAGTCGACGACAGTTCAGTCGACGTCTGTTCAGTCGACGACTGTTCAGTCGACGCCTGTTCAGTCGACGACTGTTCAGTCGACGCCTGTTCAATCGACGACTTTTGAATAGACGACTGTTCAATCGACGACTGTTCAATCGACGACTGTTCAATCGACGCCTGTTCAATCGACGCCTGTTCAATCGACGACTGTTCAAACGACGCCTGTTCAGTCGACGACTGTTCAGTCGACGCCTGTTCAATCGACGACTTTTGAATAGACGACTGTTCAATCGACGACTGTTCAATCGACGACTGTTCAATCGACGCCTGTTCAATCGACGCCTGTTCCATCGACGACTGTTCAAACGACGCCTGTTCAGTCGACGACTGTTCAGTCGACGCCTGTTCAATCGATGCCTGTTCAGTCGACGACTGTTCAAACGACGACTGTTCAATCGACGCCTGTTCAATCGACGCCTGTTCAATCGACGACTGTTCAAACGACGAATGGTCATTCGACCACTGTTCAGTCGACGCCTGTTCAGTCGACGCCTGTTCAATCGACGACTGTTTAAACGACGACTGTTCAATCGACTACTGTTCAATCGACGCCTGTTCAATCGACGACTGTTCAATCGACGACTGTTCAATCGATGACTGTTCAATCGACGCCTGTTCAATCGAGGACTGTTCAAACGACGACTGTTCAAACGACGACAGTTCAGTCGACGACTGTTCAGTCGACGCCTGTTCAATCGACGCCTGTTCAATCGACGCCTGTTCAATCGACGACTGTTCAAACGACGACTGTTCAGTCGACGACAGTTCAGTCGACGCCTGTTCAGTCGACGACTGTTCAGTCGACGCCTGTTCAGTCGACGACTGTTCAGTCGACGCCTGTTCAGTCGACGACTCTTCAGTCGACGCCTGTTCAATCGACGACTTTTGAATAGACGACTGTTCAATCGACGACTGTTCAATCGACGACTGTTCAATCGACGCCTGTTCAATCGACGCCTGTTCAATCGACGACTGTTCAAACGACGCCTGTTCAGTCGACGACTGTTCAGTCGACGCCTGTTCAATCGACGACTTTTGAATAGACGACTGTTCAATCGACGACTGTTCAATCGACGACTGTTCAATCGACGACTGTTCAATCGACGACTGTTCTATCGACGACTGTTCAAACGACGACTGTTCAAACGACGACTGTTCAATCTACGACTGTTCAATCGACGACTGTTCAATCGACAACTGTTCATACGACGACTGTTCAATCGACGACTGTTCAAACGACGACTGTTCAATCGACGACTGCTAATTAGACGACTGTTCAAACGACGACTGTTCAATCGACGACTGTTCAATCGACGACTGTTCAATCGACGACTGTTCAATCGACGACTGTTCAATCGACGACTGTTCAAACGACGACTGTTCAATCGACGACTGTTCAATCGACGACTGTTCAAACGACGACTGTTCAATCGACGACTGCTAATTAGACGACTGTTCAAACGACGACTGTTCAATCGACGACTGTTCAATCGACGACTGTTCAATCGACGACTGTTCAATCGACGACTGTTCAATCGACGACTGTTCAATCGACGACTGTTCAATCGACGACTGTTCAAACGACGACTGTTCAATCGACGACTGTTCATACGACGACTGTTCAATCGACGACTGTTCAATCGACGACTGTTCAAACGACGACTGTTCAATCGACGACTGCTAATTAGACGACTGTTCAAACGACGACTGTTCAATCGACGACTGTTCAATCGACGACTGTTCAATCGACGACTGTTCAATCGACGACTGTTCAATCGACGACTGTTCAATCGACGACTGTTCAAACGACGACTGTTCAATCGACGACTGTTCAATCGACGACTGTTCAATCGACGACTTTTCAATCGACGACTGTTCAAACGACGACTATTCAAACGACGACTGTTCAATCGACGACTGTTCAATCGACGACTGTTCAATCGACGACTGTTCCATCGACGACTGTTCAATCGACGACTGTTCAAACGACGACTGTTCAATCGACGCCTGTTCAATCGTAGACTGTTCAATCGACGACTGTTCAATCGACGACTGTTCAATCGACGACTGTTCAAACGACGACTGTTCAGTCGACGACTGTTTAGTCGACGCCTGTTCAGTCGACGACTGTTCAGTCGACGACTGTTCAGTCGACGCCTGTTCAATCGACGCCTGTTCAATCGACGCCTGTTCAATCGACGACTGTTCAATCGACGCCTGTTCAATCGACGCCTGTTCAATCGACGCCTGTTCAATCGACGACTGTTCAAACGACGACTGTTCAGTCGACGACAGTTCAGTCGACGCCTGTTCAGACGACGACTGTTTAGTCGACGCCTGTTCAATCGACGACTTTTGAATAGACGACTGTTCAATCGACGACTGTTCAATCGACGACTGTTCAATCGACGACTGTTTAAACGACGACTGTTCAATCGACGACTGTTCAATCGACGCCTGTTCAATCGACGTCTGTTCAATCGACGACTGTTCAATCGACGACTGTTCAATCGACGCCTGTTCAATCGACGACTGTTTAAACGACGACTGTTCAATCGACTACTGTTCAATCGACGCCTGTTCAATCGACGACTGTTCAATCGACGACTGTTCAATCGATGACTGTTCAATCGACGCCTGTTCAATCGAGGACTGTTCAAACGACGACTGTTCAAACGACGACAGTTCAGTCGACGACTGTTCAGTCGACGCCTGTTCAATCGACGCCTGTTCAATCGACGCCTGTTCAATCGACGACTGTTCAAACGACGACTGTTCAGTCGACGACAGTTCAGTCGACGCCTGTTCAGTCGACGACTGTTCAATCGACGACTGTTCAATCGACGACTGTTTAAACGACGACTGTTTAAACGACGACTGTTCAATCGACGACTGTTCAATCGACGCCTGTTCAATCGACGTCTGTTCAATCGACGACTGTTCAATCGACGACTGTTCAATCGACGCCTGTTCAATCGACGACTGTTTAAACGACGACTGTTCAATCGACTACTGTTCAATCGACGCCTGTTCAATCGACGACTGTTCAATCGACGACTGTTCAATCGATGACTGTTCAATCGACGCCTGTTCAATCGAGGACTGTTCAAACGACGACTGTTCAAACGACGACAGTTCAGTCGACGACTGTTCAGTCGACGCCTGTTCAATCGACGCCTGTTCAATCGACGCCTGTTCAATCGACGACTGTTCAAACGACGACTGTTCAGTCGACGACAGTTCAGTCGACGTCTGTTCAGTCGACGACTGTTCAGTCGACGCCTGTTCAGTCGACGACTGTTCAGTCGACGCCTGTTCAATCGACGACTTTTGAATAGACGACTGTTCAATCGACGACTGTTCAATCGACGACTGTTCAATCGACGCCTGTTCAATCGACGCCTGTTCAATCGACGACTGTTCAAACGACGCCTGTTCAGTCGACGACTGTTCAGTCGACGCCTGTTCAATCGACGACTTTTGAATAGACGACTGTTCAATCGACGACTGTTCAATCGACGACTGTTCAATCGACGCCTGTTCAATCGACGCCTGTTCCATCGACGACTGTTCAAACGACGCCTGTTCAGTCGACGACTGTTCAGTCGACGCCTGTTCAATCGATGCCTGTTCAGTCGACGACTGTTCAAACGACGACTGTTCAATCGACGCCTGTTCAATCGACGCCTGTTCAATCGACGACTGTTCAAACGACGAATGGTCATTCGACCACTGTTCAGTCGACGCCTGTTCAGTCGACGCCTGTTCAATCGACGACTGTTTAAACGACGACTGTTCAATCGACTACTGTTCAATCGACGCCTGTTCAATCGACGACTGTTCAATCGACGACTGTTCAATCGATGACTGTTCAATCGACGCCTGTTCAATCGAGGACTGTTCAAACGACGACTGTTCAAACGACGACAGTTCAGTCGACGACTGTTCAGTCGACGCCTGTTCAATCGACGCCTGTTCAATCGACGCCTGTTCAATCGACGACTGTTCAAACGACGACTGTTCAGTCGACGACAGTTCAGTCGACGCCTGTTCAGTCGACGTCTGTTCAGTCGACGCCTGTTCAGTCGACGACTGTTCAGTCGACGCCTGTTCAGTCGACGACTCTTCAGTCGACGCCTGTTCAGTCGACGACTATTCAGTCGACGCCTGTTCAATCGACGACTTTTGAATAGACGACTGTTCAATCGACGACTGTTCAATCGACGACTGTTCAATCGACGCCTGTTCAATCGACGCCTGTTCAATCGACGACTGTTCAAACGACGCCTGTTCAGTCGACGACTGTTCAGTCGACGCCTGTTCAATCGACGACTGTTCAAACGACGCCTGTTCAGTCGACGACTGTTCAATCGACGACTGTTCAATCGACGACTGTTCAATCGACGACTGTTCTATCGACGACTGTTCAAACGACGACTGTTCAAACGACGACTGTTCAATCTACGACTGTTCAATCGACGACTGTTCAATCGACAACTGTTCATACGACGACTGTTCAATCGACGACTGTTCAAACGACGACTGTTCAATCGACGACTGCTAATTAGACGACTGTTCAAACGACGACTGTTCAATCGACGACTGTTCAATCGACGACTGTTCAATCGACGACTGTTCAATCGACGACTGTTCAATCGACGACTGTTCAAACGACGACTGTTCAATCGACGACTGTTCAATCGACGACTGTTCAAACGACGACTGTTCAATCGACGACTGCTAATTAGACGACTGTTCAAACGACGACTGTTCAATCGACGACTGTTCAATCGACGACTGTTCAATCGACGACTGTTCAATCGACGACTGTTCAATCGACGACTGTTCAATCGACGACTGTTCAATCGACGACTGTTCAAACGACGACTGTTCAATCGACGACTGTTCATACGACGACTGTTCAATCGACGACTGTTCAATCGACGACTGTTCAAACGACGACTGTTCAATCGACGACTGCTAATTAGACGACTGTTCAAACGACGACTGTTCAATCGACGACTGTTCAATCGACGACTGTTCAATCGACGACTGTTCAATCGACGACTGTTCAATCGACGACTGTTCAATCGACGACTGTTCAAACGACGACTGTTCAATCGACGACTGTTCAATCGACGACTGTTCAATCGACGACTTTTCAATCGACGACTGTTCAAACGACGACTATTCAAACGACGACTGTTCAATCGACGACTGTTCAATCGACGACTGTTCAATCGACGCCTGTTCAATCGACGTCTGTTCAATCGACGACTGTTCAATCGACGACTGTTCAATCGACGCCTGTTCAATCGACGACTGTTTAAACGACGACTGTTCAATCGACTACTGTTCAATCGACGCCTGTTCAATCGACGACTGTTCAATCGACGACTGTTCAATCGATGACTGTTCAATCGACGCCTGTTCAATCGAGGACTGTTCAAACGACGACTGTTCAAACGACGACAGTTCAGTCGACGACTGTTCAGTCGACGCCTGTTCAATCGACGCCTGTTCAATCGACGCCTGTTCAATCGACGACTGTTCAAACGACGACTGTTCAGTCGACGACAGTTCAGTCGACGTCTGTTCAGTCGACGACTGTTCAGTCGACGCCTGTTCAGTCGACGACTGTTCAGTCGACGCCTGTTCAATCGACGACTTTTGAATAGACGACTGTTCAATCGACGACTGTTCAATCGACGACTGTTCAATCGACGCCTGTTCAATCGACGCCTGTTCAATCGACGACTGTTCAAACGACGCCTGTTCAGTCGACGACTGTTCAGTCGACGCCTGTTCAATCGACGACTTTTGAATAGACGACTGTTCAATCGACGACTGTTCAATCGACGACTGTTCAATCGACGCCTGTTCAATCGACGCCTGTTCCATCGACGACTGTTCAAACGACGCCTGTTCAGTCGACGACTGTTCAGTCGACGCCTGTTCAATCGATGCCTGTTCAGTCGACGACTGTTCAAACGACGACTGTTCAATCGACGCCTGTTCAATCGACGCCTGTTCAATCGACGACTGTTCAAACGACGAATGGTCATTCGACCACTGTTCAGTCGACGCCTGTTCAGTCGACGCCTGTTCAATCGACGACTGTTTAAACGACGACTGTTCAATCGACTACTGTTCAATCGACGCCTGTTCAATCGACGACTGTTCAATCGACGACTGTTCAATCGATGACTGTTCAATCGACGCCTGTTCAATCGAGGACTGTTCAAACGACGACTGTTCAAACGACGACAGTTCAGTCGACGACTGTTCAGTCGACGCCTGTTCAATCGACGCCTGTTCAATCGACGCCTGTTCAATCGACGACTGTTCAAACGACGACTGTTCAGTCGACGACAGTTCAGTCGACGCCTGTTCAGTCGACGACTGTTCAGTCGACGCCTGTTCAGTCGACGACTATTCAGTCGACGCCTGTTCAATCGACGACTTTTGAATAGACGACTGTTCAATCGACGACTGTTCAATCGACGACTGTTCAATCGACGCCTGTTCAATCGACGCCTGTTCAATCGACGACTGTTCAAACGACGCCTGTTCAGTCGACGACTGTTCAGTCGACGCCTGTTCAATCGACGACTGTTCAAACGACGCCTGTTCAGTCGACGACTGTTCAATCGACGACTGTTCAATCGACGACTGTTCAATCGACGACTGTTCTATCGACGACTGTTCAAACGACGACTGTTCAAACGACGACTGTTCAATCTACGACTGTTCAATCGACGACTGTTCAATCGACAACTGTTCATACGACGACTGTTCAATCGACGACTGTTCAAACGACGACTGTTCAATCGACGACTGCTAATTAGACGACTGTTCAAACGACGACTGTTCAATCGACGACTGTTCAATCGACGACTGTTCAATCGACGACTGTTCAATCGACGACTGTTCAATCGACGACTGTTCAAACGACGACTGTTCAATCGACGACTGTTCAATCGACGACTGTTCAAACGACGACTGTTCAATCGACGACTGCTAATTAGACGACTGTTCAAACGACGACTGTTCAATCGACGACTGTTCAATCGACGACTGTTCAATCGACGACTGTTCAATCGACGACTGTTCAATCGACGACTGTTCAATCGACGACTGTTCAATCGACGACTGTTCAAACGACGACTGTTCAATCGACGACTGTTCATACGACGACTGTTCAATCGACGACTGTTCAATCGACGACTGTTCAAACGACGACTGTTCAATCGACGACTGCTAATTAGACGACTGTTCAAACGACGACTGTTCAATCGACGACTGTTCAATCGACGACTGTTCAATCGACGACTGTTCAATCGACGACTGTTCAATCGACGACTGTTCAATCGACGACTGTTCAAACGACGACTGTTCAATCGACGACTGTTCAATCGACGACTGTTCAATCGACGACTTTTCAATCGACGACTGTTCAAACGACGACTATTCAAACGACGACTGTTCAATCGACGACTGTTCAATCGACGACTGTTCAATCGACGACTGTTCCATCGACGACTGTTCAATCGACGACTGTTCAAACGACGACTGTTCAATCGACGCCTGTTCAATCGTAGACTGTTCAATCGACGACTGTTCAATCGACGCCTGTTCAATCGACGCCTGTTCAATCGACGAGTGTTCCAACGACGACTGTTCAATCGACGACTGTTCAATCAACGCCTGTTCAATCGACGACTGTTCAATCGACGCCTGTTCAATCGACGCCTGTTCAATCGACGACTGTTCAAACGACGAATGTTCATTCGACGACTGTTCAGTCGACGCCTGTTCAGTCGACGACTGTTCAATCGACGCCTGTTCAATCGACGACTGTTCAATCGACGACTGTTCAATCGACGACTGTTCAAACGACGACTGTTCAGTCGACGCCTGTTCAGTCGACGACTGTTCAGTCGACGACTGTTCAGTCGACGCCTGTTCAATCGACGCCTGTTCAATCGACGCCTGTTCAATCGACGACTGTTCAATCGACGCCTGTTCAATCGACGCCTGTTCAATCGACGCCTGTTCAATCGACGACTGTTCAAACGACGACTGTTCAGTCGACGACAGTTCAGTCGACGCCTGTTCAGACGACGACTGTTTAGTCGACGCCTGTTCAATCGACGACTTTTGAATAGACGACTGTTCAATCGACGACTGTTCAATCGACGACTGTTCAATCGACGACTGTTTAAACGACGACTGTTCAATCGACGACTGTTCAATCGACGCCTGTTCAATCGACGTCTGTTCAATCGACGACTGTTCAATCGACGACTGTTCAATCGACGCCTGTTCAATCGACGACTGTTTAAACGACGACTGTTCAATCGACTACTGTTCAATCGACGCCTGTTCAATCGACGACTGTTCAATCGACGACTGTTCAATCGATGACTGTTCAATCGACGCCTGTTCAATCGAGGACTGTTCAAACGACGACTGTTCAAACGACGACAGTTCAGTCGACGACTGTTCAGTCGACGCCTGTTCAATCGACGCCTGTTCAATCGACGCCTGTTCAATCGACGACTGTTCAAACGACGACTGTTCAGTCGACGACAGTTCAGTCGACGTCTGTTCAGTCGACGACTGTTCAGTCGACGCCTGTTCAGTCGACGCCTGTTCAATCGACGACTTTTGAATAGACGACTGTTCAATCGACGACTGTTCAATCGACGACTGTTCAATCGACGCCTGTTCAATCGACGCCTGTTCAATCGACGACTGTTCAAACGACGCCTGTTCAGTCGACGACTGTTCAGTCGACGCCTGTTCAATCGACGACTTTTGAATAGACGACTGTTCAATCGACGACTGTTCAATCGACGCCTGTTCAATCGACGCCTGTTCCATCGACGACTGTTCAAACGACGCCTGTTCAGTCGACGACTGTTCAGTCGACGACTGTTCAGTCGACGCCTGTTCAATCGATGCCTGTTCAGTCGACGACTGTTCAAACGACGACTGTTCAATCGACGCCTGTTCAAACGACGACTGTTCAATCGACGACTGTTCAAACGACGAATGGTCATTCGACCACTGTTCAGTCGACGCCTGTTCAGTCGACGACTGTTCAGTCGACGACTGTTCAGTCGACGCCTGTTCACTCGACGCCTGTTCAATCGACGCCTGTTCAATCGACGACTGTTCAATCGACGCCTGTTCAATCGACGCCTGTTCAATCGACGACTGTTCAAACAACGACTGTTCAGTCGACGACAGTTCAGTCGACGCCTGTTCAGTCGACGCCTTTTCAGTCGACGACTGTTCAAACGACGACTGTTCAATCGACGACTGTTCAATCGACGACTGTTTAAACGACGACTGTTTAAACGACGACTGTTCAGTCGACGACTGTTCAATCGACGACTGTTCAGTCGACGCCTGTTCTGTCGACGACTGTTCAATCGACGACTGTTCAACCGACGACTGTTCAATCGACGCCTGTTCAATCGACGACTGTTTAAACGACGACTGTTCAATCGACTACTGTTCAATCGACGCCTGTTCAATCGACGACTGTTTAAACGACGACTGTTGAAACGACGACTGTTCAGTCGACGACTGTTCAGTCGACGACTGTTCAATCGACGACTGTTCAGTCGACGCCTGTTCTGTCGACGACTGTTCAATCGACGACTGTTCAATCGACGACTGTTCAATGACGACTGTTCAATCGACGCCTGTTCCACCGACGACTTTTGAATCGACGACTGTTCAATCGACGACTGTTCAATCGACGACTGGTTAAACGACGACTGTTTAAACGACGACTGTTCAATCGACGACTGTTCAATCGACGCCTGTTCAATCGACGCCTGCTTAATCGACGCCTGTTCAATCGACGAATGTTCAGTCGACGCCTGTTCAATCGACGCCTGTTCTATCGACGACTGTTCAATCGACGACTGTTCCGTCGACGCCTGTTCTGTCGACGACTGTTCAATCGACGACTGTTCAACCGACGACTGTTCAATCGACGCCTGTTCAATCGACGACTGTTTAAACGACGACTGTTCAATCGACTACTGTTCAATCGACTACTGTTCAACCGACGACTGTTCAATCGACGACTGTTCAATCGACGACTGTTTAAACGACGACTGTTTAAACGACGACTGTTCAGTCGACGACTGTTCAATCGACGACTGTTCAGTCGACGCCTGTTCTGTCGACGACTGTTCAATCGACGACTGTTCAACCGACGACTGTTCAATCGACGCCTGTTCAATCGACGACTGTTTAAACGACGACTGTTCAATCGACTACTGTTCAATCGACGCCTGTTCAATCGACGACTGTTCAATGACGACTGTTCAATCGACGCCTGTTCCACCGACGACTTTTGAATCGACGACTGTTCAATCGACGACTGTTCAATCGACGACTGGTTAAACGACGACTGTTTAAACGACGACTGTTCAATCGACGACTGTTCAATCGACGCCTGTTCAATCGACGCCTGCTTAATCGACGCCTGTTCAATCGACGAATGTTCAGTCGACGCCTGTTCAATCGACGCCTGTTCTATCGACGACTGTTCAATCGACGACTGTTCCGTCGACGCCTGTTCTGTCGACGACTGTTCAATCGACGACTGTTCAACCGACGACTGTTCAATCGACGCCTGTTCAATCGACGACTGTTTAAACGACGACTGTTCAATCGACTACTGTTCAATCGACTACTGTTCAACCGACGACTGTTCAATCGACGACTGTTCAATCGACGACTGTTTAAACGACGACTGTTTAAACGACGACTGTTCAGTCGACGCCTGTTCTGTCGACGACTGTTCAATCGACGACTGTTCAATCGACGACTGTTCAATGACGACTGTTCAATCGACGCCTGTTCCACCGACGACTTTTGAATCGACGACTGTTCAATCGACGACTGTTCAATCGACGACTGGTTAAACGACGACTGTTTAAACGACGACTGTTCAATCGACGACTGTTCAATCGACGCCTGTTCAATCGACGCCTGCTTAATCGACGCCTGTTCAATCGACGAATGTTCAGTCGACGCCTGTTCAATCGACGCCTGTTCTATCGACGACTGTTCAATCGACGACTGTTCCGTCGACGCCTGTTCTGTCGACGACTGTTCAATCGACGACTGTTCAACCGACGACTGTTCAATCGACGCCTGTTCAATCGACGACTGTTTAAACGACGACTGTTCAATCGACTACTGTTCAATCGACTACTGTTCAACCGACGACTGTTCAATCGACGACTGTTCAATCGACGACTGTTTAAACGACGACTGTTTAAACGACGACTGTTCAGTCGACGACTGTTCAATCGACGACTGTTCAGTCGACGCCTGTTCTGTCGACGACTGTTCAATCGACGACTGTTCAACCGACGACTGTTCAATCGACGCCTGTTCAATCGACGACTGTTTAAACGACGACTGTTCAATCGACTACTGTTCAATCGACGCCTGTTCAATCGACGACTGTTCAATGACGACTGTTCAATCGACGCCTGTTCCACCGACGACTTTTGAATCGACGACTGTTCAATCGACGACTGTTCAATCGACGACTGGTTAAACGACGACTGTTTAAACGACGACTGTTCAATCGACGCCTGTTCAATCGACGCCTGTTCAATCGACGCCTGCTTAATCGACGCCTGTTCAATCGACGAATGTTCAGTCGACGCCTGTTCAATCGACGCCTGTTCTATCGACGACTGTTCAATCGACGACTGTTCCGTCGACGCCTGTTCTGTCGACGACTGTTCAATCGACGACTGTTCAACCGACGACTGTTCAATCGACGCCTGTTCAATCGACGACTGTTTAAACGACGACTGTTCAATCGACTACTGTTCAATCGACTACTGTTCAACCGACGACTGTTCAATCGACGACTGTTCAATCGACGACTGTTTAAACGACGACTGTTTAAACGACGACTGTTCAGTCGACGACTGTTCAATCGACGACTGTTCAGTCGACGCCTGTTCTGTCGACGACTGTTCAATCGACGACTGTTCAACCGACGACTGTTCAATCGACGCCTGTTCAATCGACGACTGTTTAAACGACGACTGTTCAATCGACTACTGTTCAATCGACGCCTGTTCAATCGACGACTGTTTAAACGACGACTGTTCAATCGACGACTGTTCAATCGACGACTGTTCTATCGACGACTGTTCAAACGACGCCTGTTCAGTCGACGACTGTTCAATCGACGACTGTTCAATCGACGACTGTTCAATCGACGACTGTTCTATCGACGACTGTTCAAACGACGACTGTTCAAACGACGACTGTTCAATCTACGACTGTTCAATCGACGACTGTTCATACGACGACTGTTCAATCGACGACTGTTCAAACGACGACTGTTCAATCGACGACTGCTAATTAGACGACTGTTCAAACGACGACTGTTCAATCGACGACTGTTCAATCGACGACTGTTCAATCGACGACTGTTCAATCGACGACTGTTCAATCGACGACTGTTCAAACGACGACTGTTCAATCGACGACTGTTCAATCGACGACTGTTCAAACGACGACTGTTCAATCGACGACTGCTAATTAGACGACTGTTCAAACGACGACTGTTCAATCGACGACTGTTCAATCGACGACTGTTCAATCGACGACTGTTCAATCGACGACTGTTCAATCGACGACTGTTCAATCGACGACTGTTCAATCGACGACTGTTCAAACGACGACTGTTCAATCGACGACTGTTCATACGACGACTGTTCAATCGACGACTGTTCAATCGACGACTGTTCAAACGACGACTGTTCAATCGACGACTGCTAATTAGACGACTGTTCAAACGACGACTGTTCAATCGACGACTGTTCAATCGACGACTGTTCAATCGACGACTGTTCAATCGACGACTGTTCAATCGACGACTGTTCAATCGACGACTGTTCAAACGACGACTGTTCAATCGACGACTGTTCAATCGACGACTGTTCAATCGACGACTTTTCAATCGACGACTGTTCAAACGACGAATATTCAAACGACGACTGTTCAATCGACGACTGTTCAATCGACGACTGTTCAATCGACGACTGTTCCATCGACGACTGTTCAATCGACGACTGTTCAAACGACGACTGTTCAATCGACGCCTGTTCAATCGTAGACTGTTCAATCGACGACTGTTCAATCGACGCCTGTTCAATCGACGCCTGTTCAATCGACGAGTGTTCCAACGACGACTGTTCAATCGACGACTGTTCAATCAACGCCTGTTCAATCGACGACTGTTCAATCGACGCCTGTTCAATCGACGCCTGTTCAATCGACGACTGTTCAAACGACGAATGTTCATTCGACGACTGTTCAGTCGACGCCTGTTCAGTCGACGACTGTTCAATCGACGCCTGTTCAGTCGACGCCTGTTCAATCGACGACTGTTCAATCGACGACTGTTCAAACGACGACTGTTCAGTCGACGCCTGTTCAGTCGACGACTGTTCAGTCGACGACTGTTCAGTCGACGCCTGTTCAATCGACGCCTGTTCAATCGACGCCTGTTCAATCGACGACTGTTCAATCGACGCCTGTTCAATCGACGCCTGTTCAATCGACGCCTGTTCAATCGACGACTGTTCAAACGACGACTGTTCAGTCGACGACAGTTCAGTCGACGCCTGTTCAGACGACGACTGTTTAGTCGACGCCTGTTCAATCGACGACTTTTGAATAGACGACTGTTCAATCGACGACTGTTCAATCGACGACTGTTCAATCGACGACTGTTTAAACGACGACTGTTCAATCGACGACTGTTCAATCGACGCCTGTTCAATCGACGTCTGTTCAATCGACGACTGTTCAATCGACGACTGTTCAATCGACGCCTGTTCAATCGACGACTGTTTAAACGACGACTGTTCAATCGACGACTGTTCAATCGATGACTGTTCAATCGACGCCTGTTCAATCGAGGACTGTTCAAACGACGACTGTTCAAACGACGACAGTTCAGTCGACGACTGTTCAGTCGACGCCTGTTCAATCGACGCCTGTTCAATCGACGCCTGTTCAATCGACGACTGTTCAAACGACGACTGTTCAGTCGACGACAGTTCAGTCGACGTCTGTTCAGTCGACGACTGTTCAGTCGACGCCTGTTCAGTCGACGCCTGTTCAATCGACGACTTTTGAATAGACGACTGTTCAATCGACGACTGTTCAATCGACGACTGTTCAATCGACGCCTGTTCAATCGACGCCTGTTCAATCGACGACTGTTCAAACGACGCCTGTTCAGTCGACGACTGTTCAGTCGACGCCTGTTCAATCGACGACTTTTGAATAGACGACTGTTCAATCGACGACTGTTCAATCGACGCCTGTTCAATCGACGCCTGTGCCATCGACGACTGTTCAAACGACGCCTGTTCAGTCGACGACTGTTCAGTCGACGCCTGTTCAATCGATGCCTGTTCAGTCGACGACTGTTCAAACGACGACTGTTCAATCGACGCCTGTTCAATCGACGCCTGTTCAATCGACGACTGTTCAAACGACGAATGGTCATTCGACCACTGTTCAGTCGACGCCTGTTCAGTCGACGACTGTTCAGTCGACGACTGTTCAGTCGACGCCTGTTCACTCGACGCCTGTTCAATCGACGCCTGTTCAATCGACGACTGTTCAATCGACGCCTGTTCAATCGACGCCTGTTCAATCGACGACTGTTCAAACAACGACTGTTCAGTCGACGACAGTTCAGTCGACGCCTGTTCAGTCGACGCCTTTTCAGTCGACGACTGTTCAAACGACGACTGTTCAATCGACGACTGTTCAATCGACGACTGTTTAAACGACGACTGTTTAAACGACGACTGTTCAGTCGACGACTGTTCAATCGACGACTGTTCAGTCGACGCCTGTTCTGTCGACGACTGTTCAATCGACGACTGTTCAACCGACGACTGTTCAATCGACGCCTGTTCAATCGACGACTGTTTAAACGACGACTGTTCAATCGACTACTGTTCAATCGACGCCTGTTCAATCGACGACTGTTTAAACGACGACTGTTTAAACGACGACTGTTCAGTCGACGACTGTTCAGTCGACGACTGTTCAATCGACGACTGTTTAGTCGACGCCTGTTCTGTCGATGACTGTTCAATCGACGACTGTTCAATCGACGACTGTTCAATGACGACTGTTCAATCGACGCCTGTTCCACCGACGACTTTTGAATCGACGACTGTTCAATCGACGACTGTTCAATCGACGACTGGTTAAACGACGACTGTTTAAACGACGACTGTTCAATCGACGACTGTTCAATCGACGCCTGTTCAATCGACGCCTGCTTAATCGACGCCTGTTCAATCGACGAATGTTCAGTCGACGCCTGTTCAATCGACGCCTGTTCTATCGACGACTGTTCAATCGACGACTGTTCCGTCGACGCCTGTTCTGTCGACGACTGTTCAATCGACGACTGTTCAACCGACGACTGTTCAATCGACGCCTGTTCAATCGACGACTGTTTAAACGACGACTGTTCAATCGACTACTGTTCAATCGACTACTGTTCAACCGACGACTGTTCAATCGACGACTGTTCAATCGACGACTGTTTAAACGACGACTGTTTAAACGACGACTGTTCAGTCGACGACTGTTCAATCGACGACTGTTCAGTCGACGCCTGTTCTGTCGACGACTGTTCAATCGACGACTGTTCAACCGACGACTGTTCAATCGACGCCTGTTCAATCGACGACTGTTTAAACGACGACTGTTCAATCGACTACTGTTCAATCGACGCCTGTTCAATCGACGACTGTTTAAACGACGACTGTTTAAACGACGACTGTTCAGTCGACGACTGTTCAATCGACGACTGTTCAGTCGACGCCTGTTCTGTCGACGACTGTTCAATCGACGACTGTTCAATCGACGACTGTTCAATGACGACTGTTCAATCGACGCCTGTTCCACCGACGACTTTTGAATCGACGACTGTTCAATCGACGACTGTTCAATCGACGACTGGTTAAACGACGACTGTTTAAACGACGACTGTTCAATCGACGACTGTTCAATCGACGCCTGTTCAATCGACGCCTGCTTAATCGACGCCTGTTCAATCGACGAATGTTCAGTCGACGCCTGTTCAATCGACGCCTGTTCTATCGACGACTGTTCAATCGACGACTGTTCCGTCGACGCCTGTTCTGTCGACGACTGTTCAATCGACGACTGTTCAACCGACGACTGTTCAATCGACGCCTGTTCAATCGACGACTGTTTAAACGACGACTGTTCAATCGACTACTGTTCAATCGACTACTGTTCAATCGACGCCTGTTCAATCGACGACTGTTTAAACGACGACTGTTTAAACGACGACTGTTCAGTCGACGACTGTTCAATCGACGACTGTTCAGTCGACGCCTGTTCTGTCGACGACTGTTCAATAGACGACTGTTCAATCGACGACTGTTCAATCGACGCCTGTTCCACCGACGACTTTTGAATAGACGACTGTTCAATCGACGACTGTTCAATCGACGACTGTTCAATCGACGCCTGTTCAATCGACGCCTGTTCCATCGACGACTGTTCAAACGACGAATGGTCATTCGACGACTGTTCAGTCGACGCCTGTTCAGTCGACGACTGTTCAGTCGACGACTGTTCAGTCGACGCCTGTTCAATCGACGACTGTTCAAACGACGACTGTTCAGTCGACGACAGTTCAGTCGACGCCTGTTCAGTCGACGACTGTTTAGTCGACGCCTGTTCAATCGACGACTTTTGAATAGACGACTGTTCAATCGACGACTGTTCAATCGACGACTGTTTAAACGACGACTGTTTAAACGACGACTGTTCAATCGACGACTGTTCAATCGACGCCTGTTCAATCGACGCCTGTTCAATCGACGACTGTTGAATCCACGACTGTTCAATCGACGACTGTTAAATCGACGACTGTTGAATCGACGACTGTTCAATCGACGACTGTTCAATCGACGACTGTTCAATCGACGCCTGTTCAATCGACGCCTGTTCAATCGACGCCTGTTCAATCGACGACTGTTCAATCGACGACTGTTCAGTCGACGACTGTTTAGTCGACGCCTGTTCAGTCGACGACTGTTCAGTCGACGACTGTTCAGTCGACGCCTGTTCAATCGACGCCTGTTCAATCGACGCCTGTTCAATCGACGACTGTTCAATCGACGCCTGTTCAATCGACGCCTGTTCAATCGACGCCTGTTCAATCGACGACTGTTCAAACGACGACTGTTCAGTCGACGACAGTTCAGTCGACGCCTGTTCAGACGACGACTGTTTAGTCGACGCCTGTTCAATCGACGACTTTTGAATAGACGACTGTTCAATCGACGACTGTTCAATCGACGACTGTTCAATCGACGACTGTTTAAACGACGACTGTTCAATCGACGACTGTTCAATCGACGCCTGTTCAATCGACGTCTGTTCAATCGACGACTGTTCAATCGACGACTGTTCAATCGACGCCTGTTCAATCGACGACTGTTTAAACGACGACTGTTCAATCGACTACTGTTCAATCGACGCCTGTTCAATCGACGACTGTTCAATCGACGACTGTTCAATCGATGACTGTTCAATCGACGCCTGTTCAATCGAGGACTGTTCAAACGACGACTGTTCAAACGACGACAGTTCAGTCGACGACTGTTCAGTCGACGCCTGTTCAATCGACGCCTGTTCAATCGACGCCTGTTCAATCGACGACTGTTCAAACTACGACTGTTCAGTCGACGACAGTTCAGTCGACGCCTGTTCAGTCGACGCCTTTTCAGTCGACGACTGTTCAAACGACGCCTGTTCAATCGACGACTGTTTAAACGACGACTGTTCAATCGACTACTGTTCAATCGACGCCTGTTCAATCGACGAACAGGCATCCTGTTCAATCGACGCCTGTTCCATCGACGACTGTTCAAACGACGCCTGTTCAGTCGACGACTGTTCAGTCGACGCCTGTTCAATCGATGCCTGTTCAGTCGACGACTGTTCAAACGACGACTGTTCAATCGACGCCTGTTCAATCGACGCCTGTTCAATCGACGACTGTTCAAACGACGAATGGTCATTCGACCACTGTTCAGTCGACGCCTGTTCAGTCGACGACTGTTCAGTCGACGACTGTTCAGTCGACGCCTGTTCACTCGACGCCTGTTCAATCGACGCCTGTTCAATCGACGACTGTTCAATCGACGCCTGTTCAATCGACGCCTGTTCAATCGACGCCTGTTCAATCGACGACTGTTCAAACAACGACTGTTCAGTCGACGACAGTTCAGTCGACGCCTGTTCAGTCGACGCCTTTTCAGTCGACGACTGTTCAAACGACGCCTGTTCAATCGACGACTGTTTAAACGACGACTGTTCAATCGACTACTGTTCAATCGACGCCTGTTCAATCGACGACTGTTCAATCGACGACTGTTTAAACGACGACTGTTTAAACGACGACTGTTCAGTCGACGACTGTTCAATCGACGACTGTTCAGTCGACGCCTGTTCTGTCGACGACTGTTCAATCGACGACTGTTCAACCGACGACTGTTCAATCGACGCCTGTTCAATCGACGACTGTTTAAACGACGACTGTTCAATCGACTACTGTTCAATCGACGCCTGTTCAATCGACGACTGTTTAAACGACGACTGTTTAAACGACGACTGTTCAGTCGACGACTGTTCAATCGACGACTGTTCAGTCGACGCCTGTTCTGTCGACGACTGTTCAATCGACGACTGTTCAATCGACGACTGTTCAATGACGACTGTTCAATCGACGCCTGTTCCACCGACGACTTTTGAATCGACGACTGTTCAATCGACGACTGTTCAATCGACGACTGGTTAAACGACGACTGTTTAAACGACGACTGTTCAATCGACGACTGTTCAATCGACGCCTGTTCAATCGACGCCTGCTTAATCGACGCCTGTTCAATCGACGAATGTTCAGTCGACGCCTGTTCAATCGACGCCTGTTCTATCGACGACTGTTCAATCGACGACTGTTCCGTCGACGCCTGTTCTGTCGACGACTGTTCAATCGACGACTGTTCAACCGACGACTGTTCAATCGACGCCTGTTCAATCGACGACTGTTTAAACGACGACTGTTCAATCGACTACTGTTCAATCGACTACTGTTCAATCGACGCCTGTTCAATCGACGACTGTTTAAACGACGACTGTTTAAACGACGACTGTTCAGTCGACGACTGTTCAATCGACGACTGTTCAGTCGACGCCTGTTCTGTCGACGACTGTTCAATAGACGACTGTTCAATCGACGACTGTTCAATCGACGCCTGTTCCACCGACGACTTTTGAATAGACGACTGTTCAATCGACGACTGTTCAATCAACGACTGTTTAAACGACGACTGTTTAAACGACGACTGTTCAATCGACGACTGTTCAATCGACGCCTGTTCAATCGACGCCTGTTCAATCGACGACTGTTCAATCGACGACTGTTCAATCGACGCCTGTTCAATCGACGACTGTTTAAACGACGACTATTCAATCGACGACTGTTCAATCGACGCCTGTTCCATCGACGACTGTTCAAACGACGAATGGTCATTCGACGACTGTTCAGTCGACGCCTGTTCAGTCGACGACTGTTCAGTCGACGACTGTTCAGTCGACGCCTGTTCAATCGACGACTTTTGAATAGACGACTGTTCAATCGACGACTGTTCAATCGACGACTGTTCAATCGACGACTGTTTAAACGACGACTGTTCAATCGACGACTGTTCAATCGACGCCTGTTCAATCGACGTCTGTTCAATCGACGACTGTTCAATCGACGACTGTTCAATCGACGCCTGTTCAATCGACGACTGTTTAAACGACGACTGTTCAATCGACTACTGTTCAATCGACGCCTGTTCAATCGACGACTGTTCAATCGACGACTGTTCAATCGATGACTGTTCAATCGACGCCTGTTCAATCGAGGACTGTTCAAACGACGACTGTTCAAACGACGACAGTTCAGTCGACGACTGTTCAGTCGACGCCTGTTCAATCGACGCCTGTTCAATCGACGCCTGTTCAATCGACGACTGTTCAAACTACGACTGTTCAGTCGACGACAGTTCAGTCGACGCCTGTTCAGTCGACGCCTTTTCAGTCGACGACTGTTCAAACGACGCCTGTTCAATCGACGACTGTTTAAACGACGACTGTTCAATCGACTACTGTTCAATCGACGCCTGTTCAATCGACGAACAGGCATCCTGTTCAATCGACGCCTGTTCCATCGACGACTGTTCAAACGACGCCTGTTCAGTCGACGACTGTTCAGTCGACGCCTGTTCAATCGATGCCTGTTCAGTCGACGACTGTTCAAACGACGACTGTTCAATCGACGCCTGTTCAATCGACGCCTGTTCAATCGACGACTGTTCAAACGACGAATGGTCATTCGACCACTGTTCAGTCGACGCCTGTTCAGTCGACGACTGTTCAGTCGACGACTGTTCAGTCGACGCCTGTTCACTCGACGCCTGTTCAATCGACGCCTGTTCAATCGACGACTGTTCAATCGACGCCTGTTCAATCGACGCCTGTTCAATCGACGCCTGTTCAATCGACGACTGTTCAAACAACGACTGTTCAGTCGACGACAGTTCAGTCGACGCCTGTTCAGTCGACGCCTTTTCAGTCGACGACTGTTCAAACGACGCCTGTTCAATCGACGACTGTTTAAACGACGACTGTTCAATCGACTACTGTTCAATCGACGCCTGTTCAATCGACGACTGTTCAATCGACGACTGTTTAAACGACGACTGTTTAAACGACGACTGTTCAGTCGACGACTGTTCAATCGACGACTGTTCAGTCGACGCCTGTTCTGTCGACGACTGTTCAATCGACGACTGTTCAACCGACGACTGTTCAATCGACGCCTGTTCAATCGACGACTGTTTAAACGACGACTGTTCAATCGACTACTGTTCAATCGACGCCTGTTCAATCGACGACTGTTTAAACGACGACTGTTTAAACGACGACTGTTCAGTCGACGACTGTTCAATCGACGACTGTTCAGTCGACGCCTGTTCTGTCGACGACTGTTCAATCGACGACTGTTCAATCGACGACTGTTCAATGACGACTGTTCAATCGACGCCTGTTCCACCGACGACTTTTGAATCGACGACTGTTCAATCGACGACTGTTCAATCGACGACTGGTTAAACGACGACTGTTTAAACGACGACTGTTCAATCGACGACTGTTCAATCGACGCCTGTTCAATCGACGCCTGCTTAATCGACGCCTGTTCAATCGACGAATGTTCAGTCGACGCCTGTTCAATCGACGCCTGTTCTATCGACGACTGTTCAATCGACGACTGTTCCGTCGACGCCTGTTCTGTCGACGACTGTTCAATCGACGACTGTTCAACCGACGACTGTTCAATCGACGCCTGTTCAATCGACGACTGTTTAAACGACGACTGTTCAATCGACTACTGTTCAATCGACTACTGTTCAATCGACGCCTGTTCAATCGACGACTGTTTAAACGACGACTGTTCAATCGACGACTGTTCAGTCGACGCCTGTTCTGTCGACGACTGTTCAATAGACGACTGTTCAATCGACGACTGTTCAATCGACGCCTGTTCCACCGACGACTTTTGAATAGACGACTGTTCAATCGACGACTGTTCAATCAACGACTGTTTAAACGACGACTGTTTAAACGACGACTGTTCAATCGACGACTGTTCAATCGACGCCTGTTCAATCGACGCCTGTTCAATCGACGACTGTTCAATCGACGACTGTTCAATCGACGCCTGTTCAATCGACGACTGTTTAAACGACGACTATTCAATCGACGACTGTTCAATCGACGCCTGTTCCATCGACGACTGTTCAAACGACGAATGGTCATTCGACGACTGTTCAGTCGACGCCTGTTCAGTCGACGACTGTTCAGTCGACGACTGTTCAGTCGACGCCTGTTCAATCGACGACTGTTCAAACGACGACTGTTCAGTCGACGACAGTTCAGTCGACGCCTGTTCAGTCGACGACTGTTTATTCGACGCCTGTTCAATCGACGACTTTTGAATAGACGACTGTTCAATCGACGACTGTTCAATCGACGACTGTTTAAACGACGACTGTTTAAACGACGACTGTTCAATCGACGACTGTTCAATCGACGCCTGTTCAATCGACGCCTGTTCAATCGACGCCTGTTCAATCGACGACTGTTGAATCCACGACTGTTCAATCGACGACTGTTAAATCGACGACTGTTGAATCGACGACTGTTCAATCGACGACTGTTCAATCGATGACTGTTCAATCGACGCCTGTTCAATCGAGGACTGTTCAAACGACGACTGTTCAAACGACGACAGTTCAGTCGACGACTGTTCAGTCGACGCCTGTTCAATCGACGCCTGTTCAATCGACGCCTGTTCAATCGACGACTGTTCAAACTACGACTGTTCAGTCGACGACAGTTCAGTCGACGCCTGTTCAGTCGACGCCTTTTCAGTCGACGACTGTTCAAACGACGCCTGTTCAATCGACGACTGTTTAAACGACGACTGTTCAATCGACTACTGTTCAATCGACGCCTGTTCAATCGACGAACAGGCATCCTGTTCAATCGACGCCTGTTCCATCGACGACTGTTCAAACGACGCCTGTTCAGTCGACGACTGTTCAGTCGACGCCTGTTCAATCGATGCCTGTTCAGTCGACGACTGTTCAAACGACGACTGTTCAATCGACGCCTGTTCAATCGACGCCTGTTCAATCGACGACTGTTCAAATGACGAATGGTCATTCGACCACTGTTCAGTCGACGCCTGTTCAGTCGACGACTGTTCAGTCGACGACTGTTCAGTCGACGCCTGTTCACTCGACGCCTGTTCAATCGACGCCTGTTCAATCGACGACTGTTCAATCGACGCCTGTTCAATCGACGCCTGTTCAATCGACGCCTGTTCAATCGACGACTGTTCAAACAACGACTGTTCAGTCGACGACAGTTCAGTCGACGCCTGTTCAGTCGACGCCTTTTCAGTCGACGACTGTTCAAACGACGCCTGTTCAATCGACGACTGTTTAAACGACGACTGTTCAATCGACTACTGTTCAATCGACGCCTGTTCAATCGACGACTGTTCAATCGACGACTGTTTAAACGACGACTGTTTAAACGACGACTGTTCAGTCGACGACTGTTCAATCGACGACTGTTCAGTCGACGCCTGTTCTGTCGACGACTGTTCAATCGACGACTGTTCAACCGACGACTGTTCAATCGACGCCTGTTCAATCGACGACTGTTTAAACGACGACTGTTCAATCGACTACTGTTCAATCGACGCCTGTTCAATCGACGACTGTTTAAACGACGACTGTTTAAACGACGACTGTTCAGTCGACGACTGTTCAATCGACGACTGTTCAGTCGACGCCTGTTCTGTCGACGACTGTTCAATCGACGACTGTTCAATCGACGACTGTTCAATGACGACTGTTCAATCGACGCCTGTTCCACCGACGACTTTTGAATCGACGACTGTTCAATCGACGACTGTTCAATCGACGACTGGTTAAACGACGACTGTTTAAACGACGACTGTTCAATCGACGACTGTTCAATCGACGCCTGTTCAATCGACGCCTGCTTAATCGACGCCTGTTCAATCGACGAATGTTCAGTCGACGCCTGTTCAATCGACGCCTGTTCTATCGACGACTGTTCAATCGACGACTGTTCCGTCGACGCCTGTTCTGTCGACGACTGTTCAATCGACGACTGTTCAACCGACGACTGTTCAATCGACGCCTGTTCAATCGACGACTGTTTAAACGACGACTGTTCAATCGACTACTGTTCAATCGACTACTGTTCAATCGACGCCTGTTCAATCGACGACTGTTTAAACGACGACTGTTTAAACGACGACTGTTCAGTCGACGACTGTTCAATCGACGACTGTTCAGTCGACGCCTGTTCTGTCGACGACTGTTCAATAGACGACTGTTCAATCGACGACTGTTCAATCGACGCCTGTTCCACCGACGACTTTTGAATAGACGACTGTTCAATCGACGACTGTTCAATCAACGACTGTTTAAACGACGACTGTTTAAACGACGACTGTTCAATCGACGACTGTTCAATCGACGCCTGTTCAATCGACGCCTGTTCAATCGACGACTGTTCAATCGACGACTGTTCAATCGACGCCTGTTCAATCGACGACTGTTTAAACGACGACTATTCAATCGACGACTGTTCAATCGACGCCTGTTCCATCGACGACTGTTCAAACGACGAATGGTCATTCGACGACTGTTCAGTCGACGCCTGTTCAGTCGACGACTGTTCAGTCGACGCCTGTTCAATCGACGACTGTTCAAACGACGACTGTTCAGTCGACGACAGTTCAGTCGACGCCTGTTCAGTCGACGACTGTTTAGTCGACGCCTGTTCAATCGACGACTTTTGAATAGACGACTGTTCAATCGACGACTGTTCAATCGACGACTGTTTAAACGACGACTGTTTAAACGACGACTGTTCAATCGACGACTGTTCAATCGACGCCTGTTCAATCGACGCCTGTTCAATCGACGCCTGTTCAATCGACGACTGTTGAATCCACGACTGTTCAATCGACGACTGTTAAATCGACGACTGTTGAATCGACGACTGTTCAATCGACGACTGTTCAATCGACGACTGTTCAATCGACGACTGTTCAATCGACGACTGTTAAATCGACGACTGTTCAAACGACGACTGTTCAATCGACGACGGTTCAATCGACAACTGTTCAATCGACGACTGTTCAAACGACGACTGTTCAATCGACGACTGTTAAATCGACGACTGTTCAATCGACGACTGTTCAATCGACGACTGTGCAATCGACGACTGTTCAATCGACGACTGTTCAATCGACGACTGTTCAATCGACGACTGTTCAATCGACGACTGTTCAATCGACGACTTTTCAATCGACAACTGTTCAAACGACGACTTTTCAAACGACGACTGTTCAATCGACGACTGTTCAATCGACGACTGTTCAATCGACGACTGTTCCATCGACGACTGTTCAATCGACGACTGTTCAAACGACGACTGTTCAATCGACGCCTGTTCAATCGACGCCTGTTCAATCGACGCCTGTTCAATCGTAGACTGTTCAATCGTAGACTGTTCAATCGACGCTTGTTCAATCGACGCCTGTTCAATCGACGACTGTTCAATCGACGCCTGTTCAATCGACGCCTGTTCAATCGACGACTGTTCAAACGACGAATGTTCATTCGACGACTGTTCAGTCGACGCCTGTTCAGTCGACGACTGTTCAATCGACGCCTGTTCAATCGACGCCTGTTCAATCGACGACTGTTCAATCGACGCCTGTTCAATCGACGCCTGTTCAATCGACGCCTGTTCAATCGACGACTGTTCAAACGACGACTGTTCAGTCGACGACAGTTCAGTCGACGCCTGTTCAGACGACGACTGTTTAGTCGACGCCTGTTCAATCGACGACTTTTGAATAGACGACTGTTCAATCGACGACTGTTCAATCGACGACTGTTCAATCGACGACTGTTTAAACGACGACTGTTTAAACGACGACTGTTCAATCGACGACTGTTCAATCGACGCCTGTTCAATCGACGTCTGTTCAATCGACGACTGTTCAATCGACGACTGTTCAATCGACGCCTGTTCAATCGACGACTGTTTAAACGACGACTGTTCAATCGACTACTGTTCAATCGACGCCTGTTCAGTCGACGCCTGTTCAATCGACGCCTGTTCAATCGACGCCTGTTCAATCGACGACTGTTCAATCGACGCCTGTTCAATCGACGCCTGTTCAATCGACGCCTGTTCAATCGACGACTGTTCAAACGACGACTGTTCAGTCGACGACAGTTCAGTCGACGCCTGTTCAGACGACGACTGTTTAGTCGACGCCTGTTCAATCGACGACTTTTGAATAGACGACTGTTCAATCGACGACTGTTCAATCGACGACTGTTCAATCGACGACTGTTTAAACGACGACTGTTTAAACGACGACTGTTCAATCGACGACTGTTCAATCGACGCCTGTTCAATCGACGTCTGTTCAATCGACGACTGTTCAATCGACGACTGTTCAATCGACGCCTGTTCAATCGACGACTGTTTAAACGACGACTGTTCAATCGACTACTGTTCAATCGACGCCTGTTCAATCGACGACTGTTCAATCGACGACTGTTCAATCGACGCCTGTTCAATCGACGTCTGTTCAATCGACGACTGTTCAATCGACGACTGTTCAATCGACGCCTGTTCAATCGACGACTGTTCAAACGACGCCTGTTCAGTCGACGACTGTTCAGTCGACGCCTGTTCAATCGATGCCTGTTCAGTCGACGACTGTTCAAACGACGACTGTTCAATCGACGCCTGTTCAATCGACGCCTGTTCAATCGACGACTGTTCAAACGACGAATGGTCATTCGACCACTGTTCAGTCGACGCCTGTTCAGTCGACGACTGTTCAGTCGACGACTGTTCAGTCGACGCCTGTTCACTCGACGCCTGTTCAATCGACGCCTGTTCAATCGACGACTGTTCAATCGACGCCTGTTCAATCGACGCCTGTTCAATCGACGCCTGTTCAATCGACGACTGTTCAAACAACGACTGTTCAGTCGACGACAGTTCAGTCGACGCCTGTTCAGTCGACGCCTTTTCAGTCGACGACTGTTCAAACGACGCCTGTTCAATCGACGACTGTTTAAACGACGACTGTTCAATCGACTACTGTTCAATCGACGCCTGTTCAATCGACGACTGTTCAATCGACGACTGTTTAAACGACGACTGTTTAAACGACGACTGTTCAGTCGACGACTGTTCAATCGACGACTGTTCAGTCGACGCCTGTTCTGTCGACGACTGTTCAATCGACGACTGTTCAACCGACGACTGTTCAATCGACGCCTGTTCAATCGACGACTGTTTAAACGACGACTGTTCAATCGACTACTGTTCAATCGACGCCTGTTCAATCGACGACTGTTTAAACGACGACTGTTTAAACGACGACTGTTCAGTCGACGACTGTTCAATCGACGACTGTTCAGTCGACGCCTGTTCTGTCGACGACTGTTCAATCGACGACTGTTCAATCGACGACTGTTCAATGACGACTGTTCAATCGACGCCTGTTCCACCGACGACTTTTGAATCGACGACTGTTCAATCGACGACTGTTCAATCGACGACTGGTTAAACGACGACTGTTTAAACGACGACTGTTCAATCGACGACTGTTCAATCGACGCCTGTTCAATCGACGCCTGCTTAATCGACGCCTGTTCAATCGACGAATGTTCAGTCGACGCCTGTTCAATCGACGCCTGTTCTATCGACGACTGTTCAATCGACGACTGTTCCGTCGACGCCTGTTCTGTCGACGACTGTTCAATCGACGACTGTTCAACCGACGACTGTTCAATCGACGCCTGTTCAATCGACGACTGTTTAAACGACGACTGTTCAATCGACTACTGTTCAATCGACTACTGTTCAATCGACGCCTGTTCAATCGACGACTGTTTAAACGACGACTGTTTAAACGACGACTGTTCAGTCGACGACTGTTCAATCGACGACTGTTCAGTCGACGCCTGTTCTGTCGACGACTGTTCAATAGACGACTGTTCAATCGACGACTGTTCAATCGACGCCTGTTCCACCGACGACTTTTGAATAGACGACTGTTCAATCGACGACTGTTCAATCAACGACTGTTTAAACGACGACTGTTTAAACGACGACTGTTCAATCGACGACTGTTCAATCGACGCCTGTTCAATCGACGCCTGTTCAATCGACGACTGTTCAATCGACGACTGTTCAATCGACGCCTGTTCAATCGACGACTGTTTAAACGACGACTATTCAATCGACGACTGTTCAATCGACGCCTGTTCCATCGACGACTGTTCAAACGACGAATGGTCATTCGACGACTGTTCAGTCGACGCCTGTTCAGTCGACGACTGTTCAGTCGACGACTGTTCAGTCGACGCCTGTTCAATCGACGACTGTTCAAACGACGACTGTTCAGTCGACGACAGTTCAGTCGACGCCTGTTCAGTCGACGACTGTTTAGTCGACGCCTGTTCAATCGACGACTTTTGAATAGACGACTGTTCAATCGACGACTGTTCAATCGACGACTGTTTAAACGACGACTGTTTAAACGACGACTGTTCAATCGACGACTGTTCAATCGACGCCTGTTCAATCGACGCCTGTTCAATCGACGCCTGTTCAATCGACGACTGTTGAATCCACGACTGTTCAATCGACGACTGTTAAATCGACGACTGTTGAATCGACGACTGTTCAATCGACGACTGTTCAATCGACGACTGTTCAATCGACGACTGTTCAATCGACGACTGTTAAATCGACGACTGTTCAAACGACGACTGTTCAATCGACGACGGTTCAATCGACAACTGTTCAATCGACGACTGTTCAAACGACGACTGTTCAATCGACGACTGTTAAATCGACGACTGTTCAATCGACGACTGTTCAATCGACGACTGTGCAATCGACGACTGTTCAATCGACGACTGTTCAATCGACGACTGTTCAATCGACGACTGTTCAATCGACGACTGTTCAATCGACGACTTTTCAATCGACAACTGTTCAAACGACGACTTTTCAAACGACGACTGTTCAATCGACGACTGTTCAATCGACGACTGTTCAATCGACGACTGTTCCATCGACGACTGTTCAATCGACGACTGTTCAAACGACGACTGTTCAATCGACGCCTGTTCAATCGACGCCTGTTCAATCGTAGACTGTTCAATCGTAGACTGTTCAATCGACGCTTGTTCAATCGACGCCTGTTCAATCGACGACTGTTCAATCGACGCCTGTTCAATCGACGCCTGTTCAATCGACGACTGTTCAAACGACGAATGTTCATTCGACGACTGTTCAGTCGACGCCTGTTCAGTCGACGACTGTTCAATCGACGCCTGTTCAATCGACGCCTGTTCAATCGACGACTGTTCAATCGACGCCTGTTCAATCGACGCCTGTTCAATCGACGCCTGTTCAATCGACGACTGTTCAAACGACGACTGTTCAGTCGACGACAGTTCAGTCGACGCCTGTTCAGACGACGACTGTTTAGTCGACGCCTGTTCAATCGACGACTTTTGAATAGACGACTGTTCAATCGACGACTGTTCAATCGACGACTGTTCAATCGACGACTGTTTAAACGACGACTGTTTAAACGACGACTGTTCAATCGACGACTGTTCAATCGACGCCTGTTCAATCGACGTCTGTTCAATCGACGACTGTTCAATCGACGACTGTTCAATCGACGCCTGTTCAATCGACGACTGTTTAAACGACGACTGTTCAATCGACTACTGTTCAATCGACGCCTGTTCAGTCGACGCCTGTTCAATCGACGCCTGTTCAATCGACGCCTGTTCAATCGACGACTGTTCAATCGACGCCTGTTCAATCGACGCCTGTTCAATCGACGCCTGTTCAATCGACGACTGTTCAAACGACGACTGTTCAGTCGACGACAGTTCAGTCGACGCCTGTTCAGACGACGACTGTTTAGTCGACGCCTGTTCAATCGACGACTTTTGAATAGACGACTGTTCAATCGACGACTGTTCAATCGACGACTGTTCAATCGACGACTGTTTAAACGACGACTGTTTAAACGACGACTGTTCAATCGACGACTGTTCAATCGACGCCTGTTCAATCGACGTCTGTTCAATCGACGACTGTTCAATCGACGACTGTTCAATCGACGCCTGTTCAATCGACGACTGTTTAAACGACGACTGTTCAATCGACTACTGTTCAATCGACGCCTGTTCAATCGACGACTGTTCAATCGACGACTGTTCAATCGATGACTGTTCAATCGACGCCTGTTCAATCGAGGACTGTTCAAACGACGACTGTTCAAACGACGACAGTTCAGTCGACGACTGTTCAGTCGACGCCTGTTCAATCGACGCCTGTTCAATCGACGCCTGTTCAATCGACGACTGTTCAAACGACGACTGTTCAGTCGACGACAGTTCAGTCGACGTCTGTTCAGTCGACGACTGTTCAGTCGACGACTGTTCAGTCGACGCCTGTTCAATCGACGACTTTTGAATAGACGACTGTTCAATCGACGACTGTTCAATCGACGACTGTTCAATCGACGCCTGTTCAATCGACGCCTGTTCAATCGACGACTGTTCAAACGACGCCTGTTCAGTCGACGACTGTTCAGTCGACGCCTGTTCAATCGACGACTTTTGAATAGACGACTGTTCAATCGACGACTGTTCAATCGACGACTGTTCAATCGACGCCTGTTCAATCGACGCCTGTTCCATCGACGACTGTTCAAACGACGCCTGTTCAGTCGACGACTGTTCAGTCGACGCCTGTTCAATCGATGCCTGTTCAGTCGACGACTGTTCAAACGACGACTGTTCAATCGACGCCTGTTCAATCGACGCCTGTTCAATCGACGACTGTTCAAACGACGAATGGTCATTCGACCACTGTTCAGTCGACGCCTGTTCAGTCGACGCCTGTTCAATCGACGACTGTTTAAACGACGACTGTTCAATCGACTACTGTTCAATCGACGCCTGTTCAATCGACGACTGTTCAATCGACGACTGTTCAATCGATGACTGTTCAATCGACGCCTGTTCAATCGAGGACTGTTCAAACGACGACTGTTCAAACGACGACAGTTCAGTCGACGACTGTTCAGTCGACGCCTGTTCAATCGACGCCTGTTCAATCGACGCCTGTTCAATCGACGACTGTTCAAACGACGACTGTTCAGTCGACGACAGTTCAGTCGACGCCTGTTCAGTCGACGACTGTTCAGTCGACGACTGTTCAATCGACGCCTGCTTAATCGACGCCTGTTCAATCGACGAATGTTCAGTCGACGCCTGTTCAATCGACGCCTGTTCTATCGACGACTGTTCAATCGACGACTGTTCCGTCGACGCCTGTTCTGTCGACGACTGTTCAATCGACGACTGTTCAACCGACGACTGTTCAATCGACGCCTGTTCAATCGACGACTGTTTAAACGACGACTGTTCAATCGACTACTGTTCAATCGACTACTGTTCAATCGACGCCTGTTCAATCGACGACTGTTTAAACGACGACTGTTTAAACGACGACTGTTCAGTCGACGACTGTTCAATCGACGACTGTTCAGTCGACGCCTGTTCTGTCGACGACTGTTCAATAGACGACTGTTCAATCGACGACTGTTCAATCGACGCCTGTTCCACCGACGACTTTTGAATAGACGACTGTTCAATCGACGACTGTTCAATCGACGACTGTTCAATCGACGCCTGTTCAATCGACGCCTGTTCCATCGACGACTGTTCAAACGACGAATGGTCATTCGACGACTGTTCAGTCGACGCCTGTTCAGTCGACGACTGTTCAGTCGACGACTGTTCAGTCGACGCCTGTTCAATCGACGACTGTTCAAACGACGACTGTTCAGTCGACGACAGTTCAGTCGACGCCTGTTCAGTCGACGACTGTTTAGTCGACGCCTGTTCAATCGACGACTTTTGAATAGACGACTGTTCAATCGACGACTGTTCAATCGACGACTGTTTAAACGACGACTGTTTAAACGACGACTGTTCAATCGACGCCTGTTCAATCGACGCCTGTTCAATCGACGCCTGTTCAATCGACGACTGTTGAATCCACGACTGTTCAATCGACGACTGTTAAATCGACGACTGTTGAATCGACGACTGTTCAATCGACGACTGTTCAATCGACGACTGTTCAAACGACGCCTGTTCAGTCGACGACTGTTCAGTCGACGCCTGTTCAATCGACGACTTTTGAATAGACGACTGTTCAATCGACGACTGTTCAATCGACGACTGTTCAATCGACGCCTGTTCAATCGACGCCTGTTCCATCGACGACTGTTCAAACGACGCCTGTTCAGTCGACGACTGTTCAGTCGACGCCTGTTCAATCGATGCCTGTTCAGTCGACGACTGTTCAAACGACGACTGTTCAATCGACGCCTGTTCAATCGACGCCTGTTCAATCGACGCCTGTTCAATCGACGACTGTTCAAACGACGAATGGTCATTCGACCACTGTTCAGTCGACGCCTGTTCAGTCGACGCCTGTTCAATCGACGACTGTTTAAACGACGACTGTTCAATCGACTACTGTTCAATCGACGCCTGTTCAATCGACGACTGTTCAATCGACGACTGTTCAATCGATGACTGTTCAATCGACGCCTGTTCAATCGAGGACTGTTCAAACGACGACTGTTCAAACGACGACAGTTCAGTCGACGACTGTTCAGTCGACGCCTGTTCAATCGACGCCTGTTCAATCGACGCCTGTTCAATCGACGACTGTTCAAACGACGACTGTTCAGTCGACGACAGTTCAGTCGACGCCTGTTCAGTCGACGACTGTTCAGTCGACGACTGTTCAATCGACGCCTGCTTAATCGACGCCTGTTCAATCGACGAATGTTCAGTCGACGCCTGTTCAATCGACGCCTGTTCTATCGACGACTGTTCAATCGACGACTGTTCCGTCGACGCCTGTTCTGTCGACGACTGTTCAATCGACGACTGTTCAACCGACGACTGTTCAATCGACGCCTGTTCAATCGACGACTGTTTAAACGACGACTGTTCAATCGACTACTGTTCAATCGACTACTGTTCAATCGACGCCTGTTCAATCGACGACTGTTTAAACGACGACTGTTTAAACGACGACTGTTCAGTCGACGAATGTTCAATCGACGACTGTTCAGTCGACGCCTGTTCTGTCGACGACTGTTCAATAGACGACTGTTCAATCGACGACTGTTCAATCGACGCCTGTTCCACCGACGACTTTTGAATAGACGACTGTTCAATCGACGACTGTTCAATCGACGACTGTTCAATCGACGCCTGTTCAATCGACGCCTGTTCCATCGACGACTGTTCAAACGACGAATGGTCATTCGACGACTGTTCAGTCGACGCCTGTTCAGTCGACGACTGTTCAGTCGACGACTGTTCAGTCGACGCCTGTTCAATCGACGACTGTTCAAACGACGACTGTTCAGTCGACGACAGTTCAGTCGACGCCTGTTCAGTCGACGACTGTTTAGTCGACGCCTGTTCAATCGACGACTTTTGAATAGACGACTGTTCAATCGACGACTGTTCAATCGACGACTGTTTAAACGACGACTGTTTAAACGACGACTGTTCAATCGACGACTGTTCAATCGACGCCTGTTCAATCGACGCCTGTTCAATCGACGACTGTTGAATCCACGACTGTTCAATCGACGACTGTTAAATCGACGACTGTTGAATCGACGACTGTTCAATCGACGACTGTTCAATCGACGACTGTTCAATCGACGCCTGTTCAATCGACGCCTGTTCAATCGACGCCTGTTCAATCGACGACTGTTCAATCGACGACTGTTCAGTCGACGACTGTTTAGTCGACGCCTGTTCAGTCGACGACTGTTCAGTCGACGACTGTTCAGTCGACGCCTGTTCAATCGACGCCTGTTCAATCGACGCCTGTTCAATCGACGACTGTTCAATCGACGCCTGTTCAATCGACGCCTGTTCAATCGACGCCTGTTCAATCGACGACTGTTCAAACGACGACTGTTCAGTCGACGACAGTTCAGTCGACGCCTGTTCAGACGACGACTGTTTAGTCGACGCCTGTTCAATCGACGACTTTTGAATAGACGACTGTTCAATCGACGACTGTTCAATCGACGACTGTTCAATCGACGACTGTTTAAACGACGACTGTTCAATCGACGACTGTTCAATCGACGCCTGTTCAATCGACGTCTGTTCAATCGACGACTGTTCAATCGACGACTGTTCAATCGACGCCTGTTCAATCGACGACTGTTTAAACGACGACTGTTCAATCGACTACTGTTCAATCGACGCCTGTTCAATCGACGACTGTTCAATCGACGACTGTTCAATCGATGACTGTTCAATCGACGCCTGTTCAATCGAGGACTGTTCAAACGACGACTGTTCAAACGACGACAGTTCAGTCGACGACTGTTCAGTCGACGCCTGTTCAATCGACGCCTGTTCAATCGACGCCTGTTCAATCGACGACTGTTCAAACAACGACTGTTCAGTCGACGACAGTTCAGTCGACGCCTGTTCAGTCGACGCCTTTTCAGTCGACGACTGTTCAAACGACGCCTGTTCAATCGACGACTGTTTAAACGACGACTGTTCAATCGACTACTGTTCAATCGACGCCTGTTCAATCGACGAACAGGCATCCTGTTCAATCGACGCCTGTTCCATCGACGACTGTTCAAACGACGCCTGTTCAGTCGACGACTGTTCAGTCGACGCCTGTTCAATCGATGCCTGTTCAGTCGACGACTGTTCAAACGACGACTGTTCAATCGACGCCTGTTCAATCGACGCCTGTTCAATCGACGACTGTTCAAACGACGAATGGTCATTCGACCACTGTTCAGTCGACGCCTGTTCAGTCGACGACTGTTCAGTCGACGACTGTTCAGTCGACGACTGTTCAGTCGACGCCTGTTCACTCGACGCCTGTTCAATCGACGCCTGTTCAATCGACGACTGTTCAATCGACGCCTGTTCAATCGACGCCTGTTCAATCGACGACTGTTCAAACAACGACTGTTCAGTCGACGACAGTTCAGTCGACGCCTGTTCAGTCGACGCCTTTTCAGTCGACGACTGTTCAAACGACGCCTGTTCAATCGACGACTGTTTAAACGACGACTGTTCAATCGACTACTGTTCAATCGACGCCTGTTCAATCGACGACTGTTCAATCGACGACTGTTTAAACGACGACTGTTTAAACGACGACTGTTCAGTCGACGACTGTTCAATCGACGACTGTTCAGTCGACGCCTGTTCTGTCGACGACTGTTCAATCGACGACTGTTCAACCGACGACTGTTCAATCGACGCCTGTTCAATCGACGCCTGTTCAATCGACGACTGTTTAAACGACGACTGTTCAATCGACTACTGTTCAATCGACGCCTGTTCAATCGACGACTGTTTAAACGACGACTGTTTAAACGACGACTGTTCAGTCGACGACTGTTCAATCGACGACTGTTCAGTCGACGCCTGTTCTGTCGACGACTGTTCAATCGACGACTGTTCAATCGACGACTGTTCAATGACGACTGTTCAATCGACGCCTGTTCCACCGACGACTTTTAAATCGACGACTGTTCAATCGACGACTGTTCAATCGACGACTGGTTAAACGACGACTGTTTAAACGACGACTGTTCAATCGACGACTGTTCAATCGACGCCTGTTCAATCGACGCCTGCTTAATCGACGCCTGTTCAATCGACGAATGTTCAGTCGACGCCTGTTCAATCGACGCCTGTTCTATCGACGACTGTTCAATCGACGACTGTTCCGTCGACGCCTGTTCTGTCGACGACTGTTCAATCGACGACTGTTCAACCGACGACTGTTCAATCGACGCCTGTTCAATCGACGACTGTTTAAACGACGACTGTTCAATCGACTACTGTTCAATCGACTACTGTTCAATCGACGCCTGTTCAATCGACGACTGTTTAAACGACGACTGTTTAAACGACGACTGTTCAGTCGACGACTGTTCAATCGACGACTGTTCAGTCGACGCCTGTTCTGTCGACGACTGTTCAATAGACGACTGTTCAATCGACGACTGTTCAATCGACGCCTGTTCCACCGACGACTTTTGAATAGACGACTGTTCAATCGACGACTGTTCAATCAACGACTGTTCAATCGACGACTGTTCAATCGACGACTGTTCAATCGACGCCTGTTCAATCGACGACTGTTTAAACGACGACTATTCAATCGACGACTGTTCAATCGACGCCTGTTCCATCGACGACTGTTCAAACGACGAATGGTCATTCGACGACTGTTCAGTCGACGCCTGTTCAGTCGACGACTGTTCAGTCGACGACTGTTCAGTCGACGCCTGTTCAATCGACGACTGTTCAAACGACGACTGTTCAGTCGACGACAGTTAAGTCGACGCCTGTTCAGTCGACGACTGTTTAGTCGACGCCTGTTCAATCGACGACTTTTGAATAGACGACTGTTCAATCGACGACTGTTCAATCGACGACTGTTTAAACGACGACTGTTTAAACGACGACTGTTCAATCGACGACTGTTCAATCGACGCCTGTTCAATCGACGCCTGTTCAATCGACGACTGTTGAATCCACGACTGTTCAATCGACGACTGTTAAATCGACGACTGTTGAATCGACGACTGTTCAATCGACGACTGTTCAATCGACGACTGTTCAATCGACGACTGTTCAATCGACGACTGTTAAATCGACGACTGTTCAAACGACGACTGTTCAATCGACGACGGTTCAATCGACAACTGTTCAATCGACGACTGTTCAAACGACGACTGTTCAATCGACGACTGTTAAATCGACGACTGTTCAATCGACGACTGTTCAATCGACGACTGTGCAATCGACGACAGTTCAATCGACGACTGTTCAATCGACGACTGTTCAATCGACGACTGTTCAATCGACGACTGTTCAATCGACGACTTTTCAATCGACGACTGTTCAAACGACGACTTTTCAAACGACGACTGTTCAATCGACGACTGTTCAATCGACGACTGTTCAATCGACGACTGTTCCATCGACGACTGTTCAATCGACGACTGTTCAAACGACGACTGTTCAATCGACGCCTGTTCAATCGACGCCTGTTCAATCGTAGACTGTTCAATCGACGACTGTTCAATCGACGCTTGTTCAATCGACGCCTGTTCAATCGACGAGTGTTCCAACGACGACTGTTCAATCGACGACTGTTCAATGAACGCCTGTTCAATCGACGACTGTTCAATCGACGCCTGTTCAATCGACGCCTGTTCAATCGACGACTGTTCAAACGACGAATGTTCATTCGACGACTGTTCAGTCGACGCCTGTTCAGTCGACGACTGTTCAATCGACGCCTGTTCAATCGACGCCTGTTCAATCGACGACTGTTCAATCGACGCCTGTTCAATCGACGCCTGTTCAATCGACGCCTGTTCAATCGACGACTGTTCAAACGACGACTGTTCAGTCGACGACAGTTCAGTCGACGCCTGTTCAGACGACGACTGTTTAGTCGACGCCTGTTCAATCGACGACTTTTGAATAGACGACTGTTCAATCGACGACTGTTCAATCGACGAATGTTCAATCGACGACTGTTTAAACGACGACTGTTTAAACGACGACTGTTCAATCGACGACTGTTCAATCGACGCCTGTTCAATCGACGTCTGTTCAATCGACGACTGTTCAATCGACGACTGTTCAATCGACGCCTGTTCAATCGACGACTGTTTAAACGACGACTGTTCAATCGACTACTGTTCAATCGACGCCTGTTCAGTCGACGCCTGTTCAATCGACGCCTGTTCAATCGACGCCTGTTCAATCGACGACTGTTCAATCGACGCCTGTTCAATCGACGCCTGTTCAATCGACGCCTGTTCAATCGACGACTGTTCAAACGACGACTGTTCAGTCGACGACAGTTCAGTCGACGCCTGTTCAGACGACGACTGTTTAGTCGACGCCTGTTCAATCGACGACTTTTGAATAGACGACTGTTCAATCGACGACTGTTCAATCGACGACTGTTCAATCGACGACTGTTTAAACGACGACTGTTTAAACGACGACTGTTCAATCGACGACTGTTCAATCGACGCCTGTTCAATCGACGTCTGTTCAATCGACGACTGTTCAATCGACGACTGTTCAATCGACGCCTGTTCAATCGACGACTGTTTAAACGACGACTGTTCAATCGACTACTGTTCAATCGACGCCTGTTCAATCGACGACTGTTCAATCGACGACTGTTCAATCGATGACTGTTCAATCGACGCCTGTTCAATCGAGGACTGTTCAAACGACGACTGTTCAAACGACGACAGTTCAGTCGACGACTGTTCAGTCGACGCCTGTTCAATCGACGCCTGTTCAATCGACGCCTGTTCAATCGACGACTGTTCAAACGACGACTGTTCAGTCGACGACAGTTCAGTCGACGTCTGTTCAGTCGACGACTGTTCAGTCGACGACTGTTCAGTCGACGCCTGTTCAATCGACGACTTTTGAATAGACGACTGTTCAATCGACGACTGTTCAATCGACGACTGTTCAATCGACGCCTGTTCAATCGACGCCTGTTCAATCGACGACTGTTCAAACGACGCCTGTTCAGTCGACGACTGTTCAGTCGACGCCTGTTCAATCGACGACTTTTGAATAGACGACTGTTCAATCGACGACTGTTCAATCGACGACTGTTCAATCGACGCCTGTTCAATCGACGCCTGTTCCATCGACGACTGTTCAAACGACGCCTGTTCAGTCGACGACTGTTCAGTCGACGCCTGTTCAATCGATGCCTGTTCAGTCGACGACTGTTCAAACGACGACTGTTCAATCGACGCCTGTTCAATCGACGACTGTTCAAACGACGAATGGTCATTCGACCACTGTTCAGTCGACGCCTGTTCAGTCGACGCCTGTTCAATCGACGACTGTTTAAACGACGACTGTTCAATCGACTACTGTTCAATCGACGCCTGTTCAATCGACGACTGTTCAATCGACGACTGTTCAATCGATGACTGTTCAATCGACGCCTGTTCAATCGAGGACTGTTCAAACGACGACTGTTCAAACGACGACAGTTCAGTCGACGACTGTTCAGTCGACGCCTGTTCAATCGACGCCTGTTCAATCGACGCCTGTTCAATCGACGACTGTTCAAACGACGACTGTTCAGTCGACGACAGTTCAGTCGACGCCTGTTCAGTCGACGACTGTTCAGTCGACGCCTGTTCAGTCGACGACTGTTCAGTCGACGCCTGTTCAATCGACGACTTTTGAATAGACGCCTGTTCAATCGACGACTGTTTAAACGACGACTGTTCAATCGACTACTGTTCAATCGACGCCTGTTCAATCGACGACTGTTCAATCGACGACTGTTTAAACGACGACTGTTTAAACGACGACTGTTCAGTCGACGACTGTTCAATCGACGACTGTTCAGTCGACGCCTGTTCTGTCGACGACTGTTCAATCGACGACTGTTCAACCGACGACTGTTCAATCGACGCCTGTTCAATCGACGACTGTTTAAACGACGACTGTTCAATCGACTACTGTTCAATCGACGCCTGTTCAATCGACGACTGTTTAAACGACGACTGTTTAAACGACGACTGTTCAGTCGACGACTGTTCAATCGACGACTGTTCAGTCGACGCCTGTTCTGTCGACGACTGTTCAATCGACGACTGTTCAATCGACGACTGTTCAATGACGACTGTTCAATCGACGCCTGTTCCACCGACGACTTTTGAATCGACGACTGTTCAATCGACGACTGTTCAATCGACGACTGGTTAAACGACGACTGTTTAAACGACGACTGTTCAATCGACGACTGTTCAATCGACGCCTGTTCAATCGACGCCTGCTTAATCGACGCCTGTTCAATCGACGAATGTTCAGTCGACGCCTGTTCAATCGACGCCTGTTCTATCGACGACTGTTCAATCGACGACTGTTCCGTCGACGCCTGTTCTGTCGACGACTGTTCAATCGACGACTGTTCAACCGACGACTGTTCAATCGACGCCTGTTCAATCGACGACTGTTTAAACGACGACTGTTCAATCGACTACTGTTCAATCGACTACTGTTCAATCGACGCCTGTTCAATCGACGACTGTTTAAACGACGACTGTTTAAACGACGACTGTTCAGTCGACGACTGTTCAATCGACGACTGTTCAGTCGACGCCTGTTCTGTCGACGACTGTTCAATAGACGACTGTTCAATCGACGACTGTTCAATCGACGCCTGTTCCACCGACGACTTTTGAATAGACGACTGTTCAATCGACGACTGTTCAATCAACGACTGTTTAAACGACGACTGTTTAAACGACGACTGTTCAATCGACGACTGTTCAATCGACGCCTGTTCAATCGACGCCTGTTCAATCGACGACTGTTCAATCGACGACTGTTCAATCGACGCCTGTTCAATCGACGACTGTTTAAACGACGACTATTCAATCGACGACTGTTCAATCGACGCCTGTTCCATCGACGACTGTTCAAACGACGAATGGTCATTCGACGACTGTTCAGTCGACGCCTGTTCAGTCGACGACTGTTCAGTCGACGACTGTTCAGTCGACGCCTGTTCAATCGACGACTGTTCAAACGACGACTGTTCAGTCGACGACAGTTCAGTCGACGCCTGTTCAGTCGACGACTGTTTAGTCGACGCCTGTTCAATCGACGACTTTTGAATAGACGACTGTTCAATCGACGACTGTTCAATCGACGACTGTTTAAACGACGACTGTTTAAACGACGACTGTTCAATCGACGACTGTTCAATCGACGCCTGTTCAATCGACGCCTGTTCAATCGACGACTGTTGAATCCACGACTGTTCAATCGACGACTGTTAAATCGACGACTGTTGAATCGACGACTGTTCAATCGACGACTGTTCAATCGACGACTGTTCAATCGACGACTGTTCAATCGACGACTGTTAAATCGACGACTGTTCAAACGACGACTGTTCAATCGACGACGGTTCAATCGACAACTGTTCAATCGACGACTGTTCAAACGACGACTGTTCAATCGACGACTGTTAAATCGACGACTGTTCAATCGACGACTGTTCAATCGACGACTGTGCAATCGACGACTGTTCAATCGACGACTGTTCAATCGACGACTGTTCAATCGACGACTGTTCAATCGACGACTGTTCAATCGACGACTTTTCAATCGACGACTGTTCAAACGACGACTTTTCAAACGACGACTGTTCAATCGACGACTGTTCAATCGACGACTGTTCAATCGACGACTGTTCCATCGACGACTGTTCAATCGACGACTGTTCAAACGACGACTGTTCAATCGACGCCTGTTCAATCGACGCCTGTTCAATCGTAGACTGTTCAATCGACGACTGTTCAATCGACGCTTGTTCAATCGACGCCTGTTCAATCGACGAGTGTTCCAACGACGACTGTTCAATCGACGACTGTTCAATGAACGCCTGTTCAATCGACGACTGTTCAATCGACGCCTGTTCAATCGACGCCTGTTCAATCGACGACTGTTCAAACGACGAATGTTCATTCGACGACTGTTCAGTCGACGCCTGTTCAGTCGACGACTGTTCAATCGACGCCTGTTCAATCGACGCCTGTTCAATCGACGACTGTTCAATCGACGCCTGTTCAATCGACGCCTGTTCAATCGACGCCTGTTCAATCGACGACTGTTCAAACGACGACTGTTCAGTCGACGACAGTTCAGTCGACGCCTGTTCAGACGACGACTGTTTAGTCGATGCCTGTTCAATCGACGACTTTTGAATAGACGACTGTTCAATCGACGACTGTTCAATCGACGACTGTTCAATCGACGACTGTTTAAACGACGACTGTTTAAACGACGACTGTTCAATCGACGACTGTTCAATCGACGCCTGTTCAATCGACGTCTGTTCAATCGACGACTGTTCAATCGACGACTGTTCAATCGACGCCTGTTCAATCGACGACTGTTTAAACGACGACTGTTCAATCGACTACTGTTCAATCGACGCCTGTTCAGTCGACGCCTGTTCAATCGACGCCTGTTCAATCGACGCCTGTTCAATCGACGACTGTTCAATCGACGCCTGTTCAATCGACGCCTGTTCAATCGACGCCTGTTCAATCGACGACTGTTCAAACGACGACTGTTCAGTCGACGACAGTTCAGTCGACGCCTGTTCAGACGACGACTGTTTAGTCGACGCCTGTTCAATCGACGACTTTTGAATAGACGACTGTTCAATCGACGACTGTTCAATCGACGACTGTTCAATCGACGACTGTTTAAACGACGACGGTTTAAACGACGACTGTTCAATCGACGACTGTTCAATCGACGCCTGTTCAATCGACGACTGTTCAATCGACGACTGTTCAATCGACGCCTGTTCAATCGACGACTGTTTAAACGACGACTGTTCAATCGACTACTGTTCAATCGACGCCTGTTCAATCGACGACTGTTCAATCGACGACTGTTCAATCGATGACTGTTCAATCGACGCCTGTTCAATCGAGGACTGTTCAAACGACGACTGTTCAAACGACGACAGTTCAGTCGACGACTGTTCAGTCGACGCCTGTTCAATCGACGCCTGTTCAATCGACGCCTGTTCAATCGACGACTGTTCAAACGACGACTGTTCAGTCGACGACAGTTCAGTCGACGTCTGTTCAGTCGACGACTGTTCAGTCGACGACTGTTCAGTCGACGCCTGTTCAATCGACGACTTTTGAATAGACGACTGTTCAATCGACGACTGTTCAATCGACGACTGTTCAATCGACGCCTGTTCAATCGACGCCTGTTCAATCGACGACTGTTCAAACGACGCCTGTTCAGTCGACGACTGTTCAGTCGACGCCTGTTCAATCGACGACTTTTGAATAGACGACTGTTCAATCGACGACTGTTCAATCGACGACTGTTCAATCGACGCCTGTTCAATCGACGCCTGTTCCATCGACGACTGTTCAAACGACGCCTGTTCAGTCGACGACTGTTCAGTCGACGCCTGTTCAATCGATGCCTGTTCAGTCGACGACTGTTCAAACGACGACTGTTCAATCGACGCCTGTTCAATCGACGCCTGTTCAATCGACGACTGTTCAAACGACGAATGGTCATTCGACCACTGTTCAGTCGACGCCTGTTCAGTCGACGCCTGTTCAATCGATGACTGTTTAAACGACGACTGTTCAATCGACTACTGTTCAATCGACGCCTGTTCAATCGACGACTGTTCAATCGACGACTGTTCAATCGATGACTGTTCAATCGACGCCTGTTCAATCGAGGACTGTTCAAACGACGACTGTTCAAACGACGACAGTTCAGTCGACGACTGTTCAGTCGACGCCTGTTCAATCGACGCCTGTTCAATCGACGCCTGTTCAATCGACGACTGTTCAAACGACGACTGTTCAGTCGACGACAGTTCAGTCGACGCCTGTTCAGTCGACGACTGTTCAGTCGACGCCTGTTCAGTCGACGACTGTTCAGTCGACGCCTGTTCAGTCGACGACTATTCAGTCGACGCCTGTTCAATCGACGACTTTTGAATAGACGACTGTTCAATCGACGACTGTTCAATCGACGACTGTTCAATCGACGCCTGTTCAATCGACGCCTGTTCAATCGACGACTGTTCAAACGACGCCTGTTCAGTCGACGACTGTTCAGTCGACGCCTGTTCAATCGACGACTTTTGAATAGACGACTGTTCAATCGACGACTGTTCAATCGACGACTGTTCAATCGACGACTGTTCAATCGACGACTGTTCTATCGACGACTGTTCAAACGACGACTGTTCAAACGACGACTGTTCAATCTACGACTGTTCAATCGACGACTGTTCAATCGACAACTGTTCATACGACGACTGTTCAATCGACGACTGTTCAAACGACGACTGTTCAATCGACGACTGCTAATTAGACGACTGTTCAAACGACGACTGTTCAATCGACGACTGTTCAATCGACGACTGTTCAATCGACGACTGTTCAATCGACGACTGTTCAATCGACGACTGTTCAAACGACGACTGTTCAATCGACGACTGTTCAATCGACGACTGTTCAATCGACGACTGTTCAAACGACGACTGTTCAATCGACGACTGCTAATTAGACGACTGTTCAAACGACGACTGTTCAATCGACGACTGTTCAATCGACGACTGTTCAATCGACGACTGTTCAATCGACGACTGTTCAATCGACGACTGTTCAATCGACGACTGTTCAATCGACGACTGTTCAAACGACGACTGTTCAATCGACGACTGTTCATACGACGACTGTTCAATCGACGACTGTTCAATCGACGACTGTTCAAACGACGACTGTTCAATCGACGACTGCTAATTAGACGACTGTTCAAACGACGACTGTTCAATCGACGACTGTTCAATCGACGACTGTTCAATCGACGACTGTTCAATCGACGACTGTTCAATCGACGACTGTTCAATCGACGACTGTTCAAACGACGACTGTTCAATCGACGACTGTTCAATCGACGACTGTTCAATCGACGACTTTTCAATCGACGACTGTTCAAACGACGACTATTCAAACGACGACTGTTCAATCGACGACTGTTCAATCGACGACTGTTCAATCGACGACTGTTCCATCGACGACTGTTCAATCGACGACTGTTCAAACGACGACTGTTCAATCGACGCCTGTTCAATCGTAGACTGTTCAATCGACGACTGTTCAATCGACGCCTGTTCAATCGACGCCTGTTCAATCGACGAGTGTTCCAACGACGACTGTTCAATCGACGACTGTTCAATCAACGCCTGTTCAATCGACGCCTGTTCAATCGACGCCTGTTCAATCGACGCCTGTTCAATCGACGACTGTTCAAACGACGAATGTTCATTCAACGACTGTTCAGTCGACGCCTGTTCAGTCGACGACTGTTCAATCGACGCCTGTTCAATCGACGCCTGTTCAATCGACGACTGTTCAATCGACGACTGTTCAAACGACGACTGTTCAGTCGACGACTGTTTAGTCGACGCCTGTTCAGTCGACGACTGTTCAGTCGACGACTGTTCAGTCGACGCCTGTTCAATCGACGCCTGTTCAATCGACGCCTGTTCAATCGACGACTGTTCAATCGACGCCTGTTCAATCGACGCCTGTTCAATCGACGCCTGTTCAATCGACGACTGTTCAAACGACGACTGTTCAGTCGACGACAGTTCAGTCGACGCCTGTTCAGACGACGACTGTTTAGTCGACGCCTGTTCAATCGACGACTTTTGAATAGACGACTGTTCAATCGACGACTGTTCAATCGACGACTGTTCAATCGACGACTGTTTAAACGACGACTGTTCAATCGACGACTGTTCAATCGACGCCTGTTCAATCGACGTCTGTTCAATCGACGACTGTTCAATCGACGACTGTTCAATCGACGCCTGTTCAATCGACGACTGTTTAAACGACGACTGTTCAATCGACTACTGTTCAATCGACGCCTGTTCAATCGACGACTGTTCAATCGACGACTGTTCAATCGATGACTGTTCAATCGACGCCTGTTCAATCGAGGACTGTTCAAACGACGACTGTTCAAACGACGACAGTTCAGTCGACGACTGTTCAGTCGACGCCTGTTCAATCGACGCCTGTTCAATCGACGCCTGTTCAATCGACGACTGTTCAAACGACGACTGTTCAGTCGACGACAGTTCAGTCGACGTCTGTTCAGTCGACGACTGTTCAGTCGACGCCTGTTCAGTCGACGACTGTTCAGTCGACGCCTGTTCAATCGACGACTTTTGAATAGACGACTGTTCAATCGACGACTGTTCAATCGACGACTGTTCAATCGACGCCTGTTCAATCGACGCCTGTTCAATCGACGACTGTTCAAACGACGCCTGTTCAGTCGACGACTGTTCAGTCGACGCCTGTTCAATCGACGACTTTTGAATAGACGACTGTTCAATCGACGACTGTTCAATCGACGACTGTTCAATCGACGCCTGTTCAATCGAAGCCTGTTCCATCGACGACTGTTCAAACGACGCCTGTTCAGTCGACGACTGTTCAGTCGACGCCTGTTCAATCGATGCCTGTTCAGTCGACGACTGTTCAAACGACGACTGTTCAATCGACGCCTGTTCAATCGACGCCTGTTCAATCGACGACTGTTCAAACGACGAATGGTCATTCGACCACTGTTCAGTCGACGCCTGTTCAGTCGACGCCTGTTCAATCGACGACTGTTTAAACGACGACTGTTCAATCGACTACTGTTCAATCGACGCCTGTTCAATCGACGACTGTTCAATCGACGACTGTTCAATCGATGACTGTTCAATCGACGCCTGTTCAATCGAGGACTGTTCAAACGACGACTGTTCAAACGACGACAGTTCAGTCGACGACTGTTCAGTCGACGCCTGTTCAATCGACGCCTGTTCAATCGACGCCTGTTCAATCGACGACTGTTCAAACGACGACTGTTCAGTCGACGACAGTTCAGTCGACGCCTGTTCAGTCGACGACTGTTCAGTCGACGCCTGTTCAGTCGACGACTGTTCAGTCGACGCCTGTTCAGTCGACGACTGTTCAGTCGACGCCTGTTCAATCGACGACTTTTGAATAGACGACTGTTCAATCGACGACTGTTCAATCGACGACTGTTCAATCGACGCCTGTTCAATCGACGCCTGTTCAATCGACGACTGTTCAAACGACGCCTGTTCAGTCGACGACTGTTCAGTCGACGCCTGTTCAATCGACGACTTTTGAATAGACGACTGTTCAATCGACGACTGTTCAATCGACGACTGTTCAATCGACGACTGTTCAATCGACGACTGTTCTATCGACGACTGTTCAAACGACGACTGTTCAAACGACGACTGTTCAATCTACGACTGTTCAATCGACGACTGTTCAATCGACAACTGTTCATACGACGACTGTTCAATCGACGACTGTTCAAACGACGACTGTTCAATCGACGACTGCTAATTAGACGACTGTTCAAACGACGACTGTTCAATCGACGACTGTTCAATCGACGACTGTTCAATCGACGACTGTTCAATCGACGACTGTTCAATCGACGACTGTTCAAACGACGACTGTTCAATCGACGACTGTTCAATCGACGACTGTTCAATCGACGACTGTTCAAACGACGACTGTTCAATCGACGACTGCTAATTAGACGACTGTTCAAACGACGACTGTTCAATCGACGACTGTTCAATCGACGACTGTTCAATCGACGACTGTTCAATCGACGACTGTTCAATCGACGACTGTTCAATCGACGACTGTTCAATCGACGACTGTTCAAACGACGACTGTTCAATCGACGACTGTTCATACGACGACTGTTCAATCGACGACTGTTCAATCGACGACTGTTCAAACGACGACTGTTCAATCGACGACTGCTAATTAGACGACTGTTCAAACGACGACTGTTCAATCGACGACTGTTCAATCGACGACTGTTCAATCGACGACTGTTCAATCGACGACTGTTCAATCGACGACTGTTCAAACGACGACTGTTCAATCGACGACTGTTCTATCGACGACTGTTCAATCGACGACTTTTCAATCGACGACTGTTCAAACGACGACTATTCAAACGACGACTGTTCAATCGACGACTGTTCAATCGACGACTGTTCAATCGACGACTGTTCCATCGACGACTGTTCAATCGACGACTGTTCAAACGACGACTGTTCAATCGACGCCTGTTCAATCGTAGACTGTTCAATCGACGACTGTTCAATCGACGCCTGTTCAATCGACGCCTGTTCAATCGACGAGTGTTCCAACGACGACTGTTCAATCGACGACTGTTCAATCAACGCCTGTTCAATCGACGACTGTTCAATCGACGCCTGTTCAATCGACGCCTGTTCAATCGACGACTGTTCAAACGACGAATGTTCATTCGACGACTGTTCAGTCGACGCCTGTTCAGTCGACGACTGTTCAATCGACGCCTGTTCAATCGACGCCTGTTCAATCGACGACTGTTCAATCGACGACTGTTCAAACGACGACTGTTCAGTCGACGACTGTTTAGTCGACGCCTGTTCAGTCGACGACTGTTCAGTCGACGACTGTTCAGTCGACGCCTGTTCAATCGACGCCTGTTCAATCGACGCCTGTTCAATCGACGACTGTTCAATCGACGCCTGTTCAATCGACGCCTGTTCAATCGACGCCTGTTCAATCGACGACTGTTCAAACGACGACTGTTCAGTCGACGACAGTTCAGTCGACGCCTGTTCAGACGACGACTGTTTAGTCGACGCCTGTTCAATCGACGACTTTTGAATAGACGACTGTTCAATCGACGACTGTTCAATCGACGACTGTTCAATCGACGACTGTTTAAACGACGACTGTTCAATCGACGACTGTTCAATCGACGCCTGTTCAATCGACGTCTGTTCAATCGACGACTGTTCAATCGACGACTGTTCAATCGACTCCTGTTCAATCGACGCCTGTTCAATCGACGACTTTTGAATAGACGCCTGTTCAATCGACGCCTGTTCAATCGACGACTGTTCAAACGACGCCTGTTCAGTCGACGACTGTTCAGTCGACGCCTGTTCAATCGACGACTTTTGAATAGACGACTGTTCAATCGACGACTGTTCAATCGACGACTGTTCAATCGACGCCTGTTCAATCGACGCCTGTTCCATCGACGACTGTTCAAACGACGCCTGTTCAGTCGACGACTGTTCAGTCGACGCCTGTTCAATCGATGCCTGTTCAGTCGACGACTGTTCAAACGACGACTGTTCAATCGACGCCTGTTCAATCGACGCCTGTTCAATCGACGACTGTTCAAACGACGAATGGTCATTCGACCACTGTTCAGTCGACGCCTGTTCAGTCGACGACTGTTCAGTCGACGACTGTTCAGTCGACGACTGTTCAGTCGACGACTGTTCAGTCGACGCCTGTTCACTCGACGCCTGTTCAATCGACGCCTGTTCAATCGACGACTGTTCAATCGACGCCTGTTCAATCGACGCCTGTTCAATCGACGCCTGTTCAATCGACGACTGTTCAAACAACGACTGTTCAGTCGACGACAGTTCAGTCGACGCCTGTTCAGTCGACGCCTTTTCAGTCGACGACTGTTCAAACGACGACTGTTCAATCGACGACTGTTCAATCGACGACTGTTTAAACGACGACTGTTTAAACGACGACTGTTCAGTCGACGACTGTTCAATCGACGACTGTTCAGTCGACGCCTGTTCTGTCGACGACTGTTCAATCGACGACTGTTCAACCGACGACTGTTCAATCGACGCCTGTTCAATCGACGACTGTTTAAACGACGACTGTTCAATCGACTACTGTTCAATCGACGCCTGTTCAATCGACGACTGTTTAAACGACGACTGTTTAAACGACGACTGTTCAGTCGACGACTGTTCAATCGACGACTGTTCAGTCGACGCCTGTTCTGTCGACGACTGTTCAATCGACGACTGTTCAATCGACGACTGTTCAATGACGACTGTTCAATCGACGCCTGTTCCACCGACGACTTTTGAATCGACGACTGTTCAATCGACGACTGGTTAAACGACGACTGTTTAAACGACGACTGTTCAATCGACGACTGTTCAATCGACGCCTGTTCAATCGACGCCTGCTTAATCGACGCCTGTTCAATCGACGAATGTTCAGTCGACGCCTGTTCAATCGACGCCTGTTCTATCGACGACTGTTCAATCGACGACTGTTCCGTCGACGCCTGTTCTGTCGACGACTGTTCAATCGACGACTGTTCAACCGACGACTGTTCAATCGACACCTGTTCAATCGACGACTGTTTAAACGACGACTGTTCAATCGACTACTGTTCAATCGACTACTGTTCAATCGACGCCTGTTCAATCGACGACTGTTTAAACGACGACTGTTTAAACGACGACTGTTCAGTCGACGACTGTTCAATCGACGACTGTTCAGTCGACGCCTGTTCTGTCGACGACTGTTCAATAGACGACTGTTCAATCGACGACTGTTCAATCGACGCCTGTTCCACCGACGACTTTTGAATAGACGACTGTTCAATCGACGACTGTTCAATCAACGACTGTTTAAACGACGACTGTTTAAACGACCACTGTTCAATCGACGACTGTTCAATCGACGCCTGTTCAATCGACGCCTGTTCAATCGACGACTGTTCAATCGACGACTGTTCAATCGACGCCTGTTCAATCGACGACTGTTTAAACGACGACTATTCAATCGACGACTGTTCAATCGACGCCTGTTCAATCGACGCCTGTTCCATCGACGACTGTTCAAACGACGAATGGTCATTCGACGACTGTTCAGTCGACGCCTGTTCAGTTGACGACTGTTCAGTCGACGACTGTTCAGTCGACGCCTGTTCAATCGACGACTGTTCAAACGACGACTGTTCAGTCGACGACAGTTCAGTCGACGCCTGTTCAGTCGACGACTGTTTAGTCGACGCCTGTTCAATCGACGACTTTTGAATAGACGACTGTTCAATCGACGACTGTTCAATCGACGACTGTTTAAACGACGACTGTTTAAACGACGACTGTTCAATCGACGACTGTTCAATCGACGCCTGTTCAATCGACGCCTGTTCAATCGACGCCTGTTCAATCGACGACTGTTGAATCCACGACTGTTCAATCGACGACTGTTAAATCGACGACTGTTGAATCGACGACTGTTCAATCGACGACTGTTCAATCGACGACTGTTCAATCGACGACTGTTCAATCGACGACTGTTAAATCGACGACTGTTCAAACGACGACTGTTCAATCGACGACGGTTCAATCGACGCCTGTTCAATCGACGCCTGTTCAATCGACGACTGTTCAAACGACGACTGTTCAGTCGACGACAGTTCAGTCGACGCCTGTTCAGACGACGACTGTTTAGTCGACGCCTGTTCAATCGACGACTTTTGAATAGACGACTGTTCAATCGACGACTGTTCAATCGACGACTGTTCAATCGACGACTGTTCAATCGACGCCTGTTCAATCGACGTCTGTTCAATCGACGACTGTTCAATCGACGACTGTTCAATCGACGCCTGTTCAATCGACGACTGTTTAAACGACGACTGTTCAATCGACTACTGTTCAATCGACGCCTGTTCAATCGACGACTGTTCAATCGACGACTGTTCAATCGATGACTGTTCAATCGACGCCTGTTCAATCGAGGACTGTTCAAACGACGACTGTTCAAACGACGACAGTTCAGTCGACGACTGTTCAGTCGACGCCTGTTCAATCGACGCCTGTTCAATCGACGCCTGTTTAATCGACGACTGTTCAAACGACGACTGTTCAGTCGACGACAGTTCAGTCGATGTCTGTTCAGTCGACGACTGTTCAGTCGACGCCTGTTCAGTCGACGACTGTTCAGTCGACGCCTGTTCAATCGACGACTTTTGAATAGACGACTGTTCAATCGACGACTGTTCAATCGACGACTGTTCAATCGACGCCTGTTCAATCGACGCCTGTTCAATCGACGACTGTTCAAACGACGCCTGTTCAGTCGACGACTGTTCAGTCGACGCCTGTTCAATCGACGACTTTTGAATAGACGACTGTTCAATCGACGACTGTTCAATCGACGACTGTTCAATCGACGCCTGTTCAATCGACGCCTGTTCCATCGACGACTGTTCAAACGACGCCTGTTCAGTCGACGACTGTTCAGTCGACGCCTGTTCAATCGATGCCTGTTCAGTCGACGACTGTTCAAACGACGACTGTTCAATCGACGCCTGTTCAATCGACGCCTGTTCAATCGACGACTGTTCAAACGACGAATGGTCATTCGACCACTGTTCAGTCGACGCCTGTTCAGTCGACGACTGTTCAGTCGACGCCTGTTCACTCGACGCCTGTTCAATCGACGCCTGTTCAATCGACGACTGTTCAATCGACGCCTGTTCAATCGACGCCTGTTCAATCGACGACTGTTCAAACAACGACTGTTCAGTCGACGACAGTTCAGTCGACGCCTGTTCAGTCGACGCCTTTTCAGTCGACGACTGTTCAAACGACGACTGTTCAATCGACGACTGTTCAATCGACGACTGTTTAAACGACGACTGTTTAAACGACGACTGTTCAGTCGACGACTGTTCAATCGACGACTGTTCAGTCGACGCCTGTTCTGTCGACGACTGTTCAATCGACGACTGTTCAACCGACGACTGTTCAATCGACGCCTGTTCAATCGACGACTGTTTAAACGACGACTGTTCAATCGACTACTGTTCAATCGACGCCTGTTCAATCGACGACTGTTTAAACGACGACTGTTTAAACGACGACTGTTCAGTCGACGACTGTTCAATCGACGACTGTTCAGTCGACGCCTGTTCTGTCGACGACTGTTCAATCGACGACTGTTCAATCGACGACTGTTCAATGACGACTGTTCAATCGACGCCTGTTCCACCGACGACTTTTGAATCGACGACTGTTCAATCGACGACTGGTTAAACGACGACTGTTTAAACGACGACTGTTCAATCGACGACTGTTCAATCGACGCCTGTTCAATCGACGCCTGCTTAATCGACGCCTGTTCAATCGACGAATGTTCAGTCGACGCCTGTTCAATCGACGCCTGTTCTATCGACGACTGTTCAATCGACGACTGTTCCGTCGACGCCTGTTCTGTCGACGACTGTTCAATCGACGACTGTTCAACCGACGACTGTTCAATCGACGCCTGTTCAATCGACGACTGTTTAAACGACGACTGTTCAATCGACTACTGTTCAATCGACTACTGTTCAATCGACGCCTGTTCAATCGACGACTGTTTAAACGACGACTGTTTAAACGACGACTGTTCAGTCGACGACTGTTCAATCGACGACTGTTCAGTCGACGCCTGTTCTGTCGACGACTGTTCAATAGACGACTGTTCAATCGACGACTGTTCAATCGACGCCTGTTCCACCGACGACTTTTGAATAGACGACTGTTCAATCGACGACTGTTCAATCAACGACTGTTTAAACGACGACTGTTTAAACGACGACTGTTCAATCGACGACTGTTCAATCGACGCCTGTTCAATCGACGCCTGTTCAATCGACGACTGTTCAATCGACGACTGTTCAATCGACGCCTGTTCAATCGACGACTGTTTAAACGACGACTATTCAATCGACGACTGTTCAATCGACGCCTGTTCAATCGACGCCTGTTCCATCGACGACTGTTCAAACGACGAATGGTCATTCGACGACTGTTCAGTCGACGCCTGTTCAGTCGACGACTGTTCAGTCGACGACTGTTCAGTCGACGCCTGTTCAATCGACGACTGTTCAAACGACGACTGTTCAGTCGACGACAGTTCAGTCGACGCCTGTTCAGTCGACGACTGTTTAGTCGACGCCTGTTCAATCGACGACTTTTGAATAGACGACTGTTCAATCGACGACTGTTCAATCGACGACTGTTTAAACGACGACTGTTTAAACGACGACTGTTCAATCGACGACTGTTCAATCGACGCCTGTTCAATCGACGCCTGTTCAATCGACGACTGTTGAATCCACGACTGTTCAATCGACGACTGTTAAATCGACGACTGTTGAATCGACGACTGTTCAATCGACGACTGTTCAATCGACGACTGTTCAATCGACGACTGTTCAATCGACGACTGTTAAATCGACGACTGTTCAAACGACGACTGTTCAATCGACGACGGTTCAATCGACAACTGTTCAATCGACGACTGTTCAAACGACGACTGTTCAATCGACGACTGTTAAATCGACGCCTGTTCAATCGACGCCTGTTCAATCGACGACTGTTCAAACGACGACTGTTCAGTCGACGACAGTTCAGTCGACGCCTGTTCAGACGACGACTGTTTAGTCGACGCCTGTTCAATCGACGACTTTTGAATAGACGACTGTTCAATCGACGACTGTTCAATCGACGACTGTTCAATCGACGACTGTTCAATCGACGCCTGTTCAATCGACGTCTGTTCAATCGACGACTGTTCAATCGACGACTGTTCAATCGACGCCTGTTCAATCGACGACTGTTTAAACGACGACTGTTCAATCGACTACTGTTCAATCGACGCCTGTTCAATCGACGACTGTTCAATCGACGACTGTTCAATCGATGACTGTTCAATCGACGCCTGTTCAATCGAGGACTGTTCAAACGACGACTGTTCAAACGACGACAGTTCAGTCGACGACTGTTCAGTCGACGCCTGTTCAATCGACGCCTGTTCAATCGACGCCTGTTCAATCGACGACTGTTCAAACGACGACTGTTCAGTCGACGACAGTTCAGTCGACGTCTGTTCAGTCGACGACTGTTCAGTCGACGCCTGTTCAGTCGACGACTGTTCAGTCGACGCCTGTTCAATCGACGACTTTTGAATAGACGACTGTTCAATCGACGACTGTTCAATCGACGACTGTTCAATCGACGCCTGTTCAATCGACGCCTGTTCAATCGACGACTGTTCAAACGACGCCTGTTCAGTCGACGACTGTTCAGTCGACGCCTGTTCAATCGACGACTTTTGAATAGACGACTGTTCAATCGACGACTGTTCAATCGACGACTGTTCAATCGACGCCTGTTCAATCGACGCCTGTTCCATCGACGACTGTTCAAACGACGCCTGTTCAGTCGACGACTGTTCAGTCGACGCCTGTTCAATCGATGCCTGTTCAGTCGACGACTGTTCAAACGACGACTGTTCAATCGACGCCTGTTCAATCGACGCCTGTTCAATCGACGACTGTTCAAACGACGAATGGTCATTCGACCACTGTTCAGTCGACGCCTGTTCAGTCGACGCCTGTTCAGTCGACGACTGTTCAGTCGACGCCTGTTCACTCGACGCCTGTTCAATCGACGCCTGTTCAATCGACGACTGTTCAAACAACGACTGTTCAGTCGACGACAGTTCAGTCGACGCCTGTTCAGTCGACGCCTTTTCAGTCGACGACTGTTCAAACGACGACTGTTCAATCGACGACTGTTCAATCGACGACTGTTTAAACGACGACTGTTTAAACGACGACTGTTCAGTCGAAGACTGTTCAATCGACGACTGTTCAGTCGACGCCTGTTCTGTCGACGACTGTTCAATCGACGACTGTTCAACCGACGACTGTTCAATCGACGCCTGTTCAATCGACGACTGTTTAAACGACGACTGTTCAATCGACTACTGTTCAATCGACGCCTGTTCAATCGACGACTGTTTAAACGACGACTGTTTAAACGACGACTGTTCAGTCGACGACTGTTCAATCGACGACTGTTCAGTCGACGCCTGTTCTGTCGACGACTGTTCAATCGACGACTGTTCAATGACGACTGTTCAATCGACGCCTGTTCCACCGACGACTTTTGAATCGACGACTGTTCAATCGACGACTGGTTAAACGACGACTGTTTAAACGACGACTGTTCAATCGACGACTGTTCAATCGACGCCTGTTCAATCGACGCCTGCTTAATCGACGCCTGTTCAATCGACGAATGTTCAGTCGACGCCTGTTCAATCGACGCCTGTTCTATCGACGACTGTTCAATCGACGACTGTTCCGTCGACGCCTGTTCTGTCGACGACTGTTCAATCGACGACTGTTCAACCGACGACTGTTCAATCGACGCCTGTTCAATCGACGACTGTTTAAACGACGACTGTTCAATCGACTACTGTTCAATCGACTACTGTTCAATCGACGCCTGTTCAATCGACGACTGTTTAAACGACGACTGTTTAAACGACGACTGTTCAGTCGACGACTGTTCAATCGACGACTGTTCAGTCGACGCCTGTTCTGTCGACGACTGTTCAATAGACGACTGTTCAATCGACGACTGTTCAATCGACGCCTGTTCCACCGACGACTTTTGAATAGACGACTGTTCAATCGACGACTGTTCAATCAACGACTGTTTAAACGACGACTGTTTAAACGACGACTGTTCAATCGACGACTGTTCAATCGACGCCTGTTCAATCGACGCCTGTTTAATCGACGCCTGTTCAATCGACGACTGTTCAATCGACGACTGTTCAATCGACGCCTGTTCAATCGACGACTGTTTAAACGACGACTATTCAATCGACGACTGTTCAATCGACGCCTGTTCAATCGACGCCTGTTCCATCGACGACTGTTCAAACGACGAATGGTCATTCGACGACTGTTCAGTCGACGCCTGTTCAGTCGACGACTGTTCAGTCGACGCCTGTTCAATCGACGACTGTTCAAACGACGACTGTTCAGTCGACGACAGTTCAGTCGACGCCTGTTCAGTCGACGACTGTTTAGTCGACGCCTGTTCAATCGACGACTTTTGAATAGACGACTGTTCAATCGACGACTGTTCAATCGACGACTGTTTAAACGACGACTGTTTAAACGACGACTGTTCAATCGACGACTGTTCAATCGACGCCTGTTCAATCGACGCCTGTTCAATCGACGACTGTTGAATCCACGACTGTTCAATCGACGACTGTTAAATCGACGACTGTTGAATCGACGACTGTTCAATCGACGACTGTTCAATCGACGACTGTTCAATCGACGACTGTTCAATCGACGACTGTTAAATCGACGACTGTTCAAACGACGACTGTTCAATCGACGACGGTTCAATCGACAACTGTTCAATCGACGACTGTTCAAACGACGACTGTTCAATCGACGACTGTTAAATCGACGCCTGTTCAATCGACGCCTGTTCAATCGACGACTGTTCAAACGACGACTGTTCAGTCGACGACAGTTCAGTCGACGCCTGTTCAGACGACGACTGTTTAGTCGACGCCTGTTCAATCGACGACTTTTGAATAGACGACTGTTCAATCGACGACTGTTCAATCGACGACTGTTCAATCGACGACTGTTTAAACGACGACTGTTCAATCGACGACTGTTCAATCGACGCCTGTTCAATCGACGTCTGTTCAATCGACGACTGTTCAATCGACGACTGTTCAATCGACGCCTGTTCAATCGACGACTGTTTAAACGACGACTGTTCAATCGACTACTGTTCAATCGACGCCTGTTCAATCGACGACTGTTCAATCGACGACTGTTCAATCGATGACTGTTCAATCGACGCCTGTTCAATCGAGGACTGTTCAAACGACGACTGTTCAAACGACGACAGTTCAGTCGACGACTGTTCAGTCGACGCCTGTTCAATCGACGCCTGTTCAATCGACGCCTGTTCAATCGACGACTGTTCAAACGACGACTGTTCAGTCGACGACAGTTCAGTCGACGTCTGTTCAGTCGACGACTGTTCAGTCGACGCCTGTTCAGTCGACGCCTGTTCAATCGACGACTTTTGAATAGACGACTGTTCAATCGACGACTGTTCAATCGACGACTGTTCAATCGACGCCTGTTCAATCGACGCCTGTTCAATCGACGACTGTTAAAACGACGCCTGTTCAGTCGACGACTGTTCAGTCGACGCCTGTTCAATCGACGACTTTTGAATAGACGACTGTTCAATCGACGACTGTTCAATCGACGACTGTTCAATCGACGCCTGTTCAATCGACGCCTGTTCCATCGACGACTGTTCAAACGACGCCTGTTCAGTCGACGACTGTTCAGTCGACGCCTGTTCAATCGATGCCTGTTCAGTCGACGACTGTTCAAACGACGACTGTTCAATCGACGCCTGTTCAATCGACGCCTGTTCAATCGACGACTGTTCAAACGACGAATGGTCATTCGACCACTGTTCAGTCGACGCCTGTTCAGTCGACGACTGTTCAGTCGACGACTGTTCAGTCGACGCCTGTTCACTCGACGCCTGTTCAATCGACGCCTGTTCAATCGACGACTGTTCAATCGACGCCTGTTCAATCGACGCCTGTTCAATCGACGCCTGTTCAATCGACGACTGTTCAAACAACGACTGTTCAGTCGACGACAGTTCAGTCGACGCCTGTTCAGTCGACGCCTTTTCAGTCGACGACTGTTCAAACGACGACTGTTCAATCGACGACTGTTCAATCGACGACTGTTTAAACGACGACTGTTCAGTCGACGACTGTTCAATCGACGACTGTTCAGTCGACGCCTGTTCTGTCGACGACTGTTCAATCGACGATTGTTCAACCGACGACTGTTCAATCGACGCCTGTTCAATCGACGACTGTTTAAACGACGACTGTTCAATCGACTACTGTTCAATCGACGCCTGTTCAATCGACGACTGTTTAAACGACGACTGTTTAAACGACGACTGTTCAGTCGACGACTGTTCAATCGACGACTGTTCAGTCGACGCCTGTTCTGTCGACGACTGTTCAATCGACGACTGTTCAATCGACGACTGTTCAATGACGACTGTTCAATCCACGCGTGTTCCACCGACGACTTTTGAATCGACGACTGTTCAATCGACGACTGTTCAATCGACGACTGGTTAAACGACGACTGTTTAAACGACGACTGTTCAATCGACGACTGTTCAATCGACGCCTGTTAAATCGACGCCTGCTTAATCGACGCCTGTTCAATCGACGAATGTTCAGTCGACGCCTGTTCAATCGACGCCTGTTCTATCGACGACTGTTCAATCGACGACTGTTCCGTCGACGCCTGTTCTGTCGACGACTGTTCAATCGACGACTGTTCAACCGACGACTGTTCAATCGACGCCTGTTCAATCGACGACTGTTTAAACGACGACTGTTTAAACGACGACTGTTCAGTCGACGACTGTTCAATCGACGACTGTTCAGTCGACGCCTGTTCTGTCGACGACTGTTCAATAGACGACTGTTCAATCGACGACTGTTCAATCGACGCCTGTTCCACCGACGACTTTTGAATAGACGACTGTTCAATCGACGACTGTTCAATCAACGACTGTTTAAACGACGACTGTTTAAACGACGACTGTTCAATCGACGACTGTTCAATCGACGCCTGTTCAATCGACGCCTGTTCAATCGACGACTGTTCAATCGACGACTGTTCAATCGACGCCTGTTCAATCGACGACTGTTTAAACGACGACTATTCAATCGACGACTGTTCAATCGACGCCTGTTCAATCGACGCCTGTTCCATCGACGACTGTTCAAACGACGAATGGTCATTCGACGACTGTTCAGTCGACGCCTGTTCAGTCGACGACAGTTCAGTCGACGCCTGTTCAGTCGACGACTGTTTAGTCGACGCCTGTTCAATCGACGACTTTTGAATAGACGACTGTTCAATCGACGACTGTTCAATCGACGACTGTTTAAACGACGACTGTTTAAACGACGACTGTTCAATCGACGACTGTTCAATCGACGCCTGTTCAATCGACGCCTGTTCAATCGACGACTGTTGAATCCACGACTGTTCAATCGACGACTGTTAAATCGACGACTGTTGAATCGACGACTGTTCAATCGACGACTGTTCAATCGACGACTGTTCAATCGACGACTGTTCAATCGACGACTGTTAAATCGACGACTGTTCAAACGACAACTGTTCAATCGACGACGGTTCAATCGACAACTGTTCAATCGACGACTGTTCAAACGACGACTGTTCAATCGACGACTGTTAAATCGACGACTGTTCAATCGACGACTGTTCAATCGACGACTGTGCAATCGACGACTGTTCAATCGACGACTGCTCAATCGACGACTGTTCAATCGACGACTGTTCAATCGACGACTGTTCAATCGACGACTTTTCAATCGACGACTGTTCAAACGACGACTATTCAAACGACGACTGTTCAATCGACGACTGTTCAATCGACGACTGTTCAATCGACGACTGTTCCATCGACGACTGTTCAATCGACGACTGTTCAAACGACGACTGTTCAATCGACGCCTGTTCAATCGACGCCTGTTCAATCGTAGACTGTTCAATCGACGACTGTTCAATCGACGCTTGTTCAATCGACGCCTGTTCAATCGACGAGTGTTCCAACGACGACTGTTCAATCGACGACTGTTCAATCAACGCCTGTTCAATCGACGACTGTTCAATCGACGCCTGTTCAATCGACGCCTGTTCAATCGACGACTGTTCAAACGACGAATGTTCATTCGACGACTGTTCAGTCGACGCCTGTTCAGTCGACGACTGTTCAATCGACGCCTGTTCAATCGACGCCTGTTCAATCGACGACTGTTCAATCGACGACTGTTCAAACGACGACTGTTCAGTCGACAACTGTTTAGTCGACGCCTGTTCAGTCGACGACTGTTCAGTCGACGACTGTTCAGTCGACGCCTGTTCAATCGACGCCTGTTCAATCGACGCCTGTTCAATCGACGACTGTTCAATCGACGCCTGTTCAATCGACGCCTGTTCAATCGACGCCTGTTCAATCGACGACTGTTCAAACGACGACTGTTCAGTCGACGACAGTTCAGTCGACGCCTGTTCAGACGACGACTGTTTAGTCGACGCCTGTTCAATCGACGACTTTTGAATAGACGACTGTTCAATCGACGACTGTTCAATCGACGACTGTTCAATCGACGACTGTTTAAACGACGACTGTTTAAACGACGACTGTTCAATCGACGACTGTTCAATCGACGCCTGTTCAATCGACGTCTGTTCAATCGACGACTGTTCAATCGACGACTGTTCAATCGACGCCTGTTCAATCGACGCCTGTTCAATCGACGACTGTTTAAACGACGACTGTTCAATCGACTACTGTTCAATCGACGCCTGTTCAGTCGACGCCTGTTCAATCGACGCCTGTTCAATCGACGCCTGTTCAATCGACGACTGTTCAATCGACGCCTGTTCAATCGACGCCTGTTCAATCGACGCCTGTTCAATCGACGACTGTTCAAACGACGACTGTTCAGTCGACGACAGTTCAGTAGACGCCTGTTCAGACGACGACTGTTTAGTCGACGCCTGTTCAATCGACGACTTTTGAATAGACGACTGTTCAATCGACGACTGTTCAATCGACGACTGTTCAATCGACGACTGTTTAAACGACGACTGTTTAAACGACGACTGTTCAATCGACGACTGTTCAATCGACGCCTGTTCAATCGACGTCTGTTCAATCGACGACTGTTCAATCGACGACTGTTCAATCGACGCCTGTTCAATCGACGACTGTTTAAACGACGACTGTTCAATCGACTACTGTTCAATCGACGCCTGTTCAATCGACGACTGTTCAATCGACGACTGTTCAATCGATGACTGTTCAATCGACGCCTGTTCAATCGAGGACTGTTCAAACGACGACTGTTCAAACGACGACAGTTCAGTCGACGACTGTTCAGTCGACGCCTGTTCAATCGACGCCTGTTCAATCGACGCCTGTTCAATCGACGACTGTTCAAACGACGACTGTTCAGTCGACGACAGTTCAGTCGACGTCTGTTCAGTCGACGACTGTTCAGTCGACGCCTGTTCAGTCGACGACTGTTCAGTCGACGCCTGTTCAATCGACGACTTTTGAATAGACGACTGTTCAATCGACGACTGTTCAATCGACGACTGTTCAATCGACGCCTGTTCAATCGACGCCTGTTCAATCGACGACTGTTCAAACGACGCCTGTTCAGTCGACGCCTGTTCAATCGACGACTTTTGAATAGACGACTGTTCAATCGACGACTGTTCAATCGACGACTGTTCAATCGACGCCTGTTCAATCGACGCCTGTTCCATCGACGACTGTTCAAACGACGCCTGTTCAGTCGACGACTGTTCAGTCGACGCCTGTTCAATCGATGCCTGTTCAGTCGACGACTGTTCAAACGACGACTGTTCAATCGACGCCTGTTCAATCGACGCCTGTTCAATCGACGACTGTTCAAACGACGAATGGTCATTCGACCACTGTTCAGTCGACGCCTGTTCAGTCGACGCCTGTTCAATCGACGACTGTTTAAACGACGACTGTTCAATCGACTACTGTTCAATCGACGCCTGTTCAATCGACGACTGTTCAATCGACGACTGTTCAATCGATGACTGTTCAATCGACGCCTGTTCAATCGAGGACTGTTCAAACGACGACTGTTCAAACGACGACAGTTCAGTCGACGACTGTTCAGTCGACGCCTGTTCAATCGACGCCTGTTCAATCGACGCCTGTTCAATCGACGACTGTTCAAACGACGACTGTTCAGTCGACGACAGTTCAGTCGACGCCTGTTCAGTCGACGACTGTTCAGTCGACGCCTGTTCAGTCGACGACTGTTCAGTCGACGCCTGTTCAGTCGACGACTCTTCAGTCGACGCCTGTTCAATCGACGACTTTTGAATAGACGACTGTTCAATCGACGACTGTTCAATCGACGACTGTTCAATCGACGCCTGTTCAATCGACGCCTGTTCAATCGACGACTGTTCAAACGACGCCTGTTCAGTCGACGACTGTTCAGTCGACGCCTGTTCAATCGACGACTTTTGAATAGACGACTGTTCAATCGACGACTGTTCAATCGACGACTGTTCAATCGACGACTGTTCAATGGACGACTGTTCTATCGACGACTGTTCAAACGACGACTGTTCAAACGACGACTGTTCAATCTACGACTGTTCAATCGACGACTGTTCAATCGACAACTGTTCATACGACGACTGTTCAATCGACGACTGTTCAAACGACGACTGTTCAATCGACGACTGCTAATTAGACGACTGTTCAAACGACGACTGTTCAATCGACGACTGTTCAATCGACGACTGTTCAATCGACGACTGTTCAATCGACGACTGTTCAATCGACGACTGTTCAAACGACGACTGTTCAATCGACGACTGTTCAATCGACGACTGTTCAATCGACGACTGTTCAATCGACGACTGTTCAAACGACGACTGTTCAATCGACGACTGCTAATTAGACGACTGTTCAAACGACGACTGTTCAATCGACGACTGTTCAATCGACGACTGTTCAATCGACGACTGTTCAATCGACGACTGTTCAATCGACGACTGTTCAATCGACGACTGTTCAATCGACGACTGTTCAAACGACGACTGTTCAATCGACGACTGTTCATACGACGACTGTTCAATCGACGACTGTTCAATCGACGACTGTTCAAACGACGACTGTTCAATCGACGACTGCTAATTAGACGACTGTTCAAACGACGACTGTTCAATCGACGACTGTTCAATCGACGACTGTTCAATCGACGACTGTTCAATCGACGACTGTTCAATCGACGACTGTTCAATCGACGACTGTTCAAACGACGACTGTTCAATCGACGACTGTTCAATCGACGACTGTTAAATCGACGACTTTTCAATCGACGACTGTTCAAACGACGACTATTCAAACGACGACTGTTCAATCGACGACTGTTCAATCGACGACTGTTCAATCGACGACTGTTCCATCGACGACTGTTCAATCGACGACTGTTCAAACGACGACTGTTCAATCGACGCCTGTTCAATCGTAGACTGTTCAATCGACGACTGTTCAATCGACGCCTGTTCAATCGACGCCTGTTCAATCGACGAGTGTTCCAACGACGACTGTTCAATCGACGACTGTTCAATCAACGCCTGTTCAATCGACGACTGTTCAATCGACGCCTGTTCAATCGACGCCTGTTCAATCGACGACTGTTCAAACGACGAATGTTCATTCGACGACTGTTCAGTCGACGCCTGTTCAGTCGACGACTGTTCAATCGACGCCTGTTCAATCGACGCCTGTTCAATCGACGACTGTTCAATCGACGACTGTTCAAACGACGACTGTTCAGTCGACGACTGTTTAGTCGACGCCTGTTCAGTCGACGACTGTTCAATCGACGCCTGTTCAATCGACGCCTGTTCAATCGACGACTGTTGAATCCACGACTGTTCAATCGACGACTGTTAAATCGACGACTGTTGAATCGACGACTGTTCAATCGACGACTGTTCAATCGACGACTGTTCAATCGACGACTGTTCAATCGACGACTGTTAAATCGACGACTGTTCAAACGACGACTGTTCAATCGACGACGGTTCAATCGACAACTGTTCAATCGACGACTGTTCAAACGACGACTGTTCAATCGACGACTGTTAAATCGACGCCTGTTCAATCGACGCCTGTTCAATCGACGACTGTTCAAACGACGACTGTTCAGTCGACGACAGTTCAGTCGACGCCTGTTCAGACGACGACTGTTTAGTCGACGCCTGTTCAATCGACGACTTTTGAATAGACGACTGTTCAATCGACGACTGTTCAATCGACGACTGTTCAATCGACGACTGTTTAAACGACGACTGTTCAATCGACGACTGTTCAATCGACGCCTGTTCAATCGACGTCTGTTCAATCGACGACTGTTCAATCGACGACTGTTCAATCGACGCCTGTTCAATCGACGACTGTTTAAACGACGACTGTTCAATCGACTACTGTTCAATCGACGCCTGTTCAATCGACGACTGTTCAATCGACGACTGTTCAATCGATGACTGTTCAATCGACGCCTGTTCAATCGAGGACTGTTCAAACGACGACTGTTCAAACGACGACAGTTCAGTCGACGACTGTTCAGTCGACGCCTGTTCAATCGACGCCTGTTCAATCGACGCCTGTTCAATCGACGACTGTTCAAACGACGACTGTTCAGTCGACGACAGTTCAGTCGACGTCTGTTCAGTCGACGACTGTTCAGTCGACGCCTGTTCAGTCGACGCCTGTTCAATCGACGACTTTTGAATAGACGACTGTTCAATCGACGACTGTTCAATCGACGACTGTTCAATCGACGCCTGTTCAATCGACGCCTGTTCAATCGACGACTGTTAAAACGACGCCTGTTCAGTCGACGACTGTTCAGTCGACGCCTGTTCAATCGACGACTTTTGAATAGACGACTGTTCAATCGACGACTGTTCAATCGACGACTGTTCAATCGACGCCTGTTCAATCGACGCCTGTTCCATCGACGACTGTTCAAACGACGCCTGTTCAGTCGACGACTGTTCAGTCGACGCCTGTTCAATCGATGCCTGTTCAGTCGACGACTGTTCATACGACGACTGTTCAATCGACGCCTGTTCAATCGACGCCTGTTCAATCGACGACTGTTCAAACGACGAATGGTCATTCGACCACTGTTCAGTCGACGCCTGTTCAGTCGACGACTGTTCAGTCGACGACTGTTCAGTCGACGACTGTTCAGTCGACGCCTGTTCACTCGACGCCTGTTCAATCGACGCCTGTTCAATCGACGACTGTTCAATCGACGCCTGTTCAATCGACGCCTGTTCAATCGACGCCTGTTCAATCGACGACTGTTCAAACAACGACTGTTCAGTCGACGACAGTTCAGTCGACGCCTGTTCAGTCGACGCCTTTTCAGTCGACGACTGTTCAAACGACGACTGTTCAATCGACGACTGTTCAATCGACGACTGTTTAAACGACGACTGTTCAGTCGACGACTGTTCAATCGACGACTGTTCAGTCGACGCCTGTTCTGTCGACGACTGTTCAATCGACGATTGTTCAACCGACGACTGTTCAATCGACGCCTGTTCAATCGACGACTGTTTAAACGACGACTGTTCAATCGACTACTGTTCAATCGACGCCTGTTCAATCGACGACTGTTTAAACGACGACTGTTTAAACGACGACTGTTCAGTCGACGACTGTTCAATCGACGACTGTTCAGTCGACGCCTGTTCTGTCGACGACTGTTCAATCGACGACTGTTCAATCGACGACTGTTCAATGACGACTGTTCAATCCACGCGTGTTCCACCGACGACTTTTGAATCGACGACTGTTCAATCGACGACTGTTCAATCGACGACTGGTTAAACGACGACTGTTTAAACGACGACTGTTCAATCGACGACTGTTCAATCGACGCCTGTTCAATCGACGCCTGCTTAATCGACGCCTGTTCAATCGACGAATGTTCAGTCGACGCCTGTTCAATCGACGCCTGTTCTATCGACGACTGTTCAATCGACGACTGTTCCGTCGACGCCTGTTCTGTCGACGACTGTTCAATCGACGACTGTTCAACCGACGACTGTTCAATCGACGCCTGTTCAATCGACGACTGTTTAAACGACGACTGTTTAAACGACGACTGTTCAGTCGACGACTGTTCAATCGACGACTGTTCAGTCGACGCCTGTTCTGTCGACGACTGTTCAATAGACGACTGTTCAATCGACGACTGTTCAATCGACGCCTGTTCCACCGACGACTTTTGAATAGACGACTGTTCAATCGACGACTGTTCAATCAACGACTGTTTAAACGACGACTGTTTAAACGACGACTGTTCAATCGACGACTGTTCAATCGACGCCTGTTCAATCGACGCCTGTTCAATCGACGACTGTTCAATCGACGACTGTTCAATCGACGCCTGTTCAATCGACGACTGTTTAAACGACGACTATTCAATCGACGACTGTTCAATCGACGCCTGTTCAATCGACGCCTGTTCCATCGACGACTGTTCAAACGACGAATGGTCATTCGACGACTGTTCAGTCGACGCCTGTTCAGTCGACGACTGTTCAGTCGACGACTGTTCAGTCGACGCCTGTTCAATCGACGACTGTTCAAACGACGACTGTTCAGTCGACGACAGTTCAGTCGACGCCTGTTCAGTCGACGACTGTTTAGTCGACGCCTGTTCAATCGACGACTTTTGAATAGACGACTGTTCAATCGACGACTGTTCAATCGACGACTGTTTAAACGACGACTGTTTAAACGACGACTGTTCAATCGACGACTGTTCAATCGACGCCTGTTCAATCGACGCCTGTTCAATCGACGACTGTTGAATCCACGACTGTTCAATCGACGACTGTTAAATCGACGACTGTTGAATCGACGACTGTTCAATCGACGACTGTTCAATCGACGACTGTTCAATCGACGACTGTTCAATCGACGACTGTTAAATCGACGACTGTTCAAACGACAACTGTTCAATCGACGACGGTTCAATCGACAACTGTTCAATCGACGACTGTTCAAACGACGACTGTTCAATCGACGACTGTTAAATCGACGACTGTTCAATCGACGACTGTTCAATCGACGACTGTGCAATCGACGACTGTTCAATCGACGACTGTTCAATCGACGACTGTTCAATCGACGACTGTTCAATCGACGACTGTTCAATCGACGACTTTTCAATCGACGACTGTTCAAACGACGACTATTCAAACGACGACTGTTCAATCGACGACTGTTCAATCGACGACTGTTCAATCGACGACTGTTCCATCGACGACTGTTCAATCGACGACTGTTCAAACGACGACTGTTCAATCGACGCCTGTTCAATCGACGCCTGTTCAATCGTAGACTGTTCAATCGACGACTGTTCAATCGACGCTTGTTCAATCGACGCCTGTTCAATCGACGAGTGTTCCAACGACGACTGTTCAATCGACGACTGTTCAGTCGACGACTGTTCAATCGACGCCTGTTCAATCGACGCCTGTTCAATCGACGACTGTTCAATCGACGACTGTTCAAACGACGACTGTTCAGTCGACAACTGTTTAGTCGACGCCTGTTCAGTCGACGACTGTTCAGTCGACGACTGTTCAGTCGACGCCTGTTCAATCGACGCCTGTTCAATCGACGCCTGTTCAATCGACGACTGTTCAATCGACGCCTGTTCAATCGACGCCTGTTCAATCGACGCCTGTTCAATCGACGACTGTTCAAACGACGACTGTTCAGTCGACGACAGTTCAGTCGACGCCTGTTCAGACGACGACTGTTTAGTCGACGCCTGTTCAATCGACGACTTTTGAATAGACGACTGTTCAATCGACGACTGTTCAATCGACGACTGTTCAATCGACGACTGTTTAAACGACGACTGTTTAAACGACGACTGTTCAATCGACGACTGTTCAATCGACGCCTGTTCAATCGACGTCTGTTCAATCGACGACTGTTCAATCGACGACTGTTCAATCGACGCCTGTTCAATCGACGACTGTTTAAACGACGACTGTTCAATCGACTACTGTTCAATCGACGCCTGTTCAGTCGACGCCTGTTCAATCGACGCCTGTTCAATCGACGCCTGTTCAATCGACGACTGTTCAATCGACGCCTGTTCAATCGACGCCTGTTCAATCGACGCCTGTTCAATCGACGACTGTTCAAACGACGACTGTTCAGTCGACGACAGTTCAGTCGACGCCTGTTCAGACGACGACTGTTTAGTCGACGCCTGTTCAATCGACGACTTTTGAATAGACGACTGTTCAATCGACGACTGTTCAATCGACGACTGTTCAATCGACGACTGTTTAAACGACGACTGTTTAAACGACGACTGTTCAATCGACGACTGTTCAATCGACGCCTGTTCAATCGACGTCTGTTCAATCGACGACTGTTCAATCGACGACTGTTCAATCGACGCCTGTTCAATCGACGACTGTTTAAACGACGACTGTTCAATCGACTACTGTTCAATCGACGCCTGTTCAATCGACGACTGTTCAATCGACGACTGTTCAATCGATGACTGTTCAATCGACGCCTGTTCAATCGAGGACTGTTCAAACGACGACTGTTCAAACGACGACAGTTCAGTCGACGACTGTTCAGTCGACGCCTGTTCAATCGACGCCTGTTCAATCGACGCCTGTTCAATCGACGACTGTTCAAACGACGACTGTTCAGTCGACGACAGTTCAGTCGACGACTGTTCAGTCGACGACTGTTCAGTCGACGCCTGTTCAGTCGACGACTGTTCAGTCGACGCCTGTTCAATCGACGACTTTTGAATAGACGACTGTTCAATCGACGACTGTTCAATCGACGACTGTTCAATCGACGCCTGTTCAATCGACGCCTGTTCAATCGACGACTGTTCAAACGACGCCTGTTCAGTCGACGCCTGTTCAATCGACGACTTTTGAATAGACGACTGTTCAATCGACGACTGTTCAATCGACGACTGTTCAATCGACGCCTGTTCAATCGACGCCTGTTCCATCGACGACTGTTCAAACGACGCCTGTTCAGTCGACGACTGTTCAGTCGACGCCTGTTCAATCGATGCCTGTTCAGTCGACGACTGTTCAAACGACGACTGTTCAATCGACGCCTGTTCAATCGACGCCTGTTCAATCGACGACTGTTCAAACGACGAATGGTCATTCGACCACTGTTCAGTCGACGCCTGTTCAGTCGACGCCTGTTCAATCGACGACTGTTTAAACGACGACTGTTCAATCGACTACTGTTCAATCGACGCCTGTTCAATCGACGACTGTTCAATCGACGACTGTTCAATCGATGACTGTTCAATCGACGCCTGTTCAATCGAGGACTGTTCAAACGACGACTGTTCAAACGACGACAGTTCAGTCGACGACTGTTCAGTCGACGCCTGTTCAATCGACGCCTGTTCAATCGACGCCTGTTCAATCGACGACTGTTCAAACGACGACTGTTCAGTCGACGACAGTTCAGTCGACGCCTGTTCAGTCGACGACTGTTCAGTCGACGCCTGTTCAGTCGACGACTGTTCAGTCGACGCCTGTTCAGTCGACGACTGTTCAGTCGACGCCTGTTCAGTCGACGACTCTTCAGTCGACGCCTGTTCAATCGACGACTTTTGAATAGACGACTGTTCAATCGACGACTGTTCAATCGACGACTGTTCAATCGACGCCTGTTCAATCGACGCCTGTTCAATCGACGACTGTTCAAACGACGCCTGTTCAGTCGACGACTGTTCAGTCGACGCCTGTTCAATCGACGACTTTTGAATAGACGACTGTTCAATCGACGACTGTTCAATCGACGACTGTTCAATCGACGACTGTTCAATCGACGACTGTTCTATCGACGACTGTTCAAACGACGACTGTTCAAACGACGACTGTTCAATCTACGACTGTTCAATCGACGACTGTTCAATCGACAACTGTTCATACGACGACTGTTCAATCGACGACTGTTCAAACGACGACTGTTCAATCGACGACTGCTAATTAGACGACTGTTCAAACGACGACTGTTCAATCGACGACTGTTCAATCGACGACTGTTCAATCGACGACTGTTCAATCGACGACTGTTCAATCGACGACTGTTCAAACGACGACTGTTCAATCGACGACTGTTCAATCGACGACTGTTCAATCGACGACTGTTCAAACGACGACTGTTCAATCGACGACTGCTAATTAGACGACTGTTCAAACGACGACTGTTCAATCGACGACTGTTCAATCGACGACTGTTCAATCGACGACTGTTCAATCGACGACTGTTCAATCGACGACTGTTCAATCGACGACTGTTCAATCGACGACTGTTCAAACGACGACTGTTCAAACGACGACTGTTCAATCGACGACTGTTCATACGACGACTGTTCAATCGACGACTGTTCAATCGACGACTGTTCAAACGACGACTGTTCAATCGACGACTGCTAATTAGACGACTGTTCAAACGACGACTGTTCAATCGACGACTGTTCAATCGACGACTGTTCAATCGACGACTGTTCAATCGACGACTGTTCAATCGACGACTGTTCAATCGACGACTGTTCAAACGACGACTGTTCAATCGACGACTGTTCAATCGACGACTGTTAAATCGACGACTTTTCAATCGACGACTGTTCAAACGACGACTATTCAAACGACGACTGTTCAATCGACGACTGTTCAATCGACGACTGTTCAATCGACGACTGTTCCATCGACGACTGTTCAATCGACGACTGTTCAAACGACGACTGTTCAATCGACGCCTGTTCAATCGTAGACTGTTCAATCGACGACTGTTCAATCGACGCCTGTTCAATCGACGCCTGTTCAATCGACGAGTGTTCCAACGACGACTGTTCAATCGACGACTGTTCAATCAACGCCTGTTCAATCGACGACTGTTCAATCGACGCCTGTTCAATCGACGCCTGTTCAATCGACGACTGTTCAAACGACGAATGTTCATTCGACGACTGTTCAGTCGACGCCTGTTCAGTCGACGACTGTTCAATCGACGCCTGTTCAATCGACGCCTGTTCAATCGACGACTGTTCAATCGACGACTGTTCAAACGACGACTGTTCAGTCGACGACTGTTTAGTCGACACCTGTTCAGTCGACGACTGTTCAGTCGACGACTGTTCAGTCGACGCCTGTTCAATCGACGCCTGTTCAATCGACGCCTGTTCAATCGACGACTGTTCAATCGACGCCTGTTCAATCGACGCCTGTTCAATCGACGCCTGTTCAATCGACGACTGTTCAAACGACGACTGTTCAGTCGACGACAGTTCAGTCGACGCCTGTTCAGACGACGACTGTTTAGTCGACGCCTGTTCAATCGACGACTTTTGAATAGACGACTGTTCAATCGACGACTGTTCAATCGACGACTGTTCAATCGACGACTGTTTAAACGACGACTGTTCAATCGACGACTGTTCAATCGACGCCTGTTCAATCGACGTCTGTTCAATCGACGACTGTTCAATCGACGACTGTTCAATCGACGCCTGTTCAATCGACGACTGTTTAAACGACGACTGTTCAATCGACTACTGTTCAATCGACGCCTGTTCAATCGACGACTGTTCAATCGACGACTGTTCAATCGATGACTGTTCAATCGACGCCTGTTCAATCGAGGACTGTTCAAACGACGACTGTTCAAACGACGACAGTTCAGTCGACGACTGTTCAGTCGACGCCTGTTCAATCGACGCCTGTTCAATCGACGCCTGTTCAATCGACGACTGTTCAAACGACGACTGTTCAGTCGACGACAGTTCAGTCGACGTCTGTTCAGTCGACGACTGTTCAGTCGACGCCTGTTCAGTCGACGACTGTTCAGTCGACGCCTGTTCAATCGACGACTTTTGAATAGACGACTGTTCAATCGACGACTGTTCAATCGACGACTGTTCAATCGACGCCTGTTCAATCGACGCCTGTTCAATCGACGACTGTTCAAACGACGCCTGTTCAGTCAACGACTGTTCAGTCGACGCCTGTTCAATCGACGACTTTTGAATAGACGACTGTTCAATCGACGACTGTTCAATCGACGACTGTTCAATCGACGCCTGTTCAATCGACGCCTGTTCCATCGACGACTGTTCAAACGACGCCTGTTCAGTCGACGACTGTTCAATCGACGACTGTTCAATCGACGACTGTTCAAACGACGACTGTTCAATCGACGACTGTTCAATCGACGACTGTTCAATCGACGACTGTTCAAACGACGACTGTTCAATCGACGACTGCTAATTAGACGACTGTTCAAACGACGACTGTTCAATCGACGACTGTTCAATCGACGACTGTTCAATCGACGACTGTTCAATCGACGACTGTTCAATCGACGACTGTTCAATCGACGACTGTTCAATCGACGACTGTTCAAACGACGACTGTTCAATCGACGACTGTTCATACGACGACTGTTCAATCGACGACTGTTCAATCGACGACTGTTCAAACGACGACTGTTCAATCGACGACTGCTAATTAGACGACTGTTCAAACGACGACTGTTCAATCGACGACTGTTCAATCGACGACTGTTCAATCGACGACTGTTCAATCGACGACTGTTCAATCGACGACTGTTCAATCGACGACTGTTCAAACGACGACTGTTCAATCGACGACTGTTCAATCGACGACTGTTAAATCGACGACTTTTCAATCGACGACTGTTCAAACGACGACTATTCAAACGACGACTGTTCAATCGACGACTGTTCAATCGACGACTGTTCAATCGACGACTGTTCCATCGACGACTGTTCAATCGACGACTGTTCAAACGACGACTGTTCAATCGACGCCTGTTCAATCGTAGACTGTTCAATCGACGACTGTTCAATCGACGCCTGTTCAATCGACGCCTGTTCAATCGACGAGTGTTCCAACGACGACTGTTCAATCGACGACTGTTCAATCAACGCCTGTTCAATCGACGACTGTTCAATCGACGCCTGTTCAATCGACGCCTGTTCAATCGACGACTGTTCAAACGACGAATGTTCATTCGACGACTGTTCAGTCGACGCCTGTTCAGTCGACGACTGTTCAATCGACGACTATTCAAACGACGACTGTTCAATCGACGACTGTTCAATCGACGACTGTTCAATCGACGACTGTTCCATCGACGACTGTTCAATCGACGACTGTTCAAACGACGACTGTTCAATCGACGCCTGTTCAATCGTAGACTGTTCAATCGACGACTGTTCAATCGACGCCTGTTCAATCGACGCCTGTTCAATCGACGAGTGTTCCAACGACGACTGTTCAATCGACGACTGTTCAATCAACGCCTGTTCAATCGACGACTGTTCAATCGACGCCTGTTCAATCGACGCCTGTTCAATCGACGACTGTTAAAACGACGCCTGTTCAGTCGACGACTGTTCAGTCGACGCCTGTTCAATCGACGACTTTTGAATAGACGACTGTTCAATCGACGACTGTTCAATCGACGACTGTTCAATCGACGCCTGTTCAATCGACGCCTGTTCCATCGACGACTGTTCAAACGACGCCTGTTCAGTCGACGACTGTTCAGTCGACGCCTGTTCAATCGATGCCTGTTCAGTCGACGACTGTTCATACGACGACTGTTCAATCGACGCCTGTTCAATCGACGCCTGTTCAATCGACGACTGTTCAAACGACGAATGGTCATTCGACCACTGTTCAGTCGACGCCTGTTCAGTCGACGACTGTTCAGTCGACGACTGTTCAGTCGACGACTGTTCAGTCGACGCCTGTTCACTCGACGCCTGTTCAATCGACGCCTGTTCAATCGACGACTGTTCAATCGACGCCTGTTCAATCGACGCCTGTTCAATCGACGCCTGTTCAATCGACGACTGTTCAAACAACGACTGTTCAGTCGACGACAGTTCAGTCGACGCCTGTTCAGTCGACGCCTTTTCAGTCGACGACTGTTCAAACGACGACTGTTCAATCGACGACTGTTCAATCGACGACTGTTTAAACGACGACTGTTCAGTCGACGACTGTTCAATCGACGACTGTTCAGTCGACGCCTGTTCTGTCGACGACTGTTCAATCGACGATTGTTCAACCGACGACTGTTCAATCGACGCCTGTTCAATCGACGACTGTTTAAACGACGACTGTTCAATCGACTACTGTTCAATCGACGCCTGTTCAATCGACGACTGTTTAAACGACGACTGTTTAAACGACGACTGTTCAGTCGACGACTGTTCAATCGACGACTGTTCAGTCGACGCCTGTTCTGTCGACGACTGTTCAATCGACGACTGTTCAATGACGACTGTTCAATCCACGCGTGTTCCACCGACGACTTTTGAATCGACGACTGTTCAATCGACGACTGTTCAATCGACGACTGGTTAAACGACGACTGTTTAAACGACGACTGTTCAATCGACGACTGTTCAATCGACGCCTGTTCAATCGACGCCTGCTTAATCGACGCCTGTTCAATCGACGAATGTTCAGTCGACGCCTGTTCAATCGACGCCTGTTCTATCGACGACTGTTCAATCGACGACTGTTCCGTCGACGCCTGTTCTGTCGACGACTGTTCAATCGACGACTGTTCAACCGACGACTGTTCAATCGACGCCTGTTCAATCGACGACTGTTTAAACGACGACTGTTTAAACGACGACTGTTCAGTCGACGACTGTTCAATCGACGACTGTTCAGTCGACGCCTGTTCTGTCGACGACTGTTCAATAGACGACTGTTCAATCGACGACTGTTCAATCGACGCCTGTTCCACCGACGACTTTTGAATAGACGACTGTTCAATCGACGACTGTTCAATCAACGACTGTTTAAACGACGACTGTTTAAACGACGACTGTTCAATCGACGACTGTTCAATCGACGCCTGTTCAATCGACGCCTGTTCAATCGACGACTGTTCAATCGACGACTGTTCAATCGACGCCTGTTCAATCGACGACTGTTTAAACGACGACTATTCAATCGACGACTGTTCAATCGACGCCTGTTCAATCGACGCCTGTTCCATCGACGACTGTTCAAACGACGAATGGTCATTCGACGACTGTTCAGTCGACGCCTGTTCAGTCGACGACTGTTCAGTCGACGACTGTTCAGTCGACGCCTGTTCAATCGACGACTGTTCAAACGACGACTGTTCAGTCGACGACAGTTCAGTCGACGCCTGTTCAGTCGACGACTGTTTAGTCGACGCCTGTTCAATCGACGACTTTTGAATAGACGACTGTTCAATCGACGACTGTTCAATCGACGACTGTTTAAACGACGACTGTTTAAACGACGACTGTTCAATCGACGACTGTTCAATCGACGCCTGTTCAATCGACGCCTGTTCAATCGACGACTGTTGAATCCACGACTGTTCAATCGACGACTGTTAAATCGACGACTGTTGAATCGACGACTGTTCAATCGACGACTGTTCAATCGACGACTGTTCAATCGACGACTGTTCAATCGACGACTGTTAAATCGACGACTGTTCAAACGACAACTGTTCAATCGACGACGGTTCAATCGACAACTGTTCAATCGACGACTGTTCAAACGACGACTGTTCAATCGACGACTGTTAAATCGACGACTGTTCAATCGACGACTGTTCAATCGACGACTGTGCAATCGACGACTGTTCAATCGACGACTGTTCAATCGACGACTGTTCAATCGACGACTGTTCAATCGACGACTGTTCAATCGACGACTTTTCAATCGACGACTGTTCAAACGACGACTATTCAAACGACGACTGTTCAATCGACGACTGTTCAATCGACGACTGTTCAATCGACGACTGTTCCATCGACGACTGTTCAATCGACGACTGTTCAAACGACGACTGTTCAATCGACGCCTGTTCAATCGACGCCTGTTCAATCGTAGACTGTTCAATCGACGACTGTTCAATCGACGCTTGTTCAATCGACGCCTGTTCAATCGACGAGTGTTCCAACGACGACTGTTCAATCGACGACTGTTCAGTCGACGACTGTTCAATCGACGCCTGTTCAATCGACGCCTGTTCAATCGACGACTGTTCAATCGACGACTGTTCAAACGACGACTGTTCAGTCGACAACTGTTTAGTCGACGCCTGTTCAGTCGACGACTGTTCAGTCGACGACTGTTCAGTCGACGCCTGTTCAATCGACGCCTGTTCAATCGACGCCTGTTCAATCGACGACTGTTCAATCGACGCCTGTTCAATCGACGCCTGTTCAATCGACGCCTGTTCAATCGACGACTGTTCAAACGACGACTGTTCAGTCGACGACAGTTCAGTCGACGCCTGTTCAGACGACGACTGTTTAGTCGACGCCTGTTCAATCGACGACTTTTGAATAGACGACTGTTCAATCGACGACTGTTCAATCGACGACTGTTCAATCGACGACTGTTTAAACGACGACTGTTTAAACGACGACTGTTCAATCGACGACTGTTCAATCGACGCCTGTTCAATCGACGTCTGTTCAATCGACGACTGTTCAATCGACGACTGTTCAATCGACGCCTGTTCAATCGACGACTGTTTAAACGACGACTGTTCAATCGACTACTGTTCAATCGACGCCTGTTCAGTCGACGCCTGTTCAATCGACGCCTGTTCAATCGACGCCTGTTCAATCGACGACTGTTCAATCGACGCCTGTTCAATCGACGCCTGTTCAATCGACGCCTGTTCAATCGACGACTGTTCAAACGACGACTGTTCAGTCGACGACAGTTCAGTCGACGCCTGTTCAGACGACGACTGTTTAGTCGACGCCTGTTCAATCGACGACTTTTGAATAGACGACTGTTCAATCGACGACTGTTCAATCGACGACTGTTCAATCGACGACTGTTTAAACGACGACTGTTTAAACGACGACTGTTCAATCGACGACTGTTCAATCGACGCCTGTTCAATCGACGTCTGTTCAATCGACGACTGTTCAATCGACGACTGTTCAATCGACGCCTGTTCAATCGACGACTGTTTAAACGACGACTGTTCAATCGACTACTGTTCAATCGACGCCTGTTCAATCGACGACTGTTCAATCGACGACTGTTCAATCGATGACTGTTCAATCGACGCCTGTTCAATCGAGGACTGTTCAAACGACGACTGTTCAAACGACGACAGTTCAGTCGACGACTGTTCAGTCGACGCCTGTTCAATCGACGCCTGTTCAATCGACGCCTGTTCAATCGACGACTGTTCAAACGACGACTGTTCAGTCGACGACAGTTCAGTCGACGACTGTTCAGTCGACGACTGTTCAGTCGACGCCTGTTCAGTCGACGACTGTTCAGTCGACGCCTGTTCAATCGACGACTTTTGAATAGACGACTGTTCAATCGACGACTGTTCAATCGACGACTGTTCAATCGACGCCTGTTCAATCGACGCCTGTTCAATCGACGACTGTTCAAACGACGCCTGTTCAGTCGACGCCTGTTCAATCGACGACTGTTAAATCGACGACTTTTCAATCGACGACTGTTCAAACGACGACTATTCAAACGACGACTGTTCAATCGACGACTGTTCAATCGACGACTGTTCAATCGACGACTGTTCCATCGACGACTGTTCAATCGACGACTGTTCAAACGACGACTGTTCAATCGACGCCTGTTCAATCGTAGACTGTTCAATCGACGACTGTTCAATCGACGCCTGTTCAATCGACGCCTGTTCAATCGACGAGTGTTCCAACGACGACTGTTCAATCGACGACTGTTCAATCAACGCCTGTTCAATCGACGACTGTTCAATCGACGCCTGTTCAATCGACGCCTGTTCAATCGACGACTGTTCAAACGACGAATGTTCATTCGACGACTGTTCAGTCGACGCCTGTTCAGTCGACGACTGTTCAATCGACGACTATTCAAACGACGACTGTTCAATCGACGACTGTTCAATCGACGACTGTTCAATCGACGACTGTTCCATCGACGACTGTTCAATCGACGACTGTTCAAACGACGACTGTTCAATCGACGCCTGTTCAATCGTAGACTGTTCAATCGACGACTGTTCAATCGACGCCTGTTCAATCGACGCCTGTTCAATCGACGAGTGTTCCAACGACGACTGTTCAATCGACGACTGTTCAATCAACGCCTGTTCAATCGACGACTGTTCAATCGACGCCTGTTCAATCGACGCCTGTTCAATCGACGACTGTTAAAACGACGCCTGTTCAGTCGACGACTGTTCAGTCGACGCCTGTTCAATCGACGACTTTTGAATAGACGACTGTTCAATCGACGACTGTTCAATCGACGACTGTTCAATCGACGCCTGTTCAATCGACGCCTGTTCCATCGACGACTGTTCAAACGACGCCTGTTCAGTCGACGACTGTTCAGTCGACGCCTGTTCAATCGATGCCTGTTCAGTCGACGACTGTTCATACGACGACTGTTCAATCGACGCCTGTTCAATCGACGCCTGTTCAATCGACGACTGTTCAAACGACGAATGGTCATTCGACCACTGTTCAGTCGACGCCTGTTCAGTCGACGACTGTTCAGTCGACGACTGTTCAGTCGACGACTGTTCAGTCGACGCCTGTTCACTCGACGCCTGTTCAATCGACGCCTGTTCAATCGACGACTGTTCAATCGACGCCTGTTCAATCGACGCCTGTTCAATCGACGCCTGTTCAATCGACGACTGTTCAAACAACGACTGTTCAGTCGACGACAGTTCAGTCGACGCCTGTTCAGTCGACGCCTTTTCAGTCGACGACTGTTCAAACGACGACTGTTCAATCGACGACTGTTCAATCGACGACTGTTTAAACGACGACTGTTCAGTCGACGACTGTTCAATCGACGACTGTTCAGTCGACGCCTGTTCTGTCGACGACTGTTCAATCGACGATTGTTCAACCGACGACTGTTCAATCGACGCCTGTTCAATCGACGACTGTTTAAACGACGACTGTTCAATCGACTACTGTTCAATCGACGCCTGTTCAATCGACGACTGTTTAAACGACGACTGTTTAAACGACGACTGTTCAGTCGACGACTGTTCAATCGACGACTGTTCAGTCGACGCCTGTTCTGTCGACGACTGTTCAATCGACGACTGTTCAATGACGACTGTTCAATCCACGCGTGTTCCACCGACGACTTTTGAATCGACGACTGTTCAATCGACGACTGTTCAATCGACGACTGGTTAAACGACGACTGTTTAAACGACGACTGTTCAATCGACGACTGTTCAATCGACGCCTGTTCAATCGACGCCTGCTTAATCGACGCCTGTTCAATCGACGAATGTTCAGTCGACGCCTGTTCAATCGACGCCTGTTCTATCGACGACTGTTCAATCGACGACTGTTCCGTCGACGCCTGTTCTGTCGACGACTGTTCAATCGACGACTGTTCAACCGACGACTGTTCAATCGACGCCTGTTCAATCGACGACTGTTTAAACGACGACTGTTTAAACGACGACTGTTCAGTCGACGACTGTTCAATCGACGACTGTTCAGTCGACGCCTGTTCTGTCGACGACTGTTCAATAGACGACTGTTCAATCGACGACTGTTCAATCGACGCCTGTTCCACCGACGACTTTTGAATAGACGACTGTTCAATCGACGACTGTTCAATCAACGACTGTTTAAACGACGACTGTTTAAACGACGACTGTTCAATCGACGACTGTTCAATCGACGCCTGTTCAATCGACGCCTGTTCAATCGACGACTGTTCAATCGACGACTGTTCAATCGACGCCTGTTCAATCGACGACTGTTTAAACGACGACTATTCAATCGACGACTGTTCAATCGACGCCTGTTCAATCGACGCCTGTTCCATCGACGACTGTTCAAACGACGAATGGTCATTCGACGACTGTTCAGTCGACGCCTGTTCAGTCGACGACTGTTCAGTCGACGACTGTTCAGTCGACGCCTGTTCAATCGACGACTGTTCAAACGACGACTGTTCAGTCGACGACAGTTCAGTCGACGCCTGTTCAGTCGACGACTGTTTAGTCGACGCCTGTTCAATCGACGACTTTTGAATAGACGACTGTTCAATCGACGACTGTTCAATCGACGACTGTTTAAACGACGACTGTTTAAACGACGACTGTTCAATCGACGACTGTTCAATCGACGCCTGTTCAATCGACGCCTGTTCAATCGACGACTGTTGAATCCACGACTGTTCAATCGACGACTGTTAAATCGACGACTGTTGAATCGACGACTGTTCAATCGACGACTGTTCAATCGACGACTGTTCAATCGACGACTGTTCAATCGACGACTGTTAAATCGACGACTGTTCAAACGACAACTGTTCAATCGACGACGGTTCAATCGACAACTGTTCAATCGACGACTGTTCAAACGACGACTGTTCAATCGACGACTGTTAAATCGACGACTGTTCAATCGACGACTGTTCAATCGACGACTGTGCAATCGACGACTGTTCAATCGACGACTGTTCAATCGACGACTGTTCAATCGACGACTGTTCAATCGACGACTGTTCAATCGACGACTTTTCAATCGACGACTGTTCAAACGACGACTATTCAAACGACGACTGTTCAATCGACGACTGTTCAATCGACGACTGTTCAATCGACGACTGTTCCATCGACGACTGTTCAATCGACGACTGTTCAAACGACGACTGTTCAATCGACGCCTGTTCAATCGACGCCTGTTCAATCGTAGACTGTTCAATCGACGACTGTTCAATCGACGCTTGTTCAATCGACGCCTGTTCAATCGACGAGTGTTCCAACGACGACTGTTCAATCGACGACTGTTCAGTCGACGACTGTTCAATCGACGCCTGTTCAATCGACGCCTGTTCAATCGACGACTGTTCAATCGACGACTGTTCAAACGACGACTGTTCAGTCGACAACTGTTTAGTCGACGCCTGTTCAGTCGACGACTGTTCAGTCGACGACTGTTCAGTCGACGCCTGTTCAATCGACGCCTGTTCAATCGACGCCTGTTCAATCGACGACTGTTCAATCGACGCCTGTTCAATCGACGCCTGTTCAATCGACGCCTGTTCAATCGACGACTGTTCAAACGACGACTGTTCAGTCGACGACAGTTCAGTCGACGCCTGTTCAGACGACGACTGTTTAGTCGACGCCTGTTCAATCGACGACTTTTGAATAGACGACTGTTCAATCGACGACTGTTCAATCGACGACTGTTCAATCGACGACTGTTTAAACGACGACTGTTTAAACGACGACTGTTCAATCGACGACTGTTCAATCGACGCCTGTTCAATCGACGTCTGTTCAATCGACGACTGTTCAATCGACGACTGTTCAATCGACGCCTGTTCAATCGACGACTGTTTAAACGACGACTGTTCAATCGACTACTGTTCAATCGACGCCTGTTCAGTCGACGCCTGTTCAATCGACGCCTGTTCAATCGACGCCTGTTCAATCGACGACTGTTCAATCGACGCCTGTTCAATCGACGCCTGTTCAATCGACGCCTGTTCAATCGACGACTGTTCAAACGACGACTGTTCAGTCGACGACAGTTCAGTCGACGCCTGTTCAGACGACGACTGTTTAGTCGACGCCTGTTCAATCGACGACTTTTGAATAGACGACTGTTCAATCGACGACTGTTCAATCGACGACTGTTCAATCGACGACTGTTTAAACGACGACTGTTTAAACGACGACTGTTCAATCGACGACTGTTCAATCGACGCCTGTTCAATCGACGTCTGTTCAATCGACGACTGTTCAATCGACGACTGTTCAATCGACGCCTGTTCAATCGACGACTGTTTAAACGACGACTGTTCAATCGACTACTGTTCAATCGACGCCTGTTCAATCGACGACTGTTCAATCGACGACTGTTCAATCGATGACTGTTCAATCGACGCCTGTTCAATCGAGGACTGTTCAAACGACGACTGTTCAAACGACGACAGTTCAGTCGACGACTGTTCAGTCGACGCCTGTTCAATCGACGCCTGTTCAATCGACGCCTGTTCAATCGACGACTGTTCAAACGACGACTGTTCAGTCGACGACAGTTCAGTCGACGACTGTTCAGTCGACGACTGTTCAGTCGACGCCTGTTCAGTCGACGACTGTTCAGTCGACGCCTGTTCAATCGACGACTTTTGAATAGACGACTGTTCAATCGACGACTGTTCAATCGACGACTGTTCAATCGACGCCTGTTCAATCGACGCCTGTTCAATCGACGACTGTTCAAACGACGCCTGTTCAGTCGACGCCTGTTCAATCGACGACTTTTGAATAGACGACTGTTCAATCGACGACTGTTCAATCGACGACTGTTCAATCGACGCCTGTTCAATCGACGCCTGTTCCATCGACGACTGTTCAAACGACGCCTGTTCAGTCGACGACTGTTCAGTCGACGCCTGTTCAATCGATGCCTGTTCAGTCGACGACTGTTCAAACGACGACTGTTCAATCGACGCCTGTTCAATCGACGCCTGTTCAATCGACGACTGTTCAAACGACGAATGGTCATTCGACCACTGTTCAGTCGACGCCTGTTCAGTCGACGCCTGTTCAATCGACGACTGTTTAAACGACGACTGTTCAATCGACTACTGTTCAATCGACGCCTGTTCAATCGACGACTGTTCAATCGACGACTGTTCAATCGATGACTGTTCAATCGACGCCTGTTCAATCGAGGACTGTTCAAACGACGACTGTTCAAACGACGACAGTTCAGTCGACGACTGTTCAGTCGACGCCTGTTCAATCGACGCCTGTTCAATCGACGCCTGTTCAATCGACGACTGTTCAAACGACGACTGTTCAGTCGACGACAGTTCAGTCGACGCCTGTTCAGTCGACGACTGTTCAGTCGACGCCTGTTCAGTCGACGACTGTTCAGTCGACGCCTGTTCAGTCGACGACTGTTCAGTCGACGCCTGTTCAGTCGACGACTCTTCAGTCGACGCCTGTTCAATCGACGACTTTTGAATAGACGACTGTTCAATCGACGACTGTTCAATCGACGACTGTTCAATCGACGCCTGTTCAATCGACGCCTGTTCAATCGACGACTGTTCAAACGACGCCTGTTCAGTCGACGACTGTTCAGTCGACGCCTGTTCAATCGACGACTTTTGAATAGACGACTGTTCAATCGACGACTGTTCAATCGACGACTGTTCAATCGACGACTGTTCAATCGACGACTGTTCTATCGACGACTGTTCAAACGACGACTGTTCAAACGACGACTGTTCAATCTACGACTGTTCAATCGACGACTGTTCAATCGACAACTGTTCATACGACGACTGTTCAATCGACGACTGTTCAAACGACGACTGTTCAATCGACGACTGCTAATTAGACGACTGTTCAAACGACGACTGTTCAATCGACGACTGTTCAATCGACGACTGTTCAATCGACGACTGTTCAATCGACGACTGTTCAATCGACGACTGTTCAAACGACGACTGTTCAATCGACGACTGTTCAATCGACGACTGTTCAATCGACGACTGTTCAAACGACGACTGTTCAATCGACGACTGCTAATTAGACGACTGTTCAAACGACGACTGTTCAATCGACGACTGTTCAATCGACGACTGTTCAATCGACGACTGTTCAATCGACGACTGTTCAATCGACGACTGTTCAATCGACGACTGTTCAATCGACGACTGTTCAAACGACGACTGTTCAAACGACGACTGTTCAATCGACGACTGTTCATACGACGACTGTTCAATCGACGACTGTTCAATCGACGACTGTTCAAACGACGACTGTTCAATCGACGACTGCTAATTAGACGACTGTTCAAACGACGACTGTTCAATCGACGACTGTTCAATCGACGACTGTTCAATCGACGACTGTTCAATCGACGACTGTTCAATCGACGACTGTTCAATCGACGACTGTTCAAACGACGACTGTTCAATCGACGACTGTTCAATCGACGACTGTTAAATCGACGACTTTTCAATCGACGACTGTTCAAACGACGACTATTCAAACGACGACTGTTCAATCGACGACTGTTCAATCGACGACTGTTCAATCGACGACTGTTCCATCGACGACTGTTCAATCGACGACTGTTCAAACGACGACTGTTCAATCGACGCCTGTTCAATCGTAGACTGTTCAATCGACGACTGTTCAATCGACGCCTGTTCAATCGACGCCTGTTCAATCGACGAGTGTTCCAACGACGACTGTTCAATCGACGACTGTTCAATCAACGCCTGTTCAATCGACGACTGTTCAATCGACGCCTGTTCAATCGACGCCTGTTCAATCGACGACTGTTCAAACGACGAATGTTCATTCGACGACTGTTCAGTCGACGCCTGTTCAGTCGACGACTGTTCAATCGACGCCTGTTCAATCGACGCCTGTTCAATCGACGACTGTTCAATCGACGACTGTTCAAACGACGACTGTTCAGTCGACGACTGTTTAGTCGACGCCTGTTCAGTCGACGACTGTTCAGTCGACGACTGTTCAGTCGACGCCTGTTCAATCGACGCCTGTTCAATCGACGCCTGTTCAATCGACGACTGTTCAATCGACGCCTGTTCAATCGACGCCTGTTCAATCGACGCCTGTTCAATCGACGACTGTTCAAACGACGACTGTTCAGTCGACGACAGTTCAGTCGACGCCTGTTCAGACGACGACTGTTTAGTCGACGCCTGTTCAATCGACGACTTTTGAATAGACGACTGTTCAATCGACGACTGTTCAATCGACGACTGTTCAATCGACGACTGTTTAAACGACGACTGTTCAATCGACGACTGTTCAATCGACGCCTGTTCAATCGACGTCTGTTCAATCGACGACTGTTCAATCGACGACTGTTCAATCGACGCCTGTTCAATCGACGACTGTTTAAACGACGACTGTTCAATCGACTACTGTTCAATCGACGCCTGTTCAATCGACGACTGTTCAATCGACGACTGTTCAATCGATGACTGTTCAATCGACGCCTGTTCAATCGAGGACTGTTCAAACGACGACTGTTCAAACGACGACAGTTCAGTCGACGACTGTTCAGTCGACGCCTGTTCAATCGACGCCTGTTCAATCGACGCCTGTTCAATCGACGACTGTTCAAACGACGACTGTTCAGTCGACGACAGTTCAGTCGACGTCTGTTCAGTCGACGACTGTTCAGTCGACGCCTGTTCAGTCGACGACTGTTCAGTCGACGCCTGTTCAATCGACGACTTTTGAATAGACGACTGTTCAATCGACGACTGTTCAATCGACGACTGTTCAATCGACGCCTGTTCAATCGACGCCTGTTCAATCGACGACTGTTCAAACGACGCCTGTTCAGTCAACGACTGTTCAGTCGACGCCTGTTCAATCGACGACTTTTGAATAGACGACTGTTCAATCGACGACTGTTCAATCGACGACTGTTCAATCGACGCCTGTTCAATCGACGCCTGTTCCATCGACGACTGTTCAAACGACGCCTGTTCAGTCGACGACTGTTCAATCGACGACTGTTCAATCGACGACTGTTCAAACGACGACTGTTCAATCGACGACTGTTCAATCGACGACTGTTCAATCGACGACTGTTCAAACGACGACTGTTCAATCGACGACTGCTAATTAGACGACTGTTCAAACGACGACTGTTCAATCGACGACTGTTCAATCGACGACTGTTCAATCGACGACTGTTCAATCGACGACTGTTCAATCGACGACTGTTCAATCGACGACTGTTCAATCGACGACTGTTCAAACGACGACTGTTCAATCGACGACTGTTCATACGACGACTGTTCAATCGACGACTGTTCAATCGACGACTGTTCAAACGACGACTGTTCAATCGACGACTGCTAATTAGACGACTGTTCAAACGACGACTGTTCAATCGACGACTGTTCAATCGACGACTGTTCAATCGACGACTGTTCAATCGACGACTGTTCAATCGACGACTGTTCAATCGACGACTGTTCAAACGACGACTGTTCAATCGACGACTGTTCAATCGACGACTGTTAAATCGACGACTTTTCAATCGACGACTGTTCAAACGACGACTATTCAAACGACGACTGTTCAATCGACGACTGTTCAATCGACGACTGTTCAATCGACGACTGTTCCATCGACGACTGTTCAATCGACGACTGTTCAAACGACGACTGTTCAATCGACGCCTGTTCAATCGTAGACTGTTCAATCGACGACTGTTCAATCGACGCCTGTTCAATCGACGCCTGTTCAATCGACGAGTGTTCCAACGACGACTGTTCAATCGACGACTGTTCAATCAACGCCTGTTCAATCGACGACTGTTCAATCGACGCCTGTTCAATCGACGCCTGTTCAATCGACGACTGTTCAAACGACGAATGTTCATTCGACGACTGTTCAGTCGACGCCTGTTCAGTCGACGACTGTTCAATCGACGCCTGTTCAATCGACGCCTGTTCAATCGACGACTGTTCAATCGACGACTGTTCAAACGACGACTGTTCAGTCGACGACTGTTTAGTCGACGCCTGTTCAGTCGACGCCTGTTCACTCGACGCCTGTTCAATCGACGCCTGTTCAATCGACGACTGTTCAATCGACGCCTGTTCAATCGACGCCTGTTCAATCGACGCCTGTTCAATCGACGACTGTTCAAACGACGACTGTTCAGTCGACGACAGTTCAGTCGACGCCTGTTCAGACGACGACTGTTTAGTCGACGCCTGTTCAATCGACGACTTTTGAATAGACGACTGTTCAATCGACGACTGTTCAATCGACGACTGTTCAATCGACGACTGTTTAAACGACGACTGTTCAATCGACGACTGTTCAATCGACGCCTGTTCAATCGACGTCTGTTCAATCGACGACTGTTCAATCGACGACTGTTCAATCGACGCCTGTTCAATCGACGACTGTTTAAACGACGACTGTTCAATCGACTACTGTTCAATCGACGCCTGTTCAATCGACGACTGTTCAATCGACGACTGTTCAATCGATGACTGTTCAATCGACGCCTGTTCAATCGAGGACTGTTCAAACGACGACTGTTCAAACGACGACAGTTCAGTCGACGACTGTTCAGTCGACGCCTGTTCAATCGACGCCTGTTCAATCGACGCCTGTTCAATCGACGACTGTTCAAACGACGACTGTTCAGTCGACGACAGTTCAGTCGACGTCTGTTCAGTCGACGACTGTTCAGTCGACGCCTGTTCAGTCGACGACTGTTCAGTCGACGCCTGTTCAATCGACGACTTTTGAATAGACGACTGTTCAATCGACGACTGTTCAATCGACGACTGTTCAATCGACGCCTGTTCAATCGACGCCTGTTCAATCGACGACTGTTCAAACGACGCCTGTTCAGTCAACGACTGTTCAGTCGACGCCTGTTCAATCGACGACTGTTCAATCGACGCCTGTTCAATCGACGACTGTTTAAACGACGACTGTTCAATCGACTACTGTTCAATCGACGCCTGTTCAATCGACGACTGTTCAATCGACGACTGTTCAATCGATGACTGTTCAATCGACGCCTGTTCAATCGAGGACTGTTCAAACGACGACTGTTCAAACGACGACAGTTCAGTCGACGACTGTTCAGTCGACGCCTGTTCAATCGACGCCTGTTCAATCGACGCCTGTTCAATCGAGGACTGTTCAAACGACGACTGTTCAGTCGACGACAGTTCAGTCGACGTCTGTTCAGTCGACGACTGTTCAGTCGACGCCTGTTCAGTCGACGACTGTTCAGTCGACGCCTGTTCAATCGACGACTTTTGAATAGACGACTGTTCAATCGACGACTGTTCAATCGACGACTGTTCAATCGACGCCTGTTCAATCGACGCCTGTTCAATCGACGACTGTTCAAACGACGCCTGTTCAGTCAACGACTGTTCAGTCGACGCCTGTTCAATCGACGACTTTTGAATAGACGACTGTTCAATCGACGACTGTTCAATCGACGACTGTTCAATCGACGCCTGTTCAATCGACGCCTGTTCCATCGACGACTGTTCAAACGACGCCTGTTCAGTCGACGACTGTTCAATCGACGACTGTTCAATCGACGACTGTTCAAACGACGACTGTTCAATCGACGACTGTTCAATCGACGACTGTTCAATCGACGACTGTTCAAACGACGACTGTTCAATCGACGACTGCTAATTAGACGACTGTTCAAACGACGACTGTTCAATCGACGACTGTTCAATCGACGACTGTTCAATCGACGACTGTTCAATCGACGACTGTTCAATCGACGACTGTTCAATCGACGACTGTTCAATCGACGACTGTTCAAACGACGACTGTTCAATCGACGACTGTTCATACGACGACTGTTCAATCGACGACTGTTCAATCGACGACTGTTCAAACGACGACTGTTCAATCGACGACTGCTAATTAGACGACTGTTCAAACGACGACTGTTCAATCGACGACTGTTCAATCGACGACTGTTCAATCGACGACTGTTCAATCGACGACTGTTCAATCGACGACTGTTCAATCGACGACTGTTCAAACGACGACTGTTCAATCGACGACTGTTCAATCGACGACTGTTAAATCGACGACTTTTCAATCGACGACTGTTCAAACGACGACTATTCAAACGACGACTGTTCAATCGACGACTGTTCAATCGACGACTGTTCAATCGACGACTGTTCCATCGACGACTGTTCAATCGACGACTGTTCAAACGACGACTGTTCAATCGACGCCTGTTCAATCGTAGACTGTTCAATCGACGACTGTTCAATCGACGCCTGTTCAATCGACGCCTGTTCAATCGACGAGTGTTCCAACGACGACTGTTCAATCGACGACTGTTCAATCAACGCCTGTTCAATCGACGACTGTTCAATCGACGCCTGTTCAATCGACGCCTGTTCAATCGACGACTGTTCAAACGACGAATGTTCATTCGACGACTGTTCAGTCGACGCCTGTTCAGTCGACGACTGTTCAATCGACGCCTGTTCAATCGACGCCTGTTCAATCGACGACTGTTCAATCGACGACTGTTCAAACGACGACTGTTCAGTCGACGACTGTTTAGTCGACGCCTGTTCAGTCGACGACTGTTCAGTCGACGCCTGTTCACTCGACGCCTGTTCAATAACGCCTGTTCAATCGACGACTGTTCAATCGACGCCTGTTCAATCGACGCCTGTTCAATCGACGCCTGTTCAATCGACGACTGTTCAAACGACGACTGTTCAGTCGACGACAGTTCAGTCGACGCCTGTTCAGACGACGACTGTTTAGTCGACGCCTGTTCAATCGACGACTTTTGAATAGACGACTGTTCAATCGACGACTGTTCAATCGACGACTGTTCAATCGACGACTGTTTAAACGACGACTGTTCAATCGACGACTGTTCAATCGACGCCTGTTCAATCGACGTCTGTTCAATCGACGACTGTTCAATCGACGACTGTTCAATCGACGCCTGTTCAATCGACGACTGTTTAAACGACGACTGTTCAATCGACTACTGTTCAATCGACGCCTGTTCAATCGACGACTGTTCAATCGACGACTGTTCAATCGATGACTGTTCAATCGACGCCTGTTCAATCGAGGACTGTTCAAACGACGACTGTTCAAACGACGACAGTTCAGTCGACGACTGTTCAGTCGACGCCTGTTCAATCGACGCCTGTTCAATCGACGCCTGTTCAATCGACGACTGTTCAAACGACGACTGTTCAGTCGACGACAGTTCAGTCGACGTCTGTTCAGTCGACGACTGTTCAGTCGACGCCTGTTCAGTCGACGACTGTTCAGTCGACGCCTGTTCAATCGACGACTTTTGAATAGACGACTGTTCAATCGACGACTGTTCAATCGACGACTGTTCAATCGACGCCTGTTCAATCGACGCCTGTTCAATCGACGACTGTTCAAACGACGCCTGTTCAGTCAACGACTGTTCAGTCGACGCCTGTTCAATCGACGACTTTTGAATAGACGACTGTTCAATCGACGACTGTTCAATCGACGACTGTTCAATCGACGCCTGTTCAATCGACGCCTGTTCAATCGACGACTGTTCAATCGACGCCTGTTCAATCGACGCCTGTTCAATCGACGCCTGTTCAATCGACGACTGTTCAAACGACGACTGTTCAGTCGACGACAGTTCAGTCGACGCCTGTTCAGACGACGACTGTTTAGTCGACGCCTGTTCAATCGACGACTTTTGAATAGACGACTGTTCAATCGACGACTGTTCAATCGACGACTGTTCAATCGACGACTGTTTAAACGACGACTGTTTAAACGACGACTGTTCAATCGACGACTGTTCAATCGACGCCTGTTCAATCGACGTCTGTTCAATCGACGACTGTTCAATCGACGACTGTTCAATCGACGCCTGTTCAATCGACGACTGTTTAAACGACGACTGTTCAATCGACTACTGTTCAATCGACGCCTGTTCAATCGACGACTGTTCAATCGACGACTGTTCAATCGATGACTGTTCAATCGACGCCTGTTCAATCGAGGACTGTTCAAACGACGACTGTTCAAACGACGACAGTTCAGTCGACGACTGTTCAGTCGACGCCTGTTCAATCGACGCCTGTTCAATCGACGCCTGTTCAAACGACGACTGTTCAGTCGACGACAGTTCAGTCGACGTCTGTTCAGTCGACGTCTGTTCAGTCGACGACTGTTCAGTCGACGCCTGTTCAGTCGACGACTGTTCAGTCGACGCCTGTTCAATCGACGACTTTTGAATAGACGACTGTTCAATCGACGACTGTTCAGTCGACGACTGTTCAATCGACGACTGTTCAATCGACGACTGTTCAAACGACGACTGTTCAATCGACGACTGTTCAATCGACGACTGTTCAATCGACGACTGTTCAAACGACGACTGTTCAATCGACGACTGCTAATTAGACGACTGTTCAAACGACGACTGTTCAATCGACGACTGTTCAATCGACGACTGTTCAATCGACGACTGTTCAATCGACGACTGTTCAATCGACGACTGTTCAATCGACGACTGTTCAATCGACGACTGTTCAAACGACGACTGTTCAATCGACGACTGTTCATACGACGACTGTTCAATCGACGACTGTTCAATCGACGACTGTTCAAACGACGACTGTTCAATCGACGACTGCTAATTAGACGACTGTTCAAACGACGACTGTTCAATCGACGACTGTTCAATCGACGACTGTTCAATCGACGACTGTTCAATCGACGACTGTTCAATCGACGACTGTTCAATCGACGACTGTTCAAACGACGACTGTTCAATCGACGACTGTTCAATCGACGACTGTTAAATCGACGACTTTTCAATCGACGACTGTTCAAACGACGACTATTCAAACGACGACTGTTCAATCGACGACTGTTCAATCGACGACTGTTCAATCGACGACTGTTCCATCGACGACTGTTCAATCGACGACTGTTCAAACGACGACTGTTCAATCGACGCCTGTTCAATCGTAGACTGTTCAATCGACGACTGTTCAATCGACGCCTGTTCAATCGACGCCTGTTCAATCGACGAGTGTTCCAACGACGACTGTTCAATCGACGACTGTTCAATCAACGCCTGTTCAATCGACGACTGTTCAATCGACGCCTGTTCAATCGACGCCTGTTCAATCGACGACTGTTCAAACGACGAATGTTCATTCGACGACTGTTCAGTCGACGCCTGTTCAGTCGACGACTGTTCAATCGACGCCTGTTCAATCGACGCCTGTTCAATCGACGACTGTTCAATCGACGACTGTTCAAACGACGACTGTTCAGTCGACGACTGTTTAGTCGACGCCTGTTCAGTCGACGACTGTTCAGTCGACGCCTGTTCACTCGACGCCTGTTCAATAACGCCTGTTCAATCGACGACTGTTCAATCGACGCCTGTTCAATCGACGCCTGTTCAATCGACGCCTGTTCAATCGACGACTGTTCAAACGACGACTGTTCAGTCGACGACAGTTCAGTCGACGCCTGTTCAGACGACGACTGTTTAGTCGACGCCTGTTCAATCGACGACTTTTGAATAGACGACTGTTCAATCGACGACTGTTCAATCGACGACTGTTCAATCGACGACTGTTTAAACGACGACTGTTCAATCGACGACTGTTCAATCGACGCCTGTTCAATCGACGTCTGTTCAATCGACGACTGTTCAATCGACGACTGTTCAATCGACGCCTGTTCAATCGACGACTGTTTAAACGACGACTGTTCAATCGACTACTGTTCAATCGACGCCTGTTCAATCGACGACTGTTCAATCGACGACTGTTCAATCGATGACTGTTCAATCGACGCCTGTTCAATCGAGGACTGTTCAAACGACGACTGTTCAAACGACGACAGTTCAGTCGACGACTGTTCAGTCGACGCCTGTTCAATCGACGCCTGTTCAATCGACGCCTGTTCAATCGACGACTGTTCAAACGACGACTGTTCAGTCGACGACAGTTCAGTCGACGTCTGTTCAGTCGACGACTGTTCAGTCGACGCCTGTTCAGTCGACGACTGTTCAGTCGACGCCTGTTCAATCGACGACTTTTGAATAGACGACTGTTCAATCGACGACTGTTCAATCGACGACTGTTCAATCGACGCCTGTTCAATCGACGCCTGTTCAATCGACGACTGTTCAAACGACGCCTGTTCAGTCAACGACTGTTCAGTCGACGCCTGTTCAATCGACGACTTTTGAATAGACGACTGTTCAATCGACGACTGTTCAATCGACGACTGTTCAATCGACGCCTGTTCAATCGACGCCTGTTCAATCGACGACTGTTCAATCGACGCCTGTTCAATCGACGCCTGTTCAATCGACGCCTGTTCAATCGACGACTGTTCAAACGACGACTGTTCAGTCGACGACAGTTCAGTCGACGCCTGTTCAGACGACGACTGTTTAGTCGACGCCTGTTCAATCGACGACTTTTGAATAGACGACTGTTCAATCGACGACTGTTCAATCGACGACTGTTCAATCGACGACTGTTTAAACGACGACTGTTTAAACGACGACTGTTCAATCGACGACTGTTCAATCGACGCCTGTTCAATCGACGTCTGTTCAATCGACGACTGTTCAATCGACGACTGTTCAATCGACGCCTGTTCAATCGACGACTGTTTAAACGACGACTGTTCAATCGACTACTGTTCAATCGACGCCTGTTCAATCGACGACTGTTCAATCGACGACTGTTCAATCGATGACTGTTCAATCGACGCCTGTTCAATCGAGGACTGTTCAAACGACGACTGTTCAAACGACGACAGTTCAGTCGACGACTGTTCAGTCGACGCCTGTTCAATCGACGCCTGTTCAATCGACGCCTGTTCAAACGACGACTGTTCAGTCGACGACAGTTCAGTCGACGTCTGTTCAGTCGACGTCTGTTCAGTCGACGACTGTTCAGTCGACGCCTGTTCAGTCGACGACTGTTCAGTCGACGCCTGTTCAATCGACGACTTTTGAATAGACGACTGTTCAATCGACGACTGTTCAATCGACGACTGTTCAATCGACGCCTGTTCAATCGACGACTGTTCAATCGACGCCTGTTAAATCGACGCCTGTTCAATCGACGACTGTTCAAACGACGCCTGTTCAGTCGACGACTGTTCAGTCGACGCCTGTTCAATCGACGACTTTTGAATAGACGACTGTTCAATCGACGACTGTTCAATCGACGACTGTTCAATCGACGCCTGTTCAATCGACGCCTGTTCCATCGACGACTGTTCAAACGACGCCTGTTCAGTCGACGCCTGTTCAATCGATGCCTGTTCAGTCGACGACTGTTCAAACGACGACTGTTCAATCGACGCCTGTTCAATCGACGCCTGTTCAATCGACGACTGTTCAAACGACGAATGGTCATTCTACCACTGTTCAGTCGACGCCTGTTCAGTCGACGCCTGTTCAATCGACGACTGTTTAAACGACGACTGTTCAATCGACTACTGTTCAATCGACGCCTGTTCAATCGACGACTGTTCAATCGACGACTGTTCAATCGATGACTGTTCAATCGACGCCTGTTCAATCGAGGACTGTTCAAACGACGACTGTTCAAACGACGACAGTTCAGTCGACGACTGTTCAGTCGACGCCTGTTCAATCGACACCTGTTCAATCGACGCCTGTTCAATCGACGACTGTTCAAACGACGACTGTTCAGTCGACGACAGTTCAGTCGACGACAGTTCAGTCGACGCCTGTTCAGTCGACGACTGTTCAGTCGACGCCTGTTCAATCGACGACTTTTGAATAGACGACTGTTCAATCGACGACTGTTCAATCGACGACTGTTCAATCGACGCCTGTTCAATCGACGCCTGTTCAATCGACGACTGTTCAAACGACGCCTGTTCAGTCGACGACTGTTCAGTCGACGCCTGTTCAATCGACGACTTTTGAATAGACGACTGTTCAATCGACGACTGTTCAATCGACGACTGTTCAATCGACGACTGTTCAATCGACGACTGTTCTATCGACGACTGTTCAATCGACGACTGTTCAAACGACGACTGTTCAAACGACGACTGTTCAATCTACGACTGTTCAATCGACGACTGTTCAATCGACAACTGTTCATACGACGACTGTTCAATCGACGACTGTTCAAACGACGACTGTTCAGTCGACGCCTGTTCAATCGACGACTTTTGAATAGACGACTGTTCAATCGACGACTGTTCAATCGACGACTGTTCAATCGACGCCTGTTCAATCGACGCCTGTTCAATCGACGACTGTTCAAACGACGCCTGTTCAGTCAACGACTGTTCAGTCGACGCCTGTTCAATCGACGACTTTTGAATAGACGACTGTTCAATCGACGACTGTTCAATCGACGACTGTTCAATCGACGCCTGTTCAATCGACGCCTGTTCCATCGACGACTGTTCAAACGACGCCTGTTCAGTCGACGACTGTTCAATCGACGACTGTTCAATCGACGACTGTTCAAACGACGACTGTTCAATCGACGACTGTTCAATCGACGACTGTTCAATCGACGACTGTTCAAACGACGACTGTTCAATCGACGACTGCTAATTAGACGACTGTTCAAACGACGACTGTTCAATCGACGACTGTTCAATCGACGACTGTTCAATCGACGACTGTTCAATCGACGACTGTTCAATCGACGACTGTTCAATCGACGACTGTTCAATCGACGACTGTTCAAACGACGACTGTTCAATCGACGACTGTTCATACGACGACTGTTCAATCGACGACTGTTCAATCGACGACTGTTCAAACGACGACTGTTCAATCGACGACTGCTAATTAGACGACTGTTCAAACGACGACTGTTCAATCGACGACTGTTCAATCGACGACTGTTCAATCGACGACTGTTCAATCGACGACTGTTCAATCGACGACTGTTCAATCGACGACTGTTCAAACGACGACTGTTCAATCGACGACTGTTCAATCGACGACTGTTAAATCGACGACTTTTCAATCGACGACTGTTCAAACGACGACTATTCAAACGACGACTGTTCAATCGACGACTGTTCAATCGACGACTGTTCAATCGACGACTGTTCCATCGACGACTGTTCAATCGACGACTGTTCAAACGACGACTGTTCAATCGACGCCTGTTCAATCGTAGACTGTTCAATCGACGACTGTTCAATCGACGCCTGTTCAATCGACGCCTGTTCAATCGACGAGTGTTCCAACGACGACTGTTCAATCGACGACTGTTCAATCAACGCCTGTTCAATCGACGACTGTTCAATCGACGCCTGTTCAATCGACGCCTGTTCAATCGACGACTGTTCAAACGACGAATGTTCATTCGACGACTGTTCAGTCGACGCCTGTTCAGTCGACGACTGTTCAATCGACGCCTGTTCAATCGACGCCTGTTCAATCGACGACTGTTCAATCGACGACTGTTCAAACGACGACTGTTCAGTCGACGACTGTTTAGTCGACGCCTGTTCAGTCGACGACTGTTCAGTCGACGACTGTTCAGTCGACGCCTGTTCAATCGACGCCTGTTCAATCGACGCCTGTTCAATCGACGACTGTTCAATCGACGCCTGTTCAATCGACGCCTGTTCAATCGACGCCTGTTCAATCGACGACTGTTCAAACGACGACTGTTCAGTCGACGACAGTTCAGTCGACGCCTGTTCAGACGACGACTGTTTAGTCGACGCCTGTTCAATCGACGACTTTTGAATAGACGACTGTTCAATCGACGACTGTTCAATCGACGACTGTTCAATCGACGACTGTTTAAACGACGACTGTTCAATCGACGACTGTTCAATCGACGCCTGTTCAATCGACGTCTGTTCAATCGACGACTGTTCAATCGACGACTGTTCAATCGACGCCTGTTCAATCGACGACTGTTTAAACGACGACTGTTCAATCGACTACTGTTCAATCGACGCCTGTTCAATCGACGACTGTTCAATCGACGACTGTTCAATCGATGACTGTTCAATCGACGCCTGTTCAATCGAGGACTGTTCAAACGACGACTGTTCAAACGACGACAGTTCAGTCGACGACTGTTCAGTCGACGCCTGTTCAATCGACGCCTGTTCAATCGACGCCTGTTCAATCGACGACTGTTCAAACGACGACTGTTCAGTCGACGACAGTTCAGTCGACGTCTGTTCAGTCGACGACTGTTCAGTCGACGCCTGTTCAGTCGACGACTGTTCAGTCGACGCCTGTTCAATCGACGACTTTTGAATAGACGACTGTTCAATCGACGACTGTTCAATCGACGACTGTTCAATCGACGCCTGTTCAATCGACGCCTGTTCAATCGACGACTGTTCAAACGACGCCTGTTCAGTCAACGACTGTTCAGTCGACGCCTGTTCAATCGACGACTTTTGAATAGACGACTGTTCAATCGACGACTGTTCAATCGACGACTGTTCAATCGACGCCTGTTCAATCGACGCCTGTTCAATCGACGACTGTTCAATCGACGCCTGTTCAATCGACGCCTGTTCAATCGACGCCTGTTCAATCGACGACTGTTCAAACGACGACTGTTCAGTCGACGACAGTTCAGTCGACGCCTGTTCAGACGACGACTGTTTAGTCGACGCCTGTTCAATCGACGACTTTTGAATAGACGACTGTTCAATCGACGACTGTTCAATCGACGACTGTTCAATCGACGACTGTTTAAACGACGACTGTTTAAACGACGACTGTTCAATCGACGACTGTTCAATCGACGCCTGTTCAATCGACGTCTGTTCAATCGACGACTGTTCAATCGACGACTGTTCAATCGACGCCTGTTCAATCGACGACTGTTTAAACGACGACTGTTCAATCGACTACTGTTCAATCGACGCCTGTTCAATCGACGACTGTTCAATCGACGACTGTTCAATCGATGACTGTTCAATCGACGCCTGTTCAATCGAGGACTGTTCAAACGACGACTGTTCAAACGACGACAGTTCAGTCGACGACTGTTCAGTCGACGCCTGTTCAATCGACGCCTGTTCAATCGACGCCTGTTCAAACGACGACTGTTCAGTCGACGACAGTTCAGTCGACGTCTGTTCAATCGACGACTTTTGAATAGACGACTGTTCAATCGACGACTGTTCAATCGACGACTGTTCAATCGACGCCTGTTCAATCGACGACTGTTCAATCGACGCCTGTTCAATCGACGCCTGTTCAATCGACGACTGTTCAAACGACGCCTGTTCAGTCGACGACTGTTCAGTCGACGCCTGTTCAATCGACGACTTTTGAATAGACGACTGTTCAATCGACGACTGTTCAATCGACGACTGTTCAATCGACGCCTGTTCAATCGACGCCTGTTCCATCGACGACTGTTCAAACGACGCCTGTTCAGTCGACGCCTGTTCAATCGATGCCTGTTCAGTCGACGACTGTTCAAACGACGACTGTTCAATCGACGCCTGTTCAATCGACGCCTGTTCAATCGACGACTGTTCAGTCGACGCCTGTTCAGTCGACGCCTGTTCAATCGACGACTGTTTAAACGACGACTGTTCAATCGACTACTGTTCAATCGACGCCTGTTCAATCGACGACTGTTCAATCGACGACTGTTCAATCGATGACTGTTCAATCGACGCCTGTTCAATCGAGGACTGTTCAAACGACGACTGTTCAAACGACGACAGTTCAGTCGACGACTGTTCAGTCGACGCCTGTTCAATCGACACCTGTTCAATCGACGCCTGTTCAATCGACGACTGTTCAAACGACGACTGTTCAGTCGACGACAGTTCAGTCGACGACAGTTCAGTCGACGCCTGTTCAGTCGACGACTGTTCAGTCGACGCCTGTTCAATCGACGACTTTTGAATAGACGACTGTTCAATCGACGACTGTTCAATCGACGACTGTTCAATCGACGCCTGTTCAATCGACGCCTGTTCAATCGACGACTGTTCAAACGACGCCTGTTCAGTCGACGACTGTTCAGTCGACGCCTGTTCAATCGACGACTTTTGAATAGACGACTGTTCAATCGACGACTGTTCAATCGACGACTGTTCAATCGACGACTGTTCAATCGACGACTGTTCTATCGACGACTGTTCAATCGACGACTGTTCAAACGACGACTGTTCAAACGACGACTGTTCAATCTACGACTGTTCAATCGACGACTGTTCAATCGACAACTGTTCATACGACGACTGTTCAATCGACGACTGTTCAAACGACGACTGTTCAATCGACGACTGCTAATTAGACGACTGTTCAAACGACGACTGTTCAATCGACGACTGTTCAATCGACGACTGTTCAATCGACGACTGTTCAATCGACGACTGTTCAATCGACGACTGTTCAAACGACGACTGTTCAATCGACGACTGTTCAATCGACGACTGTTCAATCGACGACTGTTCAAACGACGACTGTTCAATCGACGACTGCTAATTAGACGACTGTTCAAACGACGACTGTTCAATCGACGACTGTTCAATCGACGACTGTTCAATCGACGACTGTTCAATCGACGACTGTTCAATCGACGACTGTTCAATCGACGACTGTTCAATCGACGACTGTTCAAACGACGACTGTTCAATCGACGACTGTTCATACGACGACTGTTCAATCGACGACTGTTCAATCGACGACTGTTCAAACGACGACTGTTCAATCGACGACTGCTAATTAGACGACTGTTCAAACGACGACTGTTCAATCGACGACTGTTCAATCGACGACTGTTCAATCGACGACTGTTCAATCGACGACTGTTCAATCGACGACTGTTCAATCGACGACTGTTCAAACGACGACTGTTCAATCGACGACTGTTCAATCGACGACTGTTCAATCGACGACTTTTCAATCGACGACTGTTCAAACGACGACTATTCAAACGACGACTGTTCAATCGACGACTGTTCAATCGACGACTGTTCAATCGACGACTGTTCCATCGACGACTGTTCAATCGACGACTTTTCAAACGACGACTGTTCAATCGACGCCTGTTCAATCGTAGACTGTTCAATCGACGACTGTTCAATCGACGCCTGTTCAATCGACGCCTGTTCAATCGACGAGTGTTCCAACGACGACTGTTCAATCGACGACTGTTCAATCAACGCCTGTTCAATCGACGACTGTTCAATCGACGCCTGTTCAATCGACGCCTGTTCAATCGACGACTGTTCAAACGACGAATGTTCATTCGACGACTGTTCAGTCGACGCCTGTTCAGTCGACGACTGTTCAATCGACGCCTGTTCAATCGACGCCTGTTCAATCGACGACTGTTCAATCGACGACTGTTCAAACGACGACTGTTCAGTCGACGACTGTTTAGTCGACGCCTGTTCAGTCGACGACTGTTCAGTCGACGACTGTTCAGTCGACGCCTGTTCAATCGACGCCTGTTCAATCGACGCCTGTTCAATCGACGACTGTTCAATCGACGCCTGTTCAATCGACGCCTGTTCAATCGACGCCTGTTCAATCGACGACTGTTCAAACGACGACTGTTCAGTCGACGACAGTTCAGTCGACGCCTGTTCAGACGACGACTGTTTAGTCGACGCCTGTTCAATCGACGACTTTTGAATAGACGACTGTTCAATCGACGACTGTTCAATCGACGACTGTTCAATCGACGACTGTTTAAACGACGACTGTTCAATCGACGACTGTTCAATCGACGCCTGTTCAATCGACGTCTGTTCAATCGACGACTGTTCAATCGACGACTGTTCAATCGACGCCTGTTCAATCGACGACTGTTTAAACGACGACTGTTCAATCGACTACTGTTCAATCGACGCCTGTTCAATCGACGACTGTTCAATCGACGACTGTTCAATCGATGACTGTTCAATCGACGCCTGTTCAATCGAGGACTGTTCAAACGACGACTGTTCAAACGACGACAGTTCAGTCGACGACTGTTCAGTCGACGCCTGTTCAATCGACGCCTGTTCAATCGACGCCTGTTCAATCGACGACTGTTCAAACGACGACTGTTCAGTCGACGACAGTTCAGTCGACGTCTGTTCAGTCGACGACTGTTCAGTCGACGCCTGTTCAGTCGACGACTGTTCAGTCGACGCCTGTTCAATCGACGCCTGTTCAATCGACGCCTGTTCAATCGACGACTGTTCAAACGACGACTGTTCAGTCGACGACAGTTCAGTCGACGTCTGTTCAGTCGACGACTGTTCAGTCGACGACTGTTCAATCGACGACTGTTCAAACGACGACTGTTCAATCGACGACTGTTCAATCGACGACTGTTAAATCGACGACTTTTCAATCGACGACTGTTCAAACGACGACTATTCAAACGACGACTGTTCAATCGACGACTGTTCAATCGACGACTGTTCAATCGACGACTGTTCCATCGACGACTGTTCAATCGACGACTGTTCAAACGACGACTGTTCAATCGACGCCTGTTCAATCGTAGACTGTTCAATCGACGACTGTTCAATCGACGCCTGTTCAATCGACGCCTGTTCAATCGACGCCTGTTCAATCGACGAGTGTTCCAACGACGACTGTTCAATCGACGACTGTTCAATCAACGCCTGTTCAATCGACGACTGTTCAATCGACGCCTGTTCAATCGACGCCTGTTCAATCGACGACTGTTCAAACGACGAATGTTCATTCGACGACTGTTCAGTCGACGCCTGTTCAGTCGACGACTGTTCAATCGACGCCTGTTCAATCGACGCCTGTTCAATCGACGACTGTTCAATCGACGACTGTTCAAACGACGACTGTTCAGTCGACGACTGTTTAGTCGACGCCTGTTCAGTCGACGACTGTTCAGTCGACGACTGTTCAGTCGACGCCTGTTCAATCGACGCCTGTTCAATCGACGCCTGTTCAATCGACGACTGTTCAATCGACGCCTGTTCAATCGACGCCTGTTCAATCGACGCCTGTTCAATCGACGACTGTTCAAACGACGACTGTTCAGTCGACGACAGTTCAGTCGACGCCTGTTCAGACGACGACTGTTTAGTCGACGCCTGTTCAATCGACGACTTTTGAATAGACGACTGTTCAATCGACGACTGTTCAATCGACGACTGTTCAATCGACGACTGTTTAAACGACGACTGTTCAATCGACGACTGTTCAATCGACGCCTGTTCAATCGACGTCTGTTCAATCGACGACTGTTCAATCGACGACTGTTCAATCGACGCCTGTTCAATCGACGACTGTTTAAACGACGACTGTTCAATCGACTACTGTTCAATCGACGCCTGTTCAATCGACGACTGTTCAATCGACGACTGTTCAATCGATGACTGTTCAATCGACGCCTGTTCAATCGAGGACTGTTCAAACGACGACTGTTCAAACGACGACAGTTCAGTCGACGACTGTTCAGTCGACGCCTGTTCAATCGACGCCTGTTCAATCGACGCCTGTTCAATCGACGACTGTTCAAACGACGACTGTTCAGTCGACGACAGTTCAGTCGACGTCTGTTCAGTCGACGACTGTTCAGTCGACGCCTGTTCAGTCGACGACTGTTCAGTCGACGCCTGTTCAATCGACGACTTTTGAATAGACGACTGTTCAATCGACGACTGTTCAATCGACGACTGTTCAATCGACGCCTGTTCAATCGACGCCTGTTCAATCGACGACTGTTCAAACGACGCCTGTTCAGTCAACGACTGTTCAGTCGACGCCTGTTCAATCGACGACTTTTGAATAGACGACTGTTCAATCGACGACTGTTCAATCGACGACTGTTCAATCGACGCCTGTTCAATCGACGCCTGTTCAATCGACGACTGTTCAATCGACGCCTGTTCAATCGACGCCTGTTCAATCGACGCCTGTTCAATCGACGCCTGTTCAATCGACGACTGTTCAAACGACGACTGTTCAGTCGACGACAGTTCAGTCGACGCCTGTTCAGACGACGACTGTTTAGTCGACGCCTGTTCAATCGACGACTTTTGAATAGACGACTGTTCAATCGACGACTGTTCAATCGACGACTGTTCAATCGACGACTGTTTAAACGACGACTGTTTAAACGACGACTGTTCAATCGACGACTGTTCAATCGACGCCTGTTCAATCGACGTCTGTTCAATCGACGACTGTTCAATCGACGACTGTTCAATCGACGCCTGTTCAATCGACGACTGTTTAAACGACGACTGTTCAATCGACTACTGTTCAATCGACGCCTGTTCAATCGACGACTGTTCAATCGACGACTGTTCAATCGATGACTGTTCAATCGACGCCTGTTCAATCGAGGACTGTTCAAACGACGACTGTTCAAACGACGACAGTTCAGTCGACGACTGTTCAGTCGACGCCTGTTCAATCGACGCCTGTTCAATCGACGCCTGTTCAAACGACGACTGTTCAGTCGACGACAGTTCAGTCGACGTCTGTTCAATCGACGACTTTTGAATAGACGACTGTTCAATCGACGACTGTTCAATCGACGACTGTTCAATCGACGCCTGTTCAATCGACGACTGTTCAATCGACGCCTGTTCAATCGACGCCTGTTCAATCGACGACTGTTCAAACGACGCCTGTTCAGTCGACGACTGTTCAGTCGACGCCTGTTCAATCGACGACTTTTGAATAGACGACTGTTCAATCGACGACTGTTCAATCGACGACTGTTCAATCGACGCCTGTTCAATCGACGCCTGTTCCATCGACGACTGTTCAAACGACGCCTGTTCAGTCGACGCCTGTTCAATCGATGCCTGTTCAGTCGACGACTGTTCAAACGACGACTGTTCAATCGACGCCTGTTCAATCGACGCCTGTTCAATCGACGACTGTTCAAACGACGAATGGTCATTCTACCACTGTTCAGTCGACGCCTGTTCAGTCGACGCCTGTTCAATCGACGACTGTTTAAACGACGACTGTTCAATCGACTACTGTTCAATCGACGCCTGTTCAATCGACGACTGTTCAATCGACGACTGTTCAATCGATGACTGTTCAATCGACGCCTGTTCAATCGAGGACTGTTCAAACGACGACTGTTCAAACGACGACAGTTCAGTCGACGACTGTTCAGTCGACGCCTGTTCAATCGACACCTGTTCAATCGACGCCTGTTCAATCGACGACTGTTCAAACGACGACTGTTCAGTCGACGACAGTTCAGTCGACGACAGTTCAGTCGACGCCTGTTCAGTCGACGACTGTTCAGTCGACGCCTGTTCAATCGACGACTTTTGAATAGACGACTGTTCAATCGACGACTGTTCAATCGACGACTGTTCAATCGACGCCTGTTCAATCGACGCCTGTTCAATCGACGACTGTTCAAACGACGCCTGTTCAGTCGACGACTGTTCAGTCGACGCCTGTTCAATCGACGACTTTTGAATAGACGACTGTTCAATCGACGACTGTTCAATCGACGACTGTTCAATCGACGACTGTTCAATCGACGACTGTTCTATCGACGACTGTTCAATCGACGACTGTTCAAACGACGACTGTTCAAACGACGACTGTTCAATCTACGACTGTTCAATCGACGACTGTTCAATCGACAACTGTTCATACGACGACTGTTCAATCGACGACTGTTCAAACGACGACTGTTCAATCGACGACTGCTAATTAGACGACTGTTCAAACGACGACTGTTCAATCGACGACTGTTCAATCGACGACTGTTCAATCGACGACTGTTCAATCGACGACTGTTCAATCGACGACTGTTCAAACGACGACTGTTCAATCGACGACTGTTCAATCGACGACTGTTCAATCGACGACTGTTCAAACGACGACTGTTCAATCGACGACTGCTAATTAGACGACTGTTCAAACGACGACTGTTCAATCGACGACTGTTCAATCGACGACTGTTCAATCGACGACTGTTCAATCGACGACTGTTCAATCGACGACTGTTCAATCGACGACTGTTCAATCGACGACTGTTCAAACGACGACTGTTCAATCGACGACTGTTCATACGACGACTGTTCAATCGACGACTGTTCAATCGACGACTGTTCAAACGACGACTGTTCAATCGACGACTGCTAATTAGACGACTGTTCAAACGACGACTGTTCAATCGACGACTGTTCAATCGACGACTGTTCAATCGACGACTGTTCAATCGACGACTGTTCAATCGACGACTGTTCAATCGACGACTGTTCAAACGACGACTGTTCAATCGACGACTGTTCAATCGACGACTGTTCAATCGACGACTTTTCAATCGACGACTGTTCAAACGACGACTATTCAAACGACGACTGTTCAATCGACGACTGTTCAATCGACGACTGTTCAATCGACGACTGTTCCATCGACGACTGTTCAATCGACGACTGTTCAAACGACGACTGTTCAATCGACGCCTGTTCAATCGTAGACTGTTCAATCGACGACTGTTCAATCGACGCCTGTTCAATCGACGCCTGTTCAATCGACGAGTGTTCCAACGACGACTGTTCAATCGACGACTGTTCAATCAACGCCTGTTCAATCGACGACTGTTCAATCGACGCCTGTTCAATCGACGCCTGTTCAATCGACGACTGTTCAAACGACGAATGTTCATTCGACGACTGTTCAGTCGACGCCTGTTCAGTCGACGACTGTTCAATCGACGCCTGTTCAATCGACGCCTGTTCAATCGACGACTGTTCAATCGACGACTGTTCAAACGACGACTGTTCAGTCGACGACTGTTTAGTCGACGCCTGTTCAGTCGACGACTGTTCAGTCGACGACTGTTCAGTCGACGCCTGTTCAATCGACGCCTGTTCAATCGACGCCTGTTCAATCGACGACTGTTCAATCGACGCCTGTTCAATCGACGCCTGTTCAATCGACGCCTGTTCAATCGACGACTGTTCAAACGACGACTGTTCAGTCGACGACAGTTCAGTCGACGCCTGTTCAGACGACGACTGTTTAGTCGACGCCTGTTCAATCGACGACTTTTGAATAGACGACTGTTCAATCGACGACTGTTCAATCGACGACTGTTCAATCGACGACTGTTTAAACGACGACTGTTCAATCGACGACTGTTCAATCGACGCCTGTTCAATCGACGTCTGTTCAATCGACGACTGTTCAATCGACGACTGTTCAATCGACGCCTGTTCAATCGACGACTGTTTAAACGACGACTGTTCAATCGACTACTGTTCAATCGACGCCTGTTCAATCGACGACTGTTCAATCGACGACTGTTCAATCGATGACTGTTCAATCGACGCCTGTTCAATCGAGGACTGTTCAAACGACGACTGTTCAAACGACGACAGTTCAGTCGACGACTGTTCAGTCGACGCCTGTTCAATCGACGCCTGTTCAATCGACGCCTGTTCAATCGACGACTGTTCAAACGACGACTGTTCAGTCGACGACAGTTCAGTCGACGTCTGTTCAGTCGACGACTGTTCAGTCGACGCCTGTTCAGTCGACGACTGTTCAGTCGACGCCTGTTCAATCGACGACTTTTGAATAGACGACTGTTCAATCGACGACTGTTCAATCGACGACTGTTCAAACGACGACTGTTCAATCGACGACTGTTCAATCGACGACTGTTCAATCGACGACTTTTCAATCGACGACTGTTCAAACGACGACTATTCAAACGACGACTGTTCAATCGACGACTGTTCAATCGACGACTGTTCAATCGACGACTGTTCCATCGACGACTGTTCAATCGACGACTGTTCAAACGACGACTGTTCAATCGACGCCTGTTCAATCGTAGACTGTTCAATCGACGACTGTTCAATCGACGCCTGTTCAATCGACGCCTGTTCAATCGACGAGTGTTCCAACGACGACTGTTCAATCGACGACTGTTCAATCAACGCCTGTTCAATCGACGACTGTTCAATCGACGCCTGTTCAATCGACGCCTGTTCAATCGACGACTGTTCAAACGACGAATGTTCATTCGACGACTGTTCAGTCGACGCCTGTTCAGTCGACGACTGTTCAATCGACGCCTGTTCAATCGACGCCTGTTCAATCGACGACTGTTCAATCGACGACTGTTCAAACGACGACTGTTCAGTCGACGACTGTTTAGTCGACGCCTGTTCAGTCGACGACTGTTCAGTCGACGACTGTTCAGTCGACGCCTGTTCAATCGACGCCTGTTCAATCGACGCCTGTTCAATCGACGACTGTTCAATCGACGCCTGTTCAATCGACGCCTGTTCAATCGACGCCTGTTCAATCGACGACTGTTCAAACGACGACTGTTCAGTCGACGACAGTTCAGTCGACGCCTGTTCAGACGACGACTGTTTAGTCGACGCCTGTTCAATCGACGACTTTTGAATAGACGACTGTTCAATCGACGACTGTTCAATCGACGACTGTTCAATCGACGACTGTTTAAACGACGACTGTTCAATCGACGACTGTTCAATCGACGCCTGTTCAATCGACGTCTGTTCAATCGACGACTGTTCAATCGACGACTGTTCAATCGACGCCTGTTCAATCGACGACTGTTTAAACGACGACTGTTCAATCGACTACTGTTCAATCGACGCCTGTTCAATCGACGACTGTTCAATCGACGACTGTTCAATCGATGACTGTTCAATCGACGCCTGTTCAATCGAGGACTGTTCAAACGACGACTGTTCAAACGACGACAGTTCAGTCGACGACTGTTCAGTCGACGCCTGTTCAATCGACGCCTGTTCAATCGACGCCTGTTCAATCGACGACTGTTCAAACGACGACTGTTCAGTCGACGACAGTTCAGTCGACGTCTGTTCAGTCGACGACTGTTCAGTCGACGCCTGTTCAGTCGACGACTGTTCAGTCGACGCCTGTTCAATCGACGACTTTTGAATAGACGACTGTTCAATCGACGACTGTTCAATCGACGACTGTTCAATCGACGCCTGTTCAATCGACGCCTGTTCAATCGACGACTGTTCAAACGACGCCTGTTCAGTCGACGACTGTTCAGTCGACGCCTGTTCAATCGACGACTTTTGAATAGACGACTGTTCAATCGACGACTGTTCAATCGACGACTGTTCAATCGACGCCTGTTCAATCGACGCCTGTTCCATCGACGACTGTTCAAACGACGCCTGTTCAGTCGACGACTGTTCAGTCGACGCCTGTTCAATCGATGCCTGTTCAGTCGACGACTGTTCAAACGACGACTGTTCAATCGACGCCTGTTCAATCGACGCCTGTTCAATCGACGACTGTTCAAACGACGAATGGTCATTCGACCACTGTTCAGTCGACGCCTGTTCAGTCGACGACTGTTCAGTCGACGACTGTTCAGTCGACGACTGTTCAGTCGACGCCTGTTCACTCGACGCCTGTTCAATCGACGCCTGTTCAATCGACGACTGTTCAATCGACGCCTGTTTAATCGACGCCTGTTCAATCGACGCCTGTTCAATCGACGACTGTTCAAACAACGACTGTTCAGTCGACGACAGTTCAGTCGACGCCTGTTCAGTCGACGCCTTTTCAGTCGACGACTGTTCAAACGACGACTGTTCAATCGACGACTGTTCAATCGACGACTGTTTAAACGACGACTGTTTAAACGACGACTGTTCAGTCGACGACTGTTCAATCGACGACTGTTCAGTCGACGCCTGTTCTGTCGACGACTGTTCAATCGACGACTGTTCAACCGACGACTGTTCAATCGACGCCTGTTCAATCGACGACTGTTTAAACGACGACTGTTCAATCGACTACTGTTCAATCGACGCCTGTTCAATCGACGACTGTTTAAACGACGACTGTTTAAACGACGACTGTTCAGTCGACGACTGTTCAATCGACGACTGTTCAGTCGACGCCTGTTCTGTCGACGACTGTTCAATCGACGACTGTTCATACGACGACTGTTCAATCGACGACTGTTCAATCGACGACTGTTCAAACGACGACTGTTCAATCGACGACTGCTAATTAGACGACTGTTCAAACGACGACTGTTCAATCGACGACTGTTCAATCGACGACTGTTCAATCGACGACTGTTCAATCGACGACTGTTCAATCGACGACTGTTCAATCGACGACTGTTCAAACGACGACTGTTCAATCGACGACTGTTCAATCGACGACTGTTCAATCGACGACTTTTCAATCGACGACTGTTCAAACGACGACTATTCAAACGACGACTGTTCAATCGACGACTGTTCAATCGACGACTGTTCAATCGACGACTGTTCCATCGACGACTGTTCAATCGACGACTGTTCAAACGACGACTGTTCAATCGACGCCTGTTCAATCGTAGACTGTTCAATCGACGACTGTTCAATCGACGCCTGTTCAATCGACGCCTGTTCAATCGACGAGTGTTCCAACGACGACTGTTCAATCGACGACTGTTCAATCAACGCCTGTTCAATCGACGACTGTTCAATCGACGCCTGTTCAATCGACGCCTGTTCAATCGACGACTGTTCAAACGACGAATGTTCATTCGACGACTGTTCAGTCGACGCCTGTTCAGTCGACGACTGTTCAATCGACGCCTGTTCAATCGACGCCTGTTCAATCGACGCCTGTTCAATCGACGACTGTTCAAACGACGACTGTTCAGTCGACGACTGTTTAGTCGACGCCTGTTCAGTCGACGACTGTTCAGTCGACGACTGTTCAGTCGACGCCTGTTCAATCGACGCCTGTTCAATCGACGCCTGTTCAATCGACGACTGTTCAATCGACGCCTGTTCAATCGACGCCTGTTCAATCGACGCCTGTTCAATCGACGACTGTTCAAACGACGACTGTTCAGTCGACGACAGTTCAGTCGACGCCTGTTCAGACGACGACTGTTTAGTCGACGCCTGTTCAATCGACGACTTTTGAATAGACGACTGTTCAATCGACGACTGTTCAATCGACGACTGTTCAATCGACGACTGTTTAAACGACGACTGTTCAATCGACGACTGTTCAATCGACGCCTGTTCAATCGACGTCTGTTCAATCGACGACTGTTCAATCGACGACTGTTCAATCGACGCCTGTTCAATCGACGACTGTTTAAACGACGACTGTTCAATCGACTACTGTTCAATCGACGCCTGTTCAATCGACGACTGTTCAATCGACGACTGTTCAATCGATGACTGTTCAATCGACGCCTGTTCAATCGAGGACTGTTCAAACGACGACTGTTCAAACGACGACAGTTCAGTCGACGACTGTTCAGTCGACGCCTGTTCAATCGACGCCTGTTCAATCGACGCCTGTTCAATCGACGACTGTTCAAACGACGACTGTTCAGTCGACGACAGTTCAGTCGACGTCTGTTCAGTCGACGACTGTTCAGTCGACGCCTGTTCAGTCGACGACTGTTCAGTCGACGCCTGTTCAATCGACGACTTTTGAATAGACGACTGTTCAATCGACGACTGTTCAATCGACGACTGTTCAAACGACGACTGTTCAATCGACGACTGTTCAATCGACGACTGTTCAATCGACGACTTTTCAATCGACGACTGTTCAAACGACGACTATTCAAACGACGACTGTTCAATCGACGACTGTTCAATCGACGACTGTTCAATCGACGACTGTTCCATCGACGACTGTTCAATCGACGACTGTTCAAACGACGACTGTTCAATCGACGCCTGTTCAATCGTAGACTGTTCAATCGACGACTGTTCAATCGACGCCTGTTCAATCGACGCCTGTTCAATCGACGAGTGTTCCAACGACGACTGTTCAATCGACGACTGTTCAATCAACGCCTGTTCAATCGACGACTGTTCAATCGACGCCTGTTCAATCGACGCCTGTTCAATCGACGACTGTTCAAACGACGAATGTTCATTCGACGACTGTTCAGTCGACGCCTGTTCAGTCGACGACTGTTCAATCGACGCCTGTTCAATCGACGCCTGTTCAATCGACGACTGTTCAATCGACGACTGTTCAAACGACGACTGTTCAGTCGACGACTGTTTAGTCGACGCCTGTTCAGTCGACGACTGTTCAGTCGACGACTGTTCAGTCGACGCCTGTTCAATCGACGCCTGTTCAATCGACGCCTGTTCAATCGACGACTGTTCAATCGACGCCTGTTCAATCGACGCCTGTTCAATCGACGCCTGTTCAATCGACGACTGTTCAAACGACGACTGTTCAGTCGACGACAGTTCAGTCGACGCCTGTTCAGACGACGACTGTTTAGTCGACGCCTGTTCAATCGACGACTTTTGAATAGACGACTGTTCAATCGACGACTGTTCAATCGACGACTGTTCAATCGACGACTGTTTAAACGACGACTGTTCAATCGACGACTGTTCAATCGACGCCTGTTCAATCGACGTCTGTTCAATCGACGACTGTTCAATCGACGCCTGTTCAATCGACGACTGTTTAAACGACGACTGTTCAATCGACTACTGTTCAATCGACGCCTGTTCAATCGACGACTGTTCAATCGACGACTGTTCAATCGATGACTCTTCAATCGACGCCTGTTCAATCGAGGACTGTTCAAACGACGACTGTTCAAACGACGACAGTTCAGTCGACGACTGTTCAGTCGACGCCTGTTCAATCGACGCCTGTTCAATCGACGCCTGTTCAATCGACGACTGTTCAAACGACGACTGTTCAGTCGACGACAGTTCAGTCGACGTCTGTTCAGTCGACGACTGTTCAGTCGACGCCTGTTCAGTCGACGACTGTTCAGTCGACGCCTGTTCAATCGACGACTTTTGAATAGACGACTGTTCAATCGACGACTGTTCAATCGACGACTGTTCAATCGACGCCTGTTCAATCGACGCCTGTTCAATCGACGACTGTTCAAACGACGCCTGTTCAGTCGACGACTGTTCAGTCGACGCCTGTTCAATCGACGACTTTTGAATAGACGACTGTTCAATCGACGACTGTTCAATCGACGCCTGTTCAATCGACGCCTGTTCCATCGACGACTGTTCAAACGACGCCTGTTCAGTCGACGACTGTTCAGTCGACGCCTGTTCAATCGATGCCTGTTCAGTCGACGACTGTTCAAACGACGACTGTTCAATCGACGCCTGTTCAATCGACGCCTGTTCAATCGACGACTGTTCAAACGACGAATGGTCATTCGACCACTGTTCAGTCGACGCCTGTTCAGTCGACGACTGTTCAGTCGACGACTGTTCAGTCGACGCCTGTTCACTCGACGCCTGTTCAATCGACGCCTGTTCAATCGACGACTGTTCAATCGACGCCTGTTCAATCGACGCCTGTTCAATCGACGCCTGTTCAATCGACGACTGTTCAAACAACGACTGTTCAGTCGACGACAGTTCAGTCGACGCCTGTTCAGTCGACGCCTTTTCAGTCGACGACTGTTCAAACGACGACTGTTCAATCGACGACTGTTCAATCGACGACTGTTTAAACGACGACTGTTTAAACGACGACTGTTCAGTCGACGACTGTTCAATCGACGACTGTTCAGTCGACGCCTGTTCTGTCGACGACTGTTCAATCGACGACTGTTCAACCGACGACTGTTCAATCGACGCCTGTTCAATCGACGACTGTTTAAACGACGACTGTTCAATCGACTACTGTTCAATCGACGCCTGTTCAATCGACGACTGTTTAAACGACGACTGTTTAAACGACGACTGTTCAGTCGACGACTGTTCAATCGACGACTGTTCAGTCGACGCCTGTTCTGTCGACGACTGTTCAATCGACGACTGTTCAACCGACGACTGTTCAATCGACGCCTGTTCAATCGACGACTGTTTAAACGACGACTGTTCAATCGACTACTGTTCAATCGACGCCTGTTCAATCGACGACTGTTTAAACGACGACTGTTTAAACGACGACTGTTCAGTCGACGACTGTTCAATCGACGACTGTTCAGTCGACGCCTGTTCTGTCGACGACTGTTCAATCGACGACTGTTCAATCGACGACTGTTCAATGACGACTGTTCAATCGACGCCTGTTCCACCGACGACTTTTGAATCGACGACTGTTCAATCGACGACTGTTCAATCGACGACTGGTTAAACGACGACTGTTTAAACGACGACTGTTCAATCGACGACTGTTCAATCGACGCCTGTTCAATCGACGACTGTTCAATCGACGACTGTTCAGTCGACGCCTGTTCTGTCGACGACTGTTCAATCGACGACTGTTCAATCGACGACTGTTCAATGACGACTGTTCAATCGACGCCTGTTCCACCGACGACTTTTGAATCGACGACTGTTCAATCGACGACTGTTCAATCGACGACTGTTCAATCGACGACTGGTTAAACGACGACTGTTTAAACGACGACTGTTCAATCGACGACTGTTCAATCGACGCCTGTTCAATCGACGCCTGCTTAATCGACGCCTGTTCAATCGACGAATGTTCAGTCGACGCCTGTTCAATCGACGCCTGTTCTATCGACGACTGTTCAATCGACGACTGTTCCGTCGACGCCTGTTCTGTCGACGACTGTTCAATCGACGACTGTTCAACCGACGACTGTTCAATCGACGCCTGTTCAATCGACGACTGTTTAAACGACGACTGTTCAATCGACTACTGTTCAATCGACTACTGTTCAATCGACGCCTGTTCAATCGACGACTGTTTAAACGACGACTGTTTAAACGACGACTGTTCAGTCGACGACTGTTCAATCGACGACTGTTCAGTCGACGCCTGTTCTGTCGACGCCTGTTCAATCGACGCCTGTTCAATCGACGACTGTTCAAACGACGACTGTTCAGTCGACGACAGTTCAGTCGACGCCTGTTCAGACGACGACTGTTCAATCGACGACTGTTCAATCGACGCCTGTTCAATCGACGTCTGTTCAATCGACGACTGTTCAATCGACGACTGTTCAATCGACGACTGTTTAAACGACGACTGTTCAATCGACGACTGTTCAATCGACGCCTGTTCAATCGACGTCTGTTCAATCGACGACTGTTCAATCGACGACTGTTCAAACGACGACTGTTCAGTCGACGACAGTTCAGTCGACGTCTGTTCAGTCGACGACTGTTCAGTCGACGCCTGTTCAGTCGACGACTGTTCAGTCGACGCCTGTTCAATCGACGACTTTTGAATAGACGACTGTTCAATCGACGACTGTTCAATCGACGACTGTTCAAACGACGACTGTTCAATCGACGACTGTTCAATCGACGACTGTTCAATCGACGACTTTTCAATCGACGACTGTTCAAACGACGACTATTCAAACGACGACTGTTCAATCGACGACTGTTCAATCGACGACTGTTCAATCGACGACTGTTCCATCGACGACTGTTCAATCGACGACTGTTCAAACGACGACTGTTCAATCGACGCCTGTTCAATCGTAGACTGTTCAATCGACGACTGTTCAATCGACGCCTGTTCAATCGACGCCTGTTCAATCGACGAGTGTTCCAACGACGACTGTTCAATCGACGACTGTTCAATCAACGCCTGTTCAATCGACGACTGTTCAATCGACGCCTGTTCAATCGACGCCTGTTCAATCGACGACTGTTCAAACGACGAATGTTCATTCGACGACTGTTCAGTCGACGCCTGTTCAGTCGACGACTGTTCAATCGACGCCTGTTCAATCGACGCCTGTTCAATCGACGACTGTTCAATCGACGACTGTTCAAACGACGACTGTTCAGTCGACGACTGTTTAGTCGACGCCTGTTCAGTCGACGACTGTTCAGTCGACGACTGTTCAGTCGACGCCTGTTCAATCGACGCCTGTTCAATCGACGCCTGTTCAATCGACGACTGTTCAATCGACGCCTGTTCAATCGACGCCTGTTCAATCGACGCCTGTTCAATCGACGACTGTTCAAACGACGACTGTTCAGTCGACGACAGTTCAGTCGACGCCTGTTCAGACGACGACTGTTTAGTCGACGCCTGTTCAATCGACGACTTTTGAATAGACGACTGTTCAATCGACGACTGTTCAATCGACGACTGTTCAATCGACGACTGTTTAAACGACGACTGTTCAATCGACGACTGTTCAATCGACGCCTGTTCAATCGACGTCTGTTCAATCGACGACTGTTCAATCGACGACTGTTCAATCGACGCCTGTTCAATCGACGACTGTTTAAACGACGACTGTTCAATCGACTACTGTTCAATCGACGCCTGTTCAATCGACGACTGTTCAATCGACGACTGTTCAATCGATGAATGTTCAATCGACGCCTGTTCAATCGAGGACTGTTCAAACGACGACTGTTCAAACGACGACAGTTCAGTCGACGACTGTTCAGTCGACGCCTGTTCAATCGACGCCTGTTCAATCGACGCCTGTTCAATCGACGACTGTTCAAACGACGACTGTTCAGTCGACGACAGTTCAGTCGACGTCTGTTCAGTCGACGACTGTTCAGTCGACGCCTGTTCAGTCGACGACTGTTCAGTCGACGCCTGTTCAATCGACGACTTTTGAATAGACGACTGTTCAATCGACGACTGTTCAATCGACGACTGTTCAATCGACGCCTGTTCAATCGACGCCTGTTCAATCGACGACTGTTCAAACGACGCCTGTTCAGTCGACGACTGTTCAGTCGACGCCTGTTCAATCGACGACTTTTGAATAGACGACTGTTCAATCGACGACTGTTCAATCGACGCCTGTTCAATCGACGCCTGTTCCATCGACGACTGTTCAAACGACGCCTGTTCAGTCGACGACTGTTCAGTCGACGCCTGTTCAATCGATGCCTGTTCAGTCGACGACTGTTCAAACGACGACTGTTCAATCGACGCCTGTTCAATCGACGCCTGTTCAATCGACGACTGTTCAAACGACGAATGGTCATTCGACCACTGTTCAGTCGACGCCTGTTCAGTCGACGACTGTTCAGTCGACGACTGTTCAGTCGACGACTGTTCAGTCGACGCCTGTTCACTCGACGCCTGTTCAATCGACGCCTGTTCAATCGACGACTGTTCAATCGACGCCTGTTCAATCGACGCCTGTTCAATCGACGCCTGTTCAATCGACGACTGTTCAAACAACGACTGTTCAGTCGACGACAGTTCAGTCGACGCCTGTTCAGTCGACGCCTTTTCAGTCGACGACTGTTCAAACGACGACTGTTCAATCGACGACTGTTCAATCGACGACTGTTTAAACGACGACTGTTTAAACGACGACTGTTCAGTCGACGACTGTTCAATCGACGACTGTTCAGTCGACGCCTGTTCTGTCGACGACTGTTCAATCGACGACTGTTCAACCGACGACTGTTCAATCGACGCCTGTTCAATCGACGACTGTTTAAACGACGACTGTTCAATCGACTACTGTTCAATCGACGCCTGTTCAATCGACGACTGTTTAAACGACGACTGTTTAAACGACGACTGTTCAGTCGACGACTGTTCAATCGACGACTGTTCAGTCGACGCCTGTTCTGTCGACGACTGTTCAATCGACGACTGTTCAACCGACGACTGTTCAATCGACGCCTGTTCAATCGACGACTGTTTAAACGACGACTGTTCAATCGACTACTGTTCAATCGACGCCTGTTCAATCGACGACTGTTTAAACGACGACTGTTTAAACGACGACTGTTCAGTCGACGACTGTTCAATCGACGACTGTTCAGTCGACGCCTGTTCTGTCGACGACTGTTCAATCGACGACTGTTCAATCGACGACTGTTCAATGACGACTGTTCAATCGACGCCTGTTCCACCGACGACTTTTGAATCGACGACTGTTCAATCGACGACTGTTCAATCGACGACTGGTTAAACGACGACTGTTTAAACGACGACTGTTCAATCGACGACTGTTCAATCGACGCCTGTTCAATCGACGACTGTTCAATCGACGACTGTTCAGTCGACGCCTGTTCTGTCGACGACTGTTCAATCGACGACTGTTCAATCGACGACTGTTCAATGACGACTGTTCAATCGACGCCTGTTCCACCGACGACTTTTGAATCGACGACTGTTCAATCGACGACTGTTCAATCGACGACTGTTCAATCGACGACTGGTTAAACGACGACTGTTTAAACGACGACTGTTCAATCGACGACTGTTCAATCGACGCCTGTTCAATCGACGCCTGCTTAATCGACGCCTGTTCAATCGACGAATGTTCAGTCGACGCCTGTTCAATCGACGCCTGTTCTATCGACGACTGTTCAATCGACGACTGTTCCGTCGACGCCTGTTCTGTCGACGACTGTTCAATCGACGACTGTTCAACCGACGACTGTTCAACCGACGACTGTTCAATCGACGCCTGTTCAATCGACGACTGTTTAAACGACGACTGTTCAATCGACTACTGTTCAATCGACTACTGTTCAATCGACGCCTGTTCAATCGACGACTGTTTAAACGACGACTGTTTAAACGACGACTGTTCAGTCGACGACTGTTCAATCGACGACTGTTCAGTCGACGCCTGTTCTGTCGACGCCTGTTCAATCGACGCCTGTTCAATCGACGACTGTTCAAACGACGACTGTTCAGTCGACGACAGTACAGTCGACGCCTGTTCAGACGACGACTGTTTAGTCGACGCCTGTTCAATCGACGACTTTTGAATAGACGACTGTTCAATCGACGACTGTTCAATCGACGACTGTTCAATCGACGACTGTTTAAACGACGACTGTTCAATCGACGACTGTTCAATCGACGCCTGTTCAATCGACGTCTGTTCAATCGACGACTGTTCAATCGACGACTGTTCAATCGACGACTGTTTAAACGACGACTGTTCAATCGACGACTGTTCAATCGACGCCTGTTCAATCGACGTCTGTTCAATCGACGACTGTTCAATCGACGACTGTTCAATCGACGCCTGTTCAATCGACGACTGTTTAAACGACGACTGTTCAATCGACTACTGTTCAATCGACGCCTGTTCAATCGACGACTGTTCAATCGACGACTGTTCAATCGATGACTGTTCAATCGACGCCTGTTCAATCGAGGACTGTTCAAACGACGACTGTTCAAACGACGACAGTTCAGTCGACGACTGTTCAGTCGACGCCTGTTCAATCGACGCCTGTTCAATCGACGCCTGTTCAATCGACGACTGTTCAAACGACGACTGTTCAGTCGACGACAGTTCAGTCGACGTCTGTTCAGTCGACGACTGTTCAGTCGACGCCTGTTCAGTCGACGACTGTTCAGTCGACGCCTGTTCAATCGACGACTTTTGAATAGACGACTGTTCAATCGACGACTGTTCAATCGACGACTGTTCAATCGACGCCTGTTCAATCGACGCCTGTTCAATCGACGACTGTTCAAACGACGCCTGTTCAGTCGACGACTGTTCAGTCGACGCCTGTTCAATCGACGACTTTTGAATAGACGACTGTTCAATCGACGACTGTTCAATCGACGACTGTTCAATCGACGCCTGTTCAATCGACGCCTGTTCCATCGACGACTGTTCAAACGACGCCTGTTCAGTCGACGACTGTTCAGTCGACGCCTGTTCAATCGATGCCTGTTCAGTCGACGACTGTTCAAACGACGACTGTTCAATCGACGCCTGTTCAATCGACGCCTGTTCAATCGACGACTGTTCAAACGACGAATGGTCATTCGACCACTGTTCAGTCGACGCCTGTTCAGTCGACGACTGTTCAGTCGACGACTGTTCAGTCGACGACTGTTCAGTCGACGCCTGTTCACTCGACGCCTGTTCAATCGACGCCTGTTCAATCGACGACTGTTCAATCGACGCCTGTTCAATCGACGCCTGTTCAATCGACGCCTGTTCAATCGACGACTGTTCAAACAACGACTGTTCAGTCGACGACAGTTCAGTCGACGCCTGTTCAGTCGACGCCTTTTCAGTCGACGACTGTTCAAACGACGACTGTTCAATCGACGACTGTTCAATCGACGACTGTTTAAACGACGACTGTTTAAACGACGACTGTTCAGTCGACGACTGTTCAATCGACGACTGTTCAGTCGACGCCTGTTCTGTCGACGACTGTTCAATCGACGACTGTTCAACCGACGACTGTTCAATCGACGCCTGTTCAATCGACGACTGTTTAAACGACGACTGTTCAATCGACTACTGTTCAATCGACGCCTGTTCAATCGACGACTGTTTAAACGACGACTGTTTAAACGACGACTGTTCAGTCGACGACTGTTCAATCGACGACTGTTCAGTCGACGCCTGTTCTGTCGACGACTGTTCAATCGACGACTGTTCAACCGACGACTGTTCAATCGACGCCTGTTCAATCGACGACTGTTTAAACGACGACTGTTCAATCGACTACTGTTCAATCGACGCCTGTTCAATCGACGACTGTTTAAACGACGACTGTTTAAACGACGACTGTTCAGTCGACGACTGTTCAATCGACGACTGTTCAGTCGACGCCTGTTCTGTCGACGACTGTTCAATCGACGACTGTTCAATCGACGCCTGTTCCACCGACGACTTTTGAATCGACGACTGTTCAATCGACGACTGTTCAATCGACGACTGGTTAAACGACGACTGTTTAAACGACGACTGTTCAATCGACGACTGTTCAATCGACGCCTGTTCAATCGACGACTGTTCAATCGACGACTGTTCAGTCGACGCCTGTTCTGTCGACGACTGTTCAATCGACGACTGTTCAATCGACGACTGTTCAATGACGACTGTTCAATCGACGCCTGTTCCACCGACGACTTTTGAATCGACGACTGTTCAATCGACGACTGTTCAATCGACGACTGGTTAAACGACGACTGTTTAAACGACGACTGTTCAATCGACGACTGTTCAATCGACGCCTGTTCAATCGACGCCTGCTTAATCGACGCCTGTTCAATCGACGAATGTTCAGTCGACGCCTGTTAAATCGACGCCTGTTCTATCGACGACTGTTCAATCGACGACTGTTCCGTCGACGCCTGTTCTGTCGACGACTGTTCAATCGACGACTGTTCAACCGACGACTGTTCAATCGACGCCTGTTCAATCGACGACTGTTTAAACGACGACTGTTCAATCGACTACTGTTCAATCGACTACTGTTCAATCGACGCCTGTTCAATCGACGACTGTTTAAACGACGACTGTTTAAACGACGACTGTTCAGTCGACGACTGTTCAATCGACGACTGTTCAGTCGACGCCTGTTCTGTCGACGACTGTTCAATAGACGACTGTTCAATCGACGACTGTTCAATCGACGCCTGTTCCACCGACGACTTTTGAATAGACGACTGTTCAATCGACGACTGTTCAATCAACGACTGTTTAAACGACGACTGTTTAAACGACGACTGTTCAATCGACGACTGTTCAATCGACGCCTGTTCAATCGACGCCTGTTCAATCGACGACTGTTCAATCGACGACTGTTCAATCGACGCCTGTTCAATCGACGACTGTTTAAACGACGACTATTCAATCGACGACTGTTCAATCGACGCCTGTTCAATCGACGCCTGTTCCATCGACGACTGTTCAAACGACGAATGGTCATTCGACGAGTGTTCAGTCGACGCCTGTTCAGTCGACGACTGTTCAGTCGACGCCTGTTCAGTCGACGACTGTTCAGTCGACGACTGTTCAGTCGACGCCTGTTCAATCGACGACTGTTCAAACGACGACTGTTCAGTCGACGACAGTTCAGTCGACGCCTGTTCAGTCGACGACTGTTTAGTCGACGCCTGTTCAATCGACGACTTTTGAATAGACGACTGTTCAATCGACGACTGTTCAATCGACGACTGTTTAAACGACGACTGTTTAAACGACGACTGTTCAATCGACGACTGTTCAATCGACGCCTGTTCAATCGACGCCTGTTCAATCGACGACTGTTGAATCCACGACTGTTCAATCGACGACTGTTCAATCGACGACTGTTCAATCGACGACTGTTCAAACGACGACTGTTCAATCGACGACTGTTAAATCGACGACTGTTCAATCGACGACTGTTCAATCGACGACTGTGCAATCGACGACTGTTCAATCGACGACTGTTCAATCGACGACTGTTCAATCGACGACTGTTCAATCGACGACTGTTCAATCGACGACTTTTCAATCGACGACTGTTCAAACGACGACTATTCAAACGACGACTGTTCAATCGACGACTGTTCAATCGACGACTGTTCAATCGACGACTGTTCCATCGACGACTGTTCAATCGACGACTGTTCAAACGACGACTGTTCAATCGACGCCTGTTCAATCGACGCCTGTTCAATCGTAGACTGTTCAATCGACGACTGTTCAATCGACGCCTGTTCAATCGACGCCTGTTCAATCGACGAGTGTTCCAACGACGACTGTTCAATCGACGACTGTTCAATCAACGCCTGTTCAATCGACGACTGTTCAATCGACGCCTGTTCAATCGACGCCTGTTCAATCGACGACTGTTCAAACGACGAATGTTCATTCGACGACTGTTCAGTCGACGCCTGTTCAGTCGACGACTGTTCAATCGACGCCTGTTCAATCGACGCCTGTTCAATCGACGACTGTTCAATCGACGACTGTTCAAACGACGACTGTTCAGTCGACAACTGTTTAGTCGACGCCTGTTCAGTCGACGACTGTTCAGTCGACGACTGTTCAGTCGACGCCTGTTCAATCGACGCCTGTTCAATCGACGACTGTTCAATCGACGCCTGTTCAATCGACGCCTGTTCAATCGACGCCTGTTCAATCGACGACTGTTCAAACGACGACTGTTCAGTCGACGACAGTTCAGTCGACGCCTGTTCAGACGACGACTGTTTAGTCGACGCCTGTTCAATCGACGACTTTTGAATAGACGACTGTTCAATCGACGACTGTTCAATCGACGACTGTTCAATCGACGACTGTTTAAACGACGACTGTTTAAACGACGACTGTTCAATCGACGACTGTTCAATCGACGCCTGTTCAATCGACGTCTGTTCAATCGACGACTGTTCAATCGACGACTGTTCAATCGACGCCTGTTCAATCGACGACTGTTTAAACGACGACTGTTCAATCGACTACTGTTCAATCGACGCCTGTTCAATCGACGACTGTTCAATCGACGACTGTTCAATCGATGACTGTTCAATCGACGCCTGTTCAATCGAGGACTGTTCAAACGACGACTGTTCAAACGACGACAGTTCAGTCGACGACTGTTCAGTCGACGCCTGTTCAATCGACGCCTGTTCAATCGACGCCTGTTCAATCGACGACTGTTCAAACGACGACTGTTCAGTCGACGACAGTTCAGTCGACGTCTGTTCAGTCGACGACTGTTCAGTCGACGCCTGTTCAGTCGACGACTGTTCAGTCGACGCCTGTTCAATCGACGACTTTTGAATAGACGACTGTTCAATCGACGACTGTTCAATCGACGACTGTTCAATCGACGCCTGTTCAATCGACGACTGTTTAAACGACGACTGTTCAATCGACGCCTGTTCAATCGACGCCTGTTCAATCGACGACTGTTCAATCGACGACTGTTCAATCGATGACTGTTCAATCGACGCCTGTTCAATCGAGGACTGTTCAAACGACGACTGTTCAAACGACGACAGTTCAGTCGACGACTGTTCAGTCGACGCCTGTTCAATCGACGCCTGTTCAATCGACGCCTGTTCAATCGACGACTGTTCAAACGACGACTGTTCAGTCGACGACAGTTCAGTCGACGTCTGTTCAGTCGACGACTGTTCAGTCGACGCCTGTTCAGTCGACGACTGTTCAGTCGACGCCTGTTCAATCGACGACTTTTGAATAGACGACTGTTCAATCGACGACTGTTCAATCGACGACTGTTCAATCGACGCCTGTTCAATCGACGACTGTTCAATCGACGCCTGTTCAATCGACGCCTGTTCAATCGACGACTGTTCAAACGACGCCTGTTCAGTCGACGACTGTTCAGTCGACGCCTGTTCAATCGACGACTTTTGAATAGACGACTGTTCAATCGACGACTGTTCAATCGACGACTGTTCAATCGACGCCTGTTCAATCGACGCCTGTTCCATCGACGACTGTTCAAACGACGCCTGTTCAGTCGACGACTGTTCAGTCGACGCCTGTTCAATCGATGCCTGTTCAGTCGACGACTGTTCAAACGACGACTGTTCAATCGACGCCTGTTCAATCGACGCCTGTTCAATCGACGACTGTTCAAACGACGAATGGTCATTCTACCACTGTTCAGTCGACGCCTGTTCAGTCGACGCCTGTTCAATCGACGACTGTTTAAACGACGACTGTTCAATCGACTACTGTTCAATCGACGCCTGTTCAATCGACGACTGTTCAATCGACGACTGTTCAATCGATGACTGTTCAATCGACGCCTGTTCAATCGAGGACTGTTCAAACGACGACTGTTCAAACGACGACAGTTCAGTCGACGACTGTTCAGTCGACGCCTGTTCAATAGACGCCTGTTCAATCGACGCCTGTTCAATCGACGACTGTTCAAACGACGACTGTTCAGTCGACGACTGTTCAATCGACGACTGGTTAAACGACGACTGTTTAAACGACGACTGTTCAATCGACGACTGTTCAATCGACGCCTGTTCAATCGACGACTGTTCAATCGACGACTGTTCAGTCGACGCCTGTTCTGTCGACGACTGTTCAATCGACGACTGTTCAATCGACGACTGTTCAATGACGACTGTTCAATCGACGCCTGTTCCACCGACGACTTTTGAATCGACGACTGTTCAATCGACGACTGTTCAATCGACGACTGTTCAATCGACGACTGGTTAAACGACGACTGTTTAAACGACGACTGTTCAATCGACGACTGTTCAATCGACGCCTGTTCAATCGACGCCTGCTTAATCGACGCCTGTTCAATCGACGAATGTTCAGTCGACGCCTGTTCAATCGACGCCTGTTCTATCGACGACTGTTCAATCGACGACTGTTCCGTCGACGCCTGTTCTGTCGACGACTGTTCAATCGACGACTGTTCAACCGACGACTGTTCAACCGACGACTGTTCAATCGACGCCTGTTCAATCGACGACTGTTTAAACGACGACTGTTCAATCGACTACTGTTCAATCGACTACTGTTCAATCGACGCCTGTTCAATCGACGACTGTTTAAACGACGACTGTTTAAACGACGACTGTTCAGTCGACGACTGTTCAATCGACGACTGTTCAGTCGACGCCTGTTCTGTCGACGCCTGTTCAATCGACGCCTGTTCAATCGACGACTGTTCAAACGACGACTGTTCAGTCGACGACAGTTCAGTCGACGCCTGTTCAGACGACGACTGTTTAGTCGACGCCTGTTCAATCGACGACTTTTGAATAGACGACTGTTCAATCGACGACTGTTCAATCGACGACTGTTCAATCGACGACTGTTTAAACGACGACTGTTCAATCGACGACTGTTCAATCGACGCCTGTTCAATCGACGTCTGTTCAATCGACGACTGTTCAATCGACGACTGTTCAATCGACGACTGTTTAAACGACGACTGTTCAATCGACGACTGTTCAATCGACGCCTGTTCAATCGACGTCTGTTCAATCGACGACTGTTCAATCGACGACTGTTCAATCGACGCCTGTTCAATCGACGACTGTTTAAACGACGACTGTTCAATCGACTACTGTTCAATCGACGCCTGTTCAATCGACGACTGTTCAATCGACGACTGTTCAATCGATGACTGTTCAATCGACGCCTGTTCAATCGAGGACTGTTCAAACGACGACTGTTCAAACGACGACAGTTCAGTCGACGACTGTTCAGTCGACGCCTGTTCAATCGACGCCTGTTCAATCGACGCCTGTTCAATCGACGACTGTTCAAACGACGACTGTTCAGTCGACGACAGTTCAGTCGACGTCTGTTCAGTCGACGACTGTTCAGTCGACGCCTGTTCAGTCGACGACTGTTCAGTCGACGCCTGTTCAATCGACGACTTTTGAATAGACGACTGTTCAATCGACGACTGTTCAATCGACGACTGTTCAATCGACGCCTGTTCAATCGACGCCTGTTCAATCGACGACTGTTCAAACGACGCCTGTTCAGTCGACGACTGTTCAGTCGACGCCTGTTCAATCGACGACTTTTGAATAGACGACTGTTCAATCGACGACTGTTCAATCGACGACTGTTCAATCGACGCCTGTTCAATCGACGCCTGTTCCATCGACGACTGTTCAAACGACGCCTGTTCAGTCGACGACTGTTCAGTCGACGCCTGTTCAATCGATGCCTGTTCAGTCGACGACTGTTCAAACGACGACTGTTCAATCGACGCCTGTTCAATCGACGCCTGTTCAATCGACGACTGTTCAAACGACGAATGGTCATTCGACCACTGTTCAGTCGACGCCTGTTCAGTCGACGACTGTTCAGTCGACGACTGTTCAGTCGACGACTGTTCAGTCGACGCCTGTTCACTCGACGCCTGTTCAATCGACGCCTGTTCAATCGACGACTGTTCAATCGACGCCTGTTCAATCGACGCCTGTTCAATCGACGCCTGTTCAATCGACGACTGTTCAAACAACGACTGTTCAGTCGACGACAGTTCAGTCGACGCCTGTTCAGTCGACGCCTTTTCAGTCGACGACTGTTCAAACGACGACTGTTCAATCGACGACTGTTCAATCGACGACTGTTTAAACGACGACTGTTTAAACGACGACTGTTCAGTCGACGACTGTTCAATCGACGACTGTTCAGTCGACGCCTGTTCTGTCGACGACTGTTCAATCGACGACTGTTCAACCGACGACTGTTCAATCGACGCCTGTTCAATCGACGACTGTTTAAACGACGACTGTTCAATCGACTACTGTTCAATCGACGCCTGTTCAATCGACGACTGTTTAAACGACGACTGTTTAAACGACGACTGTTCAGTCGACGACTGTTCAATCGACGACTGTTCAGTCGACGCCTGTTCTGTCGACGACTGTTCAATCGACGACTGTTCAACCGACGACTGTTCAATCGACGCCTGTTCAATCGACGACTGTTTAAACGACGACTGTTCAATCGACTACTGTTCAATCGACGCCTGTTCAATCGACGACTGTTTAAACGACGACTGTTTAAACGACGACTGTTCAGTCGACGACTGTTCAATCGACGACTGTTCAGTCGACGCCTGTTCTGTCGACGACTGTTCAATCGACGACTGTTCAATCGACGCCTGTTCCACCGACGACTTTTGAATCGACGACTGTTCAATCGACGACTGTTCAATCGACGACTGGTTAAACGACGACTGTTTAAACGACGACTGTTCAATCGACGACTGTTCAATCGACGCCTGTTCAATCGACGACTGTTCAATCGACGACTGTTCAGTCGACGCCTGTTCTGTCGACGACTGTTCAATCGACGACTGTTCAATCGACGACTGTTCAATGACGACTGTTCAATCGACGCCTGTTCCACCGACGACTTTTGAATCGACGACTGTTCAATCGACGACTGTTCAATCGACGACTGGTTAAACGACGACTGTTTAAACGACGACTGTTCAATCGACGACTGTTCAATCGACGCCTGTTCAATCGACGCCTGCTTAATCGACGCCTGTTCAATCGACGAATGTTCAGTCGACGCCTGTTAAATCGACGCCTGTTCTATCGACGACTGTTCAATCGACGACTGTTCCGTCGACGCCTGTTCTGTCGACGACTGTTCAATCGACGACTGTTCAACCGACGACTGTTCAATCGACGCCTGTTCAATCGACGACTGTTTAAACGACGACTGTTCAATCGACTACTGTTCAATCGACTACTGTTCAATCGACGCCTGTTCAATCGACGACTGTTTAAACGACGACTGTTTAAACGACGACTGTTCAGTCGACGACTGTTCAATCGACGACTGTTCAGTCGACGCCTGTTCTGTCGACGACTGTTCAATAGACGACTGTTCAATCGACGACTGTTCAATCGACGCCTGTTCCACCGACGACTTTTGAATAGACGACTGTTCAATCGACGACTGTTCAATCAACGACTGTTTAAACGACGACTGTTTAAACGACGACTGTTCAATCGACGACTGTTCAATCGACGCCTGTTCAATCGACGCCTGTTCAATCGACGACTGTTCAATCGACGACTGTTCAATCGACGCCTGTTCAATCGACGACTGTTTAAACGACGACTATTCAATCGACGACTGTTCAATCGACGCCTGTTCAATCGACGCCTGTTCCATCGACGACTGTTCAAACGACGAATGGTCATTCGACGAGTGTTCAGTCGACGCCTGTTCAGTCGACGACTGTTCAGTCGACGCCTGTTCAGTCGACGACTGTTCAGTCGACGACTGTTCAGTCGACGCCTGTTCAATCGACGACTGTTCAAACGACGACTGTTCAGTCGACGACAGTTCAGTCGACGCCTGTTCAGTCGACGACTGTTTAGTCGACGCCTGTTCAATCGACGACTTTTGAATAGACGACTGTTCAATCGACGACTGTTCAATCGACGACTGTTTAAACGACGACTGTTTAAACGACGACTGTTCAATCGACGACTGTTCAATCGACGCCTGTTCAATCGACGCCTGTTCAATCGACGACTGTTGAATCCACGACTGTTCAATCGACGACTGTTCAATCGACGACTGTTCAATCGACGACTGTTCAAACGACGACTGTTCAATCGACGACTGTTAAATCGACGACTGTTCAATCGACGACTGTTCAATCGACGACTGTGCAATCGACGACTGTTCAATCGACGACTGTTCAATCGACGACTGTTCAATCGACGACTGTTCAATCGACGACTGTTCAATCGACGACTTTTCAATCGACGACTGTTCAAACGACGACTATTCAAACGACGACTGTTCAATCGACGACTGTTCAATCGACGACTGTTCAATCGACGACTGTTCCATCGACGACTGTTCAATCGACGACTGTTCAAACGACGACTGTTCAATCGACGCCTGTTCAATCGACGCCTGTTCAATCGTAGACTGTTCAATCGACGACTGTTCAATCGACGCCTGTTCAATCGACGCCTGTTCAATCGACGAGTGTTCCAACGACGACTGTTCAATCGACGACTGTTCAATCAACGCCTGTTCAATCGACGACTGTTCAATCGACGCCTGTTCAATCGACGCCTGTTCAATCGACGACTGTTCAAACGACGAATGTTCATTCGACGACTGTTCAGTCGACGCCTGTTCAGTCGACGACTGTTCAATCGACGCCTGTTCAATCGACGCCTGTTCAATCGACGACTGTTCAATCGACGACTGTTCAAACGACGACTGTTCAGTCGACAACTGTTTAGTCGACGCCTGTTCAGTCGACGACTGTTCAGTCGACGACTGTTCAGTCGACGCCTGTTCAATCGACGCCTGTTCAATCGACGACTGTTCAATCGACGCCTGTTCAATCGACGCCTGTTCAATCGACGCCTGTTCAATCGACGACTGTTCAAACGACGACTGTTCAGTCGACGACAGTTCAGTCGACGCCTGTTCAGACGACGACTGTTTAGTCGACGCCTGTTCAATCGACGACTTTTGAATAGACGACTGTTCAATCGACGACTGTTCAATCGACGACTGTTCAATCGACGACTGTTTAAACGACGACTGTTTAAACGACGACTGTTCAATCGACGACTGTTCAATCGACGCCTGTTCAATCGACGTCTGTTCAATCGACGACTGTTCAATCGACGACTGTTCAATCGACGCCTGTTCAATCGACGACTGTTTAAACGACGACTGTTCAATCGACTACTGTTCAATCGACGCCTGTTCAATCGACGACTGTTCAATCGACGACTGTTCAATCGATGACTGTTCAATCGACGCCTGTTCAATCGAGGACTGTTCAAACGACGACTGTTCAAACGACGACAGTTCAGTCGACGACTGTTCAGTCGACGCCTGTTCAATCGACGCCTGTTCAATCGACGCCTGTTCAATCGACGACTGTTCAAACGACGACTGTTCAGTCGACGACAGTTCAGTCGACGTCTGTTCAGTCGACGACTGTTCAGTCGACGCCTGTTCAGTCGACGACTGTTCAGTCGACGCCTGTTCAATCGACGACTTTTGAATAGACGACTGTTCAATCGACGACTGTTCAATCGACGACTGTTCAATCGACGCCTGTTCAATCGACGACTGTTTAAACGACGACTGTTCAATCGACGCCTGTTCAATCGACGCCTGTTCAATCGACGACTGTTCAATCGACGACTGTTCAATCGATGACTGTTCAATCGACGCCTGTTCAATCGAGGACTGTTCAAACGACGACTGTTCAAACGACGACAGTTCAGTCGACGACTGTTCAGTCGACGCCTGTTCAATCGACGCCTGTTCAATCGACGCCTGTTCAATCGACGACTGTTCAAACGACGACTGTTCAGTCGACGACAGTTCAGTCGACGTCTGTTCAGTCGACGACTGTTCAGTCGACGCCTGTTCAGTCGACGACTGTTCAGTCGACGCCTGTTCAATCGACGACTTTTGAATAGACGACTGTTCAATCGACGACTGTTCAATCGACGACTGTTCAATCGACGCCTGTTCAATCGACGACTGTTCAATCGACGCCTGTTCAATCGACGCCTGTTCAATCGACGACTGTTCAAACGACGCCTGTTCAGTCGACGACTGTTCAGTCGACGCCTGTTCAATCGACGACTTTTGAATAGACGACTGTTCAATCGACGACTGTTCAATCGACGACTGTTCAATCGACGCCTGTTCAATCGACGCCTGTTCCATCGACGACTGTTCAAACGACGCCTGTTCAGTCGACGACTGTTCAGTCGACGCCTGTTCAATCGATGCCTGTTCAGTCGACGACTGTTCAAACGACGACTGTTCAATCGACGCCTGTTCAATCGACGCCTGTTCAATCGACGACTGTTCAAACGACGAATGGTCATTCTACCACTGTTCAGTCGACGCCTGTTCAGTCGACGCCTGTTCAATCGACGACTGTTTAAACGACGACTGTTCAATCGACTACTGTTCAATCGACGCCTGTTCAATCGACGACTGTTCAATCGACGACTGTTCAATCGATGACTGTTCAATCGACGCCTGTTCAATCGAGGACTGTTCAAACGACGACTGTTCAAACGACGACAGTTCAGTCGACGACTGTTCAGTCGACGCCTGTTCAATAGACGCCTGTTCAATCGACGCCTGTTCAATCGACGACTGTTCAAACGACGACTGTTCAGTCGACGACAGTTCAGTCGACGCCTGTTCAGTCGACGACTGTTCAGTCGACGCCTGTTCAGTCGACGACTGTTCAGTCGACGCCTGTTCAGTCGACGACTGTTCAGTCGACGCCTGTTCAATCGACGACTTTTGAATAGACGACTGTTCAATCGACGACTGTTCAATCGACGACTGTTCAATCGACGCCTGTTCAATCGACGCCTGTTCAATCGACGACTGTTCAAACGACGCCTGTTCAGTCGACGACTGTTCAGTCGACGCCTGTTCAATCGACGACTTTTGAATAGACGACTGTTCAATCGACGACTGTTCAATCGACGACTGTTCAATCGACGACTGTTCAATCGACGACTGTTCTATCGACGACTGTTCAATCGACGACTGTTCAAACGACGACTGTTCAAACGACGACTGTTCAATCTACGACTGTTCAATCGACGACTGTTCAATCGACAACTGTTCATACGACGACTGTTCAATCGACGACTGTTCAAACGACGACTGTTCAATCGACGACTGCTAATTAGACGACTGTTCAAACGACGACTGTTCAATCGACGACTGTTCAATCGACGACTGTTCAATCGACGACTGTTCAATCGACGACTGTTCAATCGACGACTGTTCAATCGACGACTGTTCAAACGACGACTGTTCAATCGACGACTGTTCATACGACGACTGTTCAATCGACGACTGTTCAATCGACGACTGTTCAAACGACGACTGTTCAATCGACGACTGCTAGTTAGACGACTGTTCAAACGACGACTGTTCAATCGACGACTGTTCAATCGACGACTGTTCAATCGACGACTGTTCAATCGACGACTGTTCAATCGACGACTGTTCAAACGACGACTGTTCAATCGACGACTGTTCAATCGACGACTGTTCAATCGACGACTTTTCAATCGACGACTGTTCAAACGACGACTATTCAAACGACGACTGTTCAATCGACGACTGTTCAATCGACGACTGTTCAATCGACGACTGTTCCATCGACGACTGTTCAATCGACGACTGTTCAAACGACGACTGTTCAATCGACGCCTGTTCAATCGTAGACTGTTCAATCGACGACTGTTCAATCGACGCCTGTTCAATCGACGCCTGTTCAATCGACGAGTGTTCCAACGACGACTGTTCAATCGACGACTGTTCAATCAACGCCTGTTCAATCGACGACTGTTCAATCGACGCCTGTTCAATCGACGCCTGTTCAATCGACGACTGTTCAAACGACGAATGGTCATTCGACGACTGTTCAGTCGACGCCTGTTCAGTCGACGACTGTTCAATCGACGCCTGTTCAATCGACGCCTGTTCAATCGACGACTGTTCAATCGACGACTGTTCAAACGACGACTGTTCAGTCGACAACTGTTTAGTCGACGCCTGTTCAGTCGACGACTGTTCAGTCGACGCCTGTTCAATCGACGCCTGTTCAATCGACGCCTGTTCAATCGACGACTGTTCAATCGACGCCTGTTCAATCGACGCCTGTTCAATCGACGCCTGTTCAATCGACGACTGTTCAAACGACGACTGTTCAATCGACGCCTGTTCAATCGACGACTGTTTAAACGACGACTGTTCAGTCGACGACAGTTCAGTCGACGCCTGTTCAGACGACGACTGTTTAGTCGACGCCTGTTCAATCGACGACTTTTGAATAGACGACTGTTCAATCGACGACTGTTCAATCGACGACTGTTCAATCGACGACTGTTTAAACGACGACTGTTTAAACGACGACTGTTCAATCGACGACTGTTCAATCGACGCCTGTTCAATCGACGTCTGTTCAATCGACGACTGTTCAATCGACGACTGTTCAATCGACGCCTGTTCAATCGACGACTGTTTAAACGACGACTGTTCAGTCGACGACTGTTCAGTCGACGCCTGTTCAATCGACGACTTTTGAATAGACGACTGTTCAATCGACGACTGTTCAATCGACGACTGTTCAATCGACGACTGTTCAATCGACGACTGTTCTATCGACGACTGTTCAATCGACGACTGTTCAAACGACGACTGTTCAAACGACGACTGTTCAATCTACGACTGTTCAATCGACGACTGTTCAATCGACAACTGTTCATACGACGACTGTTCAATCGACGACTGTTCAAACGACGACTGTTCAATCGACGACTGCTAATTAGACGACTGTTCAAACGACGACTGTTCAATCGACGACTGTTCAATCGACGACTGTTCAATCGACGACTGTTCAATCGACGACTGTTCAATCGACGACTGTTCAAACGACGACTGTTCAATCGACGACTGTTCAATCGACGACTGTTCAATCGACGACTGTTCAAACGACGACTGTTCAATCGACGACTGCTAATTAGACGACTGTTCAAACGACGACTGTTCAATCGACGACTGTTCAATCGACGACTGTTCAATCGACGACTGTTCAATCGACGACTGTTCAATCGACGACTGTTCAATCGACGACTGTTCAATCGACGACTGTTCAAACGACGACTGTTCAATCGACGACTGTTCATACGACGACTGTTCAATCGACGACTGTTCAATCGACGACTGTTCAAACGACGACTGTTCAATCGACGACTGCTAGTTAGACGACTGTTCAAACGACGACTGTTCAATCGACGACTGTTCAATCGACGACTGTTCAATCGACGACTGTTCAATCGACGACTGTTCAATCGACGACTGTTCAAACGACGACTGTTCAATCGACGACTGTTCAATCGACGACTGTTCAATCGACGACTTTTCAATCGACGACTGTTCAAACGACGACTATTCAAACGACGACTGTTCAATCGACGACTGTTCAATCGACGACTGTTCAATCGACGACTGTTCCATCGACGACTGTTCAATCGACGACTGTTCAAACGACGACTGTTCAATCGACGCCTGTTCAATCGTAGACTGTTCAATCGACGACTGTTCAATCGACGCCTGTTCAATCGACGCCTGTTCAATCGACGCCTGTTCAATCGACGACTGTTCAAACGACGAATGGTCATTCGACGACTGTTCAGTCGACGCCTGTTCAGTCGACGACTGTTCAATCGACGCCTGTTCAATCGACGCCTGTTCAATCGACGACTGTTCAATCGACGACTGTTCAAACGACGACTGTTCAGTCGACCACTGTTTAGTCGACGCCTGTTCAGTCGACGACTGTTCAGTCGACGACTGTTCAGTCGACGCCTGTTCAATCGACGCCTGTTCAATCGACGCCTGTTCAATCGACGACTGTTCAATCGACGCCTGTTCAATCGACGCCTGTTCAATCGACGCCTGTTCAATCGACGACTGTTCAAACGACGACTGTTCAGTCGACGACAGTTCAGTCGACGCCTGTTCAGACGACGACTGTTTAGTCGACGCCTGTTCAATCGACGACTTTTGAATAGACGACTGTTCAATCGACGACTGTTCAATCGACGACTGTTCAATCGACGACTGTTTAAACGACGACTGTTTAAACGACGACTGTTCAATCGACGACTGTTCAATCGACGACTGTTCAATCGACGCCTGTTCAATCGACGACTGTTTAAACGACGACTGTTCAATCGACTACTGTTCAATCGACGCCTGTTCAATCGACGACTGTTCAATCGACGACTGTTCAATCGATGACTGTTCAATCGACGCCTGTTCAATCGAGGACTGTTCAAACGACGACTGTTCAAACGACGACAGTTCAGTCGACGACTGTTCAGTCGACGCCTGTTCAATCGACGCCTGTTCAATCGACGCCTGTTCAATCGACGACTGTTCAAACGACGACTGTTCAGTCGACGACAGTTCAGTCGACGTCTGTTCAGTCGACGACTGTTCAGTCGACGCCTGTTCAGTCGACGACTGTTCAGTCGACGCCTGTTCAATCGACGACTTTTGAATAGACGACTGTTCAATCGACGACTGTTCAATCGACGACTGTTCAATCGACGCCTGTTCAATCGACGCCTGTTCAATCGACGACTGTTCAAACGACGCCTGTTCAGTCGACGACTGTTCAGTCGACGCCTGTTCAATCGACGACTTTTGAATAGACGACTGTTCAATCGACGACTGTTCAATCGACGACTGTTCAATCGACGCCTGTTCAATCGACGCCTGTTCCATCGACGACTGTTCAAACGACGCCTGTTCAGTCGACGACTGTTCAGTCGACGCCTGTTCAATCGATGCCTGTTCAGTCGACGACTGTTCAAACGACGACTGTTCAATCGACGCCTGTTCAATCGACGCCTGTTCAATCGACGACTGTTCAAACGACGAATGGTCATTCGACCACTGTTCAGTCGACGCCTGTTCAGTCGACGACTGTTCAGTCGACGACTGTTCAGTCGACGCCTGTTCACTCGACGCCTGTTCAATCGACGCCTGTTCAATCGACGACTGTTCAATCGATGCCTGTTCAATCGACGCCTGTTCAATCGACGCCTGTTCAATCGACGACTGTTCAAACAACGACTGTTCAGTCGACGACAGTTCAGTCGACGCCTGTTCAGTCGACGACTGTTCAAACGACGACTGTTCAAACGACGACTGTTCAATCGACGACTGTTCAATCGACGACTGTTTAAACGACGACTGTTTAAACGACGACTGTTCAGTCGACGACTGTTCAATCGACGACTGTTCAGTCGACGCCTGTTCTGTCGACGACTGTTCAATCGACGACTGTTCAACCGACGACTGTTCAATCGACGCCTGTTCAATCGACGACTGTTTAAACGACGACTGTTCAATCGACTACTGTTCAATCGACGCCTGTTCAATCGACGACTGTTTAAACGACGACTGTTTAAACGACGACTGTTCAGTCGACGACTGTTCAATCGACGACTGTTCAGTCGACGCCTGTTCTGTCGACGACTGTTCAATCGACGACTGTTCAATCGACGCCTGCTTAATCGACGCCTGTTCAATCGACGAATGTTCAGTCGACGCCTGTTTAATCGACGCCTGTTCTATCGACGACTGTTCAATCGACGACTGTTCCGTCGACGCCTGTTCTGTCGACGACTGTTCAATCGACGACTGTTCAATCGACGACTGTTCAATCGACGCCTGTTCAATCGACGCCTGCTTAATCGACGCCTGCTTAATCGACGCCTGTTCAATCGACGAATGTTCAGTCGACGCCTGTTCAATCGACGCCTGTTCTATCGACGACTGTTCAATCGACGACTGTTCCGTCGACGCCTGTTCTGTCGACGACTGTTCAATCGACGAATGGTCATTCGACGACTGTTCAGTCGACGCCTGTTCAGTCGACGACTGTTCAGTCGACGACTGTTCAGTCGACGCCTGTTCAATCGACGACTGTTCAAACGACGACTGTTCAGTCGACGACAGTTCAGTCGACGCCTGTTCAGTCGACGACTGTTTTGTCGACGCCTGTTCAATCGACGACTTTTGAATAGACGACTGTTCAATCGACGACTGTTCAATCGACGACTGTTTAAACGACGACTGTTTAAACGACGACTGTTCAATCGACGACTGTTCAATCGACGCCTGTTCAATCGACGCCTGTTCAATCGACGACTGTTGAATCCACGACTGTTCAATCGACGACTGTTAAATCGACGACTGTTGAATCGACGACTGTTCAATCGACGACTGTTCAATCGACGACTGTTCAATCGAAGACTGTTCAATCGACGACTGTTAAATCGACGACTGTTCAAACGACGACTGTTCAATCGACGACGGTTCAATCGACAACTGTTCAATCGACGACTGTTCAAACGACGACTGTTCAATCGACGACTGTTGAATCGACGACTGTTCAATCGACGACTGTTCAATCGACGACTGTGCAATCGACGACTGTTCAATCGACGACTGTTCAATCGACGACTGTTCAATCGACGACTGTTGTATCGACGACTGTTCAATCAACGACTGTTCAATCGACGACTGTTCAATCGACGACTGTTCAAACGACGACTGTTCAGTCGACGACAGTTTAGTCGACGCCTGTTCAGTCGACGACTGTTCAATCGACGACTGTTCAATGACGACTGTTCAATCGACGCCTGTTCCACCGACGACTTTTGAATCGACGACTGTTCAATCGACGACTGTTCAATCGACGACTGGTTAAACGACGACTGTTTAAACGACGACTGTTCAATCGACGACTGTTCAATCGACGCCTGTTCAATCGACGCCTGCTTAATCGACGCCTGTTCAATCGACGAATGTTCAGTCGACGCCTGTTCAATCGACGCCTGTTCTATCGACGCCTGTTCAATCGACGCCTGTTCAATCGACGACTGTTCAAACGACGACTATTCAGTCGACGACAGTTTAGTCGACGCCTGTTCAGTCGACGACTGTTCAGTCGACGCCTGTTCAATCGACGACTTTTGAATAGACGACTGTTCAATCGACGACTGTTCAATCGACGACTGTTCAATCGACGCCTGTTCAATCGACGCCTGTTCAATCGACGACTGTTCAAACAACGCCTGTTCAGTCGACGACTGTTCAGTTGACGCCTGTTCAATCGATGCCTGTTCAGTCGACGACTGTTCAAACGACGACTGTTCAATCGACGACTGTTCAATCGACGACTGTTTAAACGACGACTGTTTAAACGACGACTGTTCAGTCGACGACTGTTCAATCGACGACTGTTCCGTCGACGCCTGTTCTGTCGACGACTGTTCAATCGACGACTGTTCAACCGACGACTGTTCAATCGACGCCTGTTCAATCGACGACTGTTTAAACGACGACTGTTCAATCGACTACTGTTCAATCGACTACTGTTCAATCGACGCCTGTTCAATCGACGACTGTTTAAACGACGACTGTTCAGTCGACGACTGTTCAATTGACGACTGTTCAAACGAAGACTGTTCAGTCGACGACAGTTCAGTCGACGCCTGTTCAGTCGACGACTGTTTAGTCGACGCCTGTTCAATCGACGACTTTTGAATAGACGACTGTTCAATCGACGACTGTTCAATCGACGACTGTTTAAACGACGACTGTTTAAACGACGACTGTTCAATCGACGACTGTTCAATCGACGCCTGTTCAATCGACGCCTGTTCAATCGACGACTGTTGAATCCACGACTGTTCAATCGACGACTGTTAAATCGACGACTGTTGAATCGACGACTGTTCAATCGACGACTGTTCAATCGACGACTGTTCAATCGACGACTGTTCAATCGACGACTGTTAAATCGACGACTGTTCAAACGACGACTGTTCAATCGACGACGGTTCAATCGACAACTGTTCAATCGACGACTGTTCAAACGACGACTGTTCAATCGACGACTGTTAAATCGACGACTGTTCAATCGACGACTGTTCAATCGACGACTGTGCAATCGACGACTGTTCAATCGACGACTGTTCAATCGACGACTGTTCAATCGACGACTGTTGTATCGACGACTGTTCAATCAACGACTGTTCAATCGACGACTGTTCAATCGACGAATGTTCAAACGACGACTGTTCAATCGAAGACTGTTCAATCGACGCCTGTTCAATTGACGACAGTTCAATCGACGACTGTTCAATCGACGCTTGTTCAATCGACGCCTGTTCAATCGACGACTGTTCAATCGACGACTGTTTAAACGACGACTGTTTAAACGACGACTGTTCAATCGACGCCTGTTCAATCGACGACTGTTGAATCGACGACTGTTCAATCGACGACTGTTCAATCGACGAATGTTCAAACGACGACTGTTCAATCAAAGACTGTTCAATCGACGCCTGTTCAATCGACGACTGTTCAATCGACGACTGTTCAATCGACGCCTGTTCAATCGACGTCTGTTCAATCGACGACTGTTCAATCGACGACTGTTTAAACGACGACTGTTTAAACGACGACTGTTCAATCGACGCCTGTTCAATCGACGACTGTTTAAACGACGACTGTTCAATCGACGACTGTTCAATCGACGACTGTTCAATCGATGACTGTTCAATCGACGACTGTTCAATCGACGACTGTTCAATCGACGACTGTTCTATCGACGACTGTTCAATCCACGACTGTTGAATCGACGACTGTTCAAACGACGACTGTTCAAACGACGACTGTTCAAACGACGACTGTTCAATAGACGACTGTTCAATAGACGACTGTTCAATCGACGCTTGTTCAATCGACGCCTGTTCAATCGACGACTGTTCAATCGACGACTGTTTAAACGACGACTGTTTAAACGACGACTGTTCAATCGACGCCTGTTCAATCGACGACTGTTGAATCGACGACTGTTCAATCGACGACTGTTCAATCGACGAATGTTCAATCGAAGACTGTTCAATCGACGCCTGTTCAATCGACGCCTGTTCAATAGACGACTGTTCAATCGACGCCTGTTCAATCGACGTCTGTTCAATCGACGACTGTTCAATCGACGACTGTTTAAACGACGACTGTTTAAACGACGACTGTTCAATCGACGCCTGTTCAATCGACGACTGTTTAAAATACGACTGTTCAATCGACGACTGTTCAATCGACGACTGTTCAATCGATGACTGTTCAATCGACGACTGTTCAATCGACGACTGTTCAATCGACGACTGTTCTATCGACGACTGTTCAATCGACGACTGTTGAATCGACGACTGTTCAAACGACGACTGTTCAAACGACGATTGTTCAAACGACGACTGTTCAAACGACGACTGTTCAAACGACGACTGTTCAATAGACGACTGTTCAATCGACGACTGTTCAATCGACGACTGTTCTATCGACGACTGTTCAATCGACGACTGTTCAAACGACGACTGTTCAATCTACGACTGTTCAATCGACGACTGTTCAATCGACGACTGTTCATACGACGACTGTTCAATCGACGACTGTTCAATCGACGACTGTTTAAACGACGACTGTTCAATCGACGACTGCTAATTAGACGACTGTTCAAACGACGACTGTTCAATCGACGACTGTTCTATTGACGACTGTTCAAACGACGACTGTTCAATCGACGACTGCTAATTAGACGACTGTTCAAACGACGACTGTTCAATCGACGACTGTTCAATCGACGACTGTTCAATCGACGACTGTTCAATCGACGACTGTTCATACGACGACTGTTCAATCGACGACTGTTCAAACGACGACTGTTCAATCGACGACTGCTAATTAGACGACTGTTCAAACGACGACTGTTCAATCGACGACTGTTCAATCGACGACTGTTCAATCGACGACTGTTCAATCGACGACTGTTCAATCGACGACTGTTCAATCGACGCCTGTTCAATCGACGACTGTTCAATCGACGACTGTTCAAACGACGACTGTTCAAACGACGACTGTTCAATCTACGACTGTTCAATCGACGACTGTTCAATCGACAACTGTTCATACGACGACTGTTCAATCGACGACTGTTCAAACGACGACTGTTCAATCGACGACTGCTAATTAGACGACTGTTCAAACGACGACTGTTCAATCGACGACTGTTCAATCGACGACTGTTCAATCGACGACTGTTCAATCGACGACTGTTCAATCGACGACTGTTCAATCGACGACTGTTCAAACGACGACTGTTCAATCGACGACTGTTCATACGACGACTGTTCAATCGACGACTGTTCAATCGACGACTGTTCAAACGACGACTGTTCAATCGACGACTGCTAGTTAGACGACTGTTCAAACGACGACTGTTCAATCGACGACTGTTCAATCGACGACTGTTCAATCGACGACTGTTCAATCGACGACTGTTCAATAGACGACTGTTCAAACGACGACTGTTCAATCGACGACTGTTCAATCGACGACTGTTCAATCGACGACTTTTCAATCGACGACTGTTCAAACGACGACTATTCAAACGACGACTGTTCAATCGACGACTGTTCAATCGACGACTGTTCAATCGACGACTGTTCCATCGACGACTGTTCAATCGACGACTGTTCAAACGACGACTGTTCAATCGACGCCTGTTCAATCGTAGACTGTTCAATCGACGACTGTTCAATCGACGCCTGTTCAATCGACGCCTGTTCAATCGACGAGTGTTCCAACGACGACTGTTCAATCGACGACTGTTCAATCAACGCCTGTTCAATCGACGACTGTTCAATCGACGCCTGTTCAATCGACGCCTGTTCAATCGACGACTGTTCAAACGACGAATGGTCATTCGACGACTGTTCAGTCGACGCCTGTTCAGTCGACGACTGTTCAATCGACGCCTGTTCAATCGACGCCTGTTCAATCGACGACTGTTCAATCGACGACTGTTCAAACGACGACTGTTCAGTCGACAACTGTTTAGTCGACGCCTGTTCAGTCGACGACTGTTCAGTCGACGCCTGTTCAATCGACGCCTGTTCAATCGACGCCTGTTCAATCGACGACTGTTCAATCGACGCCTGTTCAATCGACGCCTGTTCAATCGACGCCTGTTCAATCGACGACTGTTCAAACGACGACTGTTCAGTCGACGACAGTTCAGTCGACGCCTGTTCAGACGACGACTGTTTAGTCGACGCCTGTTCAATCGACGACTTTTGAATAGACGACTGTTCAATCGACGACTGTTCAATCGACGACTGTTCAATCGACGACTGTTTAAACGACGACTGTTTAAACGACGACTGTTCAATCGACGACTGTTCAATCGACGCCTGTTCAATCGACGTCTGTTCAATCGACGACTGTTCAATCGACGACTGTTCAATCGACGCCTGTTCAATCGACGACTGTTTAAACGACGACTGTTCAGTCGACGACTGTTCAGTCGACGCCTGTTCAATCGACGACTTTTGAATAGACGACTGTTCAATCGACGACTGTTCAATCGACGACTGTTCAATCGACGACTGTTCAATCGACGACTGTTCTATCGACGACTGTTCAATCGACGACTGTTCAAACGACGACTGTTCAAACGACGACTGTTCAATCTACGACTGTTCAATCGACGACTGTTCAATCGACAACTGTTCATACGACGACTGTTCAATCGACGACTGTTCAAACGACGACTGTTCAATCGACGACTGCTAATTAGACGACTGTTCAAACGACGACTGTTCAATCGACGACTGTTCAATCGACGACTGTTCAATCGACGACTGTTCAATCGACGACTGTTCAATCGACGACTGTTCAAACGACGACTGTTCAATCGACGACTGTTCAATCGACGACTGTTCAATCGACGACTGTTCAAACGACGACTGTTCAATCGACGACTGCTAATTAGACGACTGTTCAAACGACGACTGTTCAATCGACGACTGTTCAATCGACGACTGTTCAATCGACGACTGTTCAATCGACGACTGTTCAATCGACGACTGTTCAATCGACGACTGTTCAATCGACGACTGTTCAAACGACGACTGTTCAATCGACGACTGTTCATACGACGACTGTTCAATCGACGACTGTTCAATCGACGACTGTTCAAACGACGACTGTTCAATCGACGACTGCTAGTTAGACGACTGTTCAAACGACGACTGTTCAATCGACGACTGTTCAATCGACGACTGTTCAATCGACGACTGTTCAATCGACGACTGTTCAATCGACGACTGTTCAAACGACGACTGTTCAATCGACGACTGTTCAATCGACGACTGTTCAATCGACGACTTTTCAATCGACGACTGTTCAAACGACGACTATTCAAACGACGACTGTTCAATCGACGACTGTTCAATCGACGACTGTTCAATCGACGACTGTTCAATCGACGACTGTTCCATCGACGACTGTTCAATCGACGACTGTTCAAACGACGACTGTTCAATCGACGCCTGTTCAATCGTAGACTGTTCAATCGACGACTGTTCAATCGACGCCTGTTCAATCGACGCCTGTTCAATCGACGAGTGTTCCAACGACGACTGTTCAATCGACGACTGTTCAATCAACGCCTGTTCAATCGACGACTGTTCAATCGACGCCTGTTCAATCGACGCCTGTTCAATCGACGACTGTTCAAACGACGAATGGTCATTCGACGACTGTTCAGTCGACGCCTGTTCAGTCGACGACTGTTCAATCGACGACTGTTCAATCGACGCCTGTTCAATCGACGACTGTTCAATCGACGACTGTTCAAACGACGACTGTTCAATCGACGACTTTTCAATCGACGACTGTTCAAACGACGACTATTCAAACGACGACTGTTCAGTCGACGCCTGTTCAATCGACGACTGTTCAATCGACGACTGTTCCATCGACGACTGTTCAATCGACGCCTGTTCAATCGACGCCTGTTCAATCGACGCCTGTTCAATCGACGACTGTTCAAACGACGACTGTTCAGTCGACGACAGTTCAGTCGACGCCTGTTCAGACGACGACTGTTTAGTCGACGCCTGTTCAATCGACGACTTTTGAATAGACGACTGTTCAATCGACGACTGTTCAATCGACGACTGTTCAATCGACGACTGTTCAATCGACGACTGTTTAAACGACGACTGTTTAAACGACGACTGTTCAATCGACGACTGTTCAATCGACGCCTGTTCAATCGACGTCTGTTCAATCGACGACTGTTCAATCGACGACTGTTCAATCGACGCCTGTTCAATCGACGACTGTTTAAACGACGACTGTTCAATCGACGACTGTTCAATCGATGACTGTTCAATCGACGCCTGTTCAATCGAGGACTGTTCAAACGACGACTGTTCAAACGACGACAGTTCAGTCGACGACTGTTCAGTCGACGCCTGTTCAATCGACGCCTGTTCAATCGACGCCTGTTCAATCGACGACTGTTCAAACGACGACTGTTCAGTCGACGACAGTTCAGTCGACGTCTGTTCAGTCGACGACTGTTCAGTCGACGCCTGTTCAGTCGACGACTGTTCAGTCGACGCCTGTTCAATCGACGACTTTTGAATAGACGACTGTTCAATCGACGACTGTTCAATCGACGCCTGTTCAATCGACGCCTGTTCAATCGACGACTGTTCAAACGACGCCTGTTCAGTCGACGACTGTTCAGTCGACGCCTGTTCAATCGACGACTTTTGAATAGACGACTGTTCAATCGACGACTGTTCAATCGACGCCTGTTCAATCGACGCCTGTTCCATCGACGACTGTTCAAACGACGCCTGTTCAGTCGACGACTGTTCAGTCGACGCCTGTTCAATCGATGCCTGTTCAGTCGACGACTGTTCAAACGACGACTGTTCAATCGACGCCTGTTCAATCGACGCCTGTTCAATCGACGCCTGTTCAATCGACGACTGTTCAAACGACGCCTGTTCAGTCGACGACTGTTCAGTCGACGCCTGTTCAATCGACGACTTTTGAATAGACGACTGTTCAATCGACGACTGTTCAATCGACGCCTGTTCAATCGACGCCTGTTCCATCGACGACTGTTCAAACGACGCCTGTTCAGTCGACGACTGTTCAGTCGACGACTGTTCAGTCGACGCCTGTTCAGTCGACGACTGTTCAGTCGACGCCTGTTCAATCGACGACTTTTGAATAGACGACTGTTCAATCGACGACTGTTCAATCGACGACTGTTCAATCGACGCCTGTTCAATCGACGCCTGTTCAATCGACGACTGTTCAAACGACGCCTGTTCAGTCGACGACTGTTCAGTCGACGCCTGTTCAATCGACGACTTTTGAATAGACGACTGTTCAATCGACGACTGTTCAATCGACGACTGTTCAATCGACGCCTGTTCAATCGACGCCTGTTCCATCGACGACTGTTCAAACGACGCCTGTTCAGTCGACGACTGTTCAGTCGACGACTGTTCAGTCGACGCCTGTTCAATCGATGCCTGTTCAGTCGACGACTGTTCCATCGACGACTGTTCAATCGACGCCTGTTCAATCGACGCCTGTTCAATCGACGCCTGTTCAATCGACGACTGTTCAAACGACGACTGTTCAGTCGACGACAGTTCAGTCGACGCCTGTTCAGACGACGACTGTTTAGTCGACGCCTGTTCAATCGACGACTTTTGAATAGACGACTGTTCAATCGACGACTGTTCAATCGACGACTGTTCAATCGACGACTGTTCAATCGACGACTGTTTAAACGACGACTGTTTAAACGACGACTGTTCAATCGACGACTGTTCAATCGACGCCTGTTCAATCGACGTCTGTTCAATCGACGACTGTTCAATCGACGACTGTTCAATCGACGCCTGTTCAATCGACGACTGTTTAAACGACGACTGTTCAATCGACGACTGTTCAATCGATGACTGTTCAATCGACGCCTGTTCAATCGAGGACTGTTCAAACGACGACTGTTCAAACGACGACAGTTCAGTCGACGACTGTTCAGTCGACGCCTGTTCAATCGACGCCTGTTCAATCGACGCCTGTTCAATCGACGACTGTTCAAACGACGACTGTTCAGTCGACGACAGTTCAGTCGACGTCTGTTCAGTCGACGACTGTTCAGTCGACGCCTGTTCAGTCGACGACTGTTCAGTCGACGCCTGTTCAATCGACGACTTTTGAATAGACGACTGTTCAATCGACGACTGTTCAATCGACGACTGTTCAATCGACGCCTGTTCAATCGACGCCTGTTCAATCGACGACTGTTCAAACGACGCCTGTTCAGTCGACGACTGTTCAGTCGACGCCTGTTCAATCGACGACTTTTGAATAGACGACTGTTCAATCGACGACTGTTCAATCGACGACTGTTCAATCGACGCCTGTTCAATCGACGCCTGTTCCATCGACGACTGTTCAAACGACGCCTGTTCAGTCGACGACTGTTCAGTCGACGCCTGTTCAATCGATGCCTGTTCAGTCGACGACTGTTCAAACGACGACTGTTCAATCGACGCCTGTTCAATCGACGCCTGTTCAATCGACGCCTGTTCAATCGACGACTGTTCAAACGACGCCTGTTCAGTCGACGACTGTTCAGTCGACGCCTGTTCAATCGACGACTTTTGAATAGACGACTGTTCAATCGACGACTGTTCAATCGACGCCTGTTCAATCGACGCCTGTTCCATCGACGACTGTTCAAACGACGCCTGTTCAGTCGACGACTGTTCAGTCGACGCCTGTTCAGTCGACGACTGTTCAGTCGACGCCTGTTCAATCGACGACTTTTGAATAGACGACTGTTCAATCGACGACTGTTCAATCGACGACTGTTCAATCGACGACTGTTCAATCGACGCCTGTTCAATCGACGACTGTTCAAACGACGCCTGTTCAGTCGACGACTGTTCAGTCGACGCCTGTTCAATCGACGACTTTTGAATAGACGACTGTTCAATCGACGACTGTTCAATCGACGACTGTTCAATCGACGCCTGTTCAATCGACGCCTGTTCCATCGACGACTGTTCAAACGACGCCTGTTCAGTCGACGACTGTTCAGTCGACGACTGTTCAGTCGACGCCTGTTCAATCGATGCCTGTTCAGTCGACGACTGTTCAAACGACGACTGTTCAATCGACGCCTGTTCAATCGACGCCTGTTCAATCGACGACTGTTCAAACGACGAATGGTCATTCGACCACTGTTCAGTCGACGCCTGTTCAGTCGACGACTGTTCAGTCGACGACTGTTCAGTCGACGACTGTTCAGTCGACGCCTGTTCACTCGACGCCTGTTCAATCGACGCCTGTTCAATCGACGCCTGTTCAATCGACGCCTGTTCAATCGACGACTGTTCAAACAACGACTGTTCAGTCGACGACAGTTCAGTCGACGCCTGTTCAGTCGACGCCTTTTCAGTCGACGACTGTTCAAACGACGACTGTTCAATCGACGACTGTTCAATCGACGACTGTTTAAACGACGACTGTTTAAACGACGACTGTTCAGTCGACGACTGTTCAATCGACGAATGTTCAGTCGACGCCTGTTCTGTCGACGACTGTTCAATCGACGACTGTTCAACCGACGACTGTTCAATCGACGCCTGTTCAATCGACGACTGTTTAAACGACGACTGTTCAATCGACTACTGTTCAATCGACGCCTGTTCAATCGACGACTGTTTAAACGACGACTGTTTAAACGACGACTGTTCAGTCGACGACTGTTCAATCGACGACTGTTCAGTCGACGCCTGTTCTGTCGACGACTGTTCAATCGACGACTGTTCAATCGACGACTGTTCAATGACGACTGTTCAATCGACGCCTGTTCCACCGACGACTTTTGAATCGACGACTGTTCAATCGACGACTGTTCAATCGACGACTGGTTAAACGACGACTGTTTAAACGACGACTGTTCAATCGACGACTGTTCAATCGACGCCTGTTCAATCGACGCCTGTTTAATCGACGCCTGTTCAATTGACGAATGTTCAGTCGACGCCTGTTCAATCGACGCCTGTTCTATCGACGACTGTTCAATCGACGACTGTTCCGTCGACGCCTGTTCTGTCGACGACTGTTCAATCGACGACTGTTCAACCGACGACTGTTCAATCGACGCCTGTTCAATCGACGACTGTTTAAACGACGACTGTTCAATCGACTACTGTTCAATCGACTACTGTTCAATCGACGCCTGTTCAATCGACGACTGTTTAAACGACGACTGTTTAAACGACGACTGTTTAAACGACGACTGTTCAGTCGACGACTGTTCAATCGACGACTGTTCAGTCGACGCCTGTTCTGTCGACGACTGTTCAATAGACGACTGTTCAATCGACGACTGTTCAATCGACGCCTGTTCCACCGACGACTTTTGAATAGACGACTGTTCAATCGACGACTGTTCAATCAACGACTGTTTAAACGACGACTGTTTAAACGACGACTGTTCAATCGACGACTGTTAAATCGACGCCTGTTCAATCGACGCCTGTTCAATCGACGACTGTTCAATCGACGACTGTTCAATCGACGCCTGTTCAATCGACGACTGTTTAAACGACGACTATTCAATCGACGACTGTTCAATCGACGCCTGTTCAATCGACGCCTGTTCCATCGACGACTGTTCAAACGACGAATGGTCATTCGACGACTGTTCAGTCGACGCCTGTTCAGTCGACGACTGTTCAGTCGACGACTGTTCAGTCGACGCCTGTTCAATCGACGACTGTTCAAACGACGACTGTTCAGTCGACGACAGTTCAGTCGACGCCTGTTCAGTCGACGACTGTTTAGTCGACGCCTGTTCAATCGACGACTTTTGAATAGACGACTGTTCAATCGACGACTGTTCAATCGACGACTGTTTAAACGACGACTGTTTAAACGACGACTGTTCAATCGACGACTGTTCAATCGACGCCTGTTCAATCGACGCCTGTTCAATCGACGACTGTTGAATCCACGACTGTTCAATCGACGACTGTTAAATCGACGACTGTTGAATCGACGACTGTTCAATCGACGACTGTTCAATCGACGACTGTTCAATCGACGACTGTTCAATCGACGACTGTTAAATCGACGACTGTTCAATCGACGACTGTTCAACCGACGACTGTTCAATCGACGCCTGTTCAATCGACGACTGTTTAAACGACGACTGTTCAATCGACTACTGTTCAATCGACTACTGTTCAATCGACGCCTGTTCAATCGACGACTGTTTAAACGACGACTGTTTAAACGACGACTGTTCAGTCGACGACTGTTCAATCGACGACTGTTCAGTCGACGCCTGTTCTGTCGACGACTGTTCAATAGACGACTGTTCAATCGACGACTGTTCAATCGACGCCTGTTCCACCGACGACTTTTGAATAGACGACTGTTCAATCGACGACTGTTCAATCAACGACTGTTTAAACGACGACTGTTTAAACGACGACTGTTCAATCGACGACTGTTAAATCGACGCCTGTTCAATCGACGCCTGTTCAATTGACGACTGTTCAATCGACGACTGTTCAATCGACGCCTGTTCAATCGACGACTGTTTAAACGACGACTATTCAATCGACGACTGTTCAATCGACGCCTGTTCAATCGACGCCTGTTCCATCGACGACTGTTCAAACGACGAATGGTCATTCGACGACTGTTCAGTCGACGCCTGTTCAGTCGACGACTGTTCAGTCGACGCCTGTTCAGTCGACGACTGTTCAGTCGACGCCTGTTCAATCGACGACTGTTCAAACGACGACTGTTCAGTCGACGACAGTTCAGTCGACGCCTGTTCAGTCGACGACTGTTTAGTCGACGCCTGTTCAATCGACGACTTTTGAATAGACGACTGTTCAATCGACGACTGTTCAATCGACGACTGTTTAAACGACGACTGTTTAAACGACGACTGTTCAATCGACGACTGTTCAATCGACGCCTGTTCAATCGACGCCTGTTCAATCGACGACTGTTGAATCCACGACTGTTCAATCGACGACTGTTAAATCGACGACTGTTGAATCGACGACTGTTCAATCGACGACTGTTCAATCGACGACTGTTCAATCGACGACTGTTCAATCGACGACTGTTAAATCGACGACTGTTCAAACGACGACTGTTCAATCGACGACGGTTCAATCGACAACTGTTCAATCGACGACTGTTCAAACGACGACTGTTCAATCGACGACTGTTAAATCGACGACTGTTCAATCGACGACTGTTCAATCGACGACTGTGCAATCGACGACTGTTCAATCGACGACTGTTCAATCGACGACTGTTCAATCGACGACTGTTCAATCGACGACTGTTCAATCGACGACTTTTCAATCGACGACTGTTCAAACGACGACTATTCAAACGACGACTGTTCAATCGACGACTGTTCAATCGACGACTGTTCAATCGACGACTGTTCCATCGACGACTGTTCAATCGACGACTGTTCAAACGACGACTGTTCAATCGACGCCTGTTCAATCGACGCCTGTTCAATCGTAGACTGTTCAATCGACGACTGTTCAATCGACGCCTGTTCAATCGACGCCTGTTCAATCGACGAGTGTTCCAACGACGACTGTTCAATCGACGACTGTTCAATCAACGCCTGTTCAATCGACGACTGTTCAATCGACGCCTGTTCAATCGACGCCTGTTCAATCGACGACTGTTCAAACGACGAATGTTCATTCGACGACTGTTCAGTCGACGCCTGTTCAGTCGACGACTGTTCAATCGACGCCTGTTCAATCGACGCCTGTTCAATCGACGACTGTTCAATCGACGACTGTTCAAACGACGACTGTTCAGTCGACAACTGTTTAGTCGACGCCTGTTCAGTCGACGACTGTTCAGTCGACGACTGTTCAGTCGACGCCTGTTCAATCGACGCCTGTTCAATCGACGCCTGTTCAATCGACGACTGTTCAATCGACGCCTGTTCAATCGACGCCTGTTCAATCGACGCCTGTTCAATCGACGACTGTTCAAACGACGACTGTTCAGTCGACGACAGTTCAGTCGACGCCTGTTCAGACGACGACTGTTTAGTCGACGCCTGTTCAATCGACGACTTTTGAATAGACGACTGTTCAATCGACGACTGTTCAATCGACGACTGTTCAATCGACGACTGTTTAAACGACGACTGTTTAAACGACGACTGTTCAATCGACGACTGTTCAATCGACGCCTGTTCAATCGACGTCTGTTCAATCGACGACTGTTCAATCGACGACTGTTCAATCGACGCCTGTTCAATCGACGACTGTTTAAACGACGACTGTTCAATCGACTACTGTTCAATCGACGCCTGTTCAATCGACGACTGTTCAATCGACGACTGTTCAATCGATGACTGTTCAATCGACGCCTGTTCAATCGAGGACTGTTCAAACGACGACTGTTCAAACGACGACAGTTCAGTCGACGACTGTTCAGTCGACGCCTGTTCAATCGACGCCTGTTCAATCGACGCCTGTTCAAACGACGACTGTTCAGTCGACGACAGTTCAGTCGACGTCTGTTCAGTCGACGTCTGTTCAGTCGACGACTGTTCAGTCGACGCCTGTTCAGTCGACGACTGTTCAGTCGACGCCTGTTCAATCGACGACTTTTGAATAGACGACTGTTCAATCGACGACTGTTCAATCGACGACTGTTCAATCGACGCCTGTTCAATCGACGACTGTTCAATCGACGCCTGTTCAATCGACGCCTGTTCAATCGACGACTGTTCAAACGACGCCTGTTCAGTCGACGACTGTTCAGTCGACGCCTGTTCAATCGACGACTTTTGAATAGACGACTGTTCAATCGACGACTGTTCAATCGACGACTGTTCAATCGACGCCTGTTCAATCGACGCCTGTTCCATCGACGACTGTTCAAACGACGCCTGTTCAGTCGACGACTGTTCAGTCGACGCCTGTTCAATCGATGCCTGTTCAGTCGACGACTGTTCAAACGACGACTGTTCAATCGACGCCTGTTCAATCGACGCCTGTTCAATCGACGACTGTTCAAACGACGAATGGTCATTCTACCACTGTTCAGTCGACGCCTGTTCAGTCGACGCCTGTTCAATCGACGACTGTTTAAACGACGACTGTTCAATCGACTACTGTTCAATCGACGCCTGTTCAATCGACGACTGTTCAATCGACGACTGTTCAATCGATGACTGTTCAATCGACGCCTGTTCAATCGAGGACTGTTCAAACGACGACTGTTCAAACGACGACAGTTCAGTCGACGACTGTTCAGTCGACGCCTGTTCAATCGACACCTGTTCAATCGACGCCTGTTCAATCGACGACTGTTCAAACGACGACTGTTCAGTCGACGACAGTTCAGTCGACGCCTGTTCAGTCGACGACTGTTCAGTCGACGCCTGTTCAGTCGACGATTGTTCAGTCGACGCCTGTTCAGTCGACGACTGTTCAGTCGACGCCTGTTCAATCGACGACTTTTGAATAGACGACTGTTCAATCGACGACTGTTCAATCGACGACTGTTCAATCGACGCCTGTTCAATCGACGCCTGTTCAATCGACGACTGTTCAAACGACGCCTGTTCAGTCGACGACTGTTCAGTCGACGCCTGTTCAATCGACGACTTTTGAATAGACGACTGTTCAATCGACGACTGTTCAATCGACGACTGTTCAATCGACGACTGTTCAATCGACGACTGTTCTATCGACGACTGTTCAATCGACGACTGTTCAAACGACGACTGTTCAAACGACGACTGTTCAATCTACGACTGTTCAATCGACGACTGTTCAATCGACAACTGTTCATACGACGACTGTTCAATCGACGACTGTTCAAACGACGACTGTTCAATCGACGACTGCTAATTAGACGACTGTTCAAACGACGACTGTTCAATCGACGACTGTTCAATCGACGACTGTTCAATCGACGACTGTTCAATCGACGACTGTTCAATCGACGACTGTTCAAACGACGACTGTTCAATCGACGACTGTTCAATCGACGACTGTTCAATCGACGACTGTTCAAACGACGACTGTTCAATCGACGACTGCTAATTAGACGACTGTTCAAACGACGACTGTTCAATCGACGACTGTTCAATCGACGACTGTTCAATCGACGACTGTTCAATCGACGACTGTTCAATCGACGACTGTTCAATCGACGACTGTTCAATCGACGACTGTTCAAACGACGACTGTTCAATCGACGACTGTTCATACGACGACTGTTCAATCGACGACTGTTCAATCGACGACTGTTCAAACGACGACTGTTCAATCGACGACTGCTAATTAGACGACTGTTCAAACGACGACTGTTCAATCGACGACTGTTCAATCGACGACTGTTCAATCGACGACTGTTCAATCGACGACTGTTCAATCGACGACTGTTCAATCGACGACTGTTCAAACGACGACTGTTCAATCGACGACTGTTCAATCGACGACTGTTCAATCGACGACTTTTCAATCGACGACTGTTCAAACGACGACTATTCAAACGACGACTGTTCAATCGACGACTGTTCAATCGACGACTGTTCAATCGACGACTGTTCCATCGACGACTGTTCAATCGACGACTGTTCAAACGACGACTGTTCAATCGACGCCTGTTCAATCGTAGACTGTTCAATCGACGACTGTTCAATCGACGCCTGTTCAATCGACGCCTGTTCAATCGACGAGTGTTCCAACGACGACTGTTCAATCGACGACTGTTCAATCAACGCCTGTTCAATCGACGACTGTTCAATCGACGCCTGTTCAATCGACGCCTGTTCAATCGACGAGTGTTCCAACGACGACTGTTCAATCGACGACTGTTCAATCAACGCCTGTTCAATCGACGACTGTTCAATCGACGCCTGTTCAATCGACGCCTGTTCAATCGACGACTGTTCAAACGACGAATGTTCATTCGACGACTGTTCAGTCGACGCCTGTTCAGTCGACGACTGTTCAATCGACGCCTGTTCAATCGACGCCTGTTCAATCGACGACTGTTCAATCGACGACTGTTCAAACGACGACTGTTCAGTCGACGACTGTTTAGTCGACGCCTGTTCAGTCGACGACTGTTCAGTCGACGACTGTTCAGTCGACGCCTGTTCAATCGACGCCTGTTCAATCGACGCCTGTTCAATCGACGACTGTTCAATCGACGCCTGTTCAATCGACGCCTGTTCAATCGACGCCTGTTCAATCGACGACTGTTCAAACGACGACTGTTCAGTCGACGACAGTTCAGTCGACGCCTGTTCAGACGACGACTGTTTAGTCGACGCCTGTTCAATCGACGACTTTTGAATAGACGACTGTTCAATCGACGACTGTTCAATCGACGACTGTTCAATCGACGACTGTTTAAACGACGACTGTTCAATCGACGACTGTTCAATCGACGCCTGTTCAATCGACGTCTGTTCAATCGACGACTGTTCAATCGACGACTGTTCAATCGACGCCTGTTCAATCGACGACTGTTTAAACGACGACTGTTCAATCGACTACTGTTCAATCGACGCCTGTTCAATCGACGACTGTTCAATCGACGACTGTTCAATCGATGACTGTTCAATCGACGCCTGTTCAATCGAGGACTGTTCAAACGACGACTGTTCAAACGACGACAGTTCAGTCGACGACTGTTCAGTCGACGCCTGTTCAATCGACGCCTGTTCAATCGACGCCTGTTCAATCGACGACTGTTCAAACGACGACTGTTCAGTCGACGACAGTTCAGTCGACGTCTGTTCAGTCGACGACTGTTCAGTCGACGCCTGTTCAGTCGACGACTGTTCAGTCGACGCCTGTTCAATCGACGACTTTTGAATAGACGACTGTTCAATCGACGACTGTTCAATCGACGACTGTTCAATCGACGCCTGTTCAATCGACGCCTGTTCAATCGACGACTGTTCAAACGACGCCTGTTCAGTCGACGACTGTTCAGTCGACGCCTGTTCAATCGACGACTTTTGAATAGACGACTGTTCAATCGACGACTGTTCAATCGACGACTGTTCAATCGACGCCTGTTCAATCGACGCCTGTTCAGTCGACGACTGTTCAGTCGACTCCTGTTCAATCGATGCCTGTTCAGTCGACGACTGTTCAAACGACGACTGTTCAATCGACGCCTGTTCAATCGACGCCTGTTCAATCGACGACTGTTCAAACGACGAATGGTCATTCGACCACTGTTCAGTCGACGCCTGTTCAGTCGACGACTGTTCAGTCGACGACTGTTCAGTCGACGCCTGTTCACTCGACGCCTGTTCAATCGACGCCTGTTCAATCGACGACTGTTCAATCGACGCCTGTTCAATCGACGCCTGTTCAATCGACGCCTGTTCAATCGACGACTGTTCAAACAACGACTGTTCAGTCGACGACAGTTCAGTCGACGCCTGTTCAGTCGACGCCTTTTCAGTCGACGACTGTTCAAACAACGACTGTTCAATCGACGACTGTTCAATCGACGACTGTTTAAACGACGACTGTTTAAACGACGACTGTTCAGTCGACGACTGTTCAATCGACGACTGTTCAGTCGACGCCTGTTCTGTCGACGACTGTTCAATCGACGACTGTTCAACCGACGACTGTTCAATCGACGCCTGTTCAATCGACGACTGTTTAAACGACGACTGTTCAATCGACTACTGTTCAATCGACGCCTGTTCAATCGACGACTGTTTAAACGACGACTGTTTAAACGACGACTGTTCAGTCGACGACTGTTCAATCGACGACTGTTCAGTCGACGCCTGTTCTGTCGACGACTGTTCAGACGACGACTGTTTAGTCGACGCCTGTTCAATCGACGACTTTTGAATAGACGACTGTTCAATCGACGACTGTTCAATCGACGACTGTTCAATCGACGACTGTTTAAACGACGACTGTTCAATCGACGACTGTTCAATCGACGCCTGTTCAATCGACGTCTGTTCAATCGACGACTGTTCAATCGACGACTGTTCAATCGACGCCTGTTCAATCGACGACTGTTTAAACGACGACTGTTCAATCGACTACTGTTCAATCGACGCCTGTTCAATCGACGACTGTTCAATCGACGACTGTTCAATCGATGACTGTTCAATCGACGCCTGTTCAATCGAGGACTGTTCAAACGACGACTGTTCAAACGACGACAGTTCAGTCGACGACTGTTCAGTCGACGCCTGTTCAATCGACGCCTGTTCAATCGACGCCTGTTCAATCGACGACTGTTCAAACGACGACTGTTCAGTCGACGACAGTTCAGTCGACGTCTGTTCAGTCGACGACTGTTCAGTCGACGCCTGTTCAGTCGACGACTGTTCAGTCGACGCCTGTTCAATCGACGACTTTTGAATAGACGACTGTTCAATCGACGACTGTTCAATCGACGACTGTTCAATCGACGCCTGTTCAATCGACGCCTGTTCAATCGACGACTGTTCAAACGACGCCTGTTCAGTCGACGACTGTTCAGTCGACGCCTGTTCAATCGACGACTTTTGAATAGACGACTGTTCAATCGACGACTGTTCAATCGACGACTGTTCAATCGACGCCTGTTCAATCGACGCCTGTTCAGTCGACGACTGTTCAGTCGACTCCTGTTCAATCGATGCCTGTTCAGTCGACGACTGTTCAAACGACGACTGTTCAATCGACGCCTGTTCAATCGACGCCTGTTCAATCGACGACTGTTCAAACGACGAATGGTCATTCGACCACTGTTCAGTCGACGCCTGTTCAGTCGACGACTGTTCAGTCGACGACTGTTCAGTCGACGCCTGTTCACTCGACGCCTGTTCAATCGACGCCTGTTCAATCGACGACTGTTCAATCGACGCCTGTTCAATCGACGCCTGTTCAATCGACGCCTGTTCAATCGACGACTGTTCAAACAACGACTGTTCAGTCGACGACAGTTCAGTCGACGCCTGTTCAGTCGACGCCTTTTCAGTCGACGACTGTTCAAACAACGACTGTTCAATCGACGACTGTTCAATCGACGACTGTTTAAACGACGACTGTTTAAACGACGACTGTTCAGTCGACGACTGTTCAATCGACGACTGTTCAGTCGACGCCTGTTCTGTCGACGACTGTTCAATCGACGACTGTTCAACCGACGACTGTTCAATCGACGCCTGTTCAATCGACGACTGTTTAAACGACGACTGTTCAATCGACTACTGTTCAATCGACGCCTGTTCAATCGACGACTGTTTAAACGACGACTGTTTAAACGACGACTGTTCAGTCGACGACTGTTCAATCGACGACTGTTCAGTCGACGCCTGTTCTGTCGACGACTGTTCAATCGACGACTGTTCAATCGACGACTGTTCAATGACGACTGTTCAATCGACGCCTGTTCCACCGACGACTTTTGAATCGACGACTGTTCAATCGACGACTGTTCAATCGACGACTGGTTAAACGACGACTGTTTAAACGACGACTGTTCAATCGACGACTGTTCAATCGACGCCTGTTCAATCGACGACTGTTCAATCGACGACTGTTCAGTCGACGCCTGTTCTGTCGACGACTGTTCAATCGACGACTGTTCAATCGACGACTGTTCAATGACGACTGTTCAATCGACGCCTGTTCCACCGACGACTTTTGAATCGACGACTGTTCAATCGACGACTGTTCAAACGACGACTGTTCAATCGACGACTGTTAAATCGACGACTGTTCAATCGACGACTGTTCAATCGACGACTGTGCAATCGACGACTGTTCAATCGACGACTGTTCAATCGACGACTGTTCAATCGACGACTGTTCAATCGACGACTGTTCAATCGACGACTTTTCAATCGACGACTGTTCAAACGACGACTATTCAAACGACGACTGTTCAATCGACGACTGTTCAATCGACGACTGTTCAATCGACGACTGTTCCATCGACGACTGTTCAATCGACGACTGTTCAAACGACGACTGTTCAATCGACGCCTGTTCAATCGACGCCTGTTCAATCGTAGACTGTTCAATCGACGACTGTTCAATCGACGCCTGTTCAATCGACGCCTGTTCAATCGACGAGTGTTCCAACGACGCCTGTTCAATCGACGCCTGTTCAATCGACGACTGTTCAAACGACGAATGTTCATTCGACGACTGTTCAGTCGACGCCTGTTCAGTCGACGACTGTTCAATCGACGCCTGTTCAATCGACGCCTGTTCAATCGACGACTGTTCAATCGACGACTGTTTAAACGACGACTGTTTAAACGACGACTGTTCAATCGACGACTGTTCAATCGACGCCTGTTCAATCGACGTCTGTTCAATCGACGACTGTTCAATCGACGACTGTTCAATCGACGCCTGTTCAATCGACGACTGTTTAAACGACGACTGTTCAATCGACTACTGTTCAATCGACGCCTGTTCAATCGACGACTGTTCAATCGACGACTGTTCAATCGATGACTGTTCAATCGACGCCTGTTCAATCGAGGACTGTTCAAACGACGACTGTTCAAACGACGACAGTTCAGTCGACGACTGTTCAGTCGACGCCTGTTCAATCGACGCCTGTTCAATCGACGCCTGTTCAATCGACGACTGTTCAAACGACGACTGTTCAGTCGACGACAGTTCAGTCTACGTCTGTTCAGTCGACGACTGTTCAGTCGACGCCTGTTCAGTCGACGACTGTTCAGTCGACGCCTGTTCAATCGACGACTTTTGAATAGACGACTGTTCAATCGACGACTGTTCAATCGACGACTGTTCAATCGACGCCTGTTCAATCGACGACTGTTCAATCGACGCCTGTTCAATCGACGCCTGTTCAATCGACGACTGTTCAAACGACGCCTGTTCAGTCGACGACTGTTCAGTCGACGCCTGTTCAATCGACGACTTTTGAATAGACGACTGTTCAATCGACGACTGTTCAATCGACGACTGTTCAATCGACGCCTGTTCAATCGACGCCTGTTCCATCGACGACTGTTCAAACGACGCCTGTTCAGTCGACGACTGTTCAGTCGACGCCTGTTCAATCGATGCCTGTTCAGTCGACGACTGTTCAAACGACGACTGTTCAATCGACGCCTGTTCAATCGACGCCTGTTCAAACGACGAATGGTCATTCTACCACTGTTCAGTCGACGCCTGTTCAGTCGACGCCTGTTCAATCGACGACTGTTTAAACGACGACTGTTCAATCGACTACTGTTCAATCGACGCCTGTTCAATCGACGACTGTTCAATCGACGACTGTTCAATCGATGACTGTTCAATCGACGCCTGTTCAATCGAGGACTGTTCAAACGACGACTGTTCAAACGACGACAGTTCAGTCGACGACTGTTCAGTCGACGCCTGTTCAATAGACGCCTGTTCAATCGACGCCTGTTCAATCGACGACTGTTCAAACGACGACTGTTCAGTCGACGACAGTTCAGTCGACGCCTGTTCAGTCGACGACTGTTCAGTCGACGCCTGTTCAATCGACGACTGTTCAGTCGACGCCTGTTCAGTCGACGACTGTTCAGTCGACGCCTGTTCAATCGACGACTTTTGAATAGACGACTGTTCAATCGACGACTGTTCAATCGACGACTGTTCAATCGACGCCTGTTCAATCGACGCCTGTTCAATCGACGACTGTTCAAACGACGCCTGTTCAGTCGACGACTGTTCAGTCGACGCCTGTTCAATCGACGACTTTTGAATAGACGACTGTTCAATCGACGACTGTTCAATCGACGACTGTTCAGTCGACGACTGTTCAATCGACGACTGTTCAGTCGACGCCTGTTCTGTCGACGACTGTTCAATCGACGACTGTTCAATCGACGACTGTTCAATGACGACTGTTCAATCGACGCCTGTTCCACCGACGACTTTTGAATCGACGACTGTTCAATCGACGACTGTTCAATCGACGACTGGTTAAACGACGACTGTTTAAACGACGACTGTTCAATCGACGACTGTTCAATCGACGCCTGTTCAATCGACGACTGTTCAATCGACGACTGTTCAGTCGACGCCTGTTCTGTCGACGACTGTTCAATCGACGACTGTTCAATCGACGACTGTTCAATGACGACTGTTCAATCGACGCCTGTTCCACCGACGACTTTTGAATCGACGACTGTTCAATCGACGACTGTTCAATCGACGACTGGTTAAACGACGACTGTTTAAACGACGACTGTTCAATCGACGACTGTTCAATCGACGCCTGTTCAATCGACGCCTGCTTAATCGACGCCTGTTCAATCGACGAATGTTCAGTCGACGCCTGTTCAATCGACGCCTGTTCTATCGACGACTGTTCAATCGACGACTGTTCCGTCGACGCCTGTTCTGTCGACGACTGTTCAATCGACGACTGTTCAACCGACGACTGTTCAATCGACGCCTGTTCAATCGACGACTGTTTAAACGACGACTGTTCAATCGACTACTGTTCAATCGACTACTGTTCAATCGACGCCTGTTCAATCGACGACTGTTTAAACGACGACTGTTTAAACGACGACTGTTCAGTCGACGACTGTTCAATCGACGACTGTTCAGTCGACGCCTGTTCTGTCGACGACTGTTCAATAGACGACTGTTCAATCGACGACTGTTCAATCGACGCCTGTTCCACCGACGACTTTTGAATAGACGACTGTTCAATCGACGACTGTTCAATCAACGACTGTTTAAACGACGACTGTTTAAACGACGACTGTTCAATCGACGACTGTTCAATCGACGCCTGTTCAATCGACGCCTGTTCAATCGACGACTGTTCAATCGACGACTGTTCAATCGACGCCTGTTCAATCGACGACTGTTTAAACGACGACTATTCAATCGACGACTGTTCAATCGACGCCTGTTCAATCGACGCCTGTTCCATCGACGACTGTTCAAACGACGAATGGTCATTCGACGACTGTTCAGTCGACGCCTGTTCAGTCGACGACTGTTCAGTCGACGCCTGTTCAGTCGACGACTGTTCAGTCGACGACTGTTCAGTCGACGCCTGTTCAATCGACGACTGTTCAAACGACGACTGTTCAGTCGACGACAGTTCAGTCGACGCCTGTTCAGTCGACGACTGTTTAGTCGACGCCTGTTCAATCGACGACTTTTGAATAGACGACTGTTCAATCGACGACTGTTCAATCGACGACTGTTTAAACGACGACTGTTTAAACGACGACTGTTCAATCGACGACTGTTCAATCGACGCCTGTTCAATCGACGCCTGTTCAATCGACGACTGTTGAATCCACGACTGTTCAATCGACGACTGTTCAATCGACGACTGTTCAATCGACGACTGTTCAAACGACGACTGTTCAATCGACGACTGTTAAATCGACGACTGTTCAATCGACGACTGTTCAATCGACGACTGTGCAATCGACGACTGTTCAATCGACGACTGTTCAATCGACGACTGTTCAATCGACGACTGTTCAATCGACGACTGTTCAATCGACGACTTTTCAATCGACGACTGTTCAAACGACGACTATTCAAACGACGACTGTTCAATCGACGACTGTTCAATCGACGACTGTTCAATCGACGACTGTTCCATCGACGACTGTTCAATCGACGACTGTTCAAACGACGACTGTTCAATCGACGCCTGTTCAATCGACGCCTGTTCAATCGTAGACTGTTCAATCGACGCCTGTTCAATCGACGAGTGTTCCAACGACGCCTGTTCAATCGACGCCTGTTCAATCGACGACTGTTCAAACGACGAATGTTCATTCGACGACTGTTCAGTCGACGCCTGTTCAGTCGACGACTGTTCAATCGACGCCTGTTCAATCGACGCCTGTTCAATCGACGACTGTTCAATCGACGACTGTTTAAACGACGACTGTTTAAACGACGACTGTTCAATCGACGACTGTTCAATCGACGCCTGTTCAATCGACGTCTGTTCAATCGACGACTGTTCAATCGACGACTGTTCAATCGACGCCTGTTCAATCGACGACTGTTTAAACGACGACTGTTCAATCGACTACTGTTCAATCGACGCCTGTTCAATCGACGACTGTTCAATCGACGACTGTTCAATCGATGACTGTTCAATCGACGCCTGTTCAATCGAGGACTGTTCAAACGACGACTGTTCAAACGACGACAGTTCAGTCGACGACTGTTCAGTCGACGCCTGTTCAATCGACGCCTGTTCAATCGACGCCTGTTCAATCGACGACTGTTCAAACGACGACTGTTCAGTCGACGACAGTTCAGTCTACGTCTGTTCAGTCGACGACTGTTCAGTCGACGCCTGTTCAGTCGACGACTGTTCAGTCGACGCCTGTTCAATCGACGACTTTTGAATAGACGACTGTTCAATCGACGACTGTTCAATCGACGACTGTTCAATCGACGCCTGTTCAATCGACGACTGTTCAATCGACGCCTGTTCAATCGACGCCTGTTCAATCGACGACTGTTCAAACGACGCCTGTTCAGTCGACGACTGTTCAGTCGACGCCTGTTCAATCGACGACTTTTGAATAGACGACTGTTCAATCGACGACTGTTCAATCGACGACTGTTCAATCGACGCCTGTTCAATCGACGCCTGTTCCATCGACGACTGTTCAAACGACGCCTGTTCAGTCGACGACTGTTCAGTCGACGCCTGTTCAATCGATGCCTGTTCAGTCGACGACTGTTCAAACGACGACTGTTCAATCGACGCCTGTTCAATCGACGCCTGTTCAAACGACGAATGGTCATTCTACCACTGTTCAGTCGACGCCTGTTCAGTCGACGCCTGTTCAATCGACGACTGTTTAAACGACGACTGTTCAATCGACTACTGTTCAATCGACGCCTGTTCAATCGACGACTGTTCAATCGACGACTGTTCAATCGATGACTGTTCAATCGACGCCTGTTCAATCGAGGACTGTTCAAACGACGACTGTTCAAACGACGACAGTTCAGTCGACGACTGTTCAGTCGACGCCTGTTCAATAGACGCCTGTTCAATCGACGCCTGTTCAATCGACGACTGTTCAAACGACGACTGTTCAGTCGACGACAGTTCAGTCGACGCCTGTTCAGTCGACGACTGTTCAGTCGACGCCTGTTCAGTCGACGACTGTTCAGTCGACGCCTGTTCAGTCGACGACTGTTCAGTCGACGCCTGTTCAATCGACGACTTTTGAATAGACGACTGTTCAATCGACGACTGTTCAATCGACGACTGTTCAATCGACGCCTGTTCAATCGACGCCTGTTCAATCGACGACTGTTCAAACGACGCCTGTTCAGTCGACGACTGTTCAGTCGACGCCTGTTCAATCGACGACTTTTGAATAGACGACTGTTCAATCGACGACTGTTCAATCGACGACTGTTCAATCGACGACTGTTCAATCGACGACTGTTCTATCGACGACTGTTCAATCGACGACTGTTCAAACGACGACTGTTCAAACGACGACTGTTCAATCGACGACTGTTCAATCGACGACTGTTCAATCGACAACTGTTCATACGACGACTGTTCAATCGACGACTGTTCAAACGACGACTGTTCAATCGACGACTGCTAATTAGACGACTGTTCAAACGACGACTGTTCAATCGACGACTGTTCAATCGACGACTGTTCAATCGACGACTGTTCAATCGACGACTGTTCAATCGACGACTGTTCAATCGACGACTGTTCAATCGACGACTGTTCAAACGACGACTGTTCAATCGACGACTGTTCATACGACGACTGTTCAATCGACGACTGTTCAATCGACGACTGTTCAAACGACGACTGTTCAATCGACGACTGCTAGTTAGACGACTGTTCAAACGACGACTGTTCAATCGACGACTGTTCAATCGACGACTGTTCAATCGACGACTGTTCAATCGACGACTGTTCAATCGACGACTGTTCAAACGACGACTGTTCAATCGACGACTGTTCAATCGACGACTGTTCAATCGACGACTTTTCAATCGACGACTGTTCAAACGACGACTATTCAAACGACGACTGTTCAATCGACGACTGTTCAATCGACGACTGTTCAATCGACGACTGTTCCATCGACGACTGTTCAATCGACGACTGTTCAAACGACGACTGTTCAATCGACGCCTGTTCAATCGTAGACTGTTCAATCGACGACTGTTCAATCGACGCCTGTTCAATCGACGCCTGTTCAATCGACGAGTGTTCCAACGACGACTGTTCAATCGACGACTGTTCAATCAACGCCTGTTCAATCGACGACTGTTCAATCGACGCCTGTTCAATCGACGCCTGTTCAATCGACGACTGTTCAAACGACGAATGGTCATTCGACGACTGTTCAGTCGACGCCTGTTCAGTCGACGACTGTTCAATCGACGCCTGTTCAATGGACGCCTGTTCAATCGACGACTGTTCAATCGACGACTGTTCAAACGACGACTGTTCAGTCGACAACTGTTTAGTCGACGCCTGTTCAGTCGACGACTGTTCAGTCGACGACTGTTCAGTCGACGCCTGTTCAATCGACGCCTGTTCAATCGACGCCTGTTCAATCGACGACTGTTCAATCGACGCCTGTTCAATCGACGCCTGTTCAATCGACGCCTGTTCAATCGACGACTGTTCAAACGACGACTGTTCAGTCGACGACAGTTCAGTCGACGCCTGTTCAGACGACGACTGTTTAGTCGACGCCTGTTCAATCGACGACTTTTGAATAGACGACTGTTCAATCGACGACTGTTCAATCGACGACTGTTCAATCGACGACTGTTTAAACGACGACTGTTTAAACGACGACTGTTCAATCGACGACTGTTCAATCGACGCCTGTTCAATCGACGTCTGTTCAATCGACGACTGTTCAATCGACGACTGTTCAATCGACGCCTGTTCAATCGACGACTGTTTAAACGACGACTGTTCAGTCGACGACTGTTCAGTCGACGCCTGTTCAATCGACGACTTTTGAATAGACGACTGTTCAATCGACGACTGTTCAATCGACGACTGTTCAATCGACGACTGTTCAATCGACGACTGTTCTATCGACGACTGTTCAATCGACGACTGTTCAAACGACGACTGTTCAAACGACGACTGTTCAATCTACGACTGTTCAATCGACGACTGTTCAATCGACAACTGTTCATACGACGACTGTTCAATCGACGACTGTTCAAACGACGACTGTTCAATCGACGACTGCTAATTAGACGACTGTTCAAACGACGACTGTTCAATCGACGACTGTTCAATCGACGACTGTTCAATCGACGACTGTTCAATCGACGACTGTTCAATCGACGACTGTTCAAACGACGACTGTTCAATCGACGACTGTTCAATCGACGACTGTTCAATCGACGACTGTTCAAACGACGACTGTTCAATCGACGACTGCTAATTAGACGACTGTTCAAACGACGACTGTTCAATCGACGACTGTTCAATCGACGACTGTTCAATCGACGACTGTTCAATCGACGACTGTTCAATCGACGACTGTTCAATCGACGACTGTTCAATCGACGACTGTTCAAACGACGACTGTTCAATCGACGACTGTTCATACGACGACTGTTCAATCGACGACTGTTCAATCGACGACTGTTCAAACGACGACTGTTCAATCGACGACTGCTAGTTAGACGACTGTTCAAACGACGACTGTTCAATCGACGACTGTTCAATCGACGACTGTTCAATCGACGACTGTTCAATCGACGACTGTTCAATCGACGACTGTTCAAACGACGACTGTTCAATCGACGACTGTTCAATCGACGACTGTTCAATCGACGACTTTTCAATCGACGACTGTTCAAACGACGACTATTCAAACGACGACTGTTCAATCGACGACTGTTCAATCGACGACTGTTCAATCGACGACTGTTCCATCGACGACTGTTCAATCGACGACTGTTCAAACGACGACTGTTCAATCGACGCCTGTTCAATCGTAGACTGTTCAATCGACGACTGTTCAATCGACGCCTGTTCAATCGACGCCTGTTCAATCGACGAGTGTTCCAACGACGACTGTTCAATCGACGACTGTTCAATCAACGCCTGTTCAATCGACGACTGTTCAATCGACGCCTGTTCAATCGACGCCTGTTCAATCGACGACTGTTCAAACGACGAATGGTCATTCGACGACTGTTCAGTCGACGCCTGTTCAGTCGACGACTGTTCAATCGACGCCTGTTCAATCGACGCCTGTTCAATCGACGACTGTTCAATCGACGACTGTTCAAACGACGACTGTTCAGTCGACAACTGTTTAGTCGACGCCTGTTCAGTCGACGACTGTTCAGTCGACGACTGTTCAGTTGACGCCTGTTCAATCGACGCCTGTTCAATCGACGCCTGTTCAATCGACGACTGTTCAATCGACGCCTGTTCAATCGACGCCTGTTCAATCGACGCCTGTTCAATCGACGACTGTTCAAACGACGACTGTTCAATCGACGACTGTTTAAACGACGACTGTTTAAACGACGACTGTTCAATCGACGACTGTTCAATCGACGCCTGTTCAATCGACGTCTGTTCAATCGACGACTGTTTAGTCGACGCCTGTTCAATCGACGACTTTTGAATAGACGACTGTTCAATCGACGACTGTTCAATCGACGACTGTTCAATCGACGACTGTTTAAACGACGACTGTTTAAACGACGACTGTTCAATCGACGACTGTTCAATCGACGCCTGTTCAATCGACGTCTGTTCAATCGACGACTGTTCAATCGACGACTGTTCAATCGACGCCTGTTCAATCGACGACTGTTTAAACGACGACTGTTCAATCGACTACTGTTCAATCGACGCCTGTTCAATCGACGACTGTTCAATCGACGACTGTTCAATCGATGACTGTTCAATCGACGCCTGTTCAATCGAGGACTGTTCAAACGACGACTGTTCAAACGACGACAGTTCAGTCGACGACTGTTCAGTCGACGCCTGTTCAATCGACGCCTGTTCAATCGACGCCTGTTCAATCGACGACTGTTCAAACGACGACTGTTCAGTCGACGACAGTTCAGTCGACGTCTGTTCAGTCGACGACTGTTCAGTCGACGCCTGTTCAGTCGACGACTGTTCAGTCGACGCCTGTTCAATCGACGACTTTTGAATAGACGACTGTTCAATCGACGACTGTTCAATCGACGCCTGTTCAATCGACGCCTGTTCCATCGACGACTGTTCAAACGACGCCTGTTCAGTCGACGACTGTTCAGTCGACGCCTGTTCAATCGATGCCTGTTCAGTCGACGACTGTTCAAACGACGACTGTTCAATCGACGCCTGTTCAATCGACGCCTGTTCAATCGACGACTGTTCAAACGACGAATGGTCATTCGACCACTGTTCAGTCGACGCCTGTTCAGTCGACGACTGTTCAGTCGACGACTGTTCAGTCGACGCCTGTTCACTCGACGCCTGTTCAATCGACGCCTGTTCAATCGACGACTGTTCAATCGATGCCTGTTCAATCGACGCCTGTTCAATCGACGACTGTTCAGTCGACGACAGTTCAGTCGACGCCTGTTCAGTCGACGACTGTTCAAACGACGACTGTTCAAACGACGACTGTTCAATCGACGACTGTTCAATCGACGACTGTTTAAACGACGACTGTTCAGTCGACGACTGTTCAATCGACGACTGTTCAGTCGACGCCTGTTCTGTCGACGACTGTTCAATCGACGACTGTTCAACCGACGACTGTTCAATCGACGCCTGTTCAATCGACGACTGTTTAAACGACGACTGTTCAATCGACTACTGTTCAATCGACGCCTGTTCAATCGACGACTGTTTAAACGACGACTGTTTAAACGACGACTGTTCAGTCGACGACTGTTCAATCGACAACTGTTCAGTCGACGCCTGTTCTGTCGACGACTGTTCAATCGACGACTGTTCAATCGACGCCTGCTTAATCGACGCCTGTTCAATCGACGAATGTTCAGTCGACGCCTGTTTAATCGACGCCTGTTCTATCGACGACTGTTCAATCGACGACTGTTCCGTCGACGCCTGTTCTGTCGACGACTGTTCAATCGACGACTGTTCAATCGACGACTGTTCAATCGACGCCTGTTCAATCGACGCCTGCTTAATCGACGCCTGCTTAATCGACGCCTGTTCAATCGACGAATGTTCAGTCGATGCCTGTTCAATCGACGCCTGTTCTATCGACGACTGTTCAATCGACGACTGTTCCGTCGACGCCTGTTCTGTCGACGACTGTTCAATCGACGAATGGTCATTCGACGACTGTTCAGTCGACGCCTGTTCAGTCGACGACTGTTCAGTCGACGACTGTTCAGTCGACGCCTGTTCAATCGACGACTGTTCAAACGACGACTGTTCAGTCGACGACAGTTCAGTCGACGCCTGTTCAGTCGACGACTGTTTAGTCGACGCCTGTTCAATCGACGACTTTTGAATAGACGACTGTTCAATCGACGACTGTTCAATCGACGACTGTTTAAACGACGACTGTTTAAACGACGACTGTTCAATCGACGACTGTTCAATCGACGCCTGTTCAATCGACGCCTGTTCAATCGACGACTGTTGAATCCACGACTGTTCAATCGACGACTGTTAAATCGACGACTGTTGAATCGACGACTGTTCAATCGACGACTGTTCAATCGACGACTGTTCAATCGACGACTGTTCAATCGACGACTGTTAAATCGACGACTGTTCAAACGACGACTGTTCAATCGACGACGGTTCAATCGACAACTGTTCAATCGACGACTGTTCAAACGACGACTGTTCAATCGACGACTGTTGAATCGACGACTGTTCAATCGACGACTGTTCAATCGACGACTGTGCAATCGACGACTGTTCAATCGACGACTGTTCAATCGACGACTGTTCAATCGACGACTGTTGTATCGACGACTGTTCAATCAACGACTGTTCAATCGACGACTGTTCAATCGACGAATGTTCAAACGACGACTGTTCAATCGAAGACTGTTCAATCGACGCCTGTTCAATTGACGACAGTTCAATCGACGACTGTTCAATCGACGCTTGTTCAATCGACGCCTGTTCAATCGACGACTGTTCAATCGACGACTGTTTAAACGACGACTGTTTAAACGACGACTGTTCAATCGACGCCTGTTCAATCGACGACTGTTCAATCGACGACTGTTCAATCGACGCCTGTTCAATCGACGTCTGTTCAATCGACGACTGTTCAGTCGACGCCTGTTCTGTCGACGACTGTTCAATCGACGACTGTTCAATCGACGACTGTTCAATGACGACTGTTCAATCGACGCCTGTTCCACCGACGACTTTTGAATCGACGACTGTTCAATCGACGACTGTTCAATCGACGACTGGTTAAACGACGACTGTTGAAACGACGACTGTTCAATCGACGACTGTTCAATCGACGCCTGTTCAATCGACGCCTGCTTAATCGACGCCTGTTCAATCGACGAATGTTCAGTCGACGCCTGTTCAATCGACTCCTGTTCTATCGACGCCTGTTCAATCGACGACTGTTCAATCGACGCCTGTTCAATCGACGCCTGTTCAATCGACGACTGTTCAAACGACGACTGTTCAGTCGACGACAGTTTAGTCGACGCCTGTTCAGTCGACGACTGTTCAGTCGACGCCTGTTCAATCGACGACTTTTGAATAGACGACTGTTCAATCGACGACTGTTCAATCGACGAATGTTCAATCGACGCCTGTTCAATCGACGCCTGTTCAATCGACGACTGTTCAAACGACGCCTGTTCAGTCGACGACAGTTCAGTCGACGCCTGTTCAGTCGACGACTGTTCAGTCGACGACTGTTCAGTCGACGCCTGTTCAATCGACGACTTTTGAATAGACGACTGTTCAATCGACGACTGTTCAATCGACGCCTGTTCAATCGACGACTGTTCAAACAACGCCTGTTCAGTCGACGACTGTTCAGTTGACGCCTGTTCAATCGATGCCTGTTCAGTCGACGACTGTTCAAACGACGACTGTTCAATCGACGACTGTTCAATCGACGACTGTTTAAACGACGACTGTTTAAACGACGACTGTTCAGTCGACGACTGTTCAATCGACGACTGTTCCGTCGACGCCTGTTCTGTCGACGACTGTTCAATCGACGATTGTTCAACCGACGACTGTTCAATCGACGCCTGTTCAATCGACGACTGTTTAAACGACGACTGTTCAATCGACTACTGTTCAATCGACTACTGTTCAATCGACGCCTGTTCAATCGACGACTGTTTAAACGACGACTGTTTAAACGACGACTGTTCAGTCGACGACTGTTCAATCGACGACTGTTCAAACGAAGACTGTTCAGTCGACGACAGTTCAGTCGACGCCTGTTCAGTCGACGACTGTTTAGTCGACGCCTGTTCAATCGACGACTTTTGAATAGACGACTGTTCAATCGACGACTGTTCAATCGACGACTGTTTAAACGACGACTGTTTAAACGACGACTGTTCAATCGACGACTGTTCAATCGACGCCTGTTCAATCGACGCCTGTTCAATCGACGACTGTTGAATCCACGACTGTTCAATCGACGACTGTTAAATCGACGACTGTTGAATCGACGACTGTTCAATCGACGACTGTTCAATCGACGACTGTTCAATCGACGACTGTTCAATCGACGACTGTTAAATCGACGACTGTTCAAACGACGACTGTTCAATCGACGACGGTTCAATCGACAACTGTTCAATCGACGACTGTTCAAACGACGACTGTTCAATCGACGACTGTTAAATCGACGACTGTTCAATCGACGACTGTTCAATCGACGACTGTGCAATCGACGACTGTTCAATCGACGACTGTTCAATCGACGACTGTTCAATCGACGACTGTTGTATCGACGACTGTTCAATCAACGACTGTTCAATCGACGACTGTTCAATCGACGAATGTTCAAACGACGACTGTTCAATCGAAGACTGTTCAATCGACGCCTGTTCAATTGACGACAGTTCAATCGACGACTGTTCAATCGACGACTGTTTAAACGACGACTGTTTAAACGACGACTGTTCAATCGACGCCTGTTCAATCGACGACTGTTGAATCGACGACTGTTCAATCGACGACTGTTCAATCGACGAATGTTCAAACGACGACTGTTCAATCGAAGACTGTTCAATCGACGCCTGTTCAATCGACGACTGTTCAATCGACGACTGTTCAATCGACGCCTGTTCAATCGACGTCTGTTCAATCGACGACTGTTCAATCGACGACTGTTTAAACGACGACTGTTTAAACGACGACTGTTCAATCGACGCCTGTTCAATCGACGACTGTTTAAACGACGACTGTTCAATCGACGACTGTTCAATCGACGACTGTTCAATCGATGACTGTTCAATCGACGACTGTTCAATCGACGACTGTTCAATCGACGACTGTTCTATCGACGACTGTTCAATCGACGACTGTTGAATCGACGACTGTTCAAACGACGACTGTTCAAACGACGACTGTTCAAACGACGACTGTTCAATAGACGACTGTTCAATAGACGACTGTTCAATCGACGCTTGTTCAATCGACGCCTGTTCAATCGACGACTGTTCAATCGACGACTGTTTAAACGACGACTGTTTAAACGACGACTGTTCAATCGACGACTGTTCAATCGACGACTTTTCAATCGACGACTGTTCAAACGACGACTATTCAAACGACGACTGTTCAATCGACGACTGTTCAATCGACGACTGTTCAATCGACGACTGTTCCATCGACGACTGTTCAATCGACGACTGTTCAAACGACGACTGTTCAATCGACGCCTGTTCAATCGTAGACTGTTCAATCGACGACTGTTCAATCGACGCCTGTTCAATCGACGCCTGTTCAATCGACGAGTGTTCCAACGACGACTGTTCAATCGACGACTGTTCAATCAACGCCTGTTCAATCGACGACTGTTCAATCGACGCCTGTTCAATCGACGCCTGTTCAATCGACGACTGTTCAAACGACGAATGGTCATTCGACGACTGTTCAGTCGACGCCTGTTCAGTCGACGACTGTTCAATCGACGCCTGTTCAATCGACGCCTGTTCAATCGACGACTGTTCAATCGACGACTGTTCAAACGACGACTGTTCAGTCGACAACTGTTTAGTCGACGCCTGTTCAGTCGACGACTGTTCAGTCGACGACTGTTCAGTCGACGCCTGTTCAATCGACGCCTGTTCAATCGACGCCTGTTCAATCGACGACTGTTCAATCGACGCCTGTTCAATCGACGCCTGTTCAATCGACGCCTGTTCAATCGACGACTGTTCAAACGACGACTGTTCAGTCGACGACAGTTCAGTCGACGCCTGTTCAGACGACGACTGTTTAGTCGACGCCTGTTCAATCGACGACTTTTGAATAGACGACTGTTCAATCGACGACTGTTCAATCGACGACTGTTCAATCGACGACTGTTTAAACGACGACTGTTTAAACGACGACTGTTCAATCGACGACTGTTCAATCGACGCCTGTTCAATCGACGTCTGTTCAATCGACGACTGTTCAAACGACGACTGTTCAATCGACGCCTGTTCAATCGACGACTGTTTAAACGACGACTGTTCAGTCGACGACTGTTCTATCGACGACTGTTCAATCGACGACTGTTCAAACGACGACTGTTCAATCTACGACTGTTCAATCGACGACTGTTCAATCGACGACTGTTCATACGACGACTGTTCAATCGACGACTGTTCAATCGACGACTGTTTAAACGACGACTGTTCAATCGACGACTGCTAATTAGACGACTGTTCAAACGACGACTGTTCAATCGACGACTGTTCTATTGACGACTGTTCAAACGACGACTGTTCAATCGACGACTGCTAATTAGACGACTGTTCAAACGACGACTGTTCAATCGACGACTGTTCAATCGACGACTGTTCAATCGACGACTGTTCAATCGACGACTGTTCAATCGACGACTGTTCAATCGACGACTGTTCAATCGACGACTGTTCAATCGACGACTGTTCATACGACGACTGTTCAATCGACGACTGTTCAAACGACGACTGTTCAATCGACGACTGCTAATTAGACGACTGTTCAAACGACGACTGTTCAATCGACGACTGTTCAATCGACGACTGTTCAATCGACGACTGTTCAATCGACGACTGTTCAATCGACGACTGTTCAATCGACGCCTGTTCAATCGACGACTGTTCAATCGACGACTGTTCAAACGACGACTGTTCAAACGACGACTGTTCAATCTACGACTGTTCAATCGACGACTGTTCAATCGACAACTGTTCATACGACGACTGTTCAATCGACGACTGTTCAAACGACGACTGTTCAATCGACGACTGCTAATTAGACGACTGTTCAAACGACGACTGTTCAATCGACGACTGTTCAATCGACGACTGTTCAATCGACGACTGTTCAATCGACGACTGTTCAATCGACGACTGTTCAATCGACGACTGTTCAATCGACGACTGTTCAAACGACGACTGTTCAATCGACGACTGTTCATACGACGACTGTTCAATCGACGACTGTTCAATCGACGACTGTTCAAACGACGACTGTTCAATCGACGACTGCTAGTTAGACGACTGTTCAAACGACGACTGTTCAATCGACGACTGTTCAATCGACGACTGTTCAATCGACGACTGTTCAATCGACGACTGTTCAATCGACGACTGTTCAAACGACGACTGTTCAATCGACGACTGTTCAATCGACGACTGTTCAATCGACGACTTTTCAATCGACGACTGTTCAAACGACGACTATTCAAACGACGACTGTTCAATCGACGACTGTTCAATCGACGACTGTTCAATCGACGACTGTTCCATCGACGACTGTTCAATCGACGACTGTTCAAACGACGACTGTTCAATCGACGCCTGTTCAATCGTAGACTGTTCAATCGACGACTGTTCAATCGACGCCTGTTCAATCGACGCCTGTTCAATCGACGAGTGTTCCAACGACGACTGTTCAATCGACGACTGTTCAATCAACGCCTGTTCAATCGACGACTGTTCAATCGACGCCTGTTCAATCGACGCCTGTTCAATCGACGACTGTTCAAACGACGAATGGTCATTCGACGACTGTTCAGTCGACGCCTGTTCAGTCGACGACTGTTCAATCGACGCCTGTTCAATCGACGCCTGTTCAATCGACGACTGTTCAATCGACGACTGTTCAAACGACGACTGTTCAGTCGACAACTGTTTAGTCGACGCCTGTTCAGTCGACGACTGTTCAGTCGACGACTGTTCAGTCGACGCCTGTTCAATCGACGCCTGTTCAATCGACGCCTGTTCAATCGACGACTGTTCAATCGACGCCTGTTCAATCGACGCCTGTTCAATCGACGCCTGTTCAATCGACGACTGTTCAAACGACGACTGTTCAGTCGACGACTGTTCAGTCGACGACAGTTCAGTCGACGCCTGTTCAGACGACGACTGTTTAGTCGACGCCTGTTCAATCGACGACTTTTGAATAGACGACTGTTCAATCGACGACTGTTCAATCGACGACTGTTCAATCGACGACTGTTTAAACGACGACTGTTTAAACGACGACTGTTCAATCGACGACTGTTCAATCGACGCCTGTTCAATCGACGTCTGTTCAATCGACGACTGTTCAATCGACGACTGTTCAATCGACGCCTGTTCAATCGACGACTGTTTAAACGACGACTGTTCAGTCGACGACTGTTCAGTCGACGCCTGTTCAATCGACGACTTTTGAATAGACGACTGTTCAATCGACGACTGTTCAATCGACGACTGTTCAATCGACGACTGTTCAATCGACGACTGTTCTATCGACGACTGTTCAATCGACGACTGTTCAAACGACGACTGTTCAAACGACGACTGTTCAATCTACGACTGTTCAATCGACGACTGTTCAATCGACAACTGTTCATACGACGACTGTTCAATCGACGACTGTTCAAACGACGACTGTTCAATCGACGACTGCTAATTAGACGACTGTTCAAACGACGACTGTTCAATCGACGACTGTTCAATCGACGACTGTTCAATCGACGACTGTTCAATCGACGACTGTTCAAACGACGACTGTTCAATCGACGACTGTTCAATCGACGACTGTTCAATCGACGACTGTTCAAACGACGACTGTTCAATCGACGACTGCTAATTAGACGACTGTTCAAACGACGACTGTTCAATCGACGACTGTTCAATCGACGACTGTTCAATCGACGACTGTTCAATCGACGACTGTTCAATCGACGACTGTTCAATCGACGACTGTTCAATCGACGACTGTTCAAACGACGACTGTTCAATCGACGACTGTTCATACGACGACTGTTCAATCGACGACTGTTCAATCGACGACTGTTCAAACGACGACTGTTCAATCGACGACTGCTAGTTAGACGACTGTTCAAACGACGACTGTTCAATCGACGACTGTTCAATCGACGACTGTTCAATCGACGACTGTTCAATCGACGACTGTTCAATCGACGACTGTTCAAACGACGACTGTTCAATCGACGCCTGTTCAATCGTAGACTGTTCAATCGACGACTGTTCAATCGACGCCTGTTCAATCGACGCCTGTTCAATCGACGAGTGTTCCAACGACGACTGTTCAATCGACGACTGTTCAATCAACGCCTGTTCAATCGACGACTGTTCAATCGACGCCTGTTCAATCGACGCCTGTTCAATCGACGACTGTTCAAACGACGAATGGTCATTCGACGACTGTTCAGTCGACGCCTGTTCAGTCGACGACTGTTCAATCGACGCCTGTTCAATCGACGCCTGTTCAATCGACGACTGTTCAATCGACGACTGTTCAAACGACGACTGTTCAGTCGACAACTGTTTAGTCGACGCCTGTTCAGTCGACGACTGTTCAGTCGACGACTGTTCAGTCGACGCCTGTTCAATCGACGCCTGTTCAATCGACGCCTGTTCAATCGACGACTGTTCAATCGACGCCTGTTCAATCGATGCCTGTTCAATCGACGCCTGTTCAATCGACGACTGTTCAAACGACGACTGTTCAGTCGACGACAGTTCAGTCGACGCCTGTTCAGACGACGACTGTTTAGTCGACGCCTGTTCAATCGACGACTTTTGAATAGACGACTGTTCAATCGACGACTGTTCAATCGACGACTGTTCAATCGACGACTGTTTAAACGACGACTGTTTAAACGACGACTGTTCAATCGACGACTGTTCAATCGACGCCTGTTCAATCGACGTCTGTTCAATCGACGACTGTTCAAACGACGACTGTTCAATCGACGCCTGTTCAATCGACGACTGTTTAAACGACGACTGTTCAGTCGACGACTGTTCTATCGACGACTGTTCAATCGACGACTGTTCAAACGACGACTGTTCAATCTACGACTGTTCAATCGACGACTGTTCAATCGACGACTGTTCATACGACGACTGTTCAATCGACGACTGTTCAATCGACGACTGTTTAAACGACGACTGTTCAATCGACGACTGCTAATTAGACGACTGTTCAAACGACGACTGTTCAATCGACGACTGTTCTATTGACGACTGTTCAAACGACGACTGTTCAATCGACGACTGCTAATTAGACGACTGTTCAAACGACGACTGTTCAATCGACGACTGTTCAATCGACGACTGTTCAATCGACGACTGTTCAATCGACGACTGTTCAATCGACGACTGTTCAATCGACGACTGTTCAAACGACGACTGTTCAATCGACGACTGCTAATTAGACGACTGTTCAATCGACGACTGTTCAAACGACGACTGTTCAATCGACGACTGCTAATTAGACGACTGTTCAAACGACGACTGTTCAATCGACGACTGTTCAATCGACGACTGTTCAATCGACGACTGTTCAATCGACGACTGTTCAATCGACGACTGTTCAATCGACGCCTGTTCAATCGACGACTGTTCAATCGACGACTGTTCAAACGACGACTGTTCAAACGACGACTGTTCAATCTACGACTGTTCAATCGACGACTGTTCAATCGACAACTGTTCATACGACGACTGTTCAATCGACGACTGTTCAAACGACGACTGTTCAATCGACGACTGCTAATTAGACGACTGTTCAAACGACGACTGTTCAATCGACGACTGTTCAATCGACGACTGTTCAATCGACGACTGTTCAATCGACGACTGTTCAATCGACGACTGTTCAATCGACGACTGTTCAATCGACGACTGTTCAAACGACGACTGTTCAATCGACGACTGTTCATACGACGACTGTTCAATCGACGACTGTTCAATCGACGACTGTTCAAACGACGACTGTTCAATCGACGACTGCTAGTTAGACGACTGTTCAAACGACGACTGTTCAATCGACGACTGTTCAATCGACGACTGTTCAATCGACGACTGTTCAATCGACGACTGTTCAATCGACGACTGTTCAAACGACGACTGTTCAATCGACGACTGTTCAATCGACGACTGTTCAATCGACGACTTTTCAATCGACGACTGTTCAAACGACGACTATTCAAACGACGACTGTTCAATCGACGACTGTTCAATCGACGACTGTTCAATCGACGACTGTTCCATCGACGACTGTTCAATCGACGACTGTTCAAACGACGACTGTTCAATCGACGCCTGTTCAATCGTAGACTGTTCAATCGACGACTGTTCAATCGACGCCTGTTCAATCGACGCCTGTTCAATCGACGAGTGTTCCAACGACGACTGTTCAATCGACGACTGTTCAATCAACGCCTGTTCAATCGACGACTGTTCAATCGACGCCTGTTCAATCGACGCCTGTTCAATCGACGACTGTTCAAACGACGAATGGTCATTCGACGACTGTTCAGTCGACGCCTGTTCAGTCGACGACTGTTCAATCGACGCCTGTTCAATCGACGCCTGTTCAATCGACGACTGTTCAATCGACGACTGTTCAAACGACGACTGTTCAGTCGACAACTGTTTAGTCGACGCCTGTTCAGTCGACGACTGTTCAGTCGACGACTGTTCAGTCGACGCCTGTTCAATCGACGCCTGTTAAATCGACGCCTGTTCAATCGACGACTGTTCAATCGACGCCTGTTCAATCGACGCCTGTTCAATCGACGCCTGTTCAATCGACGACTGTTCAAACGACGACTGTTCAGTCGACGACAGTTCAGTCGACGCCTGTTCAGACGACGACTGTTTAGTCGACGCCTGTTCAATCGACGACTTTTGAATAGACGACTGTTCAATCGACGACTGTTCAATCGACGACTGTTCAATCGACGACTGTTTAAACGACGACTGTTTAAACGACGACTGTTCAATCGACGACTGTTCAATCGACGCCTGTTCAATCGACGTCTGTTCAATCGACGACTGTTCAATCGACGACTGTTCAATCGACGCCTGTTCAATCGACGACTGTTTAAACGACGACTGTTCAGTCGACGACTGTTCAGTCGACGCCTGTTCAATCGACGACTTTTGAATAGACGACTGTTCAATCGACGACTGTTCAATCGACGACTGTTCAATCGACGACTGTTCAATCGACGACTGTTCTATCGACGACTGTTCAATCGACGACTGTTCAAACGACGACTGTTCAAACGACGACTGTTCAATCTACGACTGTTCAATCGACGACTGTTCAATCGACAACTGTTCATACGACGACTGTTCAATCGACGACTGTTCAAACGACGACTGTTCAATCGACGACTGCTAATTAGACGACTGTTCAAACGACGACTGTTCAATCGACGACTGTTCAATCGACGACTGTTCAATCGACGACTGTTCAATCGACGACTGTTCAAACGACGACTGTTCAATCGACGACTGTTCAATCGACGACTGTTCAATCGACGACTGTTCAATCGACGACTGTTCAAACGACGACTGTTCAATCGACGACTGCTAATTAGACGACTGTTCAAACGACGACTGTTCAATCGACGACTGTTCAATCGACGACTGTTCAATCGACGACTGTTCAATCGACGACTGTTCAATCGACGACTGTTCAATCGACGACTGTTCAATCGACGACTGTTCAAACGACGACTGTTCAATCGACGACTGTTCATACGACGACTGTTCAATCGACGACTGTTCAATCGACGACTGTTCAAACGACGACTGTTCAATCGACGACTGCTAGTTAGACGACTGTTCAAACGACGACTGTTCAATCGACGACTGTTCAATCGACGACTGTTCAATCGACGACTGTTCAATCGACGACTGTTCAATCGACGACTGTTCAAACGACGACTGTTCAATCGACGACTGTTCAATCGACGACTGTTCAATCGACGACTTTTCAATCGACGACTGTTCAAACGACGACTATTCAAACGACGACTGTTCAATCGACGACTGTTCAATCGACGACTGTTCAATCGACGACTGTTCCATCGACGACTGTTCAATCGACGACTGTTCAAACGACGACTGTTCAATCGACGCCTGTTCAATCGTAGACTGTTCAATCGACGACTGTTCAATCGACGCCTGTTCAATCGACGCCTGTTCAATCGACGAGTGTTCCAACGACGACTGTTCAATCGACGACTGTTCAATCAACGCCTGTTCAATCGACGACTGTTCAATCGACGCCTGTTCAATCGACGCCTGTTCAATCGACGACTGTTCAAACGACGAATGGTCATTCGACGACTGTTCAGTCGACGCCTGTTCAGTCGACGACTGTTCAATCGACGCCTGTTCAATCGACGCCTGTTCAATCGACGACTGTTCAATCGACGACTGTTCAAACGACGACTGTTCAGTCGACAACTGTTTAGTCGACGCCTGTTCAGTCGACGACTGTTCAGTCGACGACTGTTCAGTCGACGCCTGTTCAATCGACGCCTGTTCAATCGACGCCTGTTCAATCGACGACTGTTCAATCGACGCCTGTTCAATCGACGCCTGTTCAATCGACGCCTGTTCAATCGACGACTGTTCAAACGACGACTGTTCAGTCGACGACAGTTCAGTCGACGCCTGTTCAGACGACGACTGTTTAGTCGACGCCTGTTCAATCGACGACTTTTGAATAGACGACTGTTCAATCGACGACTGTTCAATCGACGACTGTTCAATCGACGACTGTTTAAACGACGACTGTTTAAACGACGACTGTTCAATCGACGACTGTTCAATCGACGCCTGTTCAATCGACGTCTGTTCAATCGACGACTGTTCAATCGACGACTGTTCAATCGACGCCTGTTCAATCGACGACTGTTTAAACGACGACTGTTCAATCGACTACTGTTCAATCGACGCCTGTTCAATCGACGACTGTTCAATCGACGACTGTTCAATCGATGACTGTTCAATCGACGCCTGTTCAATCGACGACTGTTCAAACGACGACTGTTCAGTCGACGACAGTTCAGTCGACGTCTGTTCAGTCGACGACTGTTCAGTCGACGCCTGTTCAGTCGACGACTGTTCAGTCGACGCCTGTTCAATCGACGACTTTTGAATAGACGACTGTTCAATCGACGACTGTTCAATCGACGACTGTTCAATCGACGCCTGTTCAATCGACGCCTGTTCAATCGACGACTGTTCAAACGACGCCTGTTCAGTCGACGACTGTTCAGTCGACGCCTGTTCAATCGACGACTTTTGAATAGACGACTGTTCAATCGACGACTGTTCAATCGACGACTGTTCAATCGACGCCTGTTCAATCGACGCCTGTTCCATCGACGACTGTTCAAACGACGCCTGTTCAGTCGACGACTGTTCAGTCGACGCCTGTTCAATCGATGCCTGTTCAGTCGACGACTGTTCAAACGACGACTGTTCAATCGACGCCTGTTCAATCGACGCCTGTTCAATCGACGACTGTTCAAACGACGAATGGTCATTCGACCACTGTTCAGTCGACGCCTGTTCAGTCGACGACTGTTCAGTCGACGCCTGTTCACTCGACGCCTGTTCAATCGACGCCTGTTCAATCGACGACTGTTCAATCGATGCCTGTTCAATCGACGCCTGTTCAATCGACGCCTGTTCAATCGACGACTGTTCAAACAACGACTGTTCAGTCGACGACAGTTCAGTCGACGCCTGTTCAGTCGACGACTGTTCAAACGACGACTGTTCAAACGACGACTGTTCAATCGACGACTGTTCAATCGACGACTGTTTAAACGACGACTGTTTAAACGACGACTGTTCAGTCGACGACTGTTCAATCGACGACTGTTCAGTCGACGCCTGTTCTGTCGACGACTGTTCAATCGACGACTGTTCAACCGACGACTGTTCAATCGACGCCTGTTCAATCGACGACTGTTTAAACGACGACTGTTCAATCGACTACTGTTCAATCGACGCCTGTTCAATCGACGACTGTTTAAACGACGACTGTTTAAACGACGACTGTTCAGTCGACGACTGTTCAATCGACGACTGTTCAGTCGACGCCTGTTCTGTCGACGACTGTTCAATCGACGACTGTTCAATCGACGCCTGCTTAATCGACGCCTGTTCAATCGACGAATGTTCAGTCGACGCCTGTTTAATCGACGCCTGTTCTATCGACGACTGTTCAATCGACGACTGTTCCGTCGACGCCTGTTCTGTCGACGACTGTTCAATCGACGACTGTTCAATCGACGACTGTTCAATCGACGCCTGTTCAATCGACGCCTGCTTAATCGACGCCTGCTTAATCGACGCCTGTTCAATCGACGAATGTTCAGTCGACGCCTGTTCAATCGACGCCTGTTCTATCGACGACTGTTCAATCGACGACTGTTCCGTCGACGCCTGTTCTGTCGACGACTGTTCAATCGACGAATGGTCATTCGACGACTGTTCAGTCGACGCCTGTTCAGTCGACGACTGTTCAGTCGACGACTGTTCAGTCGACGCCTGTTCAATCGACGACTGTTCAAACGACGACTGTTCAGTCGACGACAGTTCAGTCGACGCCTGTTCAGTCGACGACTGTTTAGTCGACGCCTGTTCAATCGACGACTTTTGAATAGACGACTGTTCAATCGACGACTGTTCAATCGACGACTGTTTAAACGACGACTGTTTAAACGACGACTGTTCAATCGACGACTGTTCAATCGACGCCTGTTCAATCGACGCCTGTTCAATCGACGACTGTTGAATCCACGACTGTTCAATCGACGACTGTTAAATCGACGACTGTTGAATCGACGACTGTTCAATCGACGACTGTTCAATCGACGACTGTTCAATCGACGACTGTTCAATCGACGACTGTTAAATCGACGACTGTTCAAACGACGACTGTTCAATCGACGACGGTTCAATCGACAACTGTTCAATCGACGACTGTTCAAACGACGACTGTTCAATCGACGACTGTTGAATCGACGACTGTTCAATCGACGACTGTTCAATCGACGACTGTGCAATCGACGACTGTTCAATCGACGACTGTTCAATCGACGACTGTTCAATCGACGACTGTTGTATCGACGACTGTTCAATCAACGACTGTTCAATCGACGACTGTTCAATCGACGAATGTTCAAACGACGACTGTTCAATCGAAGACTGTTCAATCGACGCCTGTTCAATTGACGACAGTTCAATCGACGACTGTTCAATCGACGCTTGTTCAATCGACGCCTGTTCAATCGACGACTGTTCAATCGACGACTGTTTAAACGACGACTGTTTAAACGACGACTGTTCAATCGACGCCTGTTCAATCGACGACTGTTCAATCGACGACTGTTCAATCGACGCCTGTTCAATCGACGTCTGTTCAATCGACGACTGTTCAGTCGACGCCTGTTCTGTCGACGACTGTTCAATCGACGACTGTTCAATCGACGACTGTTCAATGACGACTGTTCAATCGACGCCTGTTCCACCGACGACTTTTGAATCGACGACTGTTCAATCGACGACTGTTCAATCGACGACTGGTTAAACGACGACTGTTTAAACGACGACTGTTCAATCGACGACTGTTCAATCGACGCCTGTTCAATCGACGCCTGCTTAATCGACGCCTGTTCAATCGACGAATGTTCAGTCGACGAATGTTCAGTCGACGCCTGTTCAATCGACGCCTGTTCTATCGACGCCTGTTCAATCGACGACTGTTCAATCGACGCCTGTTCAATCGACGCCTGTTCAATCGACGACTGTTCAAACGACGACTGTTCAGTCGACGACAGTTTAGTCGACGCCTGTTCAGTCGACGACTGTTCAGTCGACGCCTGTTCAATCGACGACTTTTGAATAGACGACTGTTCAATCGACGACTGTTCAATCGACGACTGTTCAATCGACGCCTGTTCAATCGACGCCTGTTCAATCGACGACTGTTCAAACGACGCCTGTTCAGTCGACGACAGTTCAGTCGACGCCTGTTCAGTCGACGACTGTTCAGTCGACGACTGTTCAATCGACGACTTTTGAATAGACGACTGTTCAATCGACGACTGTTCAATCGACGCCTGTTCAATCGACGACTGTTCAAACAACGCCTGTTCAGTCGACGACTGTTCAGTTGACGCCTGTTCAATCGATGCCTGTTCAGTCGACGACTGTTCAAACGACGACTGTTCAATCGACGACTGTTCAATCGACGACTGTTTAAACGACGACTGTTTAAACGACGACTGTTCAGTCGACGACTGTTCAATCGACGACTGTTCCGTCGACGCCTGTTCTGTCGACGACTGTTCAATCGACGACTGTTCAACCGACGACTGTTCAATCGACGCCTGTTCAATCGACGACTGTTTAAACGACGACTGTTCAATCGACTACTGTTCAATCGACTACTGTTCAATCGACGCCTGTTCAATCGACGACTGTTTAAACGACGACTGTTTAAACGACGACTGTTCAGTCGACGACTGTTCAATCGACGACTGTTCAGTCGACGCCTGTTCTGTCGACGACTGTTCAATAGACGACTGTTCAATCGACGACTGTTCAATCGACGCCTGTTCCACCGACGACTTTTGAATAGACGACTGTTCAATCGACGACTGTTCAATCGACGACTGTTCAATCGACGACTGTTTAAACGACGACTGTTTAAACGACGACTGTTCAATCGACGACTGTTCAATCGACGCCTGTTCAATCGACGCCTGTTCAATCGACGTTTGTTCAATCGACGACTGTTCAATCGACGCCTGTTCAATCGACGACTGTTTAAACGACGACTATTCAATCGACGACTGTTCAGTCGACGCCTGTTCAGTCGACACTGTTCAGTCGACGACTGTTCAGTCGACGCCTGTTCAATCGACGACTGTTCAAACGAAGACTGTTCAGTCGACGACAGTTCAGTCGACGCCTGTTCAGTCGACGACTGTTTAGTCGACGCCTGTTCAATCGACGACTTTTGAATAGACGACTGTTCAATCGACGACTGTTCAATCGACGACTGTTTAAACGACGACTGTTTAAACGACGACTGTTCAATCGACGACTGTTCAATCGACGCCTGTTCAATCGACGCCTGTTCAATCGACGACTGTTGAATCCACGACTGTTCAATCGACGACTGTTAAATCGACGACTGTTGAATCGACGACTGTTCAATCGACGACTGTTCAATCGACGACTGTTCAATCGACGACTGTTCAATCGACGACTGTTAAATCGACGACTGTTCAAACGACGACTGTTCAATCGACGACGGTTCAATCGACAACTGTTCAATCGACGACTGTTCAAACGACGACTGTTCAATCGACGACTGTTAAATCGACGACTGTTCAATCGACGACTGTTCAATCGACGACTGTGCAATCGACGACTGTTCAATCGACGACTGTTCAATCGACGACTGTTCAATCGACGACTGTTGTATCGACGACTGTTCAATCAACGACTGTTCAATCGACGACTGTTCAATCGACGAATGTTCAAACGACGACTGTTCAATCGAAGACTGTTCAATCGACGCCTGTTCAATTGACGACAGTTCAATCGACGACTGTTCAATCGACGCTTGTTCAATCGACGCCTGTTCAATCGACGACTGTTCAATCGACGACTGTTTAAACGACGACTGTTTAAACGACGACTGTTCAATCGACGCCTGTTCAATCGACGACTGTTGAATCGACGACTGTTCAATCGACGACTGTTCAATCGACGAATGTTCAAACGACGACTGTTCAATCGAAGACTGTTCAATCGACGCCTGTTCAATCGACGACTGTTCAATCGACGACTGTTCAATCGACGCCTGTTCAATCGACGTCTGTTCAATCGACGACTGTTCAATCGACGACTGTTTAAACGACGACTGTTTAAACGACGACTGTTCAATCGACGCCTGTTCAATCGACGACTGTTTAAACGACGACTGTTCAATCGACGACTGTTCAATCGACGACTGTTCAATCGATGACTGTTCAATCGACGACTGTTCAATCGACGACTGTTCAATCGACGACTGTTCTATCGACGACTGTTCAATCGACGACTGTTGAATCGACGACTGTTCAAACGACGACTGTTCAAACGACGACTGTTCAAACGACGACTGTTCAATAGACGACTGTTGAATCGACGACTGTTCAATCGACGACTGTTCAATCGACGAATGTTCAAACGACGACTGTTCAATCGAAGACTGTTCAATCGACGCCTGTTCAATCGACGACTGTTCAATAGACGACTGTTCAATCGACGCCTGTTCAATCGACGTCTGTTCAATCGACGACTGTTCAATCGACGACTGTTTAAACGACGACTGTTTAAACGACGACTGTTCAATCGACGCCTGTTCAATCGACGACTGTTTAAAATACGACTGTTCAATCGACGACTGTTCAATCGACGACTGTTCAATCGATGACTGTTCAATCGACGACTGTTCAATCGACGACTGTTCAATCGACGACTGTTCTATCGACGACTGTTCAATCGACGACTGTTGAATCGACGACTGTTCAAACGACGACTGTTCAAACGACGACTGTTCAAACGACGACTGTTCAAACGACGACTGTTCAAACGACGACTGTTCAATAGACGACTGTTCAATCGACGACTGTTCAATCGACGACTGTTCTATCGACGACTGTTCAATCGACGACTGTTCAAACGACGACTGTTCAATCTACGACTGTTCAATCGACGACTGTTTAAACGACGACTGTTTAAACGACGACTGTTCAATCGACGACTGTTCAATCGACGCCTGTTCAATCGACGTCTGTTCAATCGACGACTGTTCAATCGACGACTGTTCAATCGACGCCTGTTCAATCGACGACTGTTTAAACGACGACTGTTCAATCGACTACTGTTCAATCGACGCCTGTTCAATCGACGACTGTTCAATCGACGACTGTTCAATCGATGACTGTTCAATCGACGCCTGTTCAATCGAGGACTGTTCAAACGACGACTGTTCAAACGACGACAGTTCAGTCGACGACTGTTCAGTCGACGCCTGTTCAATCGACGCCTGTTCAATCGACGCCTGTTCAATCGACGACTGTTCAAACGACGACTGTTCAGTCGACGACAGTTCAGTCGACGTCTGTTCAGTCGACGACTGTTCAGTCGACGCCTGTTCAGTCGACGACTGTTCAGTCGACGCCTGTTCAATCGACGACTTTTGAATAGACGACTGTTCAATCGACGACTGTTCAATCGACGACTGTTCAATCGACGCCTGTTCAATCGACGCCTGTTCAATCGACGACTGTTCAAACGACGCCTGTTCAGTCGACGCCTGTTCAATCGACGACTTTTGAATAGACGACTGTTCAATCGACGACTGTTCAATCGACGACTGTTCAATCGACGCCTGTTCAATCGACGCCTGTTCCATCGACGACTGTTCAAACGACGCCTGTTCAGTCGACGACTGTTCAGTCGACGCCTGTTCAATCGATGCCTGTTCAGTCGACGACTGTTCAAACGACGACTGTTCAATCGACGCCTGTTCAATCGACGCCTGTTCAATCGACGACTGTTCAAACGACGAATGGTCATTCGACCACTGTTCAGTCGACGCCTGTTCAGTCGACGACTGTTCAGTCGACGACTGTTCAGTCGACGACTGTTCAGTCGACGACTGTTCAGTCGACGCCTGTTCACTCGACGCCTGTTCAATCGACGCCTGTTCAATCGACGACTGTTCAATCGATGCCTGTTCAATCGACGCCTGTTCAATCGACGCCTGTTCAATCGACGACTGTTCAAACAACGACTGTTCAGTCGACGACAGTTCAGTCGACGCCTGTTCAGTCGACGACTGTTCAAACGACGACTGTTCAAACGACGACTGTTCAATCGACGACTGTTCAATCGACGACTGTTTAAACGACGACTGTTTAAACGACGACTGTTCAGTCGACGACTGTTCAATCGACGACTGTTCAGTCGACGCCTGTTCTGTCGACGACTGTTCAATCGACGACTGTTCAACCGACGACTGTTCAATCGACGCCTGTTCAATCGACGACTGTTTAAACGACGACTGTTCAATCGACTACTGTTCAATCGACGCCTGTTCAATCGACGACTGTTTAAACGACGACTGTTTAAACGACGACTGTTCAGTCGACGACTGTTCAATCGACGACTGTTCAGTCGACGCCTGTTCTGTCGACGACTGTTCAATCGACGACTGTTCAATCGACGCCTGCTTAATCGACGCCTGTTCAATCGACGAATGTTCAGTCGACGCCTGTTTAATCGACGCCTGTTCTATCGACGACTGTTCAATCGACGACTGTTCCATCGACGCCTGTTCTGTCGACGACTGTTCAATCGACGACTGTTCAATCGACGACTGTTCAATCGACGCCTGTTCAATCGACGCCTGCTTAATCGACGCCTGCTTAATCGACGCCTGTTCAATCGACGAATGTTCAGTCGACGCCTGTTCAATCGACGCCTGTTCTATCGACGACTGTTCAATCGACGACTGTTCCGTCGACGCCTGTTCTGTCGACGACTGTTCAATCGACGAATGGTCATTCGACGACTGTTCAGTCGACGCCTGTTCAGTCGACGACTGTTCAGTCGACGACTGTTCAGTCGACGCCTGTTCAATCGACGACTGTTCAAACGACGACTGTTCAGTCGACGACAGTTCAGTCGACGCCTGTTCAGTCGACGACTGTTTAGTCGACGCCTGTTCAATCGACGACTTTTGAATAGACGACTGTTCAATCGACGACTGTTCAATCGACGACTGTTTAAACGACGACTGTTTAAACGACGACTGTTCAATCGACGACTGTTCAATCGACGCCTGTTCAATCGACGCCTGTTCAATCGACGACTGTTGAATCCACGACTGTTCAATCGACGACTGTTAAATCGACGACTGTTCAATCGACGACTGTTCAATCGACGACTGTTCAATCGACGACTGTTCAATCGACGACTGTTAAATCGACGACTGTTCAAACGACGACTGTTCAATCGACGACGGTTCAATCGACAACTGTTCAATCGACGACTGTTCAAACGACGACTGTTCAATCGACGACTGTTGAATCGACGACTGTTCAATCGACGACTGTTCAATCGACGACTGTGCAATCGACGACTGTTCAATCGACGACTGTTCAATCGACGACTGTTCAATCGACGACTGTTGTATCGACGACTGTTCAATCAACGACTGTTCAATCGACGACTGTTCAATCGACGAATGTTCAAACGACGACTGTTCAATCGAAGACTGTTCAATCGACGCCTGTTCAATTGACGACAGTTCAATCGACGACTGTTCAATCGACGCTTGTTCAATCGACGCCTGTTCAATCGACGACTGTTCAATCGACGACTGTTTAAACGACGACTGTTTAAACGACGACTGTTCAATCGACGCCTGTTCAATCGACGACTGTTCAATCGACGACTGTTCAATCGACGCCTGTTCAATCGACGTCTGTTCAATCGACGACTGTTCAGTCGACGCCTGTTCTGTCGACGACTGTTCAATCGACGACTGTTCAATCGACGACTGTTCAATGACGACTGTTCAATCGACGCCTGTTCCACCGACGACTTTTGAATCGACGACTGTTCAATCGACGACTGTTCAATCGACGACTGGTTAAACGACGACTGTTTAAACGACGACTGTTCAATCGACGACTGTTCAATCGACGCCTGTTCAATCGACGCCTGCTTAATCGACGCCTGTTCAATCGACGAATGTTCAGTCGACGAATGTTCAGTCGACGCCTGTTCAATCGACGCCTGTTCTATCGACGCCTGTTCAATCGACGACTGTTCAATCGACGCCTGTTCAATCGACGCCTGTTCAATCAACGACTGTTCAAACGACGACTGTTCAGTCGACGACAGTTTAGTCGACGCCTGTTCAGTCGACGACTGTTCAGTCGACGCCTGTTCAATCGACGACTTTTGAATAGACGACTGTTCAATCGACGACTGTTCAATCGACGACTGTTCAATCGACGCCTGTTCAATCGACGCCTGTTCAATCGACGACTGTTCAAACGACGCCTGTTCAGTCGACGACAGTTCAGTCGACGCCTGTTCAGTCGACGACTATTCAGTCGACGACTGTTCAGTCGACGACTGTTCAGTCGACGCCTGTTCAATCGACGACTTTTGAATAGACGACTGTTCAATCGACGACTGTTCAATCGACGCCTGTTCAATCGACGACTGTTCAAACAACGCCTGTTCAGTCGACGACTGTTCAGTTGACGCCTGTTCAATCGATGCCTGTTCAGTCGACGACTGTTCAAACGACGACTGTTCAATCGACGACTGTTCAATCGACGACTGTTTAAACGACGACTGTTTAAACGACGACTGTTCAGTCGACGACTGTTCAATCGACGACTGTTCCGTCGACGCCTGTTCTGTCGACGACTGTTCAATCGACGACTGTTCAACCGACGACTGTTCAATCGACGCCTGTTCAATCGACGACTTTTTAAACGACGACTGTTCAATCGACTACTGTTCAATCGACTACTGTTCAATCGACGCCTGTTCAATCGACGACTGTTTAAACGACGACTGTTTAAACGACTACTGTTCAGTCGACGACTGTTCAATCGACGACTGTTCAGTCGACGCCTGTTCTGTCGACGACTGTTCAATAGACGACTTTTCAATCGACGACTGTTCAATCGACGCCTGTTCCACCGACGACTTTTGAATAGACGACTGTTCAATCGACGACTGTTCAATCGACGACTGTTCAATCGACGACTGTTTAAACGACGACTGTTTAAACGACGACTGTTCAATCGACGACTGTTCAATCGACGCCTGTTCAATCGACGCCTGTTCAATCGACGACTGTTCAATCGACGACTGTTCAATCGACGCCTGTTCAATCGACGACTGTTTAAACGACGACTATTCAATCGACGACTGTTCAGTCGACGCCTGTTCAGTCGACACTGTTCAGTCGACGACTGTTCAGTCGACGCCTGTTCAATCGACGACTGTTCAAACGAAGACTGTTCAGTCGACGACAGTTCAGTCGACGCCTGTTCAGTCGACGACTGTTTAGTCGACGCCTGTTCAATCGACGACTTTTGCATAGACGACTGTTCAATCGACGACTGTTCAATCGACGACTGTTTAAACGACGACTGTTTAAACGACGACTGTTCAATCGACGACTGTTCAATCGACGCCTGTTCAATCGACGCCTGTTCAATCGACGACTGTTGAATCCACGACTGTTCAATCGACGACTGTTAAATCGACGACTGTTGAATCGACGACTGTTCAATCGACGACTGTTCAATCGACGACTGTTCAATCGACGACTGTTCAATCGACGACTGTTAAATCGACGACTGTTCAAACGACGACTGTTCAATCGACGACGGTTCAATCGACAACTGTTCAATCGACGACTGTTCAAACGACTACTGTTCAATCGACGACTGTTAAATCGACGACTGTTCAATCGACGACTGTTCAATCGACGACTGTGCAATCGACGACTGTTCAATCGACGCCTGTTCTGTCGACGACTGTTCAATCGACGACTGTTCAACCGACGACTGTTCAATCGACGCCTGTTCAATCGACGACTGTTTAAACGACGACTGTTCAATCGACTACTGTTCAATCGACGCCTGTTCAATCGACGACTGTTTAAACGACGACTGTTTAAACGACGACTGTTCAGTCGACGCCTGCTTAATCGACGCCTGTTCAATCGACGAATGTTCAGTCGACGCCTGTTTAATCGACGCCTGTTCTATCGACGACTGTTCAATCGACGACTGTTCCGTCGACGCCTGTTCTGTCGACGACTGTTCAATCGACGACTGTTCAATCGACGACTGTTCAATCGACGCCTGTTCAATCGACGCCTGCTTAATCGACGCCTGCTTAATCGACGCCTGTTCAATCGACGAATGTTCAGTCGACGCCTGTTCAATCGACGCCTGTTCTATCGACGACTGTTCAATCGACGACTGTTCCGTCGACGCCTGTTCTGTCGACGACTGTTCAATCGACGAATGGTCATTCGACGACTGTTCAGTCGACGCCTGTTCAGTCGACGACTGTTCAGTCGACGACTGTTCAGTCGACGCCTGTTCAATCGACGACTGTTCAAACGACGACTGTTCAGTCGACGACAGTTCAGTCGACGCCTGTTCAGTCGACGACTGTTTAGTCGACGCCTGTTCAATCGACGACTTTTGAATAGACGACTGTTCAATCGACGACTGTTCAATCGACGACTGTTTAAACGACGACTGTTTAAACGACGACTGTTCAATCGACGACTGTTCAATCGACGCCTGTTCAATCGACGCCTGTTCAATCGACGACTGTTGAATCCACGACTGTTCAATCGACGACTGTTAAATCGACGACTGTTGAATCGACGACTGTTCAATCGACGACTGTTCTATCGACGACTGTTCAATCGACGACTGTTCAATCGACGACTGTTAAATCGACGACTGTTCAAACGACGACTGTTCAATCGACGACGGTTCAATCGACAACTGTTCAATCGACGACTGTTCAAACGACGACTGTTCAATCGACGACTGTTGAATCGACGACTGTTCAATCGACGACTGTTCAATCGACGACTGTGCAATCGACGACTGTTCAATCGACGACTGTTCAATCGACGACTGTTCAATCGACGACTGTTGTATCGACGACTGTTCAATCAACGACTGTTCAATCGACGACTGTTCAATCGACGAATGTTCAAACGACGACTGTTCAATCGAAGACTGTTCAATCGACGCCTGTTCAATTGACGACAGTTCAATCGACGACTGTTCAATCGACGCTTGTTCAATCGACGCCTGTTCAATCGACGACTGTTCAATCGACGACTGTTTAAACGACGACTGTTTAAACGACGACTGTTCAATCGACGCCTGTTCAATCGACGACTGTTCAATCGACGACTGTTCAATCGACGCCTGTTCAATCGACGTCTGTTCAATCGACGACTGTTCAGTCGACGCCTGTTCTGTCGACGACTGTTCAATCGACGACTGTTCAATCGACGACTGTTCAATGACGACTGTTCAATCGACGCCTGTTCCACCGACGACTTTTGAATCGACGACTGTTCAATCGACGACTGTTCAATCGACGACTGGTTAAACGACGACTGTTTAAACGACGACTGTTCAATCGACGACTGTTCAATCGACGCCTGTTCAATCGACGCCTGCTTAATCGACGCCTGTTCAATCGACGAATGTTCAGTCGACGAATGTTCAGTCGACGCCTGTTCAATCGACGCCTGTTCTATCGACGCCTGTTCAATCGACGACTGTTCAATCGACGCCTGTTCAATCGACGCCTGTTCAATCGACGACTGTTCAAACGACGACTGTTCAGTCGACGACAGTTTAGTCGACGCCTGTTCAGTCGACGACTGTTCAGTCGACGCCTGTTCAATCGACGACTTTTGAATAGACGACTGTTCAATCGACGACTGTTCAATCGACGACTGTTCAATCGACGCCTGTTCAATCGACGCCTGTTCAATCGACGACTGTTCAAACGACGCCTGTTCAGTCGACGACAGTTCAGTCGACGCCTGTTCAGTCGACGACTGTTCAGTCGACGACTGTTCAATCGACGACTTTTGAATAGACGACTGTTCAATCGACGACTGTTCAATCGACGCCTGTTCAATCGACGACTGTTCAAACAACGCCTGTTCAGTCGACGACTGTTCAGTTGACGCCTGTTCAATCGATGCCTGTTCAGTCGACGACTGTTCAAACGACGACTGTTCAATCGACGACTGTTCAATCGACGACTGTTTAAACGACGACTGTTTAAACGACGACTGTTCAGTCGACGACTGTTCAATCGACGACTGTTCCGTCGACGCCTGTTCTGTCGACGACTGTTCAATCGACGACTGTTCAACCGACGACTGTTCAATCGACGCCTGTTCAATCGACGACTGTTTAAACGACGACTGTTCAATCGACTACTGTTCAATCGACTACTGTTCAATCGACGCCTGTTCAATCGACGACTGTTTAAACGACGACTGTTTAAACGACGACTGTTCAGTCGACGACTGTTCAATCGACGACTGTTCAGTCGACGCCTGTTCTGTCGACGACTGTTCAATAGACGACTGTTCAATCGACGACTGTTCAATCGACGCCTGTTCCACCGACGACTTTTGAATAGACGACTGTTCAATCGACGACTGTTCAATCGACGACTGTTCAATCGACGACTGTTTAAACGACGACTGTTTAAACGACGACTGTTCAATCGACGACTGTTCAATCGACGCCTGTTCAATCGACGCCTGTTCAATCGACGTTTGTTCAATCGACGACTGTTCAATCGACGCCTGTTCAATCGACGACTGTTTAAACGACGACTATTCAATCGACGACTGTTCAGTCGACGCCTGTTCAGTCGACACTGTTCAGTCGACGACTGTTCAGTCGACGCCTGTTCAATCGACGACTGTTCAAACGAAGACTGTTCAGTCGACGACAGTTCAGTCGACGCCTGTTCAGTCGACGACTGTTTAGTCGACGCCTGTTCAATCGACGACTTTTGAATAGACGACTGTTCAATCGACGACTGTTCAATCGACGACTGTTTAAACGACGACTGTTTAAACGACGACTGTTCAATCGACGACTGTTCAATCGACGCCTGTTCAATCGACGCCTGTTCAATCGACGACTGTTGAATCCACGACTGTTCAATCGACGACTGTTAAATCGACGACTGTTGAATCGACGACTGTTCAATCGACGACTGTTCAATCGACGACTGTTCAATCGACGACTGTTCAATCGACGACTGTTAAATCGACGACTGTTCAAACGACGACTGTTCAATCGACGACGGTTCAATCGACAACTGTTCAATCGACGACTGTTCAAACGACGACTGTTCAATCGACGACTGTTAAATCGACGACTGTTCAATCGACGACTGTTCAATCGACGACTGTGCAATCGACGACTGTTCAATCGACGACTGTTCAATCGACGACTGTTCAATCGACGACTGTTGTATCGACGACTGTTCAATCAACGACTGTTCAATCGACGACTGTTCAATCGACGAATGTTCAAACGACGACTGTTCAATCGAAGACTGTTCAATCGACGCCTGTTCAATTGACGACAGTTCAATCGACGACTGTTCAATCGACGCTTGTTCAATCGACGCCTGTTCAATCGACGACTGTTCAATCGACGACTGTTTAAACGACGACTGTTTAAACGACGACTGTTCAATCGACGCCTGTTCAATCGACGACTGTTGAATCGACGACTGTTCAATCGACGACTGTTCAATCGACGAATGTTCAAACGACGACTGTTCAATCGAAGACTGTTCAATCGACGCCTGTTCAATCGACGACTGTTCAATCGACGACTGTTCAATCGACGCCTGTTCAATCGACGTCTGTTCAATCGACGACTGTTCAATCGACGACTGTTTAAACGACGACTGTTTAAACGACGACTGTTCAATCGACGCCTGTTCAATCGACGACTGTTTAAACGACGACTGTTCAATCGACGACTGTTCAATCGACGACTGTTCAATCGATGACTGTTCAATCGACGACTGTTCAATCGACGACTGTTCAATCGACGACTGTTCTATCGACGACTGTTCAATCGACGACTGTTGAATCGACGACTGTTCAAACGACGACTGTTCAAACGACGACTGTTCAAACGACGACTGTTCAATAGACGACTGTTGAATCGACGACTGTTCAATCGACGACTGTTCAATCGACGAATGTTCAAACGACGACTGTTCAATCGAAGACTGTTCAATCGACGCCTGTTCAATCGACGACTGTTCAATAGACGACTGTTCAATCGACGCCTGTTCAATCGACGTCTGTTCAATCGACGACTGTTCAATCGACGACTGTTTAAACGACGACTGTTTAAACGACGACTGTTCAATCGACGCCTGTTCAATCGACGACTGTTTAAAATACGACTGTTCAATCGACGACTGTTCAATCGACGACTGTTCAATCGATGACTGTTCAATCGACGACTGTTCAATCGACGACTGTTCAATCGACGACTGTTCTATCGACGACTGTTCAATCGACGACTGTTGAATCGACGACTGTTCAAACGACGACTGTTCAAACGACGACTGTTCAAACGACGACTGTTCAAACGACGACTGTTCAAACGACGACTGTTCAATAGACGACTGTTCAATCGACGACTGTTCAATCGACGACTGTTCTATCGACGACTGTTCAATCGACGACTGTTCAAACGACGACTGTTCAATCTACGACTGTTCAATCGACGACTGTTTAAACGACGACTGTTTAAACGACGACTGTTCAATCGACGACTGTTCAATCGACGCCTGTTCAATCGACGTCTGTTCAATCGACGACTGTTCAATCGACGACTGTTCAATCGACGCCTGTTCAATCGACGACTGTTTAAACGACGACTGTTCAATCGACTACTGTTCAATCGACGCCTGTTCAATCGACGACTGTTCAATCGACGACTGTTCAATCGATGACTGTTCAATCGACGCCTGTTCAATCGAGGACTGTTCAAACGACGACTGTTCAAACGACGACAGTTCAGTCGACGACTGTTCAGTCGACGCCTGTTCAATCGACGCCTGTTCAATCGACGCCTGTTCAATCGACGACTGTTCAAACGACGACTGTTCAGTCGACGACAGTTCAGTCGACGTCTGTTCAGTCGACGACTGTTCAGTCGACGCCTGTTCAGTCGACGACTGTTCAGTCGACGCCTGTTCAATCGACGACTTTTGAATAGACGACTGTTCAATCGACGACTGTTCAATCGACGACTGTTCAATCGACGCCTGTTCAATCGACGCCTGTTCAATCGACGACTGTTCAAACGACGCCTGTTCAGTCGACGCCTGTTCAATCGACGACTTTTGAATAGACGACTGTTCAATCGACGACTGTTCAATCGACGACTGTTCAATCGACGCCTGTTCAATCGACGCCTGTTCCATCGACGACTGTTCAAACGACGCCTGTTCAGTCGACGACTGTTCAGTCGACGCCTGTTCAATCGATGCCTGTTCAGTCGACGACTGTTCAAACGACGACTGTTCAATCGACGCCTGTTCAATCGACGCCTGTTCAATCGACGACTGTTCAAACGACGAATGGTCATTCGACCACTGTTCAGTCGACGCCTGTTCAGTCGACGACTGTTCAGTCGACGACTGTTCAGTCGACGCCTGTTCACTCGACGCCTGTTCAATCGACGCCTGTTCAATCGACGACTGTTCAATCGATGCCTGTTCAATCGACGCCTGTTCAATCGACGCCTGTTCAATCGACGACTGTTCAAACAACGACTGTTCAGTCGACGACAGTTCAGTCGACGCCTGTTCAGTCGACGACTGTTCAAACGACGACTGTTCAAACGACGACTGTTCAATCGACGACTGTTCAATCGACGACTGTTTAAACGACGACTGTTTAAACGACGACTGTTCAGTCGACGACTGTTCAATCGACGACTGTTCAGTCGACGCCTGTTCTGTCGACGACTGTTCAATCGACGACTGTTCAACCGACGACTGTTCAATCGACGCCTGTTCAATCGACGACTGTTTAAACGACGACTGTTCAATCGACTACTGTTCAATCGACGCCTGTTCAATCGACGACTGTTTAAACGACGACTGTTTAAACGACGACTGTTCAGTCGACGACTGTTCAATCGACGACTGTTCAGTCGACGCCTGTTCTGTCGACGACTGTTCAATCGACGACTGTTCAATCGACGCCTGCTTAATCGACGCCTGTTCAATCGACGAATGTTCAGTCGACGCCTGTTCTGTCGACGACTGTTCAATCGACGACTGTTCAATCGACGACTGTTCAATGACGACTGTTCAATCGACGCCTGTTCCACCGACGACTTTTGAATCGACGACTGTTCAATCGACGACTGTTCAATCGACGACTGGTTAAACGACGACTGTTTAAACGACGACTGTTCAATCGACGACTGTTCAATCGACGCCTGTTCAATCGACGCCTGCTTAATCGACGCCTGTTCAATCGACGAATGTTCAGTCGACGAATGTTCAGTCGACGCCTGTTCAATCGACGCCTGTTCTATCGACGCCTGTTCAATCGACGACTGTTCAATCGACGCCTGTTCAATCGACGCCTGTTCAATCAACGACTGTTCAAACGACGACTGTTCAGTCGACGACAGTTTAGTCGACGCCTGTTCAGTCGACGACTGTTCAGTCGACGCCTGTTCAATCGACGACTTTTGAATAGACGACTGTTCAATCGACGACTGTTCAATCGACGACTGTTCAATCGACGCCTGTTCAATCGACGCCTGTTCAATCGACGACTGTTCAAACGACGCCTGTTCAGTCGACGACAGTTCAGTCGACGCCTGTTCAGTCGACGACTATTCAGTCGACGACTGTTCAGTCGACGACTGTTCAGTCGACGCCTGTTCAATCGACGACTTTTGAATAGACGACTGTTCAATCGACGACTGTTCAATCGACGCCTGTTCAATCGACGACTGTTCAAACAACGCCTGTTCAGTCGACGACTGTTCAGTTGACGCCTGTTCAATCGATGCCTGTTCAGTCGACGACTGTTCAAACGACGACTGTTCAATCGACGACTGTTCAATCGACGACTGTTTAAACGACGACTGTTTAAACGACGACTGTTCAGTCGACGACTGTTCAATCGACGACTGTTCCGTCGACGCCTGTTCTGTCGACGACTGTTCAATCGACGACTGTTCAACCGACGACTGTTCAATCGACGCCTGTTCAATCGACGACTGTTTAAACGACGACTGTTCAATCGACTACTGTTCAATCGACTACTGTTCAATCGACGCCTGTTCAATCGACGACTGTTTAAACGACGACTGTTTAAACGACTACTGTTCAGTCGACGACTGTTCAATCGACGACTGTTCAGTCGACGCCTGTTCTGTCGACGACTGTTCAATAGACGACTTTTCAATCGACGACTGTTCAATCGACGCCTGTTCCACCGACGACTTTTGAATAGACGACTGTTCAATCGACGACTGTTCAATCGACGACTGTTCAATCGACGACTGTTTAAACGACGACTGTTTAAACGACGACTGTTCAATCGACGACTGTTCAATCGACGCCTGTTCAATCGACGCCTGTTCAATCGACGACTGTTCAATCGACGACTGTTCAATCGACGCCTGTTCAATCGACGACTGTTTAAACGACGACTATTCAATCGACGACTGTTCAGTCGACGCCTGTTCAGTCGACACTGTTCAGTCGACGACTGTTCAGTCGACGCCTGTTCAATCGACGACTGTTCAAACGAAGACTGTTCAGTCGACGACAGTTCAGTCGACGCCTGTTCAGTCGACGACTGTTTAGTCGACGCCTGTTCAATCGACGACTTTTGCATAGACGACTGTTCAATCGACGACTGTTCAATCGACGACTGTTTAAACGACGACTGTTTAAACGACGACTGTTCAATCGACGACTGTTCAATCGACGCCTGTTCAATCGACGCCTGTTCAATCGACGACTGTTGAATCCACGACTGTTCAATCGACGACTGTTAAATCGACGACTGTTGAATCGACGACTGTTCAATCGACGACTGTTCAATCGACGACTGTTCAATCGACGACTGTTCAATCGACGACTGTTAAATCGACGACTGTTCAAACGACGACTGTTCAATCGACGACGGTTCAATCGACAACTGTTCAATCGACGACTGTTCAAACGACTACTGTTCAATCGACGACTGTTAAATCGACGACTGTTCAATCGACGACTGTTCAATCGACGACTGTGCAATCGACGACTGTTCAATCGACGCCTGTTCTGTCGACGACTGTTCAATCGACGACTGTTCAACCGACGACTGTTCAATCGACGCCTGTTCAATCGACGACTGTTTAAACGACGACTGTTCAATCGACTACTGTTCAATCGACGCCTGTTCAATCGACGACTGTTTAAACGACGACTGTTTAAACGACGACTGTTCAGTCGACGCCTGCTTAATCGACGCCTGTTCAATCGACGAATGTTCAGTCGACGCCTGTTTAATCGACGCCTGTTCTATCGACGACTGTTCAATCGACGACTGTTCCGTCGACGCCTGTTCTGTCGACGACTGTTCAATCGACGACTGTTCAATCGACGACTGTTCAATCGACGCCTGTTCAATCGACGCCTGCTTAATCGACGCCTGCTTAATCGACGCCTGTTCAATCGACGAATGTTCAGTCGACGCCTGTTCAATCGACGCCTGTTCTATCGACGACTGTTCAATCGACGACTGTTCCGTCGACGCCTGTTCTGTCGACGACTGTTCAATCGACGAATGGTCATTCGACGACTGTTCAGTCGACGCCTGTTCAGTCGACGACTGTTCAGTCGACGACTGTTCAGTCGACGCCTGTTCAATCGACGACTGTTCAAACGACGACTGTTCAGTCGACGACAGTTCAGTCGACGCCTGTTCAGTCGACGACTGTTTAGTCGACGCCTGTTCAATCGACGACTTTTGAATAGACGACTGTTCAATCGACGACTGTTCAATCGACGACTGTTTAAACGACGACTGTTTAAACGACGACTGTTCAATCGACGACTGTTCAATCGACGCCTGTTCAATCGACGCCTGTTCAATCGACGACTGTTGAATCCACGACTGTTCAATCGACGACTGTTAAATCGACGACTGTTGAATCGACGACTGTTCAATCGACGACTGTTCAATCGACGACTGTTCAATCGACGACTGTTCAATCGACGACTGTTAAATCGACGACTGTTCAAACGACGACTGTTCAATCGACGACGGTTCAATCGACAACTGTTCAATCGACGACTGTTCAAACGACGACTGTTCAATCGACGACTGTTGAATCGACGACTGTTCAATCGACGACTGTTCAATCGACGACTGTGCAATCGACGACTGTTCAATCGACGACTGTTCAATCGACGACTGTTCAATCGACGACTGTTGTATCGACGACTGTTCAATCAACGACTGTTCAATCGACGACTGTTCAATCGACGAATGTTCAAACGACGACTGTTCAATCGAAGACTGTTCAATCGACGCCTGTTCAATTGACGACAGTTCAATCGACGACTGTTCAATCGACGCTTGTTCAATCGACGCCTGTTCAATCGACGACTGTTCAATCGACGACTGTTTAAACGACGACTGTTTAAACGACGACTGTTCAATCGACGCCTGTTCAATCGACGACTGTTCAATCGACGACTGTTCAATCGACGCCTGTTCAATCGACGTCTGTTCAATCGACGACTGTTCAGTCGACGCCTGTTCTGTCGACGACTGTTCAATCGACGACTGTTCAATCGACGACTGTTCAATGACGACTGTTCAATCGACGCCTGTTCCACCGACGACTTTTGAATCGACGACTGTTCAATCGACGACTGTTCAATCGACGACTGGTTAAACGACGACTGTTTAAACGACGACTGTTCAATCGACGACTGTTCAATCGACGCCTGTTCAATCGACGCCTGCTTAATCGACGCCTGTTCAATCGACGAATGTTCAGTCGACGAATGTTCAGTCGACGCCTGTTCAATCGACGCCTGTTCTATCGACGCCTGTTCAATCGACGACTGTTCAATCGACGCCTGTTCAATCGACGCCTGTTCAATCGACGACTGTTCAAACGACGACTGTTCAGTCGACGACAGTTTAGTCGACGCCTGTTCAGTCGACGACTGTTCAGTCGACGCCTGTTCAATCGACGACTTTTGAATAGACGACTGTTCAATCGACGACTGTTCAATCGACGACTGTTCAATCGACGCCTGTTCAATCGACGCCTGTTCAATCGACGACTGTTCAAACGACGCCTGTTCAGTCGACGACAGTTCAGTCGACGCCTGTTCAGTCGACGACTGTTCAGTCGACGACTGTTCAATCGACGACTTTTGAATAGACGACTGTTCAATCGACGCCTGTTCAATCGACGACTGTTTAAACGACGACTGTTCAATCGACTACTGTTCAATCGACTACTGTTCAATCGACGCCTGTTCAATCGACGACTGTTTAAACGACGACTGTTTAAACGACGACTGTTCAGTCGACGACTGTTCAATCGACGACTGTTCAGTCGACGCCTGTTCTGTCGACGACTGTTCAATAGACGACTGTTCAATCGACGACTGTTCAATCGACGCCTGTTCCACCGACGACTTTTGAATAGACGACTGTTCAATCGACGACTGTTCAATCGACGACTGTTCAATCGACGACTGTTTAAACGACGACTGTTTAAACGACGACTGTTCAATCGACGACTGTTCAATCGACGCCTGTTCAATCGACGCCTGTTCAATCGACGTTTGTTCAATCGACGACTGTTCAATCGACGCCTGTTCAATCGACGACTGTTTAAACGACGACTATTCAATCGACGACTGTTCAGTCGACGCCTGTTCAGTCGACACTGTTCAGTCGACGACTGTTCAGTCGACGCCTGTTCAATCGACGACTGTTCAAACGAAGACTGTTTAAACGACGACTGTTCAGTCGACGACTGTTCAATCGACGACTGTTCCGTCGACGCCTGTTCTGTCGACGACTTTTGAATAGACGACTGTTCAATCGACGACTGTTCAATCGACGACTGTTTAAACGACGACTGTTTAAACGACGACTGTTCAATCGACGACTGTTCAATCGACGCCTGTTCAATCGACGCCTGTTCAATCGACGACTGTTGAATCCACGACTGTTCAATCGACGACTGTTCAAACGAAGACTGTTCAGTCGACGACAGTTCAGTCGACGCCTGTTCAGTCGACGACTGTTTAGTCGACGCCTGTTCAATCGACGACTTTTGAATAGACGACTGTTCAATCGACGACTGTTCAATCGACGACTGTTTAAACGACGACTGTTTAAACGACGACTGTTCAATCGACGACTGTTCAATCGACGCCTGTTCAATCGACGCCTGTTCAATCGACGACTGTTGAATCCACGACTGTTCAATCGACGACTGTTAAATCGACGACTGTTGAATCGACGACTGTTCAATCGACGACTGTTCAATCGACGACTGTTCAATCGACGACTGTTCAATCGACGACTGTTAAATCGACGACTGTTCAAACGACGACTGTTCAATCGACGACGGTTCAATCGACAACTGTTCAATCGACGACTGTTCAAACGACGACTGTTCAATCGACGACTGTTAAATCGACGACTGTTCAATCGACGACTGTTCAATCGACGACTGTGCAATCGACGACTGTTCAATCGACGACTGTTCAATCGACGACTGTTCAATCGACGACTGTTGTATCGACGACTGTTCAATCAACGACTGTTCAATCGACGACTGTTCAATCGACGAATGTTCAAACGACGACTGTTCAATCGAAGACTGTTCAATCGACGCCTGTTCAATTGACGACAGTTCAATCGACGACTGTTCAATCGACGCTTGTTCAATCGACGCCTGTTCAATCGACGACTGTTCAATCGACGACTGTTTAAACGACGACTGTTTAAACGACGACTGTTCAATCGACGCCTGTTCAATCGACGACTGTTGAATCGACGACTGTTCAATCGACGACTGTTCAATCGACGAATGTTCAAACGACGACTGTTCAATCGAAGACTGTTCAATCGACGCCTGTTCAATCGACGACTGTTCAATCGACGACTGTTCAATCGACGCCTGTTCAATCGACGTCTGTTCAATCGACGACTGTTCAATCGACGACTGTTTAAACGACGACTGTTTAAACGACGACTGTTCAATCGACGCCTGTTCAATCGACGACTGTTTAAACGACGACTGTTCAATCGACGACTGTTCAATCGACGACTGTTCAATCGATGACTGTTCAATCGACGACTGTTCAATCGACGACTGTTCAATCGACGACTGTTCTATCGACGACTGTTCAATCGACGACTGTTGAATCGACGACTGTTCAAACGACGACTGTTCAAACGACGACTGTTCAAACGACGACTGTTCAATAGACGACTGTTGAATCGACGACTGTTCAATCGACGACTGTTCAATCGACGAATGTTCAAACGACGACTGTTCAATCGAAGACTGTTCAATCGACGCCTGTTCAATCGACGACTGTTCAATAGACGACTGTTCAATCGACGCCTGTTCAATCGACGTCTGTTCAATCGACGACTGTTCAATCGACGACTGTTTAAACGACGACTGTTTAAACGACGACTGTTCAATCGACGCCTGTTCAATCGACGACTGTCTAAAATACGACTGTTCAATCGACGACTGTTCAATCGACGACTGTTCAATCGATGACTGTTCAATCGACGACTGTTCAATCGACGACTGTTCAATCGACGACTGTTCTATCGACGACTGTTCAATCGACGACTGTTGAATCGACGACTGTTCAAACGACGACTGTTCAAACGACGACTGTTCAAACGACGACTGTTCAAACGACGACTGTTCAAACGACGACTGTTCAATAGACGACTGTTCAATCGACGACTGTTCAATCGACGACTGTTCTATCGACGACTGTTCAATCGACGACTGTTCAAACGACGACTGTTCAATCTACGACTGTTCAATCGACGACTGTTTAAACGACGACTGTTTAAACGACGACTGTTCAATCGACGACTGTTCAATCGACGCCTGTTCAATCGACGTCTGTTCAATCGACGACTGTTCAATCGACGACTGTTCAATCGACGCCTGTTCAATCGACGACTGTTTAAACGACGACTGTTCAATCGACTACTGTTCAATCGACGCCTGTTCAATCGACGACTGTTCAATCGACGACTGTTCAATCGATGACTGTTCAATCGACGCCTGTTCAATCGAGGACTGTTCAAACGACGACTGTTCAAACGACGACAGTTCAGTCGACGACTGTTCAGTCGACGCCTGTTCAATCGACGCCTGTTCAATCGACGCCTGTTCAATCGACGACTGTTCAAACGACGACTGTTCAGTCGACGACAGTTCAGTCGACGTCTGTTCAGTCGACGACTGTTCAGTCGACGCCTGTTCAGTCGACGACTGTTCAGTCGACGCCTGTTCAATCGACGACTTTTGAATAGACGACTGTTCAATCGACGACTGTTCAATCGACGACTGTTCAATCGACGCCTGTTCAATCGACGCCTGTTCAATCGACGACTGTTCAAACGACGCCTGTTCAGTCGACGCCTGTTCAATCGACGACTTTTGAATAGACGACTGTTCAATCGACGACTGTTCAATCGACGACTGTTCAATCGACGCCTGTTCAATCGACGCCTGTTCCATCGACGACTGTTCAAACGACGCCTGTTCAGTCGACGACTGTTCAGTCGACGCCTGTTCAATCGATGCCTGTTCAGTCGACGACTGTTCAAACGACGACTGTTCAATCGACGCCTGTTCAATCGACGCCTGTTCAATCGACGACTGTTCAAACGACGAATGGTCATTCGACCACTGTTCAGTCGACGCCTGTTCAGTCGACGACTGTTCAGTCGACGACTGTTCAGTCGACGACTGTTCAGTCGACGACTGTTCAGTCGACGCCTGTTCACTCGACGCCTGTTCAATCGACGCCTGTTCAATCGACGACTGTTCAATCGATGCCTGTTCAATCGACGCCTGTTCAATCGACGCCTGTTCAATCGACGACTGTTCAAACAACGACTGTTCAGTCGACGACAGTTCAGTCGACGCCTGTTCAGTCGACGACTGTTCAAACGACGACTGTTCAAACGACGACTGTTCAATCGACGACTGTTCAATCGACGACTGTTTAAACGACGACTGTTTAAACGACGACTGTTCAGTCGACGACTGTTCAATCGACGACTGTTCAGTCGACGCCTGTTCTGTCGACGACTGTTCAATCGACGACTGTTCAACCGACGACTGTTCAATCGACGCCTGTTCAATCGACGACTGTTTAAACGACGACTGTTCAATCGACTACTGTTCAATCGACGCCTGTTCAATCGACGACTGTTTAAACGACGACTGTTTAAACGACGACTGTTCAGTCGACGACTGTTCAATCGACGACTGTTCAGTCGACGCCTGTTCTGTCGACGACTGTTCAATCGACGACTGTTCAATCGACGCCTGCTTAATCGACGCCTGTTCAATCGACGAATGTTCAGTCGACGCCTGTTTAATCGACGCCTGTTCTATCGACGACTGTTCAATCGACGACTGTTCCATCGACGCCTGTTCTGTCGACGACTGTTCAATCGACGACTGTTCAATCGACGACTGTTCAATCGACGCCTGTTCAATCGACGCCTGCTTAATCGACGCCTGCTTAATCGACGCCTGTTCAATCGACGAATGTTCAGTCGACGCCTGTTCAATCGACGCCTGTTCTATCGACGACTGTTCAATCGACGACTGTTCCGTCGACGCCTGTTCTGTCGACGACTGTTCAATCGACGAATGGTCATTCGACGACTGTTCAGTCGACGCCTGTTCAGTCGACGACTGTTCAGTCGACGACTGTTCAGTCGACGCCTGTTCAATCGACGACTGTTCAAACGACGACTGTTCAGTCGACGACAGTTCAGTCGACGCCTGTTCAGTCGACGACTGTTTAGTCGACGCCTGTTCAATCGACGACTTTTGAATAGACGACTGTTCAATCGACGACTGTTCAATCGACGACTGTTTAAACGACGACTGTTTAAACGACGACTGTTCAATCGACGACTGTTCAATCGACGCCTGTTCAATCGACGCCTGTTCAATCGACGACTGTTGAATCCACGACTGTTCAATCGACGACTGTTAAATCGACGACTGTTGAATCGACGACTGTTCAATCGACGACTGTTCAATCGACGACTGTTCAATCGACGACTGTTAAATCGACGACTGTTCAAACGACGACTGTTCAATCGACGACGGTTCAATCGACAACTGTTCAATCGACGACTGTTCAAACGACGACTGTTCAATCGACGACTGTTGAATCGACGACTGTTCAATCGACGACTGTTCAATCGACGACTGTGCAATCGACGACTGTTCAATCGACGACTGTTCAATCGACGACTGTTCAATCGACGACTGTTGTATCGACGACTGTTCAATCAACGACTGTTCAATCGACGACTGTTCAATCGACGAATGTTCAAACGACGACTGTTCAATCGAAGACTGTTCAATCGACGCCTGTTCAATTGACGACAGTTCAATCGACGACTGTTCAATCGACGCTTGTTCAATCGACGCCTGTTCAATCGACGACTGTTCAATCGACGACTGTTTAAACGACGACTGTTTAAACGACGACTGTTCAATCGACGCCTGTTCAATCGACGACTGTTCAATCGACGACTGTTCAATCGACGCCTGTTCAATCGACGTCTGTTCAATCGACGACTGTTCAGTCGACGCCTGTTCTGTCGACGACTGTTCAATCGACGACTGTTCAATCGACGACTGTTCAATGACGACTGTTCAATCGACGCCTGTTCCACCGACGACTTTTGAATCGACGACTGTTCAATCGACGACTGTTCAATCGACGACTGGTTAAACGACGACTGTTTAAACGACGACTGTTCAATCGACGACTGTTCAATCGACGCCTGTTCAATCGACGCCTGCTTAATCGACGCCTGTTCAATCGACGAATGTTCAGTCGACGAATGTTCAGTCGACGCCTGTTCAATCGACGCCTGTTCTATCGACGCCTGTTCAATCGACGACTGTTCAATCGACGCCTGTTCAATCGACGCCTGTTCAATCAACGACTGTTCAAACGACGACTGTTCAGTCGACGACAGTTTAGTCGACGCCTGTTCAGTCGACGACTGTTCAGTCGACGCCTGTTCAATCGACGACTTTTGAATAGACGACTGTTCAATCGACGACTGTTCAATCGACGACTGTTCAATCGACGCCTGTTCAATCGACGCCTGTTCAATCGACGACTGTTCAAACGACGCCTGTTCAGTCGACGACAGTTCAGTCGACGCCTGTTCAGTCGACGACTATTCAGTCGACGACTGTTCAGTCGACGACTGTTCAGTCGACGCCTGTTCAATCGACGACTTTTGAATAGACGACTGTTCAATCGACGACTGTTCAATCGACGCCTGTTCAATCGACGACTGTTCAAACAACGCCTGTTCAGTCGACGACTGTTCAGTTGACGCCTGTTCAATCGATGCCTGTTCAGTCGACGACTGTTCAAACGACGACTGTTCAATCGACGACTGTTCAATCGACGACTGTTTAAACGACGACTGTTTAAACGACGACTGTTCAGTCGACGACTGTTCAATCGACGACTGTTCCGTCGACGCCTGTTCTGTCGACGACTGTTCAATCGACGACTGTTCAACCGACGACTGTTCAATCGACGCCTGTTCAATCGACGACTGTTTAAACGACGACTGTTCAATCGACTACTGTTCAATCGACTACTGTTCAATCGACGCCTGTTCAATCGACGACTGTTTAAACGACGACTGTTTAAACGACTACTGTTCAGTCGACGACTGTTCAATCGACGACTGTTCAGTCGACGCCTGTTCTGTCGACGACTGTTCAATAGACGACTGTTCAATCGACGACTGTTCAATCGACGCCTGTTCCACCGACGACTTTTGAATAGACGACTGTTCAATCGACGACTGTTCAATCGACGACTGTTCAATCGACGACTGTTTAAACGACGACTGTTTAAACGACGACTGTTCAATCGACGACTGTTCAATCGACGCCTGTTCAATCGACGCCTGTTCAATCGACGACTGTTCAATCGACGACTGTTCAATCGACGCCTGTTCAATCGACGACTGTTTAAACGACGACTATTCAATCGACGACTGTTCAGTCGACGCCTGTTCAGTCGACACTGTTCAGTCGACGACTGTTCAGTCGACGCCTGTTCAATCGACGACTGTTCAAACGAAGACTGTTCAGTCGACGACAGTTCAGTCGACGCCTGTTCAGTCGACGACTGTTTAGTCGACGCCTGTTCAATCGACGACTTTTGCATAGACGACTGTTCAATCGACGACTGTTCAATCGACGACTGTTTAAACGACGACTGTTTAAACGACGACTGTTCAATCGACGACTGTTCAATCGACGCCTGTTCAATCGACGCCTGTTCAATCGACGACTGTTGAATCCACGACTGTTCAATCGACGACTGTTAAATCGACGACTGTTGAATCGACGACTGTTCAATCGACGACTGTTCAATCGACGACTGTTCAATCGACGACTGTTCAATCGACGACTGTTAAATCGACGACTGTTCAAACGACGACTGTTCAATCGACGACGGTTCAATCGACAACTGTTCAATCGACGACTGTTCAAACGACTACTGTTCAATCGACGACTGTTAAATCGACGACTGTTCAATCGACGACTGTTCAATCGACGACTGTGCAATCGACGACTGTTCAATCGACGACTGTTCAATCGACGACTGTTCAATCGACGACTGTTGTATCGACGACTGTTCAATCAACGACTGTTCAATCGACGACTGTTCAATCGACGAATGTTCAAACGACGACTGTTCAATCGAAGACTGTTCAATCGACGCCTGTTCAATTGACGACAGTTCAATCGACGACTGTTCAATCGACGCTTGTTCAATCGACGCCTGTTCAATCGACGACTGTTCAATCGACGACTGTTTAAACGACGACTGTTTAAACGACGACTGTTCAATCGACGACTGTTCAAACGACGACTGTTCAATCGACGACTGTTCAATCGACGACTGTTCAATCGACGACTGTTCAATCGACGACTGTTCAATCGACGACTGTTCAATCGACGACTGTTCAATCGACGACTGTTCAAACGACGACTGTTCAATCGACGACTGTTCATACGACGACTGTTCAATCGACGACTGTTCAATCGACGACTGTTCAAACGACGACTGTTCAATCGACGACTGCTAGTTAGACGACTGTTCAAACGACGACTGTTCAATCGACGACTGTTCAATCGACGACTGTTCAATCGACGACTGTTCAATCGACGACTGTTCAATCGAGGACTGTTCAAACGACGACTGTTCAATCGACGACTGTTCAATCGACGACTGTTCAATCGACGACTGTTTAAACGACGACTGTTTAAACGACGACTGTTCAATCGACGACTGTTCAAACGACGACTGTTCAATCGACGACTGTTCAATCGACGACTGTTCAATCGACGACTGTTCAATCGACGACTGTTCAATCGACGACTGTTCAATCGACGACTGTTCAATCGACGACTGTTCAATCGACGACTGTTCAAACGACGACTGTTCAATCGACGACTGTTCATACGACGACTGTTCAATCGACGACTGTTCAATCGACGACTGTTCAAACGACGACTGTTCAATCGACGACTGCTAGTTAGACGACTGTTCAAACGACGACTGTTCAATCGACGACTGTTCAATCGACGACTGTTCAATCGACGACTGTTCAATCGACGACTGTTCAATCGACGACTGTTCAAACGACGACTGTTCAATCGACGACTGTTCAATCGACGACTGTTCAATCGACGACTTTTCAATCGACGACTGTTCAAACGACGACTATTCAAACGACGACTGTTCAATCGACGACTGTTCAATCGACGACTGTTCAATCGACGACTGTTCCATCGACGACTGTTCAATCGACGACTGTTCAAACGACGACTGTTCAATCGACGCCTGTTCAATCGTAGACTGTTCAATCGACGACTGTTCAATCGACGCCTGTTCAATCGACGCCTGTTCAATCGACGAGTGTTCCAACGACGACTGTTCAATCGACGACTGTTCAATCAACGCCTGTTCAATCGACGACTGTTCAATCGACGCCTGTTGAATCGACGCCTGTTCAATCGACGCCTGTTCAATCGACGACTGTTCAAACGACGAATGGTCATTCGACGACTGTTCAGTCGACGCCTGTTCAGTCGACGACTGTTCAATCGACGCCTGTTCAATCGACGCCTGTTCAATCGACGACTGTTCAATCGACGACTGTTCAAACGACGACTGTTCAGTCGACAACTGTTTAGTCGACGCCTGTTCAGTCGACGACTGTTCAGTCGACGACTGTTCAGTCGACGCCTGTTCAATCGACGCCTGTTCAATCGACGCCTGTTCAATCGACGACTGTTCAATCGACGCCTGTTCAATCGACGCCTGTTCAATCGACGCCTGTTCAATCGACGACTGTTCAAACGACGACTGTTCAGTCGACGACAGTTCAGTCGACGCCTGTTCAGACGACGACTGTTTAGTCGACGCCTGTTCAATCGACGACTTTTGAATAGACGACTGTTCAATCGACGACTGTTCAATCGACGACTGTTCAATCGACGACTGTTTAAACGACGACTGTTTAAACGACGACTGTTCAATCGACGACTGTTCAATCGACGCCTGTTCAATCGACGTCTGTTCAATCGACGACTGCTAATTAGACGACTGTTCAAACGACGACTGTTCAATCGACGACTGTTCTATTGACGACTGTTCAAACGACGACTGTTCAATCGACGACTGCTAATTAGACGACTGTTCAAACGACGACTGTTCAATCGACGACTGTTCAATCGACGACTGTTCAATCGACGACTGTTCAATCGACGACTGTTCAATCGACGACTGTTCAATCGACGACTGTTCATACGACGACTGTTCAATCGACGACTGTTCAAACGACGACTGTTCAATCGACGACTGCTAATTAGACGACTGTTCAAACGACGACTGTTCAATCGACGACTGTTCAATCGACGACTGTTCAATCGACGACTGTTCAATCGACGACTGTTCAATCGACGACTGTTCAATCGACGCCTGTTCAATCGACGACTGTTCAAACGACGACTGTTCAGTCGACAACTGTTTAGTCGACGCCTGTTCAGTCGACGACTGTTCAGTCGACGACTGTTCAGTCGACGCCTGTTCAATCGACGCCTGTTCAATCGACGCCTGTTCAATCGACGACTGTTCAATCGACGCCTGTTCAATCGACGCCTGTTCAATCGACGCCTGTTCAATCGACGACTGTTCAAACGACGACTGTTCAGTCGACGACAGTTCAGTCGACGCCTGTTCAGACGACGACTGTTTAGTCGACGCCTGTTCAATCGACGACTTTTGAATAGACGACTGTTCAATCGACGACTGTTCAATCGACGACTGTTCAATCGACGACTGTTTAAACGACGACTGTTTAAACGACGACTGTTCAATCGACGACTGTTCAATCGACGCCTGTTCAATCGACGTCTGTTCAATCGACGACTGTTCAATCGACGACTGTTCAATCGACGCCTGTTCAATCGACGACTGTTTAAACGACGACTGTTCAATCGACTACTGTTCAATCGACGCCTGTTCAATCGACGACTGTTCAATCGATGACTGTTCAATCGACGCCTGTTCAATCGAGGACTGTTCAAACGACGACTGTTCAAACGACGACAGTTCAGTCGACGACTGTTCAGTCGACGCCTGTTCAATCGACGCCTGTTCAATCGACGCCTGTTCAATCGACGACTGTTCTATCGACGACTGTTCTATCGACGACTGTTCAATCGACGACTGTTCAAACGACGACTGTTGAATCGACGACTGTTCAAACGACGACTGTTCAAACGACGACTGTTCAAACGACGACTGTTCAATAGACGACTGTTCAATAGACGACTGTTCAATCGACGACTGTTCAATCGACGACTGTTCTATCGACGACTGTTCAATCGACGACTGTTCAAACGACGACTGTTCAAACGACGACTGTTCAATCTACGACTGTTCAATCGACGACTGTTCAATCGACGACTGTTCAATCGACGACTGTTCAATCGACGACTGTTCATACGACGACTGTTCAATCGACGACTGTTCAATCGACGACTGTTCAAACGACGACTGTTCAATCGACGACTGCTAATTAGACGACTGTTCAAACGACGACTGTTCAATCGACGACTGTTCAATCGACGACTGTTCAATCGACGACTGTTCTATTGACGACTGTTCAAACGACGACTGTTCAATCGACGACTGCTAATTAGACGACTGTTCAAACGACGACTGTTCAATCGACGACTGTTCAATCGACGACTGTTCAATCGACGACTGTTCAATCGACGACTGTTCAATCGACGACTGTTCAATCGACGACTGTTCATACGACGACTGTTCAATCGACGACTGTTCAAACGACGACTGTTCAATCGACGACTGCTAATTAGACGACTGTTCAAACGACGACTGTTCAATCGACGACTGTTCAATCGACGACTGTTCAATCGACGACTGTTCAATCGACGACTGTTCAATCGACGACTGTTCAATCGACGCCTGTTCAATCGACGACTGTTCAAACGACGACTGTTCAGTCGACAACTGTTTAGTCGACGCCTGTTCAGTCGACGACTGTTCAGTCGACGACTGTTCAGTCGACGCCTGTTCAATCGACGCCTGTTCAATCGACGCCTGTTCAATCGACGCCTGTTCAATCGACGCCTGTTCAATCGACGACTGTTCAAACGACGACTGTTCAGTCGACGACAGTTCAGTCGACGCCTGTTCAGACGACGACTGTTTAGTCGACGCCTGTTCATTCGACGACTTTTGAATAGACGACTGTTCAATCGACGACTGTTCAATCGACGACTGTTCAATCGACGACTGTTTAAACGACGACTGTTTAAACGACGCCTGTTCAATCGACGTCTGTTCAATCGACGACTGTTCAATCGACGACTGTTCAATCGACGCCTGTTCAATCGACGACTGTTTAAACGACGACTGTTCAATCGACTACTGTTCAATCGACGCCTGTTCAATCGACGACTGTTCAATCGACGACTGTTCAATCGATGACTGTTCAATCGACGCCTGTTCAATCGAGGACTGTTCAAACGACGACTGTTCAAACGACGACAGTTCAGTCGACGACTGTTCAGTCGACGCCTGTTCAATCGACGCCTGTTCAATCGACGCCTGTTCAATCGACGACTGTTCAAACGACGACTGTTCAGTCGACGACAGTTCAGTCGACGTCTGTTCAGTCGACGACTGTTCAGTCGACGCCTGTTCAGTCGACGACTGTTCAGTCGACGCCTGTTCAATCGACGACTTTTGAATAGACGACTGTTCAATCGACGACTGTTCAATCGACGACTGTTCAATCGACGCCTGTTCAATCGACGCCTGTTCAATCGACGACTGTTCAAACGACGCCTGTTCAGTCGACGACTGTTCAGTCGACGCCTGTTCAATCGACGACTTTTGAATAGACGACTGTTCAATCGACGACTGTTCAATCGACGACTGTTCAATCGACGCCTGTTCAATCGACGCCTGTTCCATCGACGACTGTTCAAACGACGCCTGTTCAGTCGACGACTGTTCAGTCGACGCCTGTTCAATCGATGCCTGTTCAGTCGACGACTGTTCAAACGACGACTGTTCAATCGACGCCTGTTCAATCGACGCCTGTTCAATCGACGACTGTTCAAACGACGAATGGTCATTCGACCACTGTTCAGTCGACGCCTGTTCAGTCGACGACTGTTCAGTCGACGACTGTTCAGTCGACGCCTGTTCACTCGACGCCTGTTCAATCGACGCCTGTTCAATCGACGACTGTTCAATCGACGCCTGTTCAATCGACGCCTGTTCAATCGACGCCTGTTCAATCGACGACTGTTCAAACAACGACTGTTCAGTCGACGACAGTTCAGTCGACGCCTGTTCAGTCGACGCCTTTTCAGTCGACGACTGTTCAAACGACGACTGTTCAATCGACGACTGTTCAATCGACGACTGTTTAAACGACGACTGTTTAAACGACGACTGTTCAGTCGACGACTGTTCAATCGACGACTGTTCAGTCGACGCCTGTTCTGTCGACGACTGTTCAATCGACGACTGTTCAACCGACGACTGTTCAATCGACGCCTGTTCAATCGACGACTGTTTAAACGACGACTGTTCAATCGACTACTGTTCAATCGACGCCTGTTCAATCGACGACTGTTTAAACGACGACTGTTTAAACGACGACTGTTCAGTCGACGACTGTTCAATCGACGACTGTTCAGTCGACGCCTGTTCTGTCGACGACTGTTCAATCGACGACTGTTCAATCGACGACTGTTCAATGACGACTGTTCAATCGACGCCTGTTCCACCGACGACTTTTGAATCGACGACTGTTCAATCGACGACTGTTCAATCGACAACTGGTTAAACGACGACTGTTTAAACGACGACTGTTCAATCGACGCCTGTTCAATCGACGCCTGCTTAATCGACGCCTGTTCAATCGACGAATGTTCAGTCGACGCCTGTTCAATCGACGCCTGTTCTATCGACGCCTGTTCAATCGACGACTGTTCAATCGACGCCTGTTCAATCGACGCCTGTTCAATCGACGACTGTTCAAACGACGACTGTTCAGTCGACGACAGTTTAGTCGACGCCTGTTCAGTCGACGACTGTTCAGTCGACGCCTGTTCAATCGACGACTTTTGAATAGACGACTGTTCAATCGACGACTGTTCAATCGACGCCTGTTCAATCGACGCCTGTTCAATCGACGCCTGTTCAATCGACGACTGTTCAAACGACGCCTGTTCAGTCGACGACAGTTCAGTCGACGCCTGTTCAGTCGACGACTGTTCAGTCGACGACTGTTCAGTCGACGCCTGTTCAATCGACGACTTTTGAATAGACGACTGTTCAATCGACGACTGTTCAATCGACGCCTGTTCAATCGACGACTGTTCAAACAACGCCTGTTCAGTCGACGACTGTTCAGTTGACGCCTGTTCAATCGATGCCTGTTCAGTCGACGACTGTTCAAACGACGACTGTTCAATCGACGACTGTTCAATCGACGACTGTTTAAACGACGACTGTTTAAACGACGACTGTTCAGTCGACGACTGTTCAATCGACGACTGTTCCGTCGACGCCTGTTCTGTCGACGACTGTTCAATCGACGACTGTTCAACCGACGACTGTTCAATCGACGCCTGTTCAATCGACGACTGTTTAAACGACGACTGTTCAATCGACTACTGTTCAATCGACTACTGTTCAATCGACGCCTGTTCAATCGACGACTGTTTAAACGACGACTGTTTAAACGACGACTGTTCAGTCGACGACTGTTCAATCGACGACTGTTCAGTCGACGCCTGTTCTGTCGACGACTGTTCAATAGACGACTGTTCAATCGACGACTGTTCAATCGACGCCTGTTCCACCGACGACTTTTGAATAGACGACTGTTCAATCGACGACTGTTCAATCGACGACTGTTCAATCGACGACTGTTCATACGACGACTGTTCAATCGACGACTGTTCAAACGACGACTGTTCAATCGACGACTGCTAATTAGACGACTGTTCAAACGACGACTGTTCAATCGACGACTGTTCAATCGACGACTGTTCAATCGACGACTGTTCAATCGACGACTGTTCAATCGACGACTGTTCAATCGACGCCTGTTCAATCGACGACTGTTCAAACGACGACTGTTCAGTCGACAACTGTTTAGTCGACGCCTGTTCAGTCGACGACTGTTCAGTCGACGACTGTTCAGTCGACGACTGTTCAGTCGACGCCTGTTCAATCGACGCCTGTTCAATCGACGCCTGTTCAATCGACGCCTGTTCAATCGACGCCTGTTCAATCGACGACTGTTCAAACGACGACTGTTCAGTCGACGACAGTTCAGTCGACGCCTGTTCAGACGACGACTGTTTAGTCGACGCCTGTTCATTCGACGACTTTTGAATAGACGACTGTTCAATCGACGACTGTTCAATCGACGACTGTTCAATCGACGACTGTTTAAACGACGACTGTTTAAACGACGCCTGTTCAATCGACGTCTGTTCAATCGACGACTGTTCAATCGACGACTGTTCAATCGACGCCTGTTCAATCGACGACTGTTTAAACGACGACTGTTCAATCGACTACTGTTCAATCGACGCCTGTTCAATCGACGACTGTTCAATCGACGACTGTTCAATCGATGACTGTTCAATCGACGCCTGTTCAATCGAGGACTGTTCAAACGACGACTGTTCAAACGACGACAGTTCAGTCGACGACTGTTCAGTCGACGCCTGTTCAATCGACGCCTGTTCAATCGACGCCTGTTCAATCGACGACTGTTCAAACGACGACTGTTCAGTCGACGACAGTTCAGTCGACGTCTGTTCAGTCGACGACTGTTCAGTCGACGCCTGTTCAGTCGACGACTGTTCAGTCGACACCTGTTCAATCGACGACTTTTGAATAGACGACTGTTCAATCGACGACTGTTCAATCGACGACTGTTCAATCGACGCCTGTTCAATCGACGCCTGTTCAATCGACGACTGTTCAAACGACGCCTGTTCAGTCGACGACTGTTCAGTCGACGCCTGTTCAATCGACGACTTTTGAATAGACGACTGTTCAATCGACGACTGTTCAATCGACGACTGTTCAATCGACGCCTGTTCAATCGACGCCTGTTCCATCGACGACTGTTCAAACGACGCCTGTTCAGTCGACGACTGTTCAGTCGACGCCTGTTCAATCGATGCCTGTTCAGTCGACGACTGTTCAAACGACGACTGTTCAATCGACGCCTGTTCAATCGACGCCTGTTCAATCGACGACTGTTCAAACGACGAATGGTCATTCGACCACTGTTCAGTCGACGCCTGTTCAGTCGACGACTGTTCAGTCGACGACTGTTCAGTCGACGCCTGTTCACTCGACGCCTGTTCAATCGACGCCTGTTCAATCGACGACTGTTCAATCGACGCCTGTTCAATCGACGCCTGTTCAATCGACGCCTGTTCAATCGACGACTGTTCAAACAACGACTGTTCAGTCGACGACAGTTCAGTCGACGCCTGTTCAGTCGACGCCTTTTCAGTCGACGACTGTTCAAACGACGACTGTTCAATCGACGACTGTTCAATCGACGACTGTTTAAACGACGACTGTTTAAACGACGACTGTTCAGTCGACGACTGTTCAATCGACGACTGTTCAGTCGACGCCTGTTCTGTCGACGACTGTTCAATCGACGACTGTTCAACCGACGACTGTTCAATCGACGCCTGTTCAATCGACGACTGTTTAAACGACGACTGTTCAATCGACTACTGTTCAATCGACGCCTGTTCAATCGACGACTGTTTAAACGACGACTGTTTAAACGACGACTGTTCAGTCGACGACTGTTCAATCGACGACTGTTCAGTCGACGCCTGTTCTGTCGACGACTGTTCAATCGACGACTGTTCAATCGACGACTGTTCAATGACGACTGTTCAATCGACGCCTGTTCCACCGACGACTTTTGAATCGACGACTGTTCAATCGACGACTGTTCAATCGACAACTGGTTAAACGACGACTGTTTAAACGACGACTGTTCAATCGACGCCTGTTCAATCGACGCCTGCTTAATCGACGCCTGTTCAATCGACGAATGTTCAGTCGACGCCTGTTCAATCGACGCCTGTTCTATCGACGCCTGTTCAATCGACGACTGTTCAATCGACGCCTGTTCAATCGACGCCTGTTCAATCGACGACTGTTCAAACGACGACTGTTCAGTCGACGACAGTTTAGTCGACGCCTGTTCAGTCGACGACTGTTCAGTCGACGCCTGTTCAATCGACGACTTTTGAATAGACGACTGTTCAATCGACGACTGTTCAATCGACGACTGTTCAATCGACGCCTGTTCAATCGACGCCTGTTCAATCGACGACTGTTCAAACGACGCCTGTTCAGTCGACGACAGTTCAGTCGACGCCTGTTCAGTCGACGACTGTTCAGTCGACGACTGTTCAGTCGACGACTGTTCAGTCGACGCCTGTTCAATCGACGACTTTTGAATAGACGACTGTTCAATCGACGACTGTTCAATCGACGCCTGTTCAATCGACGACTGTTCAAACAACGCCTGTTCAGTCGACGACTGTTCAGTTGACGCCTGTTCAATCGATGCCTGTTCAGTCGACGACTGTTCAAACGACGACTGTTCAATCGACGACTGTTCAATCGACGACTGTTTAAACGACGACTGTTTAAACGACGACTGTTCAGTCGACGACTGTTCAATCGACGACTGTTCCGTCGACGCCTGTTCTGTCGACGACTGTTCAATCGACGACTGTTCAACCGACGACTGTTCAATCGACGCCTGTTCAATCGACGACTGTTTAAACGACGACTGTTCAATCGACTACTGTTCAATCGACTACTGTTCAATCGACGCCTGTTCAATCGACGACTGTTTAAACGACGACTGTTTAAACGACGACTGTTCAGTCGACGACTGTTCAATCGACGACTGTTCAGTCGACGCCTGTTCTGTCGACGACTGTTCAATAGACGACTGTTCAATCGACGACTGTTCAATCGACGCCTGTTCCACCGACGACTTTTGAATAGACGACTGTTCAATCGACGACTGTTCAATCGACGACTGTTTAAACGACGACTGTTTAAACGACGACTGTTCAATCGACGCCTGTTCAATCGACGCCTGTTCAATCGACGACTGTTCAATCGACGCCTGTTCAATCGACGACTGTTTAAACGACGACTATTCAATCGACGACTGTTCAATCGACGCCTGTTCAATCGACGCCTGTTCCATCGACGACTGTTCAAACGACGAATGGTCATTCGACGACTGTTCAGTCGACGCCTGTTCAGTCGACGACTGTTCAGTCGACGACTGTTCAGTCGACGCCTGTTCAATCGACGACTGTTCAAACGACGACTGTTCAGTCGACGACAGTTCAGTCGACGCCTGTTCAGTCGACGACTGTTTAGTCGACGCCTGTTCAATCGACGACTTTTGAATAGACGACTGTTCAATCGACGACTGTTCAATCGACGACTGTTTAAACGACGACTGTTTAAACGACGACTGTTCAATCGACGGCTGTTCAATCGACGCCTGTTCAATCGACGCCTGTTCAATCGACGACTGTTGAATCCACGACTGTTCAATCGACGACTGTTCAATCGACGACTGTTGAATCGACGACTGTTCAATCGACGACTGTTCAATCGACGACTGTTCAATCGACGACTGTTCAATCGACGACTGTTAAATCGACGACTGTTCAAACGACGACTGTTCAATCGACGACGGTTCAATCGACAACTGTTCAATCGACGACTGTTCAAACGACGACTGTTCAATCGACGACTGTTAAATCGACGACTGTTCAATCGACGACTGTTCAATCGACGACTGTGCAATCGACGACTGTTCAATCGACGACTGCTCAATCGACGACTGTTCAATCGACGACTGTTGTATCGACGACTGTTCAATCAACGACTGTTCAATCGACGACTGTTCAATCGACGAATGTTCAAACGACGACTGTTCAATCGAAGACTGTTCAATCGACGCCTGTTCAATTGACGACAGTTCAATCGACGACTGTTCAATCGACGCTTGTTCAATCGACGCCTGTTCAATCGACGACTGTTCAATCGACGACTGTTTAAACGACGACTGTTTAAACGACGACTGTTCAATCGACGCCTGTTCAATCGACGACTGTTGAATCGACGACTGTTCAATCGACGACTGTTCAATCGACGAATGTTCAAACGACGACTGTTCAATCGAAGACTGTTCAATCGACGCCTGTTCAATCGACGACTGTTCAATCGACGACTGTTCAATCGACGCCTGTTCAATCGACGTCTGTTCAATCGACGACTGTTCAGTCGACGCCTGTTCTGTCGACGACTGTTCAATCGACGACTGTTCAATCGACGACTGTTCAATGACGACTGTTCAATCGACGCCTGTTCCACCGACGACTTTTGAATCGACGACTGTTCAATCGACGACTGTTCAATCGACGACTGGTTAAACGACGACTGTTTAAACGACGACTGTTCAATCGACGACTGTTCAATCGACGCCTGTTCAATCGACGCCTGCTTAATCGACGCCTGTTCAATCGACGAATGTTCAGTCGACGCCTGTTCAATCGACGCCTGTTCTATCGACGCCTGTTCAATCGACGACTGTTCAATCGACGCCTGTTCAATCGACGCCTGTTCAATCGACGACTGTTCAAACGACGACTGTTCAGTCGACGACAGTTTAGTCGACGCCTGTTCAGTCGACGACTGTTCAGTCGACGCCTGTTCAATCGACGACTTTTGAATAGACGACTGTTCAATCGACGACTGTTCAATCGACGACTGTTCAATCGACGCCTGTTCAATCGACGCCTGTTCAATCGACGACTGTTCAAACGACGCCTGTTCAGTCGACGCCTGTTCAGTCGACGACTGTTCAGTCGACGACTGTTCAGTCGACGCCTGTTCAATCGACGACTTTTGAATAGACGACTGTTCAATCGACGACTGTTCAATCGACGCCTGTTCAATCGACGACTGTTCAAACAACGCCTGTTCAGTCGACGACTGTTCAGTTGACGCCTGTTCAATCGATGCCTGTTCAGTCGACGACTGTTCAAACGACGACTGTTCAATCGACGACTGTTCAATCGACGACTGTTTAAACGACGACTGTTTAAACGACGACTGATCAGTCGACGACTGTTCAATCGACGACTGTTCCGTCGACGCCTGTTCTGTCGACGACTGTTCAATCGACGCCTGTTCAATCGACGACTGTTTAAACGACGACTGTTCAATCGACTACTGTTCAATCGACTACTGTTCAATCGACGCCTGTTCAATCGACGACTGTTTAAACGACGACTGTTTAAACGACGACTGTTCAGTCGACGACTGTTCAATCGACGACTGTTCAGTCGACGCCTGTTCTGTCGACGACTGTTCAATAGACGACTGTTCAATCGTCGACTGTTCAATCGACGCCTGTTCCACGGACGACTTTTGAATAGACGACTGTTCAATCGACGACTGTTCAATCGACGACTGTTTAAACGACGACTGTTTAAACGACGACTGTTCAATCGACGACTGTTCAATCGACGCCTGTTCAATCGACGCCTGTTCAATCGACGACTGTTCAATCGACGACTGTTCAATCGACGCCTGTTCAATCGACGACTGTTTAAACGACGACTATTCAATCGACGACTGTTCAATCGACGCCTGTTCAATCGACGCCTGTTCAATCGACGCCTGTTCAATCGACGACTGTTCAAACAACGCCTGTTCAGTCGACGACTGTTCAGTTGACGCCTGTTCAATCGATGCCTGTTCAGTCGACGACTGTTCAAACGACGACTGTTCAATCGACGACTGTTCAATCGACGACTGTTTAAACGACGACTGTTTAAACGACGACTGTTCAGTCGACGACTGTTCAATCGACGACTGTTCCGTCGACGCCTGTTCTGTCGACGACTGTTCAATCGACGACTGTTCAACCGACGACTGTTCAATCGACGCCTGTTCAATCGACGACTGTTTAAACGACGACTGTTCAATCGACTACTGTTCAATCGACTACTGTTCAATCGACGCCTGTTCAATCGACGACTGTTTAAACGACGACTGTTTAAACGACGACTGTTCAGTCGACGACTGTTCAATCGACGACTGTTCAGTCGACGCCTGTTCTGTCGACGACTGTTCAATAGACGACTGTTCAATCGACGACTGTTCAATCGACGCCTGTTCCACCGACGACTTTTGAATAGACGACTGTTCAATCGACGACTGTTCAATCGACGACTGTTTAAACGACGACTGTTTAAACGACGACTGTTCAATCGACGCCTGTTCAATCGACGCCTGTTCAATCGACGACTGTTCAATCGACGCCTGTTCAATCGACGACTGTTTAAACGACGACTATTCAATCGACGACTGTTCAATCGACGCCTGTTCAATCGACGCCTGTTCCATCGACGACTGTTCAAACGACGAATGGTCATTCGACGACTGTTCAGTCGACGCCTGTTCAGTCGACGACTGTTCAGTCGACGACTGTTCAGTCGACGCCTGTTCAATCGACGACTGTTCAAACGACGACTGTTCAGTCGACGACAGTTCAGTCGACGCCTGTTCAGTCGACGACTGTTTAGTCGACGCCTGTTCAATCGACGACTTTTGAATAGACGACTGTTCAATCGACGACTGTTCAATCGACGACTGTTTAAACGACGACTGTTTAAACGACGACTGTTCAATCGACGGCTGTTCAATCGACGCCTGTTCAATCGACGCCTGTTCAATCGACGACTGTTGAATCCACGACTGTTCAATCGACGACTGTTCAATCGACGACTGTTGAATCGACGACTGTTCAATCGACGACTGTTCAATCGACGACTGTTCAATCGACGACTGTTCAATCGACGACTGTTAAATCGACGACTGTTCAAACGACGACTGTTCAATCGACGACGGTTCAATCGACAACTGTTCAATCGACGACTGTTCAAACGACGACTGTTCAATCGACGACTGTTAAATCGACGACTGTTCAATCGACGACTGTTCAATCGACGACTGTGCAATCGACGACTGTTCAATCGACGACTGCTCAATCGACGACTGTTCAATCGACGACTGTTGTATCGACGACTGTTCAATCAACGACTGTTCAATCGACGACTGTTCAATCGACGAATGTTCAAACGACGACTGTTCAATCGAAGACTGTTCAATCGACGCCTGTTCAATTGACGACAGTTCAATCGACGACTGTTCAATCGACGCTTGTTCAATCGACGCCTGTTCAATCGACGACTGTTCAATCGACGACTGTTTAAACGACGACTGTTTAAACGACGACTGTTCAATCGACGCCTGTTCAATCGACGACTGTTGAATCGACGACTGTTCAATCGACGACTGTTCAATCGACGAATGTTCAAACGACGACTGTTCAATCGAAGACTGTTCAATCGACGCCTGTTCAATCGACGACTGTTCAATCGACGACTGTTCAATCGACGCCTGTTCAATCGACGTCTGTTCAATCGACGACTGTTCAGTCGACGCCTGTTCTGTCGACGACTGTTCAATCGACGACTGTTCAATCGACGACTGTTCAATGACGACTGTTCAATCGACGCCTGTTCCACCGACGACTTTTGAATCGACGACTGTTCAATCGACGACTGTTCAATCGACGACTGGTTAAACGACGACTGTTTAAACGACGACTGTTCAATCGACGACTGTTCAATCGACGCCTGTTCAATCGACGCCTGCTTAATCGACGCCTGTTCAATCGACGAATGTTCAGTCGACGCCTGTTCAATCGACGCCTGTTCTATCGACGCCTGTTCAATCGACGACTGTTCAATCGACGCCTGTTCAATCGACGCCTGTTCAATCGACGACTGTTCAAACGACGACTGTTCAGTCGACGACAGTTTAGTCGACGCCTGTTCAGTCGACGACTGTTCAGTCGACGCCTGTTCAATCGACGACTTTTGAATAGACGACTGTTCAATCGACGACTGTTCAATCGACGACTGTTCAATCGACGCCTGTTCAATCGACGCCTGTTCAATCGACGACTGTTCAAACGACGCCTGTTCAGTCGACGCCTGTTCAGTCGACGACTGTTCAGTCGACGACTGTTCAGTCGACGCCTGTTCAATCGACGACTTTTGAATAGACGACTGTTCAATCGACGACTGTTCAATCGACGCCTGTTCAATCGACGACTGTTCAAACAACGCCTGTTCAGTCGACGACTGTTCAGTTGACGCCTGTTCAATCGATGCCTGTTCAGTCGACGACTGTTCAAACGACGACTGTTCAATCGACGACTGTTCAATCGACGACTGTTTAAACGACGACTATTCAATCGACGACTGTTCAATCGACGCCTGTTCAATCGACGCCTGTTCCATCGACGACTGTTCAAACGACGAATGGTCATTCGACGACTGTTCAGTCGACGCCTGTTCAGTCGACGACTGTTCAGTCGACGACTGTTCAGTCGACGCCTGTTCAATCGACGACTGTTCAAACGACGACTGTTCAGTCGACGACAGTTCAGTCGACGCCTGTTCAGTCGACGACTGTTTAGTCGACGCCTGTTCAATCGACGACTTTTGAATAGACGACTGTTCAATCGACGACTGTTCAATCGACGACTGTTTAAACGACGACTGTTTAAACGACGACTGTTCAATCGACGGCTGTTCAATCGACGCCTGTTCAATCGACGCCTGTTCAATCGACGACTGTTGAATCCACGACTGTTCAATCGACGACTGTTCAATCGACGACTGTTGAATCGACGACTGTTCAATCGACGACTGTTCAATCGACGACTGTTCAATCGACGACTGTTCAATCGACGACTGTTAAATCGACGACTGTTCAAACGACGACTGTTCAATCGACGACGGTTCAATCGACAACTGTTCAATCGACGACTGTTCAAACGACGACTGTTCAATCGACGACTGTTAAATCGACGACTGTTCAATCGACGACTGTTCAATCGACGACTGTGCAATCGACGACTGTTCAATCGACGACTGCTCAATCGACGACTGTTCAATCGACGACTGTTGTATCGACGACTGTTCAATCAACGACTGTTCAATCGACGACTGTTCAATCGACGAATGTTCAAACGACGACTGTTCAATCGAAGACTGTTCAATCGACGCCTGTTCAATTGACGACAGTTCAATCGACGACTGTTCAATCGACGCTTGTTCAATCGACGCCTGTTCAATCGACGACTGTTCAATCGACGACTGTTTAAACGACGACTGTTTAAACGACGACTGTTCAATCGACGCCTGTTCAATCGACGACTGTTGAATCGACGACTGTTCAATCGACGACTGTTCAATCGACGAATGTTCAAACGACGACTGTTCAATCGAAGACTGTTCAATCGACGCCTGTTCAATCGACGACTGTTCAATCGACGACTGTTCAATCGACGCCTGTTCAATCGACGTCTGTTCAATCGACGACTGTTCAGTCGACGCCTGTTCTGTCGACGACTGTTCAATCGACGACTGTTCAATCGACGACTGTTCAATGACGACTGTTCAATCGACGCCTGTTCCACCGACGACTTTTGAATCGACGACTGTTCAATCGACGACTGTTCAATCGACGACTGGTTAAACGACGACTGTTTAAACGACGACTGTTCAATCGACGACTGTTCAATCGACGCCTGTTCAATCGACGCCTGCTTAATCGACGCCTGTTCAATCGACGAATGTTCAGTCGACGCCTGTTCAATCGACGCCTGTTCTATCGACGCCTGTTCAATCGACGACTGTTCAATCGACGCCTGTTCAATCGACGCCTGTTCAATCGACGACTGTTCAAACGACGACTGTTCAGTCGACGACAGTTTAGTCGACGCCTGTTCAGTCGACGACTGTTCAGTCGACGCCTGTTCAATCGACGACTTTTGAATAGACGACTGTTCAATCGACGACTGTTCAATCGACGACTGTTCAATCGACGCCTGTTCAATCGACGCCTGTTCAATCGACGACTGTTCAAACGACGCCTGTTCAGTCGACGCCTGTTCAGTCGACGACTGTTCAGTCGACGACTGTTCAGTCGACGCCTGTTCAATCGACGACTTTTGAATAGACGACTGTTCAATCGACGACTGTTCAATCGACGCCTGTTCAATCGACGACTGTTCAAACAACGCCTGTTCAGTCGACGACTGTTCAGTTGACGCCTGTTCAATCGATGCCTGTTCAGTCGACGACTGTTCAAACGACGACTGTTCAATCGACGACTGTTCAATCGACGACTGTTTAAACGACGACTGTTTAAACGACGACTGATCAGTCGACGACTGTTCAATCGACGACTGTTCCGTCGACGCCTGTTCTGTCGACGACTGTTCAATCGACGCCTGTTCAATCGACGACTGTTTAAACGACGACTGTTCAATCGACTACTGTTCAATCGACTACTGTTCAATCGACGCCTGTTCAATCGACGACTGTTTAAACGACGACTGTTTAAACGACGACTGTTCAGTCGACGACTGTTCAATCGACGACTGTTCAGTCGACGCCTGTTCTGTCGACGACTGTTCAATAGACGACTGTTCAATCGTCGACTGTTCAATCGACGCCTGTTCCACGGACGACTTTTGAATAGACGACTGTTCAATCGACGACTGTTCAATCGACGACTGTTTAAACGACGACTGTTTAAACGACGACTGTTCAATCGACGACTGTTCAATCGACGCCTGTTCAATCGACGCCTGTTCAATCGACGACTGTTCAATCGACGACTGTTCAATCGACGCCTGTTCAATCGACGACTGTTTAAACGACGACTATTCAATCGACGACTGTTCAATCGACGCCTGTTCAATCGACGCCTGTTCAATCGACGCCTGTTCAATCGACGACTGTTCAAACAACGCCTGTTCAGTCGACGACTGTTCAGTTGACGCCTGTTCAATCGATGCCTGTTCAGTCGACGACTGTTCAAACGACGACTGTTCAATCGACGACTGTTCAATCGACGACTGTTTAAACGACGACTGTTTAAACGACGACTGTTCAGTCGACGACTGTTCAATCGACGACTGTTCCGTCGACGCCTGTTCTGTCGACGACTGTTCAATCGACGACTGTTCAACCGACGACTGTTCAATCGACGCCTGTTCAATCGACGACTGTTTAAACGACGACTGTTCAATCGACTACTGTTCAATCGACTACTGTTCAATCGACGCCTGTTCAATCGACGACTGTTTAAACGACGACTGTTTAAACGACGACTGTTCAGTCGACGACTGTTCAATCGACGACTGTTCAGTCGACGCCTGTTCTGTCGACGACTGTTCAATAGACGACTGTTCAATCGACGACTGTTCAATCGACGCCTGTTCCACCGACGACTTTTGAATAGACGACTGTTCAATCGACGACTGTTCAATCGACGACTGTTTAAACGACGACTGTTTAAACGACGACTGTTCAATCGACGCCTGTTCAATCGACGCCTGTTCAATCGACGACTGTTCAATCGACGCCTGTTCAATCGACGACTGTTTAAACGACGACTATTCAATCGACGACTGTTCAATCGACGCCTGTTCAATCGACGCCTGTTCCATCGACGACTGTTCAAACGACGAATGGTCATTCGACGACTGTTCAGTCGACGCCTGTTCAGTCGACGACTGTTCAGTCGACGACTGTTCAGTCGACGCCTGTTCAATCGACGACTGTTCAAACGACGACTGTTCAGTCGACGACAGTTCAGTCGACGCCTGTTCAGTCGACGACTGTTTAGTCGACGCCTGTTCAATCGACGACTTTTGAATAGACGACTGTTCAATCGACGACTGTTCAATCGACGACTGTTTAAACGACGACTGTTTAAACGACGACTGTTCAATCGACGGCTGTTCAATCGACGCCTGTTCAATCGACGCCTGTTCAATCGACGACTGTTGAATCCACGACTGTTCAATCGACGACTGTTCAATCGACGACTGTTGAATCGACGACTGTTCAATCGACGACTGTTCAATCGACGACTGTTCAATCGACGACTGTTCAATCGACGACTGTTAAATCGACGACTGTTCAAACGACGACTGTTCAATCGACGACGGTTCAATCGACAACTGTTCAATCGACGACTGTTCAAACGACGACTGTTCAATCGACGACTGTTAAATCGACGACTGTTCAATCGACGACTGTTCAATCGACGACTGTGCAATCGACGACTGTTCAATCGACGACTGCTCAATCGACGACTGTTCAATCGACGACTGTTGTATCGACGACTGTTCAATCAACGACTGTTCAATCGACGACTGTTCAATCGACGAATGTTCAAACGACGACTGTTCAATCGAAGACTGTTCAATCGACGCCTGTTCAATTGACGACAGTTCAATCGACGACTGTTCAATCGACGCTTGTTCAATCGACGCCTGTTCAATCGACGACTGTTCAATCGACGACTGTTTAAACGACGACTGTTTAAACGACGACTGTTCAATCGACGCCTGTTCAATCGACGACTGTTGAATCGACGACTGTTCAATCGACGACTGTTCAATCGACGAATGTTCAAACGACGACTGTTCAATCGAAGACTGTTCAATCGACGCCTGTTCAATCGACGACTGTTCAATCGACGACTGTTCAATCGACGCCTGTTCAATCGACGTCTGTTCAATCGACGACTGTTCAGTCGACGCCTGTTCTGTCGACGACTGTTCAATCGACGACTGTTCAATCGACGACTGTTCAATGACGACTGTTCAATCGACGCCTGTTCCACCGACGACTTTTGAATCGACGACTGTTCAATCGACGACTGTTCAATCGACGACTGGTTAAACGACGACTGTTTAAACGACGACTGTTCAATCGACGACTGTTCAATCGACGCCTGTTCAATCGACGCCTGCTTAATCGACGCCTGTTCAATCGACGAATGTTCAGTCGACGCCTGTTCAATCGACGCCTGTTCTATCGACGCCTGTTCAATCGACGACTGTTCAATCGACGCCTGTTCAATCGACGCCTGTTCAATCGACGACTGTTCAAACGACGACTGTTCAGTCGACGACAGTTTAGTCGACGCCTGTTCAGTCGACGACTGTTCAGTCGACGCCTGTTCAATCGACGACTTTTGAATAGACGACTGTTCAATCGACGACTGTTCAATCGACGACTGTTCAATCGACGCCTGTTCAATCGACGCCTGTTCAATCGACGACTGTTCAAACGACGCCTGTTCAGTCGACGCCTGTTCAGTCGACGACTGTTCAGTCGACGACTGTTCAGTCGACGCCTGTTCAATCGACGACTTTTGAATAGACGACTGTTCAATCGACGACTGTTCAATCGACGCCTGTTCAATCGACGACTGTTCAAACAACGCCTGTTCAGTCGACGACTGTTCAGTTGACGCCTGTTCAATCGATGCCTGTTCAGTCGACGACTGTTCAAACGACGACTGTTCAATCGACGACTGTTCAATCGACGACTGTTTAAACGACGACTGTTTAAACGACGACTGATCAGTCGACGACTGTTCAATCGACGACTGTTCCGTCGACGCCTGTTCTGTCGACGACTGTTCAATCGACGCCTGTTCAATCGACGACTGTTTAAACGACGACTGTTCAATCGACTACTGTTCAATCGACTACTGTTCAATCGACGCCTGTTCAATCGACGACTGTTTAAACGACGACTGTTTAAACGACGACTGTTCAGTCGACGACTGTTCAATCGACGACTGTTCAGTCGACGCCTGTTCTGTCGACGACTGTTCAATAGACGACTGTTCAATCGTCGACTGTTCAATCGACGCCTGTTCCACGGACGACTTTTGAATAGACGACTGTTCAATCGACGACTGTTCAATCGACGACTGTTTAAACGACGACTGTTTAAACGACGACTGTTCAATCGACGACTGTTCAATCGACGCCTGTTCAATCGACGCCTGTTCAATCGACGACTGTTCAATCGACGACTGTTCAATCGACGCCTGTTCAATCGACGACTGTTTAAACGACGACTATTCAATCGACGACTGTTCAATCGACGCCTGTTCAATCGACGCCTGTTCCATCGACGCCTGTTCAATCGACGACTGTTCAAACGACGACTGTTCAGTCGACGACAGTTCAGTCGACGCCTGTTCAGTCGACGACTGTTTAGTCGACGCCTGTTCAATCGACGACTTTTGAATAGACGACTGTTCAATCGACGACTGTTCAATCGACGACTGTTTAAACGACCACTGTTTAAACGACGACTGTTCAATCGACGACTGTTCAATCGACGCCTGTTCAATCGACGCCTGTTCAATCGACGACTGTTGAATCCACGACTGTTCAATCGACGACTGTTAAATCGACGACTGTTCAATCGACGACTGTTCAATCGACGACTGTTCAATCGACGACTGTTCAATCGACGACTGTTCAATCGACGACTGTTAAATCGACGACTGTTTAAACGACGACTGTTCAATCGACGACGGTTCAATCGACAACTGTTCAATCGACGACTGTTCAAACGACGACTGTTCAATCGACGACTGTTAAATCGACGACTGTTCAATCGACGACTGTTCAATCGACGACTGTGCAATCGACGACTGTTCAATCGACGACTGTTCAATCGACGACTGTTCAATCGACGACTGTTGTATCGACGACTGTTCAATCAACGACTGTTCAATCGACGACTGTTCAATCGACGAATGTTCAAACGACGACTGTTCAATCGAAGACTGTTCAATCGACGCCTGTTCAATTGACGACTGTTCAATCGACGACTGTTCAATCGACGCTTGTTCAATCGACGCCTGTTCAATCGACGACTGTTCAATCGACGACTGTTTAAACGACGACTGTTTAAACGACGACTGTTCAATCGACGCCTGTTCAATCGACGACTGTTGAATCGACGACTGTTCAATCGACGACTGTTCAATCGACGAATGTTCAAACGACGACTGTTCAATCGAAGACTGTTCAATCGACGCCTGTTCAATCGACGACTGTTCAATCGACGACTGTTCAATCGACGCCTGTTCAATCGACGTCTGTTCAATCGACGACTGTTCAATCGACGACTGTTTAAACGACGACTGTTTAAACGACGACTGTTCAATCGACGCCTGTTCAATCGACGACTGTTTAAACGACGACTGTTCAATCGACGACTGTTCAATCGACGACTGTTCAATCGATGACTGTTCAATCGACGACTGTTCAATCGACGACTGTTCAATCGACGACTGTTCTATCGACGACTGTTCAATCGACGACTGTTGAATCGACGACTGTTCAAACGACGACTGTTCAAACGACGACTGTTCAAACGACGACTGTTCAATAGACGACTGTTCAATAGACGACTGTTCAATCGACGCTTGTTCAATCGACGCCTGTTCAATCGACGACTGTTCAATCGACGACTGTTTAAACGACGACTGTTTAAACGACGACTGTTCAATCGACGCCTGTTCAATCGACGACTGTTGAATCGACGACTGTTCAATCGACGACTGTTCAATCGACGAATGTTCAAACGACGACTGTTCAATCGAAGACTGTTCAATCGACGCCTGTTCAATCGACGACTGTTCAATAGACGACTGTTCAATCGACGCCTGTTCAATCGACGTCTGTTCAATCGACGACTGTTCAATCGACGACTGTTTAAACGACGACTGTTTAAACGACGACTGTTCAATCGACGCCTGTTCAATCGACGACTGTTTAAAATACGACTGTTCAATCGACGACTGTTCAATCGACGACTGTTCAATCGATGACTGTTCAATCGACGACTGTTCAATCGACGACTGTTCAATCGACGACTGTTCTATCGACGACTGTTCAATCGACGACTGTTGAATCGACGACTGTTCAAACGACGACTGTTCAAACGACGACTGTTCAAACAACGACTGTTCAGTCGACGACAGTTCAGTCGACGCCTGTTCAGTCGACGCCTTTTCAGTCGACGACTGTTCAAACGACGACTGTTCAATCGACGACTGTTCAATCGACGACTGTTTAAACGACGACTGTTTAAACGACGACTGTTCAGTCGACGACTGTTCAATCGACGACTGTTCAGTCGACGCCTGTTCTGTCGACGACTGTTCAATCGACGACTGTTCAATCGACTACTGTTCAATCGACGCCTGTTCAATCGACGACTGTTTAAACGACGACTGTTTAAACGACGACTGTTCAGTCGACGACTGTTCAATCGACGACTGTTCAGTCGACGCCTGTTCTGTCGACGACTGTTCAATCGACGACTGTTCAATCGACGACTGTTCAATGACGACTGTTCAATCGACGCCTGTTCCACCGACGACTTTTGAATCGACGACTGTTCAATCGACGACTGTTCAATCGACAACTGGTTAAACGACGACTGTTTAAACGACGACTGTTCAATCGACGCCTGTTCAATCGACGCCTGTTCAATCGACGCCTGCTTAATCGACGCCTGTTCAATCGACGAATGTTCAGTCGACGCCTGTTCAATCGACGCCTGTTCTATCGACGCCTGTTCAATCGACGACTGTTCAATCGACGCCTGTTCAATCGACGCCTGTTCAATCGACGACTGTTCAAACGACGACTGTTCAGTCGACGACAGTTTAGTCGACGCCTGTTCAGTCGACGACTGTTCAGTCGACGCCTGTTCAATCGACGACTTTTGAATAGACGACTGTTCAATCGACGACTGTTCAATCGACGACTGTTCAATCGACGCCTGTTCAATCGACGCCTGTTCAATCGACGACTGTTCAAACGACGCCTGTTCAGTCGACGACAGTTCAGTCGACGCCTGTTCAGTCGACGACTGTTCAGTCGACGACTGTTCAGTCGACGCCTGTTCAATCGACGACTTTTGAATAGACGACTGTTCAATCGACGACTGTTCAATCGACGCCTGTTCAATCGACGACTGTTCAAACAACGCCTGTTCAGTCGACGACTGTTCAGTTGACGCCTGTTCAATCGATGCCTGTTCAGTCGACGACTGTTCAAACGACGACTGTTCAATCGACGACTGTTCAATCGACGACTGTTTAAACGACGACTGTTTAAACGACGACTGTTCAGTCGACGACTGTTCAATCGACGACTGTTCCGTCGACGCCTGTTCTGTCGACGACTGTTCAATCGACGACTGTTCAACCGACGACTGTTCAATCGACGCCTGTTCAATCGACGACTGTTTAAACGACGACTGTTCAATCGACGACTGTTTAAACGACGACTGTTTAAACGACGACTGTTCAGTCGACGACTGTTCAATCGACGACTGTTCAGTCGACGCCTGTTCTGTCGACGACTGTTCAATAGACGACTGTTCAATCGACGACTGTTCAATCGACGCCTGTTCCACCGACGACTTTTGAATAGACGACTGTTCAATCGACGACTGTTCAATCGACGACTGTTTAAACGACGACTGTTTAAACGACGACTGTTCAATCGACGCCTGTTCAATCGACGCCTGTTCAATCGACGACTGTTCAATCGACGCCTGTTCAATCGACGACTGTTTAAACGACGACTATTCAATCGACGACTGTTCAATCGACGCCTGTTCAATCGACGCCTGTTCCATCGACGACTGTTCAAACGACGAATGGTCATTCGACGACTGTTCAGTCGACGCCTGTTCAGTCGACGACTGTTCAGTCGACGACTGTTCAGTCGACGCCTGTTCAATCGACGACTGTTCAAACGACGACTGTTCAGTCGACGACAGTTCAGTCGACGCCTGTTCAGTCGACGACTGTTTAGTCGACGCCTGTTCAATCGACGACTTTTGAATAGACGACTGTTCAATCGACGACTGTTCAATCGACGACTGTTTAAACGACGACTGTTTAAACGACGACTGTTCAATCGACGACTGTTCAATCGACGCCTGTTCAATCGACGCCTGTTCAATCGACGACTGTTGAATCCACGACTGTTCAATCGACGACTGTTCAATCGACGACTGTTGAATCGACGACTGTTCAATCGACGACTGTTCAATCGACGACTGTTCAATCGACGACTGTTCAATCGACGACTGTTAAATCGACGACTGTTCAAACGACGACTGTTCAATCGACGACGGTTCAATCGACAACTGTTCAATCGACGACTGTTCAAACGACGACTGTTCAATCGACGACTGTTAAATCGACGACTGTTCAATCGACGACTGTTCAATCGACGACTGTGCAATCGACGACTGTTCAATCGACGACTGCTCAATCGACGACTGTTCAATCGACGACTGTTGTATCGACGACTGTTCAATCAACGACTGTTCAATCGACGACTGTTCAATCGACGAATGTTCAAACGACGACTGTTCAATCGAAGACTGTTCAATCGACGCCTGTTCAATTGACGACAGTTCAATCGACGACTGTTCAATCGACGCTTGTTCAATCGACGCCTGTTCAATCGACGACTGTTCAATCGACGACTGTTTAAACGACGACTGTTTAAACGACGACTGTTCAATCGACGCCTGTTCAATCGACGACTGTTGAATCGACGACTGTTCAATCGACGACTGTTCAATCGACGAATGTTCAAACGACGACTGTTCAATCGAAGACTGTTCAATCGACGCCTGTTCAATCGACGACTGTTCAATCGACGACTGTTCAATCGACGCCTGTTCAATCGACGTCTGTTCAATCGACGACTGTTCAATCGACGACTGTTTAAACGACGACTGTTTAAACGACGACTGTTCAATCGACGCCTGTTCAATCGACGACTGTTTAAACGACGACTGTTCAATCGACGACTGTTCAATCGACGACTGTTCAATCGATGACTGTTCAATCGACGACTGTTCAATCGACGACTGTTCAATCGACGACTGTTCTATCGACGACTGTTCAATCGACGACTGTTGAATCGACGACTGTTCAAACGACGACTGTTCAAACGACGACTGTTCAAACGACGACTGTTCAATAGACGACTGTTCAATAGACGACTGTTCAATCGACGCTTGTTCAATCGACGCCTGTTCAATCGACGACTGTTCAATCGACGACTGTTTAAACGACGACTGTTTAAACGACGACTGTTCAATCGACGCCTGTTCAATCGACGACTGTTGAATCGACGACTGTTCAATCGACGACTGTTCAATCGACGAATGTTCAAACGACGACTGTTCAATCGAAGACTGTTCAATCGACGCCTGTTCAATCGACGACTGTTCAATAGACGACTGTTCAATCGACGCCTGTTCAATCGACGTCTGTTCAATCGACGACTGTTCAATCGACGACTGTTTAAACGACGACTGTTTAAACGACGACTGTTCAATCGACGCCTGTTCAATCGACGACTGTTTAAAATACGACTGTTCAATCGACGACTGTTCAATCGACGACTGTTCAATCGATGACTGTTCAATCGACGACTGTTCAATCGACGACTGTTCAATCGACGACTGTTCTATCGACGACTGTTCAATCGACGACTGTTGAATCGACGACTGTTCAAACGACGACTGTTCAAACGACGACTGTTCAAACAACGACTGTTCAGTCGACGACAGTTCAGTCGACGCCTGTTCAGTCGACGCCTTTTCAGTCGACGACTGTTCAAACGACGACTGTTCAATCGACGACTGTTCAATCGACGACTGTTTAAACGACGACTGTTCAATCGACTACTGTTCAATCGACGCCTGTTCAATCGACGACTGTTTAAACGACGACTGTTTAAACGACGACTGTTCAGTCGACGACTGTTCAATCGACGACTGTTCAGTCGACGCCTGTTCTGTCGACGACTGTTCAATCGACGACTGTTCAATCGACGACTGTTCAATGACGACTGTTCAATCGACGCCTGTTCCACCGACGACTTTTGAATCGACGACTGTTCAATCGACGACTGTTCAATCGACAACTGGTTAAACGACGACTGTTTAAACGACGACTGTTCAATCGACGCCTGTTCAATCGACGCCTGCTTAATCGACGCCTGTTCAATCGACGAATGTTCAGTCGACGCCTGTTCAATCGACGCCTGTTCTATCGACGCCTGTTCAATCGACGAATGTTCAATCGACGCCTGTTCAATCGACGCCTGTTCAATTGACGACTGTTCAAACGACGACTGTTCAGTCGACGACAGTTTAGTCGACGCCTGTTCAGTCGACGACTGTTCAGTCGACGCCTGTTCAAACGACGACTTTTGAATAGACGACTGTTCAATCGACGAATGTTCAAACGACGACTGTTCAATCGAAGACTGTTCAATCGACGCCTGTTCAATTGACGACAGTTCAATCGACGACTGTTCAATCGACGCTTGTTCAATCGACGCCTGTTCAATCGACGACTGTTCAATCGACGACTGTTTAAACGACGACTGTTTAAACGACGACTGTTCAATCGACGCCTGTTCAATCGACGACTGTTGAATCGACGACTGTTCAATCGACGACTGTTCAATCGACGAATGTTCAAACGACGACTGTTCAATCGAAGACTGTTCAATCGACGCCTGTTCAATCGACGACTGTTCAATCGACGACTGTTCAATCGACGCCTGTTCAATCGACGTCTGTTCAATCGACGACTGTTCAATCGACGACTGTTTAAACGACGACTGTTTAAACGACGACTGTTCAATCGACGCCTGTTCAATCGACGACTGTTTAAACGACGACTGTTCAATCGACGACTGTTCAATCGACGACTGTTCAATCGATGACTGTTCAATCGACGACTGTTCAATCGACGACTGTTCAATCGACGACTGTTCTATCGACGACTGTTCAATCGACGACTGTTGAATCGACGACTGTTCAAACGACGACTGTTCAAACGACGACTGTTCAAACGACGACTGTTCAATAGACGACTGTTCAATAGACGACTGTTCAATCGACGCTTGTTCAATCGACGCCTGTTCAATCGACGACTGTTCAATCGACGACTGTTTAAACGACGACTGTTTAAACGACGACTGTTCAATCGACGCCTGTTCAATCGACGACTGTTGAATCGACGACTGTTCAATCGACGACTGTTCAATCGACGAATGTTCAAACGACGACTGTTCAATCGAAGACAGTTCAATCGACGCCTGTTCAATCGACGACTGTTCAATAGACGACTGTTCAATCGACGCCTGTTCAATCGACGTCTGTTCAATCGACGACTGTTCAATCGACGACTGTTTAAACGACGACTGTTTAAACGACGACTGTTCAATCGACGCCTGTTCAATCGACGACTGTTTAAAATACGACTGTTCAATCGACGACTGTTCAATCGACGACTGTTCAATCGATGACTGTTCAATCGACGACTGTTCAATCGACGACTGTTCAATCGACGACTGTTCTATCGACGACTGTTCAATCGACGACTGTTGAATCGACGACTGTTCAAACGACGACTGTTCAAACGACGACTGTTCAAACAACGACTGTTCAGTCGACGACAGTTCAGTCGACGCCTGTTCAGTCGACGCCTTTTCAGTCGACGACTGTTCAAACGACGACTGTTCAATCGACGACTGTTCAATCGACGACTGTTTAAACGACGACTGTTTAAACGACGACTGTTCAGTCGACGACTGTTCAATCGACGACTGTTCAGTCGACGCCTGTTCTGTCGACGACTGTTCAATCGACGACTGTTCAACCGACGACTGTTCAATCGACGCCTGTTCAATCGACGACTGTTTAAACGACGACTGTTCAATCGACTACTGTTCAATCGACGCCTGTTCAATCGACGACTGTTTAAACGACGACTGTTTAAACGACGACTGTTCAGTCGACGACTGTTCAATCGACGACTGTTCAGTCGACGCCTGTTCTGTCGACGACTGTTCAATCGACGACTGTTCAATCGACGACTGTTCAATGACGACTGTTCAATCGACGCCTGTTCCACCGACGACTTTTGAATCGACGACTGTTCAATCGACGACTGTTCAATCGACAACTGGTTAAACGACGACTGTTTAAACGACGACTGTTCAATCGACGCCTGTTCAATCGACGCCTGCTTAATCGACGCCTGTTCAATCGACGAATGTTCAGTCGACGCCTGTTCAATCGACGCCTGTTCTATCGACGCCTGTTCAATCGACGACTGTTCAATCGACGCCTGTTCAATCGACGCCTGTTCAATCGACGACTGTTCAAACGACGACTGTTCAGTCGACGACAGTTTAGTCGACGCCTGTTCAGTCGACGACTGTTCAGTCGACGCCTGTTCAATCGACGACTTTTGAATAGACGACTGTTCAATCGACGACTGTTCAATCGACGACTGTTCAATCGACGCCTGTTCAATCGACGCCTGTTCAATCGACGACTGTTCAAACGACGCCTGTTCAGTCGACGACAGTTCAGTCGACGCCTGTTCAGTCGACGACTGTTCAGTCGACGACTGTTCAGTCGACGCCTGTTCAATCGACGACTTTTGAATAGACGACTGTTCAATCGACGACTGTTCAATCGACGCCTGTTCAATCGACGACTGTTCAAACAACGCCTGTTCAGTCGACGACTGTTCAGTTGACGCCTGTTCAATCGATGCCTGTTCAGTCGACGACTGTTCAAACGACGACTGTTCAATCGACGACTGTTCAATCGACGACTGTTTAAACGACGACTGTTTAAACGACGACTGTTCAATCGACGACTGTTCCGTCGACGCCTGTTCTGTCGACGACTGTTCAATCGACGACTGTTCAACCGACGACTGTTCAATCGACGCCTGTTCAATCGACGACTGTTTAAACGACGACTGTTCAATCGACGACTGTTTAAACGACGACTGTTTAAACGACGACTGTTCAGTCGACGACTGTTCAATCGACGACTGTTCAGTCGACGCCTGTTCTGTCGACGACTGTTCAATAGACGACTGTTCAATCGACGACTGTTCAATCGACGCCTGTTCCACCGACGACTTTTGAATAGACGACTGTTCAATCGACGACTGTTCAATCGACGACTGTTTAAACGACGACTGTTTAAACGACGACTGTTCAATCGACGCCTGTTCAATCGACGCCTGTTCAATCGACGACTGTTCAATCGACGCCTGTTCAATCGACGACTGTTTAAACGACGACTATTCAATCGACGACTGTTCAATCGACGCCTGTTCAATCGACGCCTGTTCCATCGACGACTGTTCAAACGACGAATGGTCATTCGACGACTGTTCAGTCGACGCCTGTTCAGTCGACGACTGTTCAGTCGACGACTGTTCAGTCGACGCCTGTTCAATCGACGACTGTTCAAACGACGACTGTTCAGTCGACGACAGTTCAGTCGACGCCTGTTCAGTCGACGACTGTTTAGTCGACGCCTGTTCAATCGACGACTTTTGAATAGACGACTGTTCAATCGACGACTGTTCAATCGACGACTGTTTAAACGACGACTGTTTAAACGACGACTGTTCAATCGACGACTGTTCAATCGACGCCTGTTCAATCGACGCCTGTTCAATCGACGACTGTTGAATCCACGACTGTTCAATCGACGACTGTTCAATCGACGACTGTTGAATCGACGACTGTTCAATCGACGACTGTTCAATCGACGACTGTTCAATCGACGACTGTTCAATCGACGACTGTTAAATCGACGACTGTTCAAACGACGACTGTTCAATCGACGACGGTTCAATCGACAACTGTTCAATCGACGACTGTTCAAACGACGACTGTTCAATCGACGACTGTTAAATCGACGACTGTTCAATCGACGACTGTTCAATCGACGACTGTGCAATCGACGACTGTTCAATCGACGACTGCTCAATCGACGACTGTTCAATCGACGACTGTTGTATCGACGACTGTTCAATCAACGACTGTTCAATCGACGACTGTTCAATCGACGAATGTTCAAACGACGACTGTTCAATCGAAGACTGTTCAATCGACGCCTGTTCAATTGACGACAGTTCAATCGACGACTGTTCAATCGACGCTTGTTCAATCGACGCCTGTTCAATCGACGACTGTTCAATCGACGACTGTTTAAACGACGACTGTTTAAACGACGACTGTTCAATCGACGCCTGTTCAATCGACGACTGTTGAATCGACGACTGTTCAATCGACGACTGTTCAATCGACGAATGTTCAAACGACGACTGTTCAATCGAAGACTGTTCAATCGACGCCTGTTCAATCGACGACTGTTCAATCGACGACTGTTCAATCGACGCCTGTTCAATCGACGTCTGTTCAATCGACGACTGTTCAATCGACGACTGTTTAAACGACGACTGTTTAAACGACGACTGTTCAATCGACGCCTGTTCAATCGACGACTGTTTAAACGACGACTGTTCAATCGACGACTGTTCAATCGACGACTGTTCAATCGATGACTGTTCAATCGACGACTGTTCAATCGACGACTGTTCAATCGACGACTGTTCTATCGACGACTGTTCAATCGACGACTGTTGAATCGACGACTGTTCAAACGACGACTGTTCAAACGACGACTGTTCAAACGACGACTGTTCAATAGACGACTGTTCAATAGACGACTGTTCAATCGACGCTTGTTCAATCGACGCCTGTTCAATCGACGACTGTTCAATCGACGACTGTTTAAACGACGACTGTTTAAACGACGACTGTTCAATCGACGCCTGTTCAATCGACGACTGTTGAATCGACGACTGTTCAATCGACGACTGTTCAATCGACGAATGTTCAAACGACGACTGTTCAATCGAAGACTGTTCAATCGACGCCTGTTCAATCGACGACTGTTCAATAGACGACTGTTCAATCGACGCCTGTTCAATCGACGTCTGTTCAATCGACGACTGTTCAATCGACGACTGTTTAAACGACGACTGTTTAAACGACGACTGTTCAATCGACGCCTGTTCAATCGACGACTGTTTAAAATACGACTGTTCAATCGACGACTGTTCAATCGACGACTGTTCAATCGATGACTGTTCAATCGACGACTGTTCAATCGACGACTGTTCAATCGACGACTGTTCTATCGACGACTGTTCAATCGACGACTGTTGAATCGACGACTGTTCAAACGACGACTGTTCAAACGACGACTGTTCAAACAACGACTGTTCAGTCGACGACAGTTCAGTCGACGCCTGTTCAGTCGACGCCTTTTCAGTCGACGACTGTTCAAACGACGACTGTTCAATCGACGACTGTTCAATCGACGACTGTTTAAACGACGACTGTTCAATCGACTACTGTTCAATCGACGCCTGTTCAATCGACGACTGTTTAAACGACGACTGTTTAAACGACGACTGTTCAGTCGACGACTGTTCAATCGACGACTGTTCAGTCGACGCCTGTTCTGTCGACGACTGTTCAATCGACGACTGTTCAATCGACGACTGTTCAATGACGACTGTTCAATCGACGCCTGTTCCACCGACGACTTTTGAATCGACGACTGTTCAATCGACGACTGTTCAATCGACAACTGGTTAAACGACGACTGTTTAAACGACGACTGTTCAATCGACGCCTGTTCAATCGACGCCTGCTTAATCGACGCCTGTTCAATCGACGAATGTTCAGTCGACGCCTGTTCAATCGACGCCTGTTCTATCGACGCCTGTTCAATCGACGACTGTTCAATCGACGCCTGTTCAATCGACGCCTGTTCAATTGACGACTGTTCAAACGACGACTGTTCAGTCGACGACAGTTTAGTCGACGCCTGTTCAGTCGACGACTGTTCAGTCGACGCCTGTTCAATCGACGACTTTTGAATAGACGACTGTTCAATCGACGACTGTTCAATCGACGACTGTTCAATCGACGCCTGTTCAATCGACGCCTGTTCAATCGACGACTGTTCAAACGACGCCTGTTCAGTCGACGACAGTTCAGTCGACGCCTGTTCAGTCGACGACTGTTCAGTCGACGACTGTTCAGTCGACGCCTGTTCAATCGACGACTTTTGAATAGACGACTGTTCAATCGACGACTGTTCAATCGACGCCTGTTCAATCGACGACTGTTCAAACAACGCCTGTTCAGTCGACGACTGTTCAGTTGACGCCTGTTCAATCGATGCCTGTTCAGTCGACGACTGTTCAAACGACGACTGTTCAATCGACGACTGTTCAATCGACGACTGTTTAAACGACGACTGTTTAAACGACGACTGTTCAGTCGACGACTGTTCAATCGACGACTGTTCCGTCGACGCCTGTTCTGTCGACGACTGTTCAATCGACGACTGTTCAACCGACGACTGTTCAATCGACGCCTGTTCAATCGACGACTGTTTAAACGACGACTGTTCAATCGACGACTGTTTAAACGACGACTGTTTAAACGACGACTGTTCAGTCGACGACTGTTCAATCGACGACTGTTCAGTCGACGCCTGTTCTGTCGACGACTGTTCAATAGACGACTGTTCAATCGACGACTGTTCAATCGACGCCTGTTCCACCGACGACATTTGAATAGACGACTGTTCAATCGACGACTGTTCAATCGACGACTGTTTAAACGACGACTGTTTAAACGACGACTGTTCAATCGACGCCTGTTCAATCGACGCCTGTTCAATCGACGACTGTTCAATCGACGCCTGTTCAATCGACGACTGTTTAAACGACGACTATTCAATCGACGACTGTTCAATCGACGCCTGTTCAATCGACGCCTGTTCCATCGACGACTGTTCAAACGACGAATGGTCATTCGACGACTGTTCAGTCGACGCCTGTTCAGTCGACGACTGTTCAGTCGACGACTGTTCAGTCGACGCCTGTTCAATCGACGACTGTTCAAACGACGACTGTTCAGTCGACGACAGTTCAGTCGACGCCTGTTCAGTCGACGACTGTTTAGTCGACGCCTGTTCAATCGACGACTTTTGAATAGACGACTGTTCAATCGACGACTGTTCAATCGACGACTGTTTAAACGACGACTGTTCAATCGACGACTGTTCAATCGACGCCTGTTCAATCGACGCCTGTTCAATCGACGACTGTTGAATCCACGACTGTTCAATCGACGACTGTTCAATCGACGACTGTTGAATCGACGACTGTTGAATCGACGACTGTTCAATCGACGACTGTTCAATCGACGACTGTTCAATCGACGACTGTTCAATCGACGACTGTTAAATCGACGACTGTTCAAACGACGACTGTTCAATCGACGACGGTTCAATCGACGACTGTTCAATCGATGACTGTTCAAACGACGACTGTTCAATCGACGACTGTTAAATCGACGACTGTTCAATCGACGACTGTTCAATCGACGACTGTGCAATCGACGACTGTTCAATCGACGACTGCTCAATCGACGACTGTTCAATCGACGACTGTTGTATCGACGACTGTTCAATCAACGACTGTTCAATCGACGACTGTTCAATCGACGACTGTTCAATCGACGAATGTTCAAACGACGACTGTTCAATCGAAGACTGTTCAATCGACGCCTGTTCAATTGACGACAGTTCAATCGACGACTGTTCAATCGACGCTTGTTCAATCGACGCCTGTTCAATCGACGACTGTTCAATCGACGACTGTTTAAACGACGACTGTTTAAACGACGACTGTTCAATCGACGCCTGTTCAATCGACGAATGTTGAATCGACGACTGTTCAATCGACGACTGTTCAATCGACGAATGTTCAAACGACGACTGTTCAATCGAAGACTGTTCAATCGACGCCTGTTCAATCGACGACTGTTCAATCGACGACTGTTCAATCGACGCCTGTTCAATCGACGTCTGTTCAATCGACGACTGTTCAGTCGACGCCTGTTCTGTCGACGACTGTTCAATCGACGACTGTTCAATCGACGACTGTTCAATGACGACTGTTCAATCGACGCCTGTTCCACCGACGACTTTTGAATCGACGACTGTTCAATCGACGACTGTTCAATCGACGACTGGTTAAACGACGACTGTTTAAACGACGACTGTTCAATCGACGACTGTTCAATCGACGCCTGTTCAATCGACGCCTGCTTAATCGACGCCTGTTCAATCGACGAATGTTCAGTCGACGCCTGTTCAATCGACGCCTGTTCTATCGACGCCTGTTCAATCGACGACTGTTCAATCGACGCCTGTTCAATCGACGCCTGTTCAATCGACGACTGTTCAAACGACGACTGTTCAGTCGACGACAGTTTAGTCGACGCCTGTTCAGTCGACGACTGTTCAGTCGACGCCTGTTCAATCGACGACTTTTGAATAGACGACTGTTCAATCGACGACTGTTCAATCGACGACTGTTCAATCGACGCCTGTTCAATCGACGCCTGTTCAATCGACGACTGTTCAAACGACGCCTGTTCAGTCGACGAAAGTTCAGTCGACGCCTGTTCAGTCGACGACTGTTCAGTCGACGACTGTTCAGTCGACGCCTGTTCAATCGACGACTTTTGAATAGACGACTGTTCAATCGACGACTGTTCAATCGACGCCTGTTCAATCGACGACTGTTCAAACAACGCCTGTTCAGTCGACGACTGTTCAGTTGACGCCTGTTCAATCGATGCCTGTTCAGTCGACGACTGTTCAAACGACGACTGTTCAATCGACGACTGTTCAATCGACGACTGTTTAAACGACGACTGTTTAAACGACGACTGATCAGTCGACGACTGTTCAATCGACGACTGTTCCGTCGACGCCTGTTCTGTCGACGACTGTTCAATCGACGCCTGTTCAATCGACGACTGTTTAAACGACGACTGTTCAATCGACTACTGTTCAATCGACTACTGTTCAATCGACGCCTGTTCAATCGACGACTGTTTAAACGACGACTGTTTAAACGACGACTGTTCAGTCGACGACTGTTCAATCGACGACTGTTCAGTCGACGCCTGTTCTGTCGACGACTGTTCAATAGACGACTGTTCAATCGTCGACTGTTCAATCGACGCCTGTTCCACGGACGACTTTTGAATAGACGACTGTTCAATCGACGACTGTTCAATCGACGACTGTTTAAACGACGACTGTTTAAACGACGACTGTTCAATCGACGACTGTTCAATCGACGCCTGTTCAATCGACGCCTGTTCAATCGACGACTGTTCAATCGACGACTGTTCAATCGACGCCTGTTCAATCGACGACTGTTTAAACGACGACTATTCAATCGACGACTGTTCAATCGACGCCTGTTCAATCGACGCCTGTTCCATCGACGCCTGTTCAATCGACGACTGTTCAAACGATGACTGTTCAAACGACGACTGTTCAATCGACGACTGTTAAATCGACGACTGTTCAATCGACGACTGTTCAATCGACGACTGTGCAATCGACGACTGTTCAATCGACGACTGCTCAATCGACGACTGTTCAATCGACGACTGTTGTATCGACGACTGTTCAATCAACGACTGTTCAATCGACGACTGTTCAATCGACGAATGTTCAAACGACGACTGTTCAATCGAAGACTGTTCAATCGACGCCTGTTCAATTGACGACAGTTCAATCGACGACTGTTCAATCGACGCTTGTTCAATCGACGCCTGTTCAATCGACGACTGTTCAATCGACGACTGTTTAAACGACGACTGTTTAAACGACGACTGTTCAATCGACGCCTGTTCAATCGACGACTGTTGAATCGACGACTGTTCAATCGACGACTGTTCAATCGACGAATGTTCAAACGACGACTGTTCAATCGAAGACTGTTCAATCGACGCCTGTTCAATCGACGACTGTTCAATCGACGACTGTTCAATCGACGCCTGTTCAATCGACGTCTGTTCAATCGACGACTGTTCAGTCGACGCCTGTTCTGTCGACGACTGTTCAATCGACGACTGTTCAATCGACGACTGTTCAATGACGACTGTTCAATCGACGCCTGTTCCATCGACGCCTTTTGAATCGACGACTGTTCAATCGACGACTGTTCAATCGACGACTGGTTAAACGACGACTGTTTAAACGACGACTGTTCAATCGACGACTGTTCAATCGACGCCTGTTCAATCGACGCCTGCTTAATCGACGCCTGTTCAATCGACGAATGTTCAGTCGACGCCTGTTCAATCGACGCCTGTTCTATCGACGCCTGTTCAATCGACGACTGTTCAATCGACGCCTGTTCAATCGACGCCTGTTCAATCGACGACTGTTCAAACGACGACTGTTCAGTCGACGACAGTTTAGTCGACGCCTGTTCAGTCGACGACTGTTCAGTCGACGCCTGTTCAATCGACGACTTTTGAATAGACGACTGTTCAATCGACGACTGTTCAATCGACGACTGTTCAATCGACGCCTGTTCAATCGACGCCTGTTCAATCGACGACTGTTCAAACGACGCCTGTTCAGTCGACGAAAGTTCAGTCGACGCCTGTTCAGTCGACGACTGTTCAGTCGACGCCTGTTCAATCGACGACTTTTGAATAGACGACTGTTCAATCGACGACTGTTCAATCGACGCCTGTTCAATCGACGACTGTTCAAACAACGCCTGTTCAGTCGACGACTGTTCAGTTGACGCCTGTTCAATCGATGCCTGTTCAGTCGACGACTGTTCAAACGACGACTGTTCAATCGACGACTGTTCAATCGACGACTGTTTAAACGACGACTGTTTAAACGACGACTGATCAGTCGACGACTGTTCAATCGACGACTGTTCCGTCGACGCCTGTTCTGTCGACGACTGTTCAATCGACGCCTGTTCAATCGACGACTGTTTAAACGACGACTGTTCAATCGACTACTGTTCAATCGACTACTGTTCAATCGACGCCTGTTCAATCGACGACTGTTTAAACGACGACTGTTTAAACGACGACTGTTCAGTCGACGACTGTTCAATCGACGACTGTTCAGTCGACGCCTGTTCTGTCGACGACTGTTCAATAGACGACTGTTCAATCGTCGACTGTTCAATCGACGCCTGTTCCACGGACGACTTTTGAATAGACGACTGTTCAATCGACGACTGTTCAATCGACGACTGTTTAAACGACGACTGTTTAAACGACGACTGTTCAATCGACGACTGTTCAATCGACGCCTCTTCAATCGACGCCTGTTCAATCGACGACTGTTCAATCGACGACTGTTCAATCGACGCCTGTTCAATCGACGACTGTTTAAACGACGACTATTCAATCGACGACTGTTCAATCGACGCCTGTTCAATCGACGCCTGTTCCATCGACGCCTGTTCAATCGACGACTGTTCAAACGACGACTGTTCAGTCGACGACAGTTCAGTCGACGCCTGTTCAGTCGACGACTGTTTAGTCGACGCCTGTTCAATCGACGACTTTTGAATAGACGACTGTTCAATCGACGACTGTTCAATCGACGACTGTTTAAACGACCACTGTTTAAACGACGACTGTTCAATCGACGACTGTTCAATCGACGCCTGTTCAATCGACGCCTGTTCAATCGACGACTGTTGAATCCACGACTGTTCAATCGACGACTGTTAAATCGACGACTGTTGAATCGACGACTGTTCAATCGACGACTGTTCAATCGACGACTGTTCAATCGACGACTGTTCAATCGACGACTGTTAAATCGACGACTGTTCAAACGACGACTGTTCAATCGACGACGGTTCAATCGACAACTGTTCAATCGACGACTGTTCAAACGACGACTGTTCAATCGACGACTGTTAAATCGACGATTGTTCAATCGACGACTGTTCAATCGACGACTGTGCAATCGACGACTGTTCAATCGACGACTGTTCAATCGACGACTGTTCAATCGACGACTGTTGTATCGACGACTGTTCAATCAACGACTGTTCAATCGACGACTGTTCAATCGACGAATGTTCAAACGACGACTGTTCAATCGAAGACTGTTCAATCGACGCCTGTTCAATTGACGACAGTTCAATCGACGACTGTTCAATCGACGCTTGTTCAATCGACGCCTGTTCAATCGACGACTGTTCAATCGACGACTGTTTAAACGACGACTGTTTAAACGACGACTGTTCAATCGACGCCTGTTCAATCGACGACTGTTGAATCGACGACTGTTCAATCGACGACTGTTCAATCGACGAATGTTCAAACGACGACTGTTCAATCGAAGACTGTTCAATCGACGCCTGTTCAATCGACGACTGTTCAATCGACGACTGTTCAATCGACGCCTGTTCAATCGACGTCTGTTCAATCGACGACTGTTCAATCGACGACTGTTTAAACGACGACTGTTTAAACGACGACTGTTCAATCGACGCCTGTTCAATCGACGACTGTTTAAACGACGACTGTTCAATCGACGACTGTTCAATCGACGACTGTTCAATCGATGACTGTTCAATCGACGACTGTTCAATCGACGACTGTTCAATCGACGACTGTTCTATCGACGACTGTTCAATCGACGACTGTTGAATCGACGACTGTTCAAACGACGACTGTTCAAACGACGACTGTTCAAACGACGACTGTTCAATAGACGACTGTTCAATAGACGACTGTTCAATCGACGCTTGTTCAATCGACGCCTGTTCAATCGACGACTGTTCAATCGACGACTGTTTAAACGACGACTGTTTAAACGACGACTGTTCAATCGACGCCTGTTCAATCGACGACTGTTGAATCGACGACTGTTCAATCGACGACTGTTCAATCGACGAATGTTCAAACGACGACTGTTCAATCGAAGACTGTTCAATCGACGCCTGTTCAATCGACGACTGTTCAATAGACGACTGTTCAATCGACGCCTGTTCAATCGACGTCTGTTCAATCGACGACTGTTCAATCGACGACTGTTTAAACGACGACTGTTTAAACGACGACTGTTCAATCGACGCCTGTTCAATCGACGACTGTTTAAAATACGACTGTTCAATCGACGACTGTTCAATCGACGACTGTTCAATCGATGACTGTTCAATCGACGACTGTTCAATCGACGACTGTTCAATCGACGACTGTTCTATCGACGACTGTTCAATCGACGACTGTTGAATCGACGACTGTTCAAACGACGACTGTTCAAACGACGACTGTTCAAACGACGACTGTTCAATAGACGACTGTTCAATAGACGACTGTTCAATCGACGACTGTTCAATCGACGACTGTTCTATCGACGACTGTTCAATCGACGACTGTTCAAACGACGACTGTTCAAACGACGACTGTTCAAACGACGACTGTTCAATCTACGACTGTTCAATCGACGACTGTTCAATCGACGACTGTTCAATCGACGACTGTTCAAACGACGACTGTTCAATCGACGACTGCTAATTAGACGACTGTTCAAACGACGACTGTTCAATCGACGACTGTTCAATCGACGACTGTTCAATCGACGACTGTTCTATTGACGACTGTTCAAACGACGACTGTTCAATCGACGACTGCTAATTAGACGACTGTTCAAACGACGACTGTTCAATCGACGACTGTTCAATCGACGACTGTTCAATCGACGACTGTTCAATCGACGACTAATCAATCGACGACTGTTCAATCGACGACTGTTCAATCGACGACTGTTCATACGACGACTGTTCAATCGACGACTGTTCAAACGACGACTGTTCAATCGACGACTGCTAATTAGACGACTGTTCAATCGACGACTTTTCAATCGACGACTGTTCAAACGACGACTGTTCAAACGACGACTGTTCAATCGACGACTGTTCAATCGACGACTGTTCCATCGACGACTGTTCAATCGACGACTGTTCAAACGACGACTGTTCAATCGACGCCTGTTCAATCGTAGACTGTTCAATCGACGGCTGTTCAATCGACGCCTGTTCTATCGACGCCTGTTCAATCGACGACTGTTCAATCGACGCCTGTTCAATCGACGCCTGTTCAATTGACGACTGTTCAAACGACGACTGTTCAGTCGACGACAGTTCAGTCGACGCCTGTTCAGTCGACGACTGTTCAGTCGACGACTGTTCAGTCGACGCCTGTTCAATCGACGACTTTTGAATAGACGACTGTTCAATCGACGACTGTTCAATCGACGCCTGTTCAATCGACGACTGTTCAAACAACGCCTGTTCAGTCGACGACTGTTCAGTTGACGCCTGTTCAATCGATGCCTGTTCAGTCGACGACTGTTCAAACGACGACTGTTCAATCGACGACTGTTCAATCGACGACTGTTTAAACGACGACTGTTTAAACGACGACTGTTCAGTCGACGACTGTTCAATCGACGACTGTTCCGTCGACGCCTGTTCTGTCGACGACTGTTCAATCGACGACTGTTCAACCGACGACTGTTCAATCGACGCCTGTTCAATCGACGACTGTTTAAACGACGACTGTTCAATCGACGACTGTTTAAACGACGACTGTTTAAACGACGACTGTTCAGTCGACGACTGTTCAATCGACGACTGTTCAGTCGACGCCTGTTCTGTCGACGACTGTTCAATAGACGACTGTTCAATCGACGACTGTTCAATCGACGCCTGTTCCACCGACGACTTTTGAATAGACGACTGTTCAATCGACGACTGTTCAATCGACGACTGTTTAAACGACGACTGTTTAAACGACGACTGTTCAATCGACGCCTGTTCAATCGACGCCTGTTCAATCGACGCCTGTTCAATCGACGCCTGTTCAATCGACGACTGTTTAAACGACGACTATTCAATCGACGACTGTTCAATCGACGCCTGTTCAATCGACGCCTGTTCCATCGACGACTGTTCAAACGACGAATGCTCATTCGACGACTGTTCAGTCGACGCCTGTTCAGTCGACGACTGTTCAGTCGACGACTGTTCAGTCGACGCCTGTTCAATCGACGACTGTTCAAACGACGACTGTTCAGTCGACGACAGTTCAGTCGACGCCTGTTCAGTCGACGACTGTTTAGTCGACGCCTGTTCAATCGACGACTTTTGAATAGACGACTGTTCAATCGACGACTGTTCAATCGACGACTGTTTAAACGACGACTGTTTAAACGACGACTGTTCAATCGACGACTGTTCAATCGACGCCTGTTCAATCGACGCCTGTTCAATCGACGACTGTTGAATCCACGACTGTTCAATCGACGACTGTTCAATCGACGACTGTTGAATCGACGACTGTTCAATCGACGACTGTTCAATCGACGACTGTTCAATCGACGACTGTTCAATCGACGACTGTTAAATCGACGACTGTTCAAACGACGACTGTTCAATCGACGACGGTTCAATCGACGACTGTTCAATCGATGACTGTTCAAACGACGACTGTTCAATCGACGACTGTTAAATCGACGACTGTTCAATCGACGACTGTTCAATCGACGACTGTGCAATCGACGACTGTTCAATCGACGACTGCTCAATCGACGACTGTTCAATCGACGACTGTTGTATCGACGACTGTTCAATCAACGACTGTTCAATCGACGACTGTTCAATCGACGAATGTTCAAACGACGACTGTTCAATCGAAGACTGTTCAATCGACGCCTGTTCAATTGACGACAGTTCAATCGACGACTGTTCAATCGACGCTTGTTCAATCGACGCCTGTTCAATCGACGACTGTTCAATCGACGACTGTTCAAACGACGACTGTTCAATCGACGCCTGTTCAATCGTAGACTGTTCAATCGACGGCTGTTCAATCGACGCCTGTTCTATCGACGCCTGTTCAATCGACGACTGTTCAATCGACGCCTGTTCAATCGACGCCTGTTCAATTGACGACTGTTCAAACGACGACTGTTCAGTCGACGACAGTTCAGTCGACGCCTGTTCAGTCGACGACTGTTCAGTCGACGACTGTTCAGTCGACGCCTGTTCAATCGACGACTTTTGAATAGACGACTGTTCAATCGACGACTGTTCAATCGACGCCTGTTCAATCGACGACTGTTCAAACAACGCCTGTTCAGTCGACGACTGTTCAGTTGACGCCTGTTCAATCGATGCCTGTTCAGTCGACGACTGTTCAAACGACGACTGTTCAATCGACGACTGTTCAATCGACGACTGTTTAAACGACGACTGTTTAAACGACGACTGTTCAGTCGACGACTGTTCAATCGACGACTGTTCCGTCGACGCCTGTTCTGTCGACGACTGTTCAATCGACGACTGTTCAACCGACGACTGTTCAATCGACGCCTGTTCAATCGACGACTGTTTAAACGACGACTGTTCAATCGACGACTGTTTAAACGACGACTGTTTAAACGACGACTGTTCAGTCGACGACTGTTCAATCGACGACTGTTCAGTCGACGCCTGTTCTGTCGACGACTGTTCAATAGACGACTGTTCAATCGACGACTGTTCAATCGACGCCTGTTCCACCGACGACTTTTGAATAGACGACTGTTCAATCGACGACTGTTCAATCGACGACTGTTTAAACGACGACTGTTTAAACGACGACTGTTCAATCGACGCCTGTTCAATCGACGCCTGTTCAATCGACGCCTGTTCAATCGACGCCTGTTCAATCGACGACTGTTTAAACGACGACTATTCAATCGACGACTGTTCAATCGACGCCTGTTCAATCGACGCCTGTTCCATCGACGACTGTTCAAACGACGAATGCTCATTCGACGACTGTTCAGTCGACGCCTGTTCAGTCGACGACTGTTCAGTCGACGACTGTTCAGTCGACGCCTGTTCAATCGACGACTGTTCAAACGACGACTGTTCAGTCGACGACAGTTCAGTCGACGCCTGTTCAGTCGACGACTGTTTAGTCGACGCCTGTTCAATCGACGACTTTTGAATAGACGACTGTTCAATCGACGACTGTTCAATCGACGACTGTTTAAACGACGACTGTTTAAACGACGACTGTTCAATCGACGACTGTTCAATCGACGCCTGTTCAATCGACGCCTGTTCAATCGACGACTGTTGAATCCACGACTGTTCAATCGACGACTGTTCAATCGACGACTGTTGAATCGACGACTGTTCAATCGACGACTGTTCAATCGACGACTGTTCAATCGACGACTGTTCAATCGACGACTGTTAAATCGACGACTGTTCAAACGACGACTGTTCAATCGACGACGGTTCAATCGACGACTGTTCAATCGATGACTGTTCAAACGACGACTGTTCAATCGACGACTGTTAAATCGACGACTGTTCAATCGACGACTGTTCAATCGACGACTGTGCAATCGACGACTGTTCAATCGACGACTGCTCAATCGACGACTGTTCAATCGACGACTGTTGTATCGACGACTGTTCAATCAACGACTGTTCAATCGACGACTGTTCAATCGACGAATGTTCAAACGACGACTGTTCAATCGAAGACTGTTCAATCGACGCCTGTTCAATTGACGACAGTTCAATCGACGACTGTTCAATCGACGCTTGTTCAATCGACGCCTGTTCAATCGACGACTGTTCAATCGACGACTGTTTAAACGACGACTGTTTAAACGACGACTGTTCAATCGACGCCTGTTCAATCGACGAATGTTGAATCGACGACTGTTCAATCGACGACTGTTCAATCGACGAATGTTCAAACGACGACTGTTCAATCGAAGACTGTTCAATCGACGCCTGTTCAATCGACGACTGTTCAATCGACGACTGTTCAATCGACGCCTGTTCAATCGACGTCTGTTCAATCGACGACTGTTCAGTCGACGCCTGTTCTGTCGACGACTGTTCAATCGACGACTGTTCAATCGACGACTGTTCAATGACGACTGTTCAATCGACGCCTGTTCCACCGACGACTTTTGAATCGACGACTGTTCAATCGACGACTGTTCAATCGACGACTGGTTAAACGACGACTGTTTAAACGACGACTGTTCAATCGACGACTGTTCAATCGACGCCTGTTCAATCGACGCCTGCTTAATCGACGCCTGTTCAATCGACGAATGTTCAGTCGACGCCTGTTCAATCGACGCCTGTTCTATCGACGCCTGTTCAATCGACGACTGTTCAATCGACGCCTGTTCAATCGACGCCTGTTCAATCGACGACTGTTCAAACGACGACTGTTCAGTCGACGACAGTTTAGTCGACGCCTGTTCAGTCGACGACTGTTCAGTCGACGCCTGTTCAATCGACGACTTTTGAATAGACGACTGTTCAATCGACGACTGTTCAATCGACGACTGTTCAATCGACGCCTGTTCAATCGACGCCTGTTCAATCGACGACTGTTCAAACGACGCCTGTTCAGTCGACGAAAGTTCAGTCGACGCCTGTTCAGTCGACGACTGTTCAGTCGACGACTGTTCAGTCGACGCCTGTTCAATCGACGACTTTTGAATAGACGACTGTTCAATCGACGACTGTTCAATCGACGCCTGTTCAATCGACGACTGTTCAAACAACGCCTGTTCAGTCGACGACTGTTCAGTTGACGCCTGTTCAATCGATGCCTGTTCAGTCGACGACTGTTCAAACGACGACTGTTCAATCGACGACTGTTCAATCGACGACTGTTTAAACGACGACTGTTTAAACGACGACTGATCAGTCGACGACTGTTCAATCAACGACTGTTCCGTCGACGCCTGTTCTGTCGACGACTGTTCAATCGACGCCTGTTCAATCGACGACTGTTTAAACGACGACTGTTCAATCGACTACTGTTCAATCGACTACTGTTCAATCGACGCCTGTTCAATCGACGACTGTTTAAACGACGACTGTTTAAACGACGACTGTTCAGTCGACGACTGTTCAATCGACGACTGTTCAGTCGACGCCTGTTCTGTCGACGACTGTTCAATAGACGACTGTTCAATCGTCGACTGTTCAATCGACGCCTGTTCCACGGACGACTTTTGAATAGACGACTGTTCAATCGACGACTGTTCAATCGACGACTGTTTAAACGACGACTGTTTAAACGACGACTGTTCAATCGACGACTGTTCAATCGACGCCTGTTCAATCGACGCCTGTTCAATCGACGACTGTTGAATCCACGACTGTTCAATCGACGACTGTTCAATCGACGACTGTTGAATCGACGACTGTTCAATCGACGACTGTTCAATCGACGACTGTTCAATCGACGACTGTTCAATCGACGACTGTTAAATCGACGACTGTTCAAACGACGACTGTTCAATCGACGACGGTTCAATCGACGACTGTTCAATCGATGACTGTTCAAACGACGACTGTTCAATCGACGACTGTTAAATCGACGACTGTTCAATCGACGACTGTTCAATCGACGACTGTGCAATCGACGACTGTTCAATCGACGACTGCTCAATCGACGACTGTTCAATCGACGACTGTTGTATCGACGACTGTTCAATCAACGACTGTTCAATCGACGACTGTTCAATCGACGAATGTTCAAACGACGACTGTTCAATCGAAGACTGTTCAATCGACGCCTGTTCAATTGACGACAGTTCAATCGACGACTGTTCAATCGACGCTTGTTCAATCGACGCCTGTTCAATCGACGACTGTTCAATCGACGACTGTTTAAACGACGACTGTTTAAACGACGACTGTTCAATCGACGCCTGTTCAATCGACGAATGTTGAATCGACGACTGTTCAATCGACGACTGTTCAATCGACGAATGTTCAAACGACGACTGTTCAATCGAAGACTGTTCAATCGACGCCTGTTCAATCGACGACTGTTCAATCGACGACTGTTCAATCGACGCCTGTTCAATCGACGTCTGTTCAATCGACGACTGTTCAGTCGACGCCTGTTCTGTCGACGACTGTTCAATCGACGACTGTTCAATCGACGACTGTTCAATGACGACTGTTCAATCGACGCCTGTTCCACCGACGACTTTTGAATCGACGACTGTTCAATCGACGACTGTTCAATCGACGACTGGTTAAACGACGACTGTTTAAACGACGACTGTTCAATCGACGACTGTTCAATCGACGCCTGTTCAATCGACGCCTGCTTAATCGACGCCTGTTCAATCGACGAATGTTCAGTCGACGCCTGTTCAATCGACGCCTGTTCTATCGACGCCTGTTCAATCGACGACTGTTCAATCGACGCCTGTTCAATCGACGCCTGTTCAATCGACGACTGTTCAAACGACGACTGTTCAGTCGACGACAGTTTAGTCGACGCCTGTTCAGTCGACGACTGTTCAGTCGACGCCTGTTCAATCGACGACTTTTGAATAGACGACTGTTCAATCGACGACTGTTCAATCGACGACTGTTCAATCGACGCCTGTTCAATCGACGCCTGTTCAATCGACGACTGTTCAAACGACGCCTGTTCAGTCGACGAAAGTTCAGTCGACGCCTGTTCAGTCGACGACTGTTCAGTCGACGACTGTTCAGTCGACGCCTGTTCAATCGACGACTTTTGAATAGACGACTGTTCAATCGACGACTGTTCAATCGACGCCTGTTCAATCGACGACTGTTCAAACAACGCCTGTTCAGTCGACGACTGTTCAGTTGACGCCTGTTCAATCGATGCCTGTTCAGTCGACGACTGTTCAAACGACGACTGTTCAATCGACGACTGTTCAATCGACGACTGTTTAAACGACGACTGTTTAAACGACGACTGATCAGTCGACGACTGTTCAATCAACGACTGTTCCGTCGACGCCTGTTCTGTCGACGACTGTTCAATCGACGCCTGTTCAATCGACGACTGTTTAAACGACGACTGTTCAATCGACTACTGTTCAATCGACTACTGTTCAATCGACGCCTGTTCAATCGACGACTGTTTAAACGACGACTGTTTAAACGACGACTGTTCAGTCGACGACTGTTCAATCGACGACTGTTCAGTCGACGCCTGTTCTGTCGACGACTGTTCAATAGACGACTGTTCAATCGTCGACTGTTCAATCGACGCCTGTTCCACGGACGACTTTTGAATAGACGACTGTTCAATCGACGACTGTTCAATCGACGACTGTTTAAACGACGACTGTTTAAACGACGACTGTTCAATCGACGACTGTTCAATCGACGCCTGTTCAATCGACGCCTGTTCAATCGACGACTGTTCAATCGACGACTGTTCAATCGACGCCTGTTCAATCGACGACTGTTTAAACGACGACTATTCAATCGACGACTGTTCAATCGACGCCTGTTCAATCGACGCCTGTTCCATCGACGCCTGTTCAATCGACGACTGTTCAAACGATGACTGTTCAAACGACGACTGTTCAATCGACGACTGTTAAATCGACGACTGTTCAATCGACGACTGTTCAATCGACGACTGTGCAATCGACGACTGTTCAATCGACGACTGCTCAATCGACGACTGTTCAATCGACGACTGTTGTATCGACGACTGTTCAATCAACGACTGTTCAATCGACGACTGTTCAATCGACGAATGTTCAAACGACGACTGTTCAATCGAAGACTGTTCAATCGACGCCTGTTCAATTGACGACAGTTCAATCGACGACTGTTCAATCGACGCTTGTTCAATCGACGCCTGTTCAATCGACGACTGTTCAATCGACGACTGTTTAAACGACGACTGTTTAAACGACGACTGTTCAATCGACGCCTGTTCAATCGACGACTGTTGAATCGACGACTGTTCAATCGACGACTGTTCAATCGACGAATGTTCAAACGACGACTGTTCAATCGAAGACTGTTCAATCGACGCCTGTTCAATCGACGACTGTTCAATCGACGACTGTTCAATCGACGCCTGTTCAATCGACGTCTGTTCAATCGACGACTGTTCAGTCGACGCCTGTTCTGTCGACGACTGTTCAATCGACGACTGTTCAATCGACGACTGTTCAATGACGACTGTTCAATCGACGCCTGTTCCATCGACGCCTTTTGAATCGACGACTGTTCAATCGACGACTGTTCAATCGACGACTGGTTAAACGACGACTGTTTAAACGACGACTGTTCAATCGACGACTGTTCAATCGACGCCTGTTCAATCGACGCCTGCTTAATCGACGCCTGTTCAATCGACGAATGTTCAGTCGACGCCTGTTCAATCGACGCCTGTTCTATCGACGCCTGTTCAATCGACGACTGTTCAATCGACGCCTGTTCAATCGACGCCTGTTCAATCGACGACTGTTCAAACGACGACTGTTCAGTCGACGACAGTTTAGTCGACGCCTGTTCAGTCGACGACTGTTCAGTCGACGCCTGTTCAATCGACGACTTTTGAATAGACGACTGTTCAATCGACGACTGTTCAATCGACGACTGTTCAATCGACGCCTGTTCAATCGACGCCTGTTCAATCGACGACTGTTCAAACGACGCCTGTTCAGTCGACGAAAGTTCAGTCGACGCCTGTTCAGTCGACGACTGTTCAGTCGACGACTGTTCAGTCGACGCCTGTTCAATCGACGACTTTTGAATAGACGACTGTTCAATCGACGACTGTTCAATCGACGCCTGTTCAATCGACGACTGTTCAAACAACGCCTGTTCAGTCGACGACTGTTCAGTTGACGCCTGTTCAATCGATGCCTGTTCAGTCGACGACTGTTCAAACGACGACTGTTCAATCGACGACTGTTCAATCGACGACTGTTTAAACGACGACTGTTTAAACGACGACTGATCAGTCGACGACTGTTCAATCGACGACTGTTCCGTCGACGCCTGTTCTGTCGACGACTGTTCAATCGACGCCTGTTCAATCGACGACTGTTTAAACGACGACTGTTCAATCGACTACTGTTCAATCGACTACTGTTCAATCGACGCCTGTTCAATCGACGACTGTTTAAACGACGACTGTTTAAACGACGACTGTTCAGTCGACGACTGTTCAATCGACGACTGTTCAGTCGACGCCTGTTCTGTCGACGACTGTTCAATAGACGACTCTTCAATCGTCGACTGTTCAATCGACGCCTGTTCCACGGACGACTTTTGAATAGACGACTGTTCAATCGACGACTGTTCAATCGACGACTGTTTAAACGACGACTGTTTAAACGACGACTGTTCAATCGACGACTGTTCAATCGACGCCTCTTCAATCGACGCCTGTTCAATCGACGACTGTTCAATCGACGACTGTTCAATCGACGCCTGTTCAATCGACGACTGTTTAAACGACGACTATTCAATCGACGACTGTTCAATCGACGCCTTTTTCAATCGACGCCTGTTCCATCGACGCCTGTTCAATCGACGACTGTTCAAACGACGACTGTTCAGTCGACGACAGTTCAGTCGACGCCTGTTCAGTCGACGACTGTTTAGTCGACGCCTGTTCAATCGACGACTTTTGAATAGACGACTGTTCAATCGACGACTGTTCAATCGACGACTGTTTAAACGACCACTGTTTAAACGACGACTGTTCAATCGACGACTGTTCAATCGACGCCTGTTCAATCGACGCCTGTTCAATCGACGACTGTTGAATCCACGACTGTTCAATCGACGACTGTTAAATCGACGACTGTTGAATCGACGACTGTTCAATCGACGACTGTTCAATCGACGACTGTTCAATCGACGACTGTTCAATCGACGACTGTTAAATCGACGACTGTTCAAACGACGACTGTTCAATCGACGACGGTTCAATCGACAACTGTTCAATCGACGACTGTTCAAACGACGACTGTTCAATAGACGACTGTTAAATCGACGACTGTTCAATCGACGACTGTTCAATCGACGACTGTGCAATCGACGACTGTTCAATCGACGACTGTTCAATCGACGACTGTTCAATCGACGACTGTTGTATCGACGACTGTTCAATCAACGACTGTTCAATCGACGACTGTTCAATCGACGAATGTTCAAACGACGACTGTTCAATCGAAGACTGTTCAATCGACGCCTGTTCAATTGACGACAGTTCAATCGACGACTGTTCAATCGACGCTTGTTCAATCGACGCCTGTTCAATCGACGACTGTTCAATCGACGACTGTTTAAACGACGACTGTTTAAACGACGACTGTTCAATCGACGCCTGTTCAATCGACGACTGTTGAATCGACGACTGTTCAATCGACGACTGTTCAATCGACGAATGTTCAAACGACGACTGTTCAATCGAAGACTGTTCAATCGACGCCTGTTCAATCGACGACTGTTCAATCGACGACTGTTCAATCGACGCCTGTTCAATCGACGTCTGTTCAATCGACGACTGTTCAATCGACGACTGTTTAAACGACGACTGTTTAAACGACGACTGTTCAATCGACGCCTGTTCAATCGACGACTGTTTAAACGACGACTGTTCAATCGACGACTGTTCAATCGACGACTGTTCAATCGATGACTGTTCAATCGACGACTGTTCAATCGACGACTGTTCAATCGACGACTGTTCTATCGACGACTGTTCAATCGACGACTGTTGAATCGACGACTGTTCATACGACGACTGTTCAAACGACGACTGTTCAAACGACGACTGTTCAATAGACGACTGTTCAATAGACGACTGTTCAATCGACGCTTGTTCAATCGACGCCTGTTCAATCGACGACTGTTCAATCGACGACTGTTTAAACGACGACTGTTTAAACGACGACTGTTCAATCGACGCCTGTTCAATCGACGACTGTTGAATCGACGACTGTTCAATCGACGACTGTTCAATCGACGAATGTTCAAACGACGACTGTTCAATCGAAGACTGTTCAATCGACGCCTGTTCAATCGACGACTGTTCAATAGACGACTGTTCAATCGACGCCTGTTCAATCGACGTCTGTTCAATCGACGACTGTTCAATCGACGACTGTTTAAACGACGACTGTTTAAACGACGACTGTTCAATCGACGCCTGTTCAATCGACGACTGTTTAAAATACGACTGTTCAATCGACGACTGTTCAATCGACGACTGTTCAATCGATGACTGTTCAATCGACGACTGTTCAATCGACGACTGTTCAATCGACGACTGTTCTATCGACGACTGTTCAATCGACGACTGTTGAATCGACGACTGTTCAAACGACGACTGTTCAAACGACGACTGTTCAAACGACGACTGTTCAATAGACGACTGTTCAATAGACGACTGTTCAATCGACGACTGTTCAATCGACGACTGTTCTATCGACGACTGTTCAATCGACGACTGTTCAAACGACGACTGTTCAAACGACGACTGTTCAAACGACGACTGTTCAATCTACGACTGTTCAATCGACGACTGTTCAATCGACGACTGTTCATACGACGACTGTTCAATCGACGACTGTTCAATCGACGACTGTTCAAACGACGACTGTTCAATCGACGACTGCTAATTAGACGACTGTTCAAACGACGACTGTTCAATCGACGACTGTTCAATCGACGACTGTTCAATCGACGACTGTTCTATTGACGACTGTTCAAACGACGACTGTTCAATCGACGACTGCTAATTAGACGACTGTTCAAACGACGACTGTTCAATCGACGACTGTTCAATCGACGACTGTTTAAACGACGACTGTTTAAACGACGACTGTTCAATCGACGCCTGTTCAATCGACGACTGTTTAAACGACGACTGTTCAATCGACGACTGTTCAATCGACGACTGTTCAATCGATGACTGTTCAATCGACGACTGTTCAATCGACGACTGTTCAATCGACGACTGTTCTATCGACGACTGTTCAATCGACGACTGTTGAATCGACGACTGTTCATACGACGACTGTTCAAACGACGACTGTTCAAACGACGACTGTTCAATAGACGACTGTTCAATAGACGACTGTTCAATCGACGCTTGTTCAATCGACGCCTGTTCAATCGACGACTGTTCAATCGACGACTGTTTAAACGACGACTGTTTAAACGACGACTGTTCAATCGACGCCTGTTCAATCGACGACTGTTCAATCGACGACTGTTCAATCGATGACTGTTCAATCGACGACTGTTCAATCGACGACTGTTCAATCGACGACTGTTCTATCGACGACTGTTCAATCGACGACTGTTGAATCGACGACTGTTCAAACGACGACTGTTCAAACGACGACTGTTCAAACGACGACTGTTCAATAGACGACTGTTCAATAGACGACTGTTCAATCGACGACTGTTCAATCGACGACTGTTCTATCGACGACTGTTCAATCGACGACTGTTCAAACGACGACTGTTCAAACGACGACTGTTCAAACGACGACTGTTCAATCTACGACTGTTCAATCGACGACTGTTCAATCGACGACTGTTCATACGACGACTGTTCAATCGACGACTGTTCAATCGACGACTGTTCAAACGACGACTGTTCAATCGACGACTGCTAATTAGACGACTGTTCAAACGACGACTGTTCAATCGACGACTGTTCAATCGACGACTGTTCAATCGACGACTGTTCTATTGACGACTGTTCAAACGACGACTTTTCAATCGACGACTGCTAATTAGACGACTGTTCAAACGACGACTGTTCAATCGACGACTGTTCAATCGACGACTGTTCAATCGAAGACTGTTCAATCGACGACTAATCAATCGACGACTGTTCAATCGACGACTGTTCAATCGACGACTGTTCATACGACGACTGTTCAATCGACGACTGTTCAAACGACGACTGTTCAATCGACGACTGCTAATTAGACGACTGTTCAATCGACGACTTTTCAATCGACGACTGTTCAAACGACGACTGTTCAAACGACGACTGTTCAATCGACGACTGTTCAATCGACGACTGTTCCATCGACGACTGTTCAATCGACGACTGTTCAAACGACGACTGTTCAATCGACGCCTGTTCAATCTTAGACTGTTCAATCGACGGCTGTTCAATCGACGCCTGTTCAATCGACGCCTGTTCAATCGACGCCTGTTCAATCGACGCCTGTTCAATCGACGACTGTTCCGTCGACGCCTGTTCTGTCGACGACTGTTCAATCGACGACTGTTAAATCGACGACTGTTCAATCGACGACTGTTCAATCGACGACTGTTCAATCGACGACTGTTCAATCGACGACTGTTCAATCGACGACTGTTGAATCGACGACTGTTCAATCAACGACTGTTCAATCGACGACTGTTCAATCGACGAATGTTCAAACGACGACTGTTCAATCGAAGACTGTTTAATCGACGCCTGTTCAATTGACGACAGTTCAATCGACGACTGTTCAATCGACGCTTGTTCAATCGACGCCTGTTCAGTCGACGACTGTTCAGTCGACGCCTGTTCAATCGACGACTTTTGAATAGACGACTGTTCAATCGACGACTGTTCAATCGACGACTGTTCAATCGACGACTGTTCTATCGACGACTGTTCAATCGACGACTGTTCAATAGACGACTGTTCAATAGACGACTGTTCAATAGACGACTGTTCAATCGACGACTGTTCAATCGACGACTGTTCTATCGACGACTGTTCAATCGACGACTGTTCAAACGACGACTGTTCAAACGACGACTGTTCAATCTACGACTGTTCAATCGACGACTGTTCAATCGACGACTGTTCATACGACGACTGTTCAATCGACGACTGTTCAATCGACGACTGTTCAAACGACGACTGTTCAATCGACGACTGCTAATTAGACGACTGTTCAAACGACGACTGTTCAATCGACGACTGTTCAATCGACGACTGTTCTATTGACGACTGTTCAAACGACGACTGTTCAATCGACGACTGCTAATTAGACGACTGTTCAAACGACGACTGTTCAATCGACGACTGTTCAATCGACGACTGTTCAATCGACGACTGTTCAATCGACGACTGTTCAATCGACGACTGTTCAATCGACGACTGTTCAATCGACGACTGTTCAATCGACGACTGTTCATACGACGACTGTTCAATCGACGACTGTTCAAACGACGACTGTTCAATCGACGACTGCTAATTAGACGACTGTTCAAACGACGACTGTTCAATCGACGACTGTTCAATCGACGACTGTTCAATCGACGACTGTTCAATCGACGACTGTTCAATCGACGACTGTTCAATCGACGACTGTTCAATCGACGACTGTTCAAACGACGACTGTTCAATCGACGACTGTTCAATCGACGACTGTTCAATCGACGACTTTTCAATCGACGAGTGTTCAAACGACGACTGTTCAAACGACGACTGTTCAATCGACGACTGTTCAATCGACGACTGTTCAATCGACGACTGTTCCATCGATGACTGTTCAATCGACGACTGTTCAAACGACGACTGTTCAATCGACGCCTGTTCAATCGACGACTGTTCAATCAACGAATGTTCAAACGACGACTGTTCAATCGAAGACTGTTCAATCGACGCCTGTTCAATTGACGACAGTTCAATCGACGACTGTTCAATCGACGCTTGTTCAATCGACGCCTGTTCAATCGACGACTGTTCAATCGACGACTGTTTAAACGACGACTGTTTAAACGACGACTGTTCAATCGACGCCTGTTCAATCGACGACTGTTGAATCGACGACTGTTCAATCGACGACTGTTCAATCGACGAATGTTCAAACGACGACTGTTCAATCGAAGACTGTTCAATCGACGCCTGTTCAATCGACGACTCTTCAATCGACGACTGTTCAATCGACGCCTGTTCAATCGACGTCTGTTCAATCGACGACTGTTCAATCGACGACTGTTCAATCGACGCCTGTTCAATCGACGACTGTTTAAACGACGACTGTTCAATCGACGACTGTTCAATCGACGACTGTTCAATCGATGACTGTTCAATCGACGACTGTTCAATCGACGACTGTTCAATCGACGACTGTTCTATCGACGACTGTTCAATCGACGACTGTTGAATCGACGACTGTTCAAACGACGACTGTTCAAACGACGACTGTTCAAACGACGACTGTTCAATAGACGACTGTTCAATAGACGACTGTTCAATCGACGCTTGTTCAATCGACGCCTGTTCAATCGACGACTTTTCAATCGACGACTGTTCAATCGACGACTGTTGAATCGACGACTGTTCAATCAACGACTGTTCAATCGACGACTGTTCAATCGACGAATGTTCAAACGACGACTGTTCAATCGAAGACTGTTCAATCGACGCCTGTTCAATTGACGACAGTTCAATCGACGACTGTTCAATCGACGCTTGTTCAATCGACGCCTGTTCAGTCGACGACTGTTCAGTCGACGCCTGTTCAATCGACGACTTTTGAATAGACGACTGTTCAATCGACGACTGTTCAATCGACGACTGTTCAATCGACGCCTGTTCAATCGACGCCTGTTCAATCGACGACTGTTCAAACGACGCCTGTTCAGTCGACGACAGTTCAGTCGACGCCTGTTCAGTCGACGCCTGTTCAGTCGACGACTGTTCAGTCGACGACTGTTCAGTCGACGCCTGTTCAATCGACGACTTTTGAATAGACGACTGTTCAATCGACGACTGTTCAATCGACGCCTGTTCAATCGACGACTGTTCAAACAACGCCTGTTCAGTCGACGACTGTTCAGTTGACGCCTGTTCAATCGATGCCTGTTCAGTCGACGACTGTTCAAACGACGACTGTTCAATCGACGACTGTTCAATCGACGACTGTTTAAACGACGACTGTTTAAACGACGACTGTTCAGTCGACGACTGTTCAATCGACGACTGTTCCGTCGACGCCTGTTCTGTCGACGACTGTTCAATCGACGACTGTTCAACCGACGACTGTTCAATCGACGCCTGTTCAATCGACGACTGTTTAAACGACGACTGTTCAATCGACTACTGTTCAATCGACTACTGTTCAATCGACGCCTGTTCAATCGACGACTGTTTAAACGACGACTGTTTAAACGACGACTGTTCAGTCGACGACTGTTCAATCGACGTCTGTTCAGTCGACGCCTGTTCTGTCGACGACTGTTCAATAGACGACTGTTCAATCGACGACTGTTCAATCGACGCCTGTTCCACCGACGACTTTTGAATAGACGACTGTTCAATCGACGACTGTTCAATCGACGACTGTTTAAACGACGACTGTTTAAACGACGACTGTTCAATCGACGACTGTTCAATCGACGCCTGTTCAATCGACGCCTGTTCCATCGACGACTGTTCAAACGACGAATGGTCATTCGACGACTGTTCAGTCGACGCCTGTTCAGTCGACGACTGTTCAGTCGACGACTGTTCAGTCGACGACTGTTCAGTCGACGCCTGTTCAATCGACGACTGTTCAAACGACGACTGTTCAGTCGACGACAGTTCAGTCGACGCCTGTTCAGTCGACGACTGTTTAGTCGACGCCTGTTCAATCGACGACTTTTGAATAGACGACTGTTCAATCGACGACTGTTCAATCGACGACTGTTTAAACGACGACTGTTTAAACGACGACTGTTCAATCGACGACTGTTCAATCGACGCCTGTTCAATCGACGCCTGTTTAATCGACGACTGTTGAATCCACGACTGTTCAATCGACGACTGTTAAATCGACGACTGTTGAATCGACGACTGTTCAATCGACGACTGTTCAATCGACGACTGTTCAATCGACGACTGTTCAATCGAAGACTGTTAAATCGACGACTGTTCAAACGACGACTGTTCAATCGACGACGGTTCAATCGACAACTGTTCAATCGACGACTGTTCAAACGACGACTGTTCAATCGACGACTGTTCAATCGACGACTGTTAAATCGACGACTGTTCAATCGACGACTGTTCAATCGACGACTGTGCAATCGACGACTGTTCAATCGACGACTGTTCAATCGACGACTGTTCAATCGACGACTGTTGAATCGACGACTGTTCAATCAACGACTGTTCAATCGACGACTGTTCAATCAACGAATGTTCAAACGACGACTGTTCAATCGAAGACTGTTCAATCGACGCCTGTTCAATTGACGACAGTTCAATCGACGACTGTTCAATCGACGCTTTTTCAATCGACGCCTGTTCAATCGACGACTGTTCAATCGACGACTGTTTAAACGACGACTGTTTAAACGACGACTGTTCAATCGACGCCTGTTCAATCGACGACTGTTGAATCGACGACTGTTCAATCGACGACTGTTCAATCGACGAATGTTCAAACGACGACTGTTCAATCGAAGACTGTTCAATCGACGCCTGTTCAATCGACGACTCTTCAATCGACGACTGTTCAATCGACGCCTGTTCAATCGACGTCTGTTCAATCGACGACTGTTCAATCGACGACTGTTCAATCGACGCCTGTTCAATCGACGACTGTTTAAACGACGACTGTTCAATCGACGACTGTTCAATCGACGACTGTTCAATCGATGACTGTTCAATCGACGACTGTTCAATCGACGACTGTTCAATCGACGACTGTTCTATCGACGACTGTTCAATCGACGACTGTTGAATCGACGACTGTTCAAACGACGACTGTTCAAACGACGACTGTTCAAACGACGACTGTTCAATAGACGACTGTTCAATAGACGACTGTTCAATCGACGCTTGTTCAATCGACGCCTGTTCAATCGACGACTGTTCAATCGACGACTGTTTAAACGACGACTGTTTAAACGACGACTGTTTAAACGACGACTGTTCAATCGACGCCTGTTCAATCGACGACTGTTGAATCGACGACTGTTCAATCGACGACTGTTCAATAGACGACTGTTCAAACGACGACTGTTCAATCGACGCCTGTTCAATCGTAGACTGTTCAATCGACGGCTGTTCAATCGACGCCTGTTCAATCGACGCCTGTTCAATCGACGACTGTTCCGTCGACGCCTGTTCTGTCGACGACTGTTCAATCGACGACTGTTAAATCGACGACTGTTCAATCGACGACTGTTCAATCGACGACTGTTCAATCGACGACTGTTCAATCGACGACTGTTCAATCGACGACTGTTCAATCGACGACTGTTCAATCAACGACTGTTCAATCGACGACTGTTCAATCGACGAATGTTCAAACGACGACTGTTCAATCGAAGACTGTTCAATCGACGCCTGTTCAATTGACGACAGTTCAATCGACGACTGTTCAATCGACGCTTGTTCAATCGACGCCTGTTCAATCGACGACTGTTCAATCGACGACTGTTTAAACGACGACTGTTTAAACGACGACTGTTCAATCGACGCCTGTTCAATCGACGACTGTTGAATCGACGACTTTTCAATCGACGACTGTTCAATCGACGAATGTTCAAACGACGACTGTTCAATCGAAGACTGTTCAATCGACGCCTGTTCAATCGACGACTGTTCAATCGACGACTGTTCAATCGACGCCTGTTCAATCGACGACTGTTCAATCGACGACTGTTCAATCGACGCCTGTTCAATCGACGTCTGTTCAATCGACGACTGTTCAATCGACGACTGTTTAAACGACGACTGTTTAAACGACGACTGTTCAATCGACGCCTGTTCAATCGACGACTGTTTAAACGACGACTGTTCAATCGACGACTGTTCAATCGACGACTGTTCAATCGATGACTGTTCAATCGACGACTGTTCAATCGACGACTGTTCTATCGACGACTGTTCAATCGACGACTGTTGAATCGACGACTGTTCAATCGACGACTGTTCAATCGACGAATGTTCAAACGACGACTGTTCAATCGAAGACTGTTCAATCGACGCCTGTTCAATCGACGACTGTTCAATAGACGACTGTTCAATCGACGCCTGTTCAATCGACGTCTGTTCAATCGACGACTGTTCAATCGACGACTGTTTAAACGACGACTGTTTAAACGACGACTGTTCAATCGACGCCTGTTCAATCGACGACTGTTTAAACGACGACTGTTCAATCGACGACTGTTCAATCGACGACTGTTCAATCGATGACTGTTCAATCGACGACTGTTCAATCGACGACTGTTCAATCGACGACTGTTCAATCGACAACTGTTCTATCGACGACTGTTCAATCGACGACTGTTGAATCGACGACTGTTCAAACGACGACTGTTCAAACGACGACTGTTCAAACGACGACTGTTCAATAGACGACTGTTCAATAGACGACTGTTCAATCGACGACTGTTCAATCGACGACTGTTCTATCGACGACTGTTCAATCGACGACTGTTCAATCGACGACTGTTCAATCGACGAATAATCAAACGACGACTGTTCAATCGAAGACTGTTCAATCGACGCCTGTTCAATCGACGACAGTTCAATCGACGACTGTTCAATCGACGCCTGTTCAATCGACGCCTGTTCAATCGACGACTGTTCAATCGACGACTGTTTAAACGACGACTGTTTAAACGACGACTGTTCAATCGACGCCTGTTCAATCGACGACTGTTGAATCGACGACTGTTCAATCGACGACTGTTCAATCGACGACTGTTCAAACGACGACTGTTCAATCGAAGACTGTTCAATCGACGCCTGTTCAATCGACGACTGTTCAATCGACGACTGTTCAATCGACGCCTGTTCAATCGACGTCTGTTCAATCGACGACTGTTCAATCGACGACTGTTTAAACGACGACTGTTTAAACGACGACTGTTCAATCGACGCCTGTTCAATCGACGACTGTTCAATCGACGACTGTTCAATCGACGACTGTTGAATCGACGACTGTTCAAACGACGACTGTTCAAACGACGACTGTTCAAACGACGACTGTTCAATAGACGACTGTTCAATAGACGACTGTTCAATCGACGACTGTTCAATCGACGACTGTTCTATCGACGACTGTTCAATCGACGACTGTTCAAACGACGACAGTTCAAACGACGACTGTTCAATCTACGACTGTTCAATCGACGACTGTTCAATCGACGACTGTTCATACGACGACTGTTCAATCGACGACTGTTCAATCGACGACTGTTCAAACGACGACTGTTCAATCGACGACTGCTAATTAGACGACTGCTAATTAGACGACTGTTCAAACGACGACTGTTCAATCGACGACTGTTCAATCGACGACTGTTCAATCGACGACTGTTCAATCGACGACTGTTCAATCGACGACTGTTGAATCGACGACTGTTCAATCGACGACTGTTCAATCGACGACTGTTCAAACGACGACTGTTCAATCGACGACTGTTCAATCGACGACTGTTCAATCGACGACTGTTCAAACGACGACTGTTCAATCGACGACTGCTAATTAGACGACTGTTCAAACGACGACTGTTCAATCGACGACTGCTAATTAGACGACTGTTCAAACGACGACTGTTCAATCGACGACTGTTCAATCGACGACTGTTCAATCGACGACTGTTCAATCGACGACTGTTCAATCGACGACTGTTCAATCGACGACTGTTCAATCGACGACTGTTCAATCGACGACTGTTCAATCGACGACTGTTCAATCGACGACTTTTCAATCGACGACTGTTCAAACGACGACTGTTCAAACGACGACTGTTCAATCGACGACTGTTCAATCGACGACTGTTCAATCGACGACTGTTCAATCGACGACTGTTTAAACGACGACTGTTTAAACGACGACTGTTCAATCGACGACTGTTCAATCGACGCCTGTTCAATCGACGCCTGTTCAATCGACGACTGTTCAATCGACGACTGTTCAATCGACGACTGTTCAATCGACGACTGTTTAAACGACGACTGTTCAATCGACGACTGTTCAATCGACGCCTGTTCAATCGACGCCTGTTCCATCGACGACTGTTCAAACGACGAATGGTCATTCGACGACTGTTCTGTCGACGCCTGTTCAGTCGACGACTGTTCAGTCGACGCCTGTTCAATCGACGACTGTTCAAACGACGACTGTTCAGTCGACGACAGTTCAGTCGACGCCTGTTCAGTCGACGACTGTTTAGTCGACGCCTGTTCAATCGACGACTTTTGAATAGACGACTGTTCAATCGACGACTGTTCAATCGACGACTGTTTAAACGACGACTGTTTAAACGACGACTGTTCAATCGACGACTGTTCAATCGACGCCTGTTCAATCGACGCCTGTTCAATCGACGACTGTTGAATCCACGACTGTTCAATCGACGACTGTTAAATCGACGACTGTTGAATCGACGACTGTTCAATCGACGACTGTTCAATCGACGACTGTTCAATCGACGACTGTTCAATCGACGACTGTTAAATCGACGACTGTTCAAACGACGACTGTTCAATCGACGACTGTTCAATCGACAACTGTTCAATCGACGACTGTTCAAACGACGACTGTTCAATCGACGACTGTTCAATCGACGACTGTTAAATCGACGACTGTTCAATCGACGACTGTTCAATCGACGACTGTTCAATCGACGACTGTTCAATCGACGACTGTTCAATCGACGACTGTTCAATCGACGACTGTTGAATCGACGACTGTTCAATCAACGACTGTTCAATCGACGACTGTTCAATCGACGAATAATCAAACGACGACTGTTCAATCGAAGACTGTTCAATCGACGCCTGTTCAATCGACGACAGTTCAATCGACGACTGTTCAATCGACGCCTGTTCAATCGACGCCTGTTCAATCGACGACTGTTCAATCGACGACTGTTTAAACGACGACTGTTTAAACGACGACTGTTCAATCGACGCCTGTTCAATCGACGACTGTTGAATCGACGACTGTTCAATCGACGACTGTTCAATCGACGACTGTTCAAACGACGACTGTTCAATCGAAGACTGTTCAATCGACGCCTGTTCAATCGACGACTGTTCAATCGACGACTGTTCAATCGACGCCTGTTCAATCGACGTCTGTTCAATCGACGACTGTTCAATCGACGACTGTTTAAACGACGACTGTTTAAACGACGACTGTTCAATCGACGCCTGTTCAATCGACGACTGTTCAATCGACGACTGTTCTATCGACGACTGTTCAATCGACGACTGTTGAATCGACGACTGTTCAAACGACGACTGTTCAAACGACGACTGTTCAAACGACGACTGTTCAATAGACGACTGTTCAATAGACGACTGTTCAATCGACGACTGTTCAATCGACGACTGTTCTATTGACGACTGTTCAATCGACGACTGTTCAAACGACGACAGTTCAAACGACGACTGTTCAATCTACGACTGTTCAATCGACGACTGTTCAATCGACGACTGTTCATACGACGACTGTTCAATCGACGACTGTTCAATCAACGACTGTTCAAACGACGACTGTTCAATCGACGACTGCTAATTAGACGACTGCTAATTAGACGACTGTTCAAACGACGACTGTTCAATCGACGACTGTTCAATCGACGACTGTTCAATCGACGACTGTTCAATCGACGACTGTTCAATCGACGACTGTTCAATCGACGACTGTTCAATCGACGACTGTTCAAACGACGACTGTTCAATCGACGACTGTTCAATCGACGACTGTTCAATCGACGACTGTTCAAACGACGACTGTTCAATCGACGACTGCTAATTAGACGACTGTTCAAACGACGACTGTTCAATCGACGACTGCTAATTAGACGACTGTTCAAACGACGACTGTTCAATCGACGACTGTTCAATCGACGACTGTTCAATCGACGACTGTTCAATCGACGACTGTTCAATCGACGACTGTTCAATCGACGACTGTTCAATCGACGACTGTTCAATAGACGACTGTTCAATCGACGCCTGTTCAATCGACGTCTGTTCAATCGACGACTGTTCAATCGACGACTGTTTAAACGACGACTGTTTAAACGACGACTGTTCAATCGACGCCTGTTCAATCGACGACTGTTTAAACGACGACTGTTCAATCGACGACTGTTCAATCGACGACTGTTCAATCGATGACTGTTCAATCGACGACTGTTCAATCGACGACTGTTCAATCGACGACTGTTCAATCGACAACTGTTCTATCGACGACTGTTCAATCGACGACTGTTGAATCGACGACTGTTCAAACGACGACTGTTCAAACGACGACTGTTCAAACGACGACTGTTCAAACGACGACTGTTCAATAGACGACTGTTCAATCGACGACTGTTCAATCGACGACTGTTCTATCGACGACTGTTCAATCGACGACTGTTCAAACGACGACTGTTCAAACGACGACTGTTCAATCTACGACTGTTCAATCGACGACTGTTCAATCGACGACTGTTCAATCGACGACTGTTCATACGACGACTGTTCAATCGACGACTGTTCAATCGACGACTGTTCATACGACGACTGTTCAATCGACGACTGTTCAATCGACGACTGTTCAAACGACGACTGTTCAATCGACGACTGCTAATTAGACGACTGTTCAAACGATGACTGTTCAATCGACGACTGTTCAATCGACGACTGTTCAATCGACGACTGTTCAATTGACGACTGTTCAAACGACGACTGTTCAATCGACGACTGCTAATTAGACGACTGTTCAAACGACGACTGTTCAATCGACGACTGTTCAATCGACGACTGTTCAATCGACGACTGTTCAATCGACGACTGTTCAATCGACGACTGTTCAATCGACGACTGTTCAATCGACGACTGTTCATACGACGACTGTTCAATCGACGACTGCTAATTAGACGACTGTTCAAACGACGACTGTTCAATCGACGACTGCTAATTAGACGACTGTTCAAACGACGACTGTTAAATCGACGACTGTTCAATCGACGACTGTTCAATCGACGACTGTTCAATCGACGACTGTTCAATCGACGACTGTTCAATCGACGACTGTTCAATCGACGACTGTTCAAACGACGACTGTTCAATCGACGACTGTTCAATCGACGACTGTTCAATCGACGACTTTTCAATCGACGACTGTTCAAACGACGACTGTTCAATCGACGACTGTTCAATCGACGACTGTTCAATCGACGACTGTTCAAACGACGACTGTTCAATCGACGACTGCTAATTAGACGACTGTTCAAACGACGACTGTTCAATCGACGACTGCTAATTAGACGACTGTTCAAACGACGACTGTTCAATCGACGACTGTTCAATCGACGACTGTTCAATCGACGACTGTTCAATCGACGACTGTTCAATCGACGACTGTTCAATCGACGACTGTTCAATCGACGACTGTTCAATAGACGACTGTTCAATCGACGCCTGTTCAATCGACGTCTGTTCAATCGACGACTGTTCAATCGACGACTGTTTAAACGACGACTGTTTAAACGACGACTGTTCAATCGACGCCTGTTCAATCGACGACTGTTTAAACGACGACTGTTCAATCGACGACTGTTCAATCGACGACTGTTCAATCGATGACTGTTCAATCGACGACTGTTCAATCGACGACTGTTCAATCGACGACTGTTCAATCGACAACTGTTCTATCGACGACTGTTCAATCGACGACTGTTGAATCGACGACTGTTCAAACGACGACTGTTCAAACGACGACTGTTCAAACGACGACTGTTCAATAGACGACTGTTCAATCGACGACTGTTCAATCGACGACTGTTCTATCGACGACTGTTCAATCGACGACTGTTCAAACGACGACTGTTCAAACGACGACTGTTCAATCTACGACTGTTCAATCGACGACTGTTCAATCGACGACTGTTCATACGACGACTGTTCAATCGACGACTGTTCAATCGACGACTGTTCATACGACGACTGTTCAATCGACGACTGTTCAATCGACGACTGTTCAAACGACGACTGTTCAATCGACGACTGCTAATTAGACGACTGTTCAAACGATGACTGTTCAATCGACGACTGTTCAATCGACGACTGTTCAATCGACGACTGTTCAATTGACGACTGTTCAAACGACGACTGTTCAATCGACGACTGCTAATTAGACGACTGTTCAAACGACGACTGTTCAATCGACGACTGTTCAATCGACGACTGTTCAATCGACGACTGTTCAATCGACGACTGTTCAATCGACGACTGTTCAATCGACGACTGTTCAATCGACGACTGTTCATACGACGACTGTTCAATCGACGACTGCTAATTAGACGACTGTTCAAACGACGACTGTTCAATCGACGACTGCTAATTAGACGACTGTTCAAACGACGACTGTTAAATCGACGACTGTTCAATCGACGACTGTTCAATCGACGACTGTTCAATCGACGACTGTTCAATCGACGACTGTTCAATCGACGACTGTTCAATCGACGACTGTTCAAACGACGACTGTTCAATCGACGACTGTTCAATCGACGACTGTTCAATCGACGACTTTTCAATCGACGACTGTTCAAACGACGACTGTTCAAACGACGACTGTTCAATCGACGACTGTTCAATCGACGACTGTTCAATCGACGACTGTTCCATCGACGACTGTTCCATCGACGACTGTTCAATCGACGACTGTTCAAACGACGACTGTTCAATCGACGCCTGTTCAATCGTAGACTGTTCAATCGACGGCTGTTCAATCGACGCCTGTTCAATCGACGCCTGTTCAATCGACGACTGTTCCGTCGACGCCTGTTCTGTCAACGACTGTTCAATCGACGACTGTTCAACCGACGACTGTTCAATCGACGCCTGTTCAATCGACGACTGTTTAAACGACGACTGTTCAATCGACTACTGTTCAATAATCGACGCCTGTTCAATCGACGACTGTTTAAACGACGACTGTTTAAACGACGACTGTTCAGTCGACGACTGTTCAATCTACGACTGTTCAGTCGACGCCTGTTCTGTCGACGACTGTTCAATAGACGACTGTTCAATCGACGACTGTTCAATCGACGAAAGTTCAATCGACGCCTGTTCCACCGACGACTTTTGAATCGACGACTGTTCAATCGACGACTGTTGAATCGACGACTGTTCAATCAACGACTGTTCAATCGACGACTGTTCAATCGACGAATGTTCAAACGACGACTGTTCAATCGAAGACTGTTCAATCGACGCCTGTTCAATTGACGACAGTTCAATCGACGACTGTTCAATCGACGCTTGTTCAATCGACGCCTGTTCAGTCGACGACTGTTCAGTCGACGCCTGTTCAATCGACGACTTTTGAATAGACGACTGTTCAATCGACGACTGTTCAATCGACGACTGTTCAATCGACGCCTGTTCAATCGACGCCTGTTCAATCGACGACTGTTCAAACGACGCCTGTTCAGTCGACGACAGTTCAGTCGACGCCTGTTCAGTCGACGCCTGTTCAGTCGACGACTGTTCAGTCGACGACTGTTCAGTCGACGCCTGTTCAATCGACGACTTTTGAATAGACGACTGTTCAATCGACGACTGTTCAATCGACGCCTGTTCAATCGACGACTGTTCAAACAACGCCTGTTCAGTCGACGACTGTTCAGTTGACGCCTGTTCAATCGATGCCTGTTCAGTCGACGACTGTTCAAACGACGACTGTTCAATCGACGACTGTTCAATCGACGACTGTTTAAACGACGACTGTTTAAACGACGACTGTTCAGTCGACGACTGTTCAATCGACGACTGTTCCGTCGACGCCTGTTCTGTCGACGACTGTTCAATCGACGACTGTTCAACCGACGACTGTTCAATCGACGCCTGTTCAATCGACGACTGTTTAAACGACGACTGTTCAATCGACTACTGTTCAATCGACTACTGTTCAATCGACGCCTGTTCAATCGACGACTGTTTAAACGACGACTGTTTAAACGACGACTGTTCAGTCGACGACTGTTCAATCGACGTCTGTTCAGTCGACGCCTGTTCTGTCGACGACTGTTCAATAGACGACTGTTCAATCGACGACTGTTCAATCGACGCCTGTTCCACCGACGACTTTTGAATAGACGACTGTTCAATCGACGACTGTTCAATCGACGACTGTTTAAACGACGACTGTTTAAACGACGACTGTTCAATCGACGACTGTTCAATCGACGCCTGTTCAATCGACGCCTGTTCCATCGACGACTGTTCAAACGACGAATGGTCATTCGACGACTGTTCAGTCGACGCCTGTTCAGTCGACGACTGTTCAGTCGACGACTGTTCAGTCGACGACTGTTCAGTCGACGCCTGTTCAATCGACGACTGTTCAAACGACGACTGTTCAGTCGACGACAGTTCAGTCGACGCCTGTTCAGTCGACGACTGTTTAGTCGACGCCTGTTCAATCGACGACTTTTGAATAGACGACTGTTCAATCGACGACTGTTCAATCGACGACTGTTTAAACGACGACTGTTTAAACGACGACTGTTCAATCGACGACTGTTCAATCGACGCCTGTTCAATCGACGCCTGTTTAATCGACGACTGTTGAATCCACGACTGTTCAATCGACGACTGTTAAATCGACGACTGTTGAATCGACGACTGTTCAATCGACGACTGTTCAATCGACGACTGTTCAATCGACGACTGTTCAATCGAAGACTGTTAAATCGACGACTGTTCAAACGACGACTGTTCAATCGACGACGGTTCAATCGACAACTGTTCAATCGACGACTGTTCAAACGACGACTGTTCAATCGACGACTGTTCAATCGACGACTGTTAAATCGACGACTGTTCAATCGACGACTGTTCAATCGACGACTGTGCAATCGACGACTGTTCAATCGACGACTGTTCAATCGACGACTGTTCAATCGACGACTGTTGAATCGACGACTGTTCAATCAACGACTGTTCAATCGACGACTGTTCAATCAACGAATGTTCAAACGACGACTGTTCAATCGAAGACTGTTCAATCGACGCCTGTTCAATTGACGACAGTTCAATCGACGACTGTTCAATCGACGCTTGTTCAATCGACGCCTGTTCAATCGACGACTGTTCAATCGACGACTGTTTAAACGACGACTGTTTAAACGACGACTGTTCAATCGACGCCTGTTCAATCGACGCTTGTTCAATCGACGCCTGTTCAGTCGACGACTGTTCAGTCGACGACTGTTCAGTCGACGCCTGTTCAATCGACGACTTTTGAATAGACGACTGTTCAATCGACGACTGTTCAATCGACGCCTGTTCAATCGACGACTGTTCAGTCGACGACTGTTCAGTCGACGCCTGTTCAATCGACGACTTTTGAATAGACGACTGTTCAATCGACGACTGTTCAATCGACGCCTGTTTAATCGACGACTGTTCAAACAACGCCTGTTCAGTCGACGACTGTTCAGTTGACGCCTGTTCAATCGATGCCTGTTCAGTCGACGACTGTTCAAACGACGACTGTTCAATCGACGACTGTTCAATCGACGACTGTTTAAACGACGACTGTTTAAACGACGACTGTTCAATCGACGACTGTTCAATCGACGCCTGTTCAATCGACGCCTGTTTAATCGACGACTGTTGAATCCACGACTGTTCAATCGACGACTGTTAAATCGACGACTGTTGAATCGACGACTGTTCAATCGACGACTGTTCAATCGACGACTGTTCAATCGACGACTGTTCAATCGAAGACTGTTAAATCGACGACTGTTCAAACGACGACTGTTCAATCGACGACGGTTCAATCGACAACTGTTCAATCGACGACTGTTCAAACGACGACTGTTCAATCGACGACTGTTCAATCGACGACTGTTAAATCGACGACTGTTCAATCGACGACTGTTCAATCGACGACTGTGCAATCGACGACTGTTCAATCGACGACTGTTCAATCGACGACTGTTCAATCGACGACTGTTGAATCGACGACTGTTCAATCAACGACTGTTCAATCGACGACTGTTCAATCAACGAATGTTCAAACGACGACTGTTCAATCGAAGACTGTTCAATCGACGCCTGTTCAATTGACGACAGTTCAATCGACGACTGTTCAATCGACGCTTGTTCAATCGACGCCTGTTCAATCGACGACTGTTCAATCGACGACTGTTTAAACGACGACTGTTTAAACGACGACTGTTCAATCGACGCCTGTTCAATCGACGCTTGTTCAATCGACGCCTGTTCAGTCGACGACTGTTCAGTCGACGACTGTTCAGTCGACGCCTGTTCAATCGACGACTTTTGAATAGACGACTGTTCAATCGACGACTGTTCAATCGACGCCTGTTCAATCGACGACTGTTCAGTCGACGACTGTTCAGTCGACGCCTGTTCAATCGACGACTTTTGAATAGACGACTGTTCAATCGACGACTGTTCAATCGACGCCTGTTCAATCGACGACTGTTCAAACAACGCCTGTTCAGTCGACGACTGTTCAGTTGACGCCTGTTCAATCGATGCCTGTTCAGTCGACGACTGTTCAAACGACGACTGTTCAATCGACGACTGTTCAATCGACGACTGTTTAAACGACGACTGTTTAAACGACGACTGTTCAGTCGACGACTGTTCAATCGACGACTGTTCCGTCGACGCCTGTTCTGTCGACGACTGTTCAATCGACGACTGTTCAACCGACGACTGTTCAATCGACGCCTGTTCAATCGACGACTGTTTAAACGACGACTGTTCAATCGACTACTGTTCAATCGACTACTGTTCAATCGACGCCTGTTCAATCGACGACTGTTTAAACGACGACTGTTTAAACGACGACTGTTCAGTCGACGACTGTTCAATCGACGTCTGTTCAGTCGACGCCTGTTCTGTCGACGACTGTTCAATAGACGACTGTTCAATCGACGACTGTTCAATCGACGCCTGTTCCACCGACGACTTTTGAATAGACGACTGTTCAATCGACGACTGTTCAATCGACGACTGTTTAAACGACGACTGTTTAAACGACGACTGTTCAATCGACGACTGTTCAATCGACGCCTGTTCAATCGACGCCTGTTCCATCGACGACTGTTCAAACGACGAATGGTCATTCGACGACTGTTCAGTCGACGCCTGTTCAGTCGACGACTGTTCAGTCGACGACTGTTCAGTCGACGACTGTTCAGTCGACGCCTGTTCAATCGACGACTGTTCAAACGACGACTGTTCAGTCGACGACAGTTCAGTCGACGCCTGTTCAGTCGACGACTGTTTAGTCGACGCCTGTTCAATCGACGACTTTTGAATAGACGACTGTTCAATCGACGACTGTTCAATCGACGACTGTTTAAACGACGACTGTTTAAACGACGACTGTTCAATCGACGACTGTTCAATCGACGCCTGTTCAATCGACGCCTGTTTAATCGACGACTGTTGAATCCACGACTGTTCAATCGACGACTGTTAAATCGACGACTGTTGAATCGACGACTGTTCAATCGACGACTGTTCAATCGACGACTGTTCAATCGACGACTGTTCAATCGAAGACTGTTAAATCGACGACTGTTCAAACGACGACTGTTCAATCGACGACGGTTCAATCGACAACTGTTCAATCGACGACTGTTCAAACGACGACTGTTCAATCGACGACTGTTCAATCGACGACTGTTAAATCGACGACTGTTCAATCGACGACTGTTCAATCGACGACTGTGCAATCGACGACTGTTCAATCGACGACTGTTCAATCGACGACTGTTCAATCGACGACTGTTGAATCGACGACTGTTCAATCAACGACTGTTCAATCGACGACTGTTCAATCAACGAATGTTCAAACGACGACTGTTCAATCGAAGACTGTTCAATCGACGCCTGTTCAATTGACGACAGTTCAATCGACGACTGTTCAATCGACGCTTGTTCAATCGACGCCTGTTCAATCGACGACTGTTCAATCGACGACTGTTTAAACGACGACTGTTTAAACGACGACTGTTCAATCGACGCCTGTTCAATCGACGACTGTTGAATCGACGACTGTTCAATCGACGACTGTTCAATCGACGAATGTTCAAACGACGACTGTTCAATCGAAGACTGTTCAATCGACGCCTGTTCAATCGACGACTCTTCAATCGACGACTGTTCAATCGACGCCTGTTCAATCGACGTCTGTTCAATCGACGACTGTTCAATCGACGACTGTTCAATCGACGCCTGTTCAATCGACGACTGTTAAATCGACGACTGTTGAATCGACGACTGTTCAATCGACGACTGTTCAATCGACGACTGTTCAATCGACGACTGTTCAAGCGAAGACTGTTAAATCGACGACTGTTCAAACGACGACTGTTCAATCGACGACGGTTCAATCGACAACTGTTCAATCGACGACTGTTCAAACGACGACTGTTCAATCGACGACTGTTCAATCGACGACTGTTAAATCGACGACTGTTCAATCGACGACTGTTCAATCGACGACTGTGCAATCGACGACTGTTCAATCGACGACTGTTCAATCGACGACTGTTCAATCAACGACTGTTCAATCGACGACTGTTCAATCAACGAATGTTCAAACGACGACTGTTCAATCGAAGACTGTTCAATCGACGCCTGTTCAATTGACGACAGTTCAATCGACGACTGTTCAATCGACGCTTGTTCAATCGACGCCTGTTCAATCGACGACTGTTCAATCGACGACTGTTTAAACGACGACTGTTTAAACGACGACTGTTCAATCGACGCCTGTTCAATCGACGACTGTTGAATCGACGACTGTTCAATCGACGACTGTTCAATCGACGAATGTTCAAACGACGACTGTTCAATCGAAGACTGTTCAATCGACGCCTGTTCAATCGACGACTCTTCAATCGACGACTGTTCAATCGACGCCTGTTCAATCGACGTCTGTTCAATCGACGACTGTTCAATCGACGACTGTTCAATCGACGCCTGTTCAATCGACGACTGTTTAAACGACGACTGTTCAATCGACGACTGTTCAATCGACGACTGTTCAATCGATGACTGTTCAATCGACGACTGTTCAATCGACGACTGTTCAATCGACGACTGTTCTATCGACGACTGTTCAATCGACGACTGTTGAATCGACGACTGTTCAAACGACGATTGTTCAAACGACGACTGTTCAAAGGACGACTGTTCAATAGACGACTGTTCAATAGACGACTGTTCAATCGACGCTTGTTCAATCGACGCCTGTTCAATCGACGACTTTTCAATCGACGACTGTTCAATCGACGACTGTTCAATCGACGACTGTTCAATCGACGACTGTTAAATCGACGACTGTTCAATCGACGACTGTTCAATCGACGACTGTTCAATCGACGACTGTTCAATCGACGACTGTTCAATCGACGACTGTTGAATCGACGACTGTTCAATCAACGACTGTTCAATCGACGACTGTTCAATCGACGAATAATCAAACGACGACTGTTCAATCGAAGACTGTTCAATCGACGCCTGTTCAATCGACGACAGTTCAATCGACGACTGTTCAATCGACGCCTGTTCAATCGACGCCTGTTCAATCGACGACTGTTCAATCGACGACTGTTTAAACGACGACTGTTTAAACGACGACTGTTCAATCGACGCCTGTTCAATCGACGACTGTTGAATCGACGACTGTTCAATCGACGACTGTTCAATCGACGACTGTTCAAACGACGACTGTTCAATCGAAGACTGTTCAATCGACGCCTGTTCAATCGACGACTGTTCAATCGACGACTGTTCAATCGACGCCTGTTCAATCGACGTCTGTTCAATCGACGACTGTTCAATCGACGACTGTTTAAACGACGACTGTTTAAACGACGACTGTTCAATCGACGCCTGTTCAATCGACGACTGTTCAATCGACGACTGTTCTATCGACGACTGTTCAATCGACGACTGTTGAATCGACGACTGTTCAAACGACGACTGTTCAAACGACGACTGTTCAAACGACGACTGTTCAATAGACGACTGTTCAATAGACGACTGTTCAATCGACGACTGTTCAATCGACGACTGTTCTATCGACGACTGTTCAATCGACGACTGTTCAAACGACGACAGTTCAAACGACGACTGTTCAATCTACGACTGTTCAATCGACGACTGTTCAATCGACGACTGTTCATACGACGACTGTTCAATCGACGACTGTTCAATCAACGACTGTTCAAACGACGACTGTTCAATCGACGACTGCTAATTAGACGACTGCTAATTAGACGACTGTTCAAACGACGACTGTTCAATCGACGACTGTTCAATCGACGACTGTTCAATCGACGACTGTTCAATCGACGACTGTTCAATCGACGACTGTTCAATCGACGACTGTTCAATCGACGACTGTTCAATCGACGACTGTTCAAACGACGACTGTTCAATCGACGACTGTTCAATCGACGACTGTTCAATCGACGACTGTTCAAACGACGACTGTTCAATCGACGACTGCTAATTAGACGACTGTTCAAACGACGACTGTTCAATCGACGACTGCTAATTAGACGACTGTTCAAACGACGACTGTTCAATCGACGACTGTTCAATCGACGACTGTTCAATCGACGACTGTTCAATCGACGACTGTTCCGTCGACGCCTGTTCTGTCGACGACTGTTCAATCGACGACTGTTCAACCGACGACTGTTCAATCGACGCCTGTTCAATCGACGACTGTTTAAACGACGACTGTTCAATCGACTACTGTTCAATCGACTACTGTTCAATCGACGCCTGTTCAATCGACGACTGTTTAAACGACGACTGTTTAAACGACGACTGTTCAGTCGACGACTGTTCAATCGACGTCTGTTCAGTCGACGCCTGTTCTGTCGACGACTGTTCAATAGACGACTGTTCAATCGACGACTGTTCAATCGACGCCTGTTCCACCGACGACTTTTGAATAGACGACTGTTCAATCGACGACTGTTCAATCGACGACTGTTTAAACGACGACTGTTTAAACGACGACTGTTCAATCGACGACTGTTCAATCGACGCCTGTTCAATCGACGCCTGTTCCATCGACGACTGTTCAAACGACGAATGGTCATTCGACGACTGTTCAGTCGACGCCTGTTCAGTCGACGACTGTTCAGTCGACGACTGTTCAGTCGACGACTGTTCAGTCGACGCCTGTTCAATCGACGACTGTTCAAACGACGACTGTTCAGTCGACGACAGTTCAGTCGACGCCTGTTCAGTCGACGACTGTTTAGTCGACGCCTGTTCAATCGACGACTTTTGAATAGACGACTGTTCAATCGACGACTGTTCAATCGACGACTGTTTAAACGACGACTGTTTAAACGACGACTGTTCAATCGACGACTGTTCAATCGACGCCTGTTCAATCGACGCCTGTTTAATCGACGACTGTTGAATCCACGACTGTTCAATCGACGACTGTTAAATCGACGACTGTTGAATCGACGACTGTTCAATCGACGACTGTTCAATCGACGACTGTTCAATCGACGACTGTTCAATCGAAGACTGTTAAATCGACGACTGTTCAAACGACGACTGTTCAATCGACGACGGTTCAATCGACAACTGTTCAATCGACGACTGTTCAAACGACGACTGTTCAATCGACGACTGTTCAATCGACGACTGTTAAATCGACGACTGTTCAATCGACGACTGTTCAATCGACGACTGTGCAATCGACGACTGTTCAATCGACGACTGTTCAATCGACGACTGTTCAATCGACGACTGTTGAATCGACGACTGTTCAATCAACGACTGTTCAATCGACGACTGTTCAATCAACGAATGTTCAAACGGCGACTGTTCAATCGAAGACTGTTCAATCGACGCCTGTTCAATTGACGACAGTTCAATCGACGACTGTTCAATCGACGCTTTTTCAATCGACGCCTGTTCAATCGACGACTGTTCAATCGACGACTGTTTAAACGACGACTGTTTAAACGACGACTGTTCAATCGACGCCTGTTCAATCGACGACTGTTGAATCGACGACTGTTCAATCGACGACTGTTCAATCGACGAATGTTCAAACGACGACTGTTCAATCGAAGACTGTTCAATCGACGCCTGTTCAATCGACGACTCTTCAATCGACGACTGTTCAATCGACGCCTGTTCAATCGACGTCTGTTCAATCGACGACTGTTCAATCGACGACTGTTCAATCGACGCCTGTTCAATCGACGACTGTTTAAACGACGACTGTTCAATCGACGACTGTTCAATCGACGACTGTTCAATCGATGACTGTTCAATCGACGACTGTTCAATCGACGACTGTTCAATCGACGACTGTTCTATCGACGACTGTTCAATCGACGACTGTTGAATCGACGACTGTTCAAACGACGACTGTTCAAACGACGACTGTTCAAACGACGACTGTTCAATAGACGACTGTTCAATAGACGACTGTTCAATCGACGCTTGTTCAATCGACGCCTGTTCAATCGACGACTGTTCAATCGACGACTGTTTAAACGACGACTGTTTAAACGACGACTGTTTAAACGACGACTGTTCAATCGACGCCTGTTCAATCGACGACTGTTGAATCGACGACTGTTCAATCGACGACTGTTCAATAGACGACTGTTCAAACGACGACTGTTCAATCGACGCCTGTTCAATCGTAGACTGTTCAATCGACGGCTGTTCAATCGACGCCTGTTCAATCGACGCCTGTTCAATCGACGACTGTTCCGTCGACGCCTGTTCTGTCGACGACTGTTCAATCGACGACTGTTAAATCGACGACTGTTCAATCGACGACTGTTCAATCGACGACTGTTCAATCGACGACTGTTCAATCGACGACTGTTCAATCGACGACTGTTCAATCGACGACTGTTCAATCAACGACTGTTCAATCGACGACTGTTCAATCGACGAATGTTCAAACGACGACTGTTCAATCGAAGACTGTTCAATCGACGCCTGTTCAATTGACGACAGTTCAATCGACGACTGTTCAATCGACGCTTGTTCAATCGACGCCTGTTCAATCGACGACTGTTCAATCGACGACTGTTTAAACGACGACTGTTTAAACGACGACTGTTCAATCGACGCCTGTTCAATCGACGACTGTTGAATCGACGACTTTTCAATCGACGACTGTTCAATCGACGAATGTTCAAACGACGACTGTTCAATCGAAGACTGTTCAATCGACGCCTGTTCAATCGACGACTGTTCAATCGACGACTGTTCAATCGACGCCTGTTCAATCGACGACTGTTCAATCGACGACTGTTCAATCGACGCCTGTTCAATCGACGTCTGTTCAATCGACGACTGTTCAATCGACGACTGTTTAAACGACGACTGTTTAAACGACGACTGTTCAATCGACGCCTGTTCAATCGACGACTGTTTAAACGACGACTGTTCAATCGACGACTGTTCAATCGACGACTGTTCAATCGATGACTGTTCAATCGACGACTGTTCAATCGACGACTGTTCTATCGACGACTGTTCAATCGACGACTGTTGAATCGACGACTGTTCAATCGACGACTGTTCAATCGACGAATGTTCAAACGACGACTGTTCAATCGAAGACTGTTCAATCGACGCCTGTTCAATCGACGACTGTTCAATAGACGACTGTTCAATCGACGCCTGTTCAATCGACGTCTGTTCAATCGACGACTGTTCAATCGACGACTGTTTAAACGACGACTGTTTAAACGACGACTGTTCAATCGACGCCTGTTCAATCGACGACTGTTTAAACGACGACTGTTCAATCGACGACTGTTCAATCGACGACTGTTCAATCGATGACTGTTCAATCGACGACTGTTCAATCGACGACTGTTCAATCGACGACTGTTCAATCGACAACTGTTCTATCGACGACTGTTCAATCGACGACTGTTGAATCGACGACTGTTCAAACGACGACTGTTCAAACGACGACTGTTCAAACGACGACTGTTCAATAGACGACTGTTCAATAGACGACTGTTCAATCGACGACTGTTCAATCGACGACTGTTCTATCGACGACTGTTCAATCGACGACTGTTCAATCGACGACTGTTCAATCGACGAATAATCAAACGACGACTGTTCAATCGAAGACTGTTCAATCGACGCCTGTTCAATCGACGACAGTTCAATCGACGACTGTTCAATCGACGCCTGTTCAATCGACGCCTGTTCAATCGACGACTGTTCAATCGACGACTGTTTAAACGACGACTGTTTAAACGACGACTGTTCAATCGACGCCTGTTCAATCGACGACTGTTGAATCGACGACTGTTCAATCGACGACTGTTCAATCGACGACTGTTCAAACGACGACTGTTCAATCGAAGACTGTTCAATCGACGCCTGTTCAATCGACGACTGTTCAATCGACGACTGTTCAATCGACGCCTGTTCAATCGACGTCTGTTCAATCGACGACTGTTCAATCGACGACTGTTTAAACGACGACTGTTTAAACGACGACTGTTCAATCGACGCCTGTTCAATCGACGACTGTTCAATCGACGACTGTTCAATCGACGACTGTTGAATCGACGACTGTTCAAACGACGACTGTTCAAACGACGACTGTTCAAACGACGACTGTTCAATAGACGACTGTTCAATAGACGACTGTTCAATCGACGACTGTTCAATCGACGACTGTTCTATCGACGACTGTTCAATCGACGACTGTTCAAACGACGACAGTTCAAACGACGACTGTTCAATCTACGACTGTTCAATCGACGACTGTTCAATCGACGACTGTTCATACGACGACTGTTCAATCGACGACTGTTCAATCGACGACTGTTCAAACGACGACTGTTCAATCGACGACTGCTAATTAGACGACTGCTAATTAGACGACTGTTCAAACGACGACTGTTCAATCGACGACTGTTCAATCGACGACTGTTCAATCGACGACTGTTCAATCGACGACTGTTCAATCGACGACTGTTGAATCGACGACTGTTCAATCGACGACTGTTCAATCGACGACTGTTCAAACGACGACTGTTCAATCGACGACTGTTCAATCGACGACTGTTCAATCGACGACTGTTCAAACGACGACTGTTCAATCGACGACTGCTAATTAGACGACTGTTCAAACGACGACTGTTCAATCGACGACTGCTAATTAGACGACTGTTCAAACGACGACTGTTCAATCGACGACTGTTCAATCGACGACTGTTCAATCGACGACTGTTCAATCGACGACTGTTCAATCGACGACTGTTCAATCGACGACTGTTCAATCGACGACTGTTCAATCGACGACTGTTCAATCGACGACTGTTCAATCGACGACTTTTCAATCGACGACTGTTCAAACGACGACTGTTCAAACGACGACTGTTCAATCGACGACTGTTCAATCGACGACTGTTCAATCGACGACTGTTCAATCGACGACTGTTTAAACGACGACTGTTTAAACGACGACTGTTCAATCGACGACTGTTCAATCGACGCCTGTTCAATCGACGCCTGTTCAATCGACGACTGTTCAATCGACGACTGTTCAATCGACGACTGTTCAATCGACGACTGTTTAAACGACGACTGTTCAATCGACGACTGTTCAATCGACGCCTGTTCAATCGACGCCTGTTCCATCGACGACTGTTCAAACGACGAATGGTCATTCGACGACTGTTCTGTCGACGCCTGTTCAGTCGACGACTGTTCAGTCGACGCCTGTTCAATCGACGACTGTTCAAACGACGACTGTTCAGTCGACGACAGTTCAGTCGACGCCTGTTCAGTCGACGACTGTTTAGTCGACGCCTGTTCAATCGACGACTTTTGAATAGACGACTGTTCAATCGACGACTGTTCAATCGACGACTGTTTAAACGACGACTGTTTAAACGACGACTGTTCAATCGACGACTGTTCAATCGACGCCTGTTCAATCGACGCCTGTTCAATCGACGACTGTTGAATCCACGACTGTTCAATCGACGACTGTTAAATCGACGACTGTTGAATCGACGACTGTTCAATCGACGACTGTTCAATCGACGACTGTTCAATCGACGACTGTTCAATCGACGACTGTTAAATCGACGACTGTTCAAACGACGACTGTTCAATCGACGACTGTTCAATCGACAACTGTTCAATCGACGACTGTTCAAACGACGACTGTTCAATCGACGACTGTTCAATCGACGACTGTTAAATCGACGACTGTTCAATCGACGACTGTTCAATCGACGACTGTTCAATCGACGACTGTTCAATCGACGACTGTTCAATCGACGACTGTTCAATCGACGACTGTTGAATCGACGACTGTTCAATCAACGACTGTTCAATCGACGACTGTTCAATCGACGAATAATCAAACGACGACTGTTCAATCGAAGACTGTTCAATCGACGCCTGTTCAATCGACGACAGTTCAATCGACGACTGTTCAATCGACGCCTGTTCAATCGACGCCTGTTCAATCGACGACTGTTCAATCGACGACTGTTTAAACGACGACTGTTTAAACGACGACTGTTCAATCGACGCCTGTTCAATCGACGACTGTTGAATCGACGACTGTTCAATCGACGACTGTTCAATCGACGACTGTTCAAACGACGACTGTTCAATCGAAGACTGTTCAATCGACGCCTGTTCAATCGACGACTGTTCAATCGACGACTGTTCAATCGACGCCTGTTCAATCGACGTCTGTTCAATCGACGACTGTTCAATCGACGACTGTTTAAACGACGACTGTTTAAACGACGACTGTTCAATCGACGCCTGTTCAATCGACGACTGTTCAATCGACGACTGTTCTATCGACGACTGTTCAATCGACGACTGTTGAATCGACGACTGTTCAAACGACGACTGTTCAAACGACGACTGTTCAAACGACGACTGTTCAATAGACGACTGTTCAATAGACGACTGTTCAATCGACGACTGTTCAATCGACGACTGTTCTATCGACGACTGTTCAATCGACGACTGTTCAAACGACGACAGTTCAAACGACGACTGTTCAATCTACGACTGTTCAATCGACGACTGTTCAATCGACGACTGTTCATACGACGACTGTTCAATCGACGACTGTTCAATCAACGACTGTTCAAACGACGACTGTTCAATCGACGACTGCTAATTAGACGACTGCTAATTAGACGACTGTTCAAACGACGACTGTTCAATCGACGACTGTTCAATCGACGACTGTTCAATCGACGACTGTTCAATCGACGACTGTTCAATCGACGACTGTTCAATCGACGACTGTTCAATCGACGACTGTTCAATCGACGACTGTTCAAACGACGACTGTTCAATCGACGACTGTTCAATCGACGACTGTTCAATCGACGACTGTTCAAACGACGACTGTTCAATCGACGACTGCTAATTAGACGACTGTTCAAACGACGACTGTTCAATCGACGACTGCTAATTAGACGACTGTTCAAACGACGACTGTTCAATCGACGACTGTTCAATCGACGACTGTTCAATCGACGACTGTTCAATCGACGACTGTTCAATCGACGACTGTTCAATCGACGACTGTTCAATCGACGACTGTTCAATAGACGACTGTTCAATCGACGCCTGTTCAATCGACGTCTGTTCAATCGACGACTGTTCAATCGACGACTGTTTAAACGACGACTGTTTAAACGACGACTGTTCAATCGACGCCTGTTCAATCGACGACTGTTTAAACGACGACTGTTCAATCGACGACTGTTCAATCGACGACTGTTCAATCGATGACTGTTCAATCGACGACTGTTCAATCGACGACTGTTCAATCGACGACTGTTCAATCGACAACTGTTCTATCGACGACTGTTCAATCGACGACTGTTGAATCGACGACTGTTCAAACGACGACTGTTCAAACGACGACTGTTCAAACGACGACTGTTCAAACGACGACTGTTCAATAGACGACTGTTCAATCGACGACTGTTCAATCGACGACTGTTCTATCGACGACTGTTCAATCGACGACTGTTCAAACGACGACTGTTCAAACGACGACTGTTCAATCTACGACTGTTCAATCGACGACTGTTCAATCGACGACTGTTCATACGACGACTGTTCAATCGACGACTGTTCAATCGACGACTGTTCATACGACGACTGTTCAATCGACGACTGTTCAATCGACGACTGTTCAAACGACGACTGTTCAATCGACGACTGCTAATTAGACGACTGTTCAAACGATGACTGTTCAATCGACGACTGTTCAATCGACGACTGTTCAATCGACGACTGTTCAATTGACGACTGTTCAAACGACGACTGTTCAATCGACGACTGCTAATTAGACGACTGTTCAAACGACGACTGTTCAATCGACGACTGTTCAATCGACGACTGTTCAATCGACGACTGTTCAATCGACGACTGTTCAATCGACGACTGTTCAATCGACGACTGTTCAATCGACGACTGTTCATACGACGACTGTTCAATCGACGACTGCTAATTAGACGACTGTTCAAACGACGACTGTTCAATCGACGACTGCTAATTAGACGACTGTTCAAACGACGACTGTTAAATCGACGACTGTTCAATCGACGACTGTTCAATCGACGACTGTTCAATCGACGACTGTTCAATCGACGACTGTTCAATCGACGACTGTTCAATCGACGACTGTTCAAACGACGACTGTTCAATCGACGACTGTTCAATCGACGACTGTTCAATCGACGACTTTTCAATCGACGACTGTTCAAACGACGACTGTTCAATCGACGACTGTTCAATCGACGACTGTTCAATCGACGACTGTTCAAACGACGACTGTTCAATCGACGACTGCTAATTAGACGACTGTTCAAACGACGACTGTTCAATCGACGACTGCTAATTAGACGACTGTTCAAACGACGACTGTTCAATCGACGACTGTTCAATCGACGACTGTTCAATCGACGACTGTTCAATCGACGACTGTTCAATCGACGACTGTTCAATCGACGACTGTTCAATCGACGACTGTTCAATAGACGACTGTTCAATCGACGCCTGTTCAATCGACGTCTGTTCAATCGACGACTGTTCAATCGACGACTGTTTAAACGACGACTGTTTAAACGACGACTGTTCAATCGACGCCTGTTCAATCGACGACTGTTTAAACGACGACTGTTCAATCGACGACTGTTCAATCGACGACTGTTCAATCGATGACTGTTCAATCGACGACTGTTCAATCGACGACTGTTCAATCGACGACTGTTCAATCGACAACTGTTCTATCGACGACTGTTCAATCGACGACTGTTGAATCGACGACTGTTCAAACGACGACTGTTCAAACGACGACTGTTCAATAGACGACTGTTCAATCGACGACTGTTCAATCGACGACTGTTCTATCGACGACTGTTCAATCGACGACTGTTCAAACGACGACTGTTCAAACGACGACTGTTCAATCTACGACTGTTCAATCGACGACTGTTCAATCGACGACTGTTCATACGACGACTGTTCAATCGACGACTGTTCAATCGACGACTGTTCATACGACGACTGTTCAATCGACGACTGTTCAATCGACGACTGTTCAAACGACGACTGTTCAATCGACGACTGCTAATTAGACGACTGTTCAAACGATGACTGTTCAATCGACGACTGTTCAATCGACGACTGTTCAATCGACGACTGTTCAATTGACGACTGTTCAAACGACGACTGTTCAATCGACGACTGCTAATTAGACGACTGTTCAAACGACGACTGTTCAATCGACGACTGTTCAATCGACGACTGTTCAATCGACGACTGTTCAATCGACGACTGTTCAATCGACGACTGTTCAATCGACGACTGTTCAATCGACGACTGTTCATACGACGACTGTTCAATCGACGACTGCTAATTAGACGACTGTTCAAACGACGACTGTTCAATCGACGACTGCTAATTAGACGACTGTTCAAACGACGACTGTTAAATCGACGACTGTTCAATCGACGACTGTTCAATCGACGACTGTTCAATCGACGACTGTTCAATCGACGACTGTTCAATCGACGACTGTTCAATCGACGACTGTTCAAACGACGACTGTTCAATCGACGACTGTTCAATCGACGACTGTTCAATCGACGACTTTTCAATCGACGACTGTTCAAACGACGACTGTTCAAACGACGACTGTTCAATCGACGACTGTTCAATCGACGACTGTTCAATCGACGACTGTTCCATCGACGACTGTTCCATCGACGACTGTTCAATCGACGACTGTTCAAACGACGACTGTTCAATCGACGCCTGTTCAATCGTAGACTGTTCAATCGACGGCTGTTCAATCGACGCCTGTTCAATCGACGCCTGTTCAATCGACGACTGTTCCGTCGACGCCTGTTCTGTCAACGACTGTTCAATCGACGACTGTTCAACCGACGACTGTTCAATCGACGCCTGTTCAATCGACGACTGTTTAAACGACGACTGTTCAATCGACTACTGTTCAATAATCGACGCCTGTTCAATCGACGACTGTTTAAACGACGACTGTTTAAACGACGACTGTTCAGTCGACGACTGTTCAATCGACGACTGTTCAGTCGACGCCTGTTCTGTCGACGACTGTTCAATAGACGACTGTTCAATCGACGACTGTTCAATCGACGACTGTTCAATCGACGCCTGTTCCACCGGCGACTTTTGAATCGACGACTGTTCAATCGACGACTGTTGAATCGACGACTGTTCAATCAACGACTGTTCAATCGACGACTGTTCAATCGACGAATGTTCAAACGACGACTGTTCAATCGAAGACTGTTCAATCGACGCCTGTTCAATTGACGACAGTTCAATCGACGACTGTTCAATCGACGCTTGTTCAATCGACGCCTGTTCAGTCGACGACTGTTCAGTCGACGCCTGTTCAATCGACGACTTTTGAATAGACGACTGTTCAATCGACGACTGTTCAATCGACGACTGTTCAATCGACGCCTGTTCAATCGACGCCTGTTCAATCGACGACTGTTCAAACGACGCCGGTTCAGTCGACGACAGTTCAGTCGACGCCTGTTCAGTCGACGCCTGTTCAGTCGACGACTGTTCAGTCGACGACTGTTCAGTCGACGCCTGTTCAATCGACGACTTTTGAATAGACGACTGTTCAATCGACGACTGTTCAATCGACGCCTGTTCAATCGACGACTGTTCAAACAACGCCTGTTCAGTCGACGACTGTTCAGTTGACGCCTGTTCAATCGATGCCTGTTCAGTCGACGACTGTTCAAACGACGACTGTTCAATCGACGACTGTTCAATCGACGACTGTTTAAACGACGACTGTTTAAACGACGACTGTTCAGTCGACGACTGTTCAATCGACGACTGTTCCGTCGACGCCTGTTCTGTCGACGACTGTTCAATCGACGACTGTTCAACCGACGACTGTTCAATCGACGCCTGTTCAATCGACGACTGTTTAAACGACGACTGTTCAATCGACTACTGTTCAATCGACTACTGTTCAATCGACGCCTGTTCAATCGACGCCTGTTCCACCGACGACTTTTGAATAGACGACTGTTCAATCGACGACTGTTCAATCGACGACTGTTTAAACGACGACTGTTTAAACGACGACTGTTCAGTCGACGACTGTTCAATCGACGACTGTTCCGTCGACGCCTGTTCTGTCGACGACTGTTCAATCGACGACTGTTCAACCGACGACTGTTCAATCGACGCCTGTTCAATCGACGACTGTTTAAACGACGACTGTTCAATCGACTACTGTTCAATCGACTACTGTTCAATCGACGCCTGTTCAATCGACGCCTGTTCCACCGACGACTTTTGAATAGACGACTGTTCAATCGACGACTGTTCAATCGACGACTGTTTAAACGACGACTGTTTAAACGACGACTGTTCAATCGACGCCTGTTCAATCGACGACTGTTGAATCGACGACTGTTCAATCGACGACTGTTCAATCGACGACTGTTCAAACGACGACTGTTCAATCGAAGACTGTTCAATCGACGCCTGTTCAATCGACGACTGTTCAATCGACGACTGTTCAATCGACGCCTGTTCAATCGACGTCTGTTCAATCGACGACTGTTCAATCGACGACTGTTTAAACGACGACTGTTTAAACGACGACTGTTCAATCGACGCCTGTTCAATCGACGACTGTTCAATCGACGACTGTTCTATCGACGACTGTTCAATCGACGACTGTTGAATCGACGACTGTTCAAACGACGACTGTTCAAACGACGACTGTTCAAACGACGACTGTTCAATAGACGACTGTTCAATAGACGACTGTTCAATCGACGACTGTTCAATCGACGACTGTTCTATCGACGACTGTTCAATCGACGACTGTTCAAACGACGACAGTTCAAACGACGACTGTTCAATCTACGACTGTTCAATCGACGACTGTTCAATCGACGACTGTTCATACGACGACTGTTCAATCGACGACTGTTCAATCAACGACTGTTCAAACGACGACTGTTCAATCGACGACTGCTAATTAGACGACTGCTAATTAGACGACTGTTCAAACGACGACTGTTCAATCGACGACTGTTCAATCGACGACTGTTCAATCGACGACTGTTCAATCGACGACTGTTCAATCGACGACTGTTCAATCGACGACTGTTCAATCGACGACTGTTCAATCGACGACTGTTCAAACGACGACTGTTCAATCGACGACTGTTCAATCGACGACTGTTCAATCGACGACTGTTCAAACGACGACTGTTCAATCGACGACTGCTAATTAGACGACTGTTCAAACGACGACTGTTCAATCGACGACTGCTAATTAGACGACTGTTCAAACGACGACTGTTCAATCGACGACTGTTCAATCGACGACTGTTCAATCGACGACTGTTCAATCGACGACTGTTCAATCGACGACTGTTCAATCGACGACTGTTCAATCGACGACTGTTCAATCGACGACTGTTCAATCGACGACTGTTCAATAGACGACTGTTCAATCGACGCCTGTTCAATCGACGTCTGTTCAATCGACGACTGTTCAATCGACGACTGTTTAAACGACGACTGTTTAAACGACGACTGTTCAATCGACGCCTGTTCAATCGACGACTGTTTAAACGACGACTGTTCAATCGACGACTGTTCAATCGACGACTGTTCAATCGATGACTGTTCAATCGACGACTGTTCAATCGACGACTGTTCAATCGACGACTGTTCAATCGACAACTGTTCTATCGACGACTGTTCAATCGACGACTGTTGAATCGACGACTGTTCAAACGACGACTGTTCAAACGACGACTGTTCAAACGACGACTGTTCAATAGACGACTGTTCAATAGACGACTGTTCAATCGACGACTGTTCAATCGACGACTGTTCTATCGACGACTGTTCAATCGACGACTGTTCAATCGACGACTGTTCATACGACGACTGTTCAATCGACGACTGTTCAATCGACGACTGTTCAATCGACGACTGTTCATACGACGACTGTTCAATCGACGACTGTTCAATCGACGACTGTTCATACGACGACTGTTCAATCGACGACTGTTCAAACGACGACTGTTCAATCGACGACTGCTAATTAGACGACTGTTCAAACGACGACTGTTCAATCGACGACTGTTCAATCGACGACTGTTCAATCGACGACTGTTCAATTGACGACTGTTCAAACGACGACTGTTCAATCGACGACTGCTAATTAGACGACTGTTCAAACGACGACTGTTCAATCGACGACTGTTCAATCGACGACTGTTCAATCGACGACTGTTCAATCGACGACTGTTCAATCGACGACTGTTCAATCGACGACTGTTCAATCGACGACTGTTCATACGACGACTGTTCAATCGACGACTGCTAATTAGACGACTGTTCAAACGACGACTGTTCAATCGACGACTGCTAATTAGACGACTGTTCAAACGACGACTGTTAAATCGACGACTGTTCAATCGACGACTGTTCAATCGACGACTGTTCAATCGACGACTGTTCAATCGACGACTGTTCAATCGACGACTGTTCAAACGACGACTGTTCAATCGACGACTGTTCAATCGACGACTGTTCAATCGACGACTTTTCAATCGACGACTGTTCAAACGACGACTGTTCAAACGACGACTGTTCAATCGACGACTGTTCAATCGACGACTGTTCAATCGACGACTGTTCCATCGACGACTGTTCAATCGACGACTGTTCAAACGACGACTGTTCAATCGACGCCTGTTCAATCGTAGACTGTTCAATCGACGGCTGTTCAATCGACGCCTGTTCAATCGACGCCTGTTCAATCGACGACTGTTCCGTCGACGCCTGTTCTGTCAACGACTGTTCAATCGACGACTGTTCAACCGACGACTGTTCAATCGACGCCTGTTCAATCGACGACTGTTTAAACGACGACTGTTCAATCGACTACTGTTCAATAATCGACGCCTGTTCAATCGACGACTGTTTAAACGACGACTGTTTAAACGACGACTGTTCAGTCGACGACTGTTCAATCGACGACTGTTCAGTCGACGCCTGTTCTGTCGACGACTGTTCAATAGACGACTGTTCAATCGACGACTGTTCAATCGACGACTGTTCCATCGACGCCTGTTCCACCGACGACTTTTGAATCGACGACTGTTCAATCGACGACTGTTGAATCGACGACTGTTCAATCAACGACTGTTCAATCGACGACTGTTCAATCGACGAATGTTCAAACGACGACTGTTCAATCGAAGACTGTTCAATCGACGCCTGTTCAATTGACGACAGTTCAATCGACGACTGTTCAATCGACGCTTGTTCAATCGACGCCTGTTCAGTCGACGACTGTTCAGTCGACGCCTGTTCAATCGACGACTTTTGAATAGACGACTGTTCAATCGACGACTGTTCAATCGACGACTGTTCAATCGACGCCTGTTCAATCGACGCCTGTTCAATCGACGACTGTTCAAACGACGCCTGTTCAGTCGACGACAGTTCAGTCGACGCCTGTTCAGTCGACGCCTGTTCAGTCGACGACTGTTCAGTCGACGACTGTTCAGTCGACGCCTGTTCAATCGACGACTTTTGAATAGACGACTGTTCAATCGACGACTGTTCAATCGACGCCTGTTCAATCGACGACTGTTCAAACAACGCCTGTTCAGTCGACGACTGTTCAGTTGACGCCTGTTCAATCGATGCCTGTTCAGTCGACGACTGTTCAAACGACGACTGTTCAATCGACGACTGTTCAATCGACGACTGTTTAAACGACGACTGTTTAAACGACGACTGTTCAGTCGACGACTGTTCAATCGACGACTGTTCCGTCGACGCCTGTTCTGTCGACGACTGTTCAATCGACGACTGTTCAACCGACTACTGTTCAATCGACGCCTGTTCAATCGACGACTGTTTAAACGACGACTGTTTAAACGACGACTGTTCAGTCGACGACTGTTCAATCGACGTCTGTTCAGTCGACGCCTGTTCTGTCGACGACTGTTCAATAGACGACTGTTCAATCGACGACTGTTCAATCGACGCCTGTTCCACCGACGACTTTTGAATAGACGACTGTTCAATCGACGACTGTTCAATCGACGACTGTTTAAACGACGACTGTTTAAACGACGACTGTTCAATCGACGACTGTTCAATCGACGCCTGTTCAATCGACGCCTGTTCCATCGACGACTGTTCAAACGACGAATGGTCATTCGACGACTGTTCAGTCGACGCCTGTTCAGTCGACGACAGTTCAGTCGACGCCTGTTCAGTCGACGACTGTTTAGTCGACGCCTGTTCAATCGACGACTTTTGAATAGACGACTGTTCAATCGACGACTGTTCAATCGACGACTGTTTAAACGACGACTGTTTAAACGACGACTGTTCAATCGACGACTGTTCAATCGACGCCTGTTCAATCGACGCCTGTTTAATCGACGACTGTTGAATCCACGACTGTTCAATCGACGACTGTTAAATCGACGACTGTTGAATCGACGACTGTTCAATCGACGACTGTTCAATCGACGACTGTTCAATCGACGACTGTTCAATCGAAGACTGTTAAATCGACGACTGTTCAAACGACGACTGTTCAATCGACGACGGTTCAATCGACAACTGTTCAATCGACGACTGTTCAAACGACGACTGTTCAATCGACGACTGTTCAATCGACGACTGTTAAATCGACGACTGTTCAATCGACGACTGTTCAATCGACGACTGTGCAATCGACGACTGTTCAATCGACGACTGTTCAATCGACGACTGTTCAATCGACGACTGTTGAATCGACGACTGTTCAATCAACGACTGTTCAATCGACGACTGTTCAATCAACGAATGTTCAAACGACGACTGTTCAATCGAAGACTGTTCAATCGACGCCTGTTCAATTGACGACAGTTCAATCGACGACTGTTCAATCGACGCTTGTTCAATCGACGCCTGTTCAATCGACGACTGTTCAATCGACGACTGTTTAAACGACGACTGTTTAAACGACGACTGTTCAATCGACGCCTGTTCAATCGACGACTGTTGAATCGACGACTGTTCAATCGACGACTGTTCAATCGACGAATGTTCAAACGACGACTGTTCAATCGAAGACTGTTCAATCGACGCCTGTTCAATCGACGACTCTTCAATCGACGACTGTTCAATCGACGCCTGTTCAATCGACGTCTGTTCAATCGACGACTGTTCAATCGACGACTGTTCAATCGACGCCTGTTCAATCGACGACTGTTTAAACGACGACTGTTCAATCGACGACTGTTCAATCGACGACTGTTCAATCGATGACTGTTCAATCGACGACTGTTCAATCGACGACTGTTCAATCGACGACTGTTCTATCGACGACTGTTCAATCGACGACTGTTGAATCGACGACTGTTCAAACGACGACTGTTCAAACGACGACTGTTCAAAGGACGACTGTTCAATAGACGACTGTTCAATAGACGACTGTTCAATCGACGCTTGTTCAATCGACGCCTGTTCAATCGACGACTTTTCAATCGACGACTGTTCAATCGACGACTGTTGAATCGACGACTGTTCAATCAACGACTGTTCAATCGACGACTGTTCAATCGACGAATGTTCAAACGACGACTGTTCAATCGAAGACTGTTCAAACGACGCCTGTTCAATTGACGACAGTTCAATCGACGACTGTTCAATCGACGCTTGTTCAATCGACGCCTGTTCAGTCGACGACTGTTCAGTCGACGCCTGTTCAATCGACGACTTTTGAATAGACGACTGTTCAATCGACGACTGTTCAATCGACGCCTGTTCAATCGACGCCTGTTCAATCGACGCCTGTTCAATCGACGACTGTTCAAACGACGCCTGTTCAGTCGACGACAGTTCAGTCGACGCCTGTTCAGTCGACGCCTGTTCAGTCGACGACTGTTCAGTCGACGACTGTTCAGTCGACGCCTGTTCAATCGACGACTTTTGAATAGACGACTGTTCAATCGACGACTGTTCAATCGACGCCTGTTCAATCGACGACTGTTCAAACAACGCCTGTTCAGTCGACGACTGTTCAGTTGACGCCTGTTCAATCGATGCCTGTTCAGTCGACGACTGTTCAAACGACGACTGTTCAATCGACGACTGTTCAATCGACGACTGTTTAAACGACGACTGTTTAAACGACGACTGTTCAGTCGACGACTGTTCAATCGACGACTGTTCCGTCGACGCCTGTTCTGTCGACGACTGTTCAATCGACGACTGTTCAACCGACGACTGTTCAATCGACGCCTGTTCAATCGACGACTGTTTAAACGACGACTGTTCAATCGACTACTGTTCAATCGACGCCTGTTCAATCGACGACTGTTTAAACGACGACTGTTTAAACGACGACTGTTCAATCGACGCCTGTTCAATCGACGACTGTTCAATCGACGACTGTTCTATCGACGACTGTTCAATCGACGACTGTTGAATCGACGACTGTTCAAACGACGACTGTTCAAACGACGACTGTTCAAACGACGACTGTTCAATAGACGACTGTTCAATAGACGACTGTTCAATCGACGACTGTTCAATCGACGACTGTTCTATCGACGACTGTTCAATCGACGACTGTTCAAACGACGACAGTTCAAACGACGACTGTTCAATCTACGACTGTTCAATCGACGACTGTTCAATCGACGACTGTTCATACGAAGACTGTTCAATCGACGACTGTTCAATCAACGACTGTTCAAACGACGACTGTTCAATCGACGACTGCTAATTAGACGACTGCTAATTAGACGACTGTTCAAACGACGACTGTTCAATCGACGACTGTTCAATCGACGACTGTTCAATCGACGACTGTTCAATCGACGACTGTTCAATCGACGACTGTTCAATCGACGACTGTTCAATCGACGACTGTTCAAACGACGACTGTTCAATCGACGACTGTTCAATCGACGACTGTTCAATCGACGACTGTTCAAACGACGACTGTTCAATCGACGACTGCTAATTAGACGACTGTTCAAACGACGACTGTTCAATCGACGACTGCTAATTAGACGACTGTTCAAACGACGACTGTTCAATCGACGACTGTTCAATCGACGACTGTTCAATCGACGACTGTTCAATCGACGACTGTTCAATCGACGACTGTTCAATCGACGACTGTTCAATCGACGACTGTTCAATAGACGACTGTTCAATCGACGCCTGTTCAATCGACGTCTGTTCAATCGACGACTGTTCAATCGACGACTGTTTAAACGACGACTGTTTAAACGACGACTGTTCAATCGACGCCTGTTCAATCGACGACTGTTTAAACGACGACTGTTCAATCGACGACTGTTCAATCGACGACTGTTCAATCGATGACTGTTCAATCGACGACTGTTCAATCGACGACTGTTCAATCGACGACTGTTCAATCGACAACTGTTCTATCGACGACTGTTCAATCGACGACTGTTGAATCGACGACTGTTCAAACGACGACTGTTCAATCTACGACTGTTCAATCGACGACTGTTCAATCGACGACTGTTCATACGACGACTGTTCAATCGACGACTGTTCAATCGACGACTGTTCATACGACGACTGTTCAATCGACGACTGTTCAATCGACGACTGTTCAAACGACGACTGTTCAATCGACGACTGCTAATTAGACGACTGTTCAAACGACGACTGTTCAATCGACGACTGTTCAATCGACGACTGTTCAATCGACGACTGTTCAATTGACGACTGTTCAAACGACGACTGTTCAATCGACGACTGCTAATTAGACGACTGTTCAAACGACGACTGTTCAATCGACGACTGTTCAATCGACGACTGTTCAATCGACGACTGTTCAATCGACGACTGTTCAATCGACGACTGTTCAATCGACGACTGTTCAATCGACGACTGTTCATACGACGACTGTTCAATCGACGACTGCTAATTAGACGACTGTTCAAACGACGACTGTTCAATCGACGACTGCTAATTAGACGACTGTTCAAACGACGACTGTTAAATCGACGACTGTTCAATCGACGACTGTTCAATCGACGACTGTTCAATCGACGACTGTTCAATCGACGACTGTTCAATCGACGACTGTTCAAACGACGACTGTTCAATCGACGACTGTTCAATCGACGACTGTTCAATCGACGACTGTTCAATCGACGACTTTTCAATCGACGACTGTTCAAACGACGACTGTTCAAACGACGACTGTTCAATCGACGACTGTTCAATCGACGACTGTTCAATCGACGACTGTTCCATCGACGACTGTTCAATCGACGACTGTTCAAACGACGACTGTTCAATCGACGCCTGTTCAATCGTAGACTGTTCAATCGACGGCTGTTCAATCGACGCCTGTTCAATCGACGCCTGTTCAATCGACGACTGTTCCTTCGACGCCTGTTCTGTCAACGACTGTTCAATCGACGACTGTTCAACCGACGACTGTTCAATCGACGCCTGTTCAATCGACGACTGTTTAAACGACGACTGTTCAATCGACTACTGTTCAATAATCGACGCCTGTTCAATCGACGACTGTTTAAACGACGACTGTTTAAACGACGACTGTTCAGTCGACGACTGTTCAATCGACGACTGTTCAGTCGACGCCTGTTCTGTCGACGACTGTTCAATAGACGACTGTTCAATCGACGACTGTTCAATCGACGACTGTTCAATCGACGCCTGTTCCACCGACGACTTTTGAATCGACGACTGTTCAATCGACGACTGTTGAATCGACGACTGTTCAATCAACGACTGTTCAATCGACGACTGTTCAATCGACGAATGTTCAAACGACGACTGTTCAATCGAAGACTGTTCAATCGACGCCTGTTCAATTGACGACAGTTCAATCGACGACTGTTCAATCGACGCTTGTTCAATCGACGCCTGTTCAGTCGACGACTGTTCAGTCGACGCCTGTTCAATCGACGACTTTTGAATAGACGACTGTTCAATCGACGACTGTTCAATCGACGACTGTTCAATCGACGCCTGTTCAATCGACGCCTGTTCAATCGACGACTGTTCAAACGACGACTGTTCAATCGACGCCTGTTCAATCGTAGACAGTTCAATTGACGGCTGTTCAATCGACGCCTGTTCAATCGACGCCTGTTCAATCGACGACTGTTCCGTCGACGCCTGTTCTGTCAACGACTGTTCAATCGACGACTGTTCAACCGACGACTGTTCAATCGACGCCTGTTCAATCGACGACTGTTTAAACGACGACTGTTCAATCGACTACTGTTCAATAATCGACGCCTGTTCAATCGACGACTGTTTAAACGACGACTGTTTAAACGACGACTGTTCAGTCGACGACTGTTCAATCGACGACTGTTCAGTCGACGCCTGTTCTGTCGACGACTGTTCAATAGACGACTGTTCAATCGACGACTGTTCAATCGACGACTGTTCAATCGACGCCTGTTCCACCGACGACTTTTGAATCGACGACTGTTCAATCGACGACTGTTGAATCGACGACTGTTCAATCAACGACTGTTCAATCGACGACTGTTCAATCGACGAATGTTCAAACGACGACTGTTCAATCGAAGACTGTTCAATCGACGCCTGTTCAATTGACGACAGTTCAATCGACGACTGTTCAATCGACGCTTGTTCAATCGACGCCTGTTCAGTCGACGACTGTTCAGTCGACGCCTGTTCAATCGACGACTTTTGAATAGACGACTGTTCAATCGACGACTGTTCAATCGACGACTGTTCAATCGACGCCTGTTCAATCGACGCCTGTTCAATCGACGACTGTTCAAACGACGCCTGTTCAGTCGACGACAGTTCAGTCGACGCCTGTTCAGTCGACGCCTGTTCAGTCGACGACTGTTCAGTCGACGACTGTTCAGTCGACGCCTGTTCAATCGACGACTTTTGAATAGACGACTGTTCAATCGACGACTGTTCAATCGACGCCTGTTCAATCGACGACTGTTCAAACAACGCCTGTTCAGTCGACGACTGTTCAGTTGACGCCTGTTCAATCGATGCCTGTTCAGTCGACGACTGTTCAAACGACGACTGTTCAATCGACGACTGTTCAATCGACGACTGTTTAAACGACGACTGTTTAAACGACGACTGTTCAGTCGACGACTGTTCAATCGACGACTGTTCCGTCGACGCCTGTTCTGTCGACGACTGTTCAATCGACGACTGTTCAACCGACGACTGTTCAATCGACGCCTGTTCAATCGACGACTGTTTAAACGACGACTGTTCAATCGACTACTGTTCAATCGACTACTGTTCAATCGACGCCTGTTCAATCGACGACTGTTTAAACGACGACTGTTTAAACGACGACTGTTCAGTCGACGACTGTTCAATCGACGTCTGTTCAGTCGACGCCTGTTCTGTCGACGACTGTTCAATAGACGACTGTTCAATCGACGACTGTTCAATCGACGCCTGTTCCACCGACGACTTTTGAATAGACGACTGTTCAATCGACGACTGTTCAATCGACGACTGTTTAAACGACGACTGTTTAAACGACGACTGTTCAATCGACGACTGTTCAATCGACGCCTGTTCAATCGACGCCTGTTCCATCGACGACTGTTCAAACGACGAATGGTCATTCGACGACTGTTCAGTCGACGCCTGTTCAGTCGACGACTGTTCAGTCGACGACTGTTCAGTCGACGCCTGTTCAATCGACGACTGTTCAAACGACGACTGTTCAGTCGACGACAGTTCAGTCGACGCCTGTTCAGTCGACGACTGTTTAGTCGACGCCTGTTCAATCGACGACTTTTGAATAGACGACTGTTCAATCGACGACTGTTCAATCGACGACTGTTTAAACGACGACTGTTTAAACGACGACTGTTCAATCGACGACTGTTCAATCGACGCCTGTTCAATCGACGCCTGTTTAATCGACGACTGTTGAATCCACGACTGTTCAATCGACGACTGTTAAATCGACGACTGTTGAATCGACGACTGTTCAATCGACGACTGTTCAATCGACGACTGTTCAATCGACGACTGTTCAATCGAAGACTGTTAAATCGACGACTGTTCAAACGACGACTGTTCAATCGACGACGGTTCAATCGACAACTGTTCAATCGACGACTGTTCAAACGACGACTGTTCAATCGACGACTGTTCAATCGACGACTGTTAAATCGACGACTGTTCAATCGACGACTGTTCAATCGACGACTGTGCAATCGACGACTGTTCAATCGACGACTGTTCAATCGACGACTGTTCAATCGACGACTGTTGAATCGACGACTGTTCAATCAACGACTGTTCAATCGACGACTGTTCAATCAACGAATGTTCAAACGACGACTGTTCAATCGAAGACTGTTCAATCGACGCCTGTTCAATTGACGACAGTTCAATCGACGACTGTTCAATCGACGCTTGTTCAATCGACGCCTGTTCAATCGACGACTGTTCAATCGACGACTGTTTAAACGACGACTGTTTAAACGACGACTGTTCAATCGACGCCTGTTCAATCGACGACTGTTGAATCGACGACTGTTCAATCGACGACTGTTCAATCGACGAATGTTCAAACGACGACTGTTCAATCGAAGACTGTTCAATCGACGCCTGTTCAATCGACGACTCTTCAATCGACGCCTGTTCAATCGACGTCTGTTCAATCGACGACTGTTCAATCGACGACTGTTCAATCGACGCCTGTTCAATCGACGACTGTTTAAACGACGACTGTTCAATCGACGACTGTTCAATCGACGACTGTTCAATCGATGACTGTTCAATCGACGACTGTTCAATCGACGACTGTTCAATCGACGACTGTTCTATCGACGACTGTTCAATCGACGACTGTTGAATCGACGACTGTTCAAACGACGACTGTTCAAACGACGACTGTTCAAACGACGACTGTTCAATAGACGACTGTTCAATAGACGACTGTTCAATCGACGCTTGTTCAATCGACGCCTGTTCAATCGACGACTTTTCAATCGACGACTGTTCAATCGACGACTGTTGAATCGACGACTGTTCAATCAACGACTGTTCAATCGACGACTGTTCAATCGACGAATGTTCAAACGACGACTGTTTAAACGACGACTGTTCAGTCGACGACTGTTCAATCGACGTCTGTTCAGTCGACGCCTGTTCTGTCGACGACTGTTCAATAGACGACTGTTCAATCGACGACTGTTCAATCGACGCCTGTTCCACCGACGACTTTTGAATAGACGACTGTTCAATCGACGACTGTTCAATCGACGACTGTTTAAACGACGACTGTTTAAACGACGACTGTTCAATCGACGACTGTTCAATCGACGCCTGTTCAATCGACGCCTGTTCCATCGACGACTGTTCAAACGACGAATGGTCATTCGACGACTGTTCAGTCGACGCCTGTTCAGTCGACGACTGTTCAGTCGACGACTGTTCAGTCGACGCCTGTTCAATCGACGACTGTTCAAACGACGACTGTTCAGTCGACGACAGTTCAGTCGACGCCTGTTCAGTCGACGACTGTTTAGTCGACGCCTGTTCAATCGACGACTTTTGAATAGACGACTGTTCAATCGACGACTGTTCAATCGACGACTGTTTAAACGACGACTGTTTAAACGACGACTGTTCAATCGACGACTGTTCAATCGACGCCTGTTCAATCGACGCCTGTTTAATCGACGACTGTTGAATCCACGACTGTTCAATCGACGACTGTTAAATCGACGACTGTTGAATCGACGACTGTTCAATCGACGACTGTTCAATCGACGACTGTTCAATCGACGACTGTTCAATCGAAGACTGTTAAATCGACGACTGTTCAAACGACGACTGTTCAATCGACGACGGTTCAATCGACAACTGTTCAATCGACGACTGTTCAAACGACGACTGTTCAATCGACGACTGTTCAATCGACGACTGTTAAATCGACGACTGTTCAATCGACGACTGTTCAATCGACGACTGTGCAATCGACGACTGTTCAATCGACGACTGTTCAATCGACGACTGTTCAATCGACGACTGTTGAATCGACGACTGTTCAATCAACGACTGTTCAATCGACGACTGTTCAATCAACGAATGTTCAAACGACGACTGTTCAATCGAAGACTGTTCAATCGACGCCTGTTCAATTGACGACAGTTCAATCGACGACTGTTCAATCGACGCTTGTTCAATCGACGCCTGTTCAATCGACGACTGTTCAATCGACGACTGTTTAAACGACGACTGTTTAAACGACGACTGTTCAATCGACGCCTGTTCAATCGACGACTGTTGAATCGACGACTGTTCAATCGACGACTGTTCAATCGACGAATGTTCAAACGACGACTGTTCAATCGAAGACTGTTCAATCGACGCCTGTTCAATCGACGACTCTTCAATCGACGACTGTTCAATCGACGCCTGTTCAATCGACGTCTGTTCAATCGACGACTGTTCAATCGACGACTGTTCAATCGACGCCTGTTCAATCGACGACTGTTTAAACGACGACTGTTCAATCGACGACTGTTCAATCGACGACTGTTCAATCGATGACTGTTCAATCGACGACTGTTCAATCGACGACTGTTCAATCGACGACTGTTCTATCGACGACTGTTCAATCGACGACTGTTGAATCGACGACTGTTCAAACGACGACTGTTCAAACGACGACTGTTCAAACGACGACTGTTCAATAGACGACTGTTCAATAGACGACTGTTCAATCGACGCTTGTTCAATCGACGCCTGTTCAATCGACGACTTTTCAATCGACGACTGTTCAATCGACGACTGTTGAATCGACGACTGTTCAATCAACGACTGTTCAATCGACGACTGTTCAATCGACGAATGTTCAAACGACGACTGTTCAATCGAAGACTGTTCAAACGACGCCTGTTCAATTGACGACAGTTCAATCGACGACTGTTCAATCGACGCTTGTTCAATCGACGCCTGTTCAGTCGACGACTGTTCAGTCGACGCCTGTTCAATCGACGACTTTTGAATAGACGACTGTTCAATCGACGACTGTTCAATCGACGACTGTTCAATCGACGCCTGTTCAATCGACGCCTGTTCAATCGACGACTGTTCAAACGACGCCTGTTCAGTCGACGACAGTTCAGTCGACGCCTGTTCAGTCGACGCCTGTTCAGTCGACGACTGTTCAGTCGACGACTGTTCAGTCGACGCCTGTTCAATCGACGACTTTTGAATAGACGACTGTTCAATCGACGACTGTTCAATCGACGCCTGTTCAATCGACGACTGTTCAAACAACGCCTGTTCAGTCGACGACTGTTCAGTTGACGCCTGTTCAATCGATGCCTGTTCAGTCGACGACTGTTCAAACGACGACTGTTCAATCGACGACTGTTCAATCGACGACTGTTTAAACGACGACTGTTTAAACGACGACTGTTCAGTCGACGACTGTTCAATCGACGACTGTTCCGTCGACGCCTGTTCTGTCGACGACTGTTCAATCGACGACTGTTCAACCGACGACTGTTCAATCGACGCCTGTTCAATCGACGACTGTTTAAACGACGACTGTTCAATCGACTACTGTTCAATCGACTACTGTTCAATCGACGCCTGTTCAATCGACGACTGTTTAAACGACGACTGTTTAAACGACGACTGTTCAGTCGACGACTGTTCAATCGACGTCTGTTCAGTCGACGCCTGTTCTGTCGACGACTGTTCAATAGACGACTGTTCAATCGACGACTGTTCAATCGACGCCTGTTCCACCGACGACTTTTGAATAGACGACTGTTCAATCGACGACTGTTCAATCGACGACTGTTTAAACGACGACTGTTTAAACGACGACTGTTCAATCGACGACTGTTCAATCGACGCCTGTTCAATCGACGCCTGTTCCATCGACGACTGTTCAAACGACGAATGGTCATTCGACGACTGTTCAGTCGACGCCTGTTCAGTCGACGACTGTTCAGTCGACGACTGTTCAGTCGACGCCTGTTCAATCGACGACTGTTCAAACGACGACTGTTCAGTCGACGACAGTTCAGTCGACGCCTGTTCAGTCGACGACTGTTTAGTCGACGCCTGTTCAATCGACGACTTTTGAATAGACGACTGTTCAATCGACGACTGTTCAATCGACGACTGTTTAAACGACGACTGTTTAAACGACGACTGTTCAATCGACGACTGTTCAATCGACGCCTGTTCAATCGACGCCTGTTTAATCGACGACTGTTGAATCCACGACTGTTCAATCGACGACTGTTAAATCGACGACTGTTGAATCGACGACTGTTCAATCGACGACTGTTCAATCGACGACTGTTCAATCGACGACTGTTCAATCGAAGACTGTTAAATCGACGACTGTTCAAACGACGACTGTTCAATCGACGACGGTTCAATCGACAACTGTTCAATCGACGACTGTTCAAACGACGACTGTTCAATCGACGACTGTTCAATCGACGACTGTGCAATCGACGACTGTGCAATCGACGACTGTTCAATCGACGACTGTTCAATCGACGACTGTTCAATCGACGACTGTTGAATCGACGACTGTTCAATCAACGACTGTTCAATCGACGACTGTTCAATCAACGAATGTTCAAACGACGACTGTTCAATCGAAGACTGTTCAATCGACGCCTGTTCAATTGACGACAGTTCAATCGACGACTGTTCAATCGACGCTTGTTCAATCGACGCCTGTTCAATCGACGACTGTTCAATCGACGACTGTTTAAACGACGACTGTTTAAACGACGACTGTTCAATCGACGCCTGTTCAATCGACGACTGTTGAATCGACGACTGTTCAATCGACGACTGTTCAATCGACGAATGTTCAAACGACGACTGTTCAATCGAAGACTGTTCAATCGACGCCTGTTCAATCGACGACTCTTCAATCGACGACTGTTCAATCGACGCCTGTTCAATCGACGTCTGTTCAATCGACGACTGTTCAATCGACGACTGTTCAATCGACGCCTGTTCAATCGACGACTGTTTAAACGACGACTGTTCAATCGACGACTGTTCAATCGACGACTGTTCAATCGATGACTGTTCAATCGACGACTGTTCAATCGACGACTGTTCAATCGACGACTGTTCTATCGACGACTGTTCAATCGACGACTGTTGAATCGACGACTGTTCAAACGACGACTGTTCAAACGACGACTGTTCAAACGACGACTGTTCAATAGACGACTGTTCAATAGACGACTGTTCAATCGACGCTTGTTCAATCGACGCCTGTTCAATCGACGACTGTTCAATCGACGACTGTTTAAACGACGACTGTTTAAACGACGACTGTTTAAACGACGACTGTTCAATCGACGCCTGTTCAATCGACGACTGTTGAATCGACGACTGTTCAATCGACGACTGTTCAATAGACGACTGTTCAAACGACGACTGTTCAATCGACGCCTGTTCAATCGTAGACTGTTCAATCGACGGCTGTTCAATCGACGCCTGTTCAATCGACGCCTGTTCAATCGACGACTGTTCCGTCGACGCCTGTTCTGTCGACGACTGTTCAATCGACGACTGTTAAATCGACGACTGTTCAATCGACGACTGTTCAATCGACGACTGTTCAATCGACGACTGTTCAATCGACGACTGTTCAATCGACGACTGTTCAATCGACGACTGTTCAATCAACGACTGTTCAATCGACGACTGTTCAATCGACGAATGTTCAAACGACGACTGTTCAATCGAAGACTGTTCAATCGACGCCTGTTCAATTGACGACAGTTCAATCGACGACTGTTCAATCGACGCTTGTTCAATCGACGCCTGTTCAATCGACGACTGTTCAATCGACGACTGTTTAAACGACGACTGTTTAAACGACGACTGTTCAATCGACGCCTGTTCAATCGACGACTGTTGAATCGACGACTTTTCAATCGACGACTGTTCAATCGACGAATGTTCAAACGACGACTGTTCAATCGAAGACTGTTCAATCGACGCCTGTTCAATCGACGACTGTTCAATCGACGACTGTTCAATCGACGCCTGTTCAATCGACGTCTGTTCAATCGACGACTGTTCAATCGACGACTGTTTAAACGACGACTGTTTAAACGACGACTGTTCAATCGACGCCTGTTCAATCGACGACTGTTTAAACGACGACTGTTCAATCGACGACTGTTCAATCGACGACTGTTCAATCGACGACTGTTCAATCGACGACTGTTCAATCGACGACTGTTCAATCGACGACTGTTCTATCGACGACTGTTCAATCGACGACTGTTGAATCGACGACTGTTCAATCGACGACTGTTCAATCGACGAATGTTCAAACGACGACTGTTCAATCGAAGACTGTTCAATCGACGCCTGTTCAATCGACGACTGTTCAATAGACGACTGTTCAATCGACGCCTGTTCAATCGACGTCTGTTCAATCGACGACTGTTCAATCGACGACTGTTTAAACGACGACTGTTTAAACGACGACTGTTCAATCGACGCCTGTTCAATCGACGACTGTTTAAACGACGACTGTTCAATCGACGACTGTTCAATCGACGACTGTTCAATCGATGACTGTTCAATCGACGACTGTTCAATCGACGACTGTTCAATCGACGACTGTTCAATCGACAACTGTTCTATCGACGACTGTTCAATCGACGACTGTTGAATCGACGACTGTTCAAACGACGACTGTTCAAACGACGACTGTTCAAACGACGACTGTTCAATAGACGACTGTTCAATAGACGACTGTTCAATCGACGACTGTTCAATCGACGACTGTTCTATCGACGACTGTTCAATCGACGACTGTTCAATCGACGACTGTTCAATCGACGAATAATCAAACGACGACTGTTCAATCGAAGACTGTTCAATCGACGCCTGTTCAATCGACGACAGTTCAATCGACGACTGTTCAATCGACGCCTGTTCAATCGACGCCTGTTCAATCGACGACTGTTCAATCGACGACTGTTTAAACGACGACTGTTTAAACGACGACTGTTCAATCGACGCCTGTTCAATCGACGACTGTTGAATCGACGACTGTTCAATCGACGACTGTTCAATCGACGACTGTTCAAACGACGACTGTTCATTCGAAGACTGTTCAATCGACGCCTGTTCAATCGACGACTGTTCAATCGACGACTGTTCAATCGACGCCTGTTCAATCGACGTCTGTTCAATCGACGACTGTTCAATCGACGACTGTTTAAACGACGACTGTTTAAACGACGACTGTTCAATCGACGCCTGTTCAATCGACGACTGTTCAATCGACGACTGTTCAATCGACGACTGTTGAATCGACGACTGTTCAAACGACGACTGTTCAAACGACGACTGTTCAAACGACGACTGTTCAATAGACGACTGTTCAATAGACGACTGTTCAATCGACGACTGTTCAATCGACGACTGTTCTATCGACGACTGTTCAATCGACGACTGTTCAAACGACGACAGTTCAAACGACGACTGTTCAATCTACGACTGTTCAATCGACGACTGTTCAATCGACGACTGTTCATACGACGACTGTTCAATCGACGACTGTTCAATCGACGACTGTTCAAACGACGACTGTTCAATCGACGACTGCTAATTAGACGACTGCTAATTAGACGACTGTTCAAACGACGACTGTTCAATCGACGACTGTTCAATCGACGACTGTTCAATCGACGACTGTTCAATCGACGACTGTTCAATCGACGACTGTTCAATCGACGACTGTTCAATCGACGACTGTTCAAACGACGACTGTTCAATCGACGACTGTTCAATCGACGCCTGTTCAATCGACGTCTGTTCAATCGACGACTGTTCAATCGACGACTGTTTAAACGACGACTGTTTAAACGACGACTGTTCAATCGACGCCTGTTCAATCGACGACTGTTCAATCGACGACTGTTCAATCGACGACTGTTGAATAGACGACTGTTCAAACGACGACTGTTCAAACGACGACTGTTCAAACGACGACTGTTCAAACGACGACTGTTCAATAGACGACTGTTCAATAGACGACTGTTCAATCGACGACTGTTCAATCGACGACTGTTCTATCGACGACTGTTCAATCGACGACTGTTCAAACGACGACAGTTCAAACGACGACTGTTCAATCTACGACTGTTCAATCGACGACTGTTCAATCGACGACTGTTCATACGACGACTGTTCAATCGACGACTGTTCAATCGACGACTGTTCATACGACGACTGTTCAATCGACGACTGCTAATTAGACGACTGCTAATTAGACGACTGTTCAAACGACGACTGTTCAATCGACGACTGTTCAATCGACGACTGTTCAATCGACGACTGTTCAATCGACGACTGTTCAATCGACGACTGTTCAATCGACGACTGTTCAATCGACGACTGTTCAATCGACGACTGTTCAAACGACGACTGTTCAATCGACGACTGTTCAATCGACGACTGTTCAATCGACGACTGTTCAAACGACGACTGTTCAATCGACGACTGCTAATTAGACGACTGTTCAAACGACGACTGTTCAATCGACGACTGCTAATTAGACGACTGTTCAAACGACGACTGTTCAATCGACGACTGTTCAATCGACGACTGTTCAATCGACGACTGTTCAATCGACGACTGTTCAATCGACGACTGTTCAATCGACGACTGTTCAATCGACGACTGTTCAATCGACGACTTTTCAATCGACGACTGTTCAAACGACGACTGTTCAAACGACGACTGTTCAATCGACGACTGTTCAATCGACGACTGTTCAATCGACGACTGTTCAATCGACGACTGTTTAAACGACGACTGTTTAAACGACGACTGTTCAATCGACGACTGTTCAATCGACGCCTGTTCAATCGACGCCTGTTCAATCGACGACTGTTCATTCGACGACTGTTCAATCGACGCCTGTTCAATCGACGACTGTTTAAACGACGACTGTTCAATCGACGACTGTTCAATCGACGCCTGTTCAATCGACGCCTGTTCCATCGACGACTGTTCAAACGACGAATGGTCATTCGACGACTGTTCTGTCGACGCCTGTTCAGTCGACGACTGTTCAGTCGACGCCTGTTCAATCGACGACTGTTCAAACGACGACTGTTCAGTCGACGACAGTTCAGTCGACGCCTGTTCAGTCGACGACTGTTTAGTCGACGCCTGTTCAATCGACGACTTTTGAATAGACGACTGTTCAATCGACGACTGTTCAATCGACGACTGTTTAAACGACGACTGTTTAAACGACGACTGTTCAATCGACGACTGTTCAATCGACGCCTGTTCAATCGACGCCTGTTCAATCGACGACTGTTGAATCCACGACTGTTCAATCGACGACTGTTAAATCGACGACTGTTGAATCGACGACTGTTCAATCGACGACTGTTCAATCGACGACTGTTCAATCGACGACTGTTCAATCGACGACTGTTAAATCGACGACTGTTCAAACGACGACTGTTCAATCGACGACTGTTCAATCGACAACTGTTCAATCGACGACTGTTCAAACGACGACTGTTCAATCGACGACTGTTCAATCGACGACTGTTAAATCGACGACTGTTCAATCGACGACTGTTCAATCGACGACTGTTCAATCGACGACTGTTCAATCGACGACTGTTCAATCGACGACTGTTCAATCGACGACTGTTGAATCGACGACTGTTCAATCAACGACTGTTCAATCGACGACTGTTCAATCGACGAATAATCAAACGACGACTGTTCAATCGAAGACTGTTCAATCGACGCCTGTTCAATCGACGACAGTTCAATCGACGACTGTTCAATCGACGCCTGTTCAATCGACGCCTGTTCAATCGACGACTGTTCAATCGACGACTGTTTAAACGACGACTGTTTAAACGACGACTGTTCAATCGACGCCTGTTCAATCGACGACTGTTGAATCGACGACTGTTCAATCGACGACTGTTCAATCGACGACTGTTCAAACGACGACTGTTCAATCGAAGACTGTTCAATCGACGCCTGTTCAATCGACGACTGTTCAATCGACGACTGTTCAATCGACGCCTGTTCAATCGACGTCTGTTCAATCGACGACTGTTCAATCGACGACTGTTTAAACGACGACTGTTTAAACGACGACTGTTCAATCGACGCCTGTTCAATCGACGACTGTTCAATCGACGACTGTTCTATCGACGACTGTTCAATCGACGACTGTTGAATCGACGACTGTTCAAACGACGACTGTTCAAACGACGACTGTTCAAACGACGACTGTTCAATAGACGACTGTTCAATAGACGACTGTTCAATCGACGACTGTTCAATCGACGACTGTTCTATCGACGACTGTTCAATCGACGACTGTTCAAACGATGACAGTTCAAACGACGACTGTTCAATCTACGACTGTTCAATCGACGACTGTTCAATCGACGACTGTTCATACGACGACTGTTCAATCGACGACTGTTCAATCGACGACTGTTCAAACGACGACTGTTCAATCGACGACTGCTAATTAGACGACTGCTAATTAGACGACTGTTCAAACGACGACTGTTCAATCGACGACTGTTCAATCGACGACTGTTCAATCGACGACTGTTCAATCGACGACTGTTCAATCGACGACTGTTCAATCGACGACTGTTCAATCGACGACTGTTCAATCGACGACTGTTCAAACGACGACTGTTCAATCGACGACTGTTCAATCGACGACTGTTCAATCGACGACTGTTCAAACGACGACTGTTCAATCGACGACTGCTAATTAGACGACTGTTCAAACGACGACTGTTCAATCGACGACTGCTAATTAGACGACTGTTCAAACGACGACTGTTCAATCGACGACTGTTCAATCGACGACTGTTCAATCGACGACTGTTCAATCAACGACTGTTCAATCGACGTCTGTTCAATCGACGACTGTTCAATCGACGACTGTTCAATAGACGACTGTTCAATCGACGCCTGTTCAATCGACGTCTGTTCAATCGACGACTGTTCAATCGACGACTGTTTAAACGACGACTGTTTAAACGACGACTGTTCAATCGACGCCTGTTCAATCGACGACTGTTTAAACGACGACTGTTCAATCGACGACTGTTCAATCGACGACTGTTCAATCGATGACTGTTCAATCGACGACTGTTCAATCGACGACTGTTCAATCGACGACTGTTCAATCGACAACTGTTCTATCGACGACTGTTCAATCGACGACTGTTGAATCGACGACTGTTCAAACGACGACTGTTCAAACGACGACTGTTCAAACGACGACTGTTCAATAGACGACTGTTCAATAGACGACTGTTCAATCGACGACTGTTCAATCGACGACTGTTCTATCGACGACTGTTCAATCGACGACTGTTCAAACGACGACTGTTCAAACGACGACTGTTCAATCTACGACTGTTCAATCGACGACTGTTCAATCGACGACTGTTCATACGACGACTGTTCAATCGACGACTGTTCAATCGACGACTGTTCAAACGACGACTGTTCAATCGACGACTGCTAATTAGACGACTGTTCAAACGACGACTGTTCAATCGACGACTGTTCAATCGACGACTGTTCAATCGACGACTGTTCAATTGACGACTGTTCAAACGACGACTGTTCAATCGACGACTGCTAATTAGACGACTGTTCAAACGACGACTGTTCAATCGACGACTGTTCAATCGACGACTGTTCAATCGACGACTGTTCAATCGACGACTGTTCAATCGACGACTGTTCAATCGACGACTGTTCAATCGACGACTGTTCATACGACGACTGTTCAATCGACGACTGCTAATTAGACGACTGTTCAAACGACGACTGTTCAATCGACGACTGCTAATTAGACGACTGTTCAAACGACGACTGTTAAATCGACGACTGTTCAATCGACGACTGTTCAATCGACGACTGTTCAATCGACGACTGTTCAATCGACGACTGTTCAATCGACGACTGTTCAATCGACGACTGTTCAAACGACGACTGTTCAATCGACGACTGTTCAATCGACGACTGTTCAATCGACGACTTTTCAATCGACGACTGTTCAAACGACGACTGTTCAAACGACGACTGTTCAATCGACGACTGTTCAATCGACGACTGTTCAATCGACGACTGTTCCATCGACGACTGTTCAATCGACGACTGTTCAAACGACGACTGTTCAATCGACGCCTGTTCAATCGTAGACTGTTCAATCGACGGCTGTTCAATCGACGCCTGTTCAATCGACGCCTGTTCAATCGACGACTGTTCCGTCGACGCCTGTTCTGTCGACGACTGTTCAATCGACGACTGTTCAACCGACGACTGTTCAATCGACGCCTGTTCAATCGACGACTGTTTAAACGACGACTGTTCAATCGACTACTGTTCAATAATCGACGCCTGTTCAATCGACGACTGTTTAAACGACGACTGTTTAAACGACGACTGTTCAATCGACGACTGTTCAATCGACGCCTGTTCAATCGACGCCTGTTCAATCGACGACTGTTCAATCGACGACTGTTCAATCGACGCCTGTTCAATCGACGACTGTTTAAACGACGACTGTTCAATCGACGACTGTTCAATCGACGCCTGTTCAATCGACGCCTGTTCCATCGACGACTGTTCAAACGACGAATGGTCATTCGACGACTGTTCTGTCGACGCCTGTTCAGTCGACGACTGTTCAGTCGACGCCTGTTCAATCGACGACTGTTCAAACGACGACTGTTCAGTCGACGACAGTTCAGTCGACGCCTGTTCAGTCGACGACTGTTTAGTCGACGCCTGTTCAATCGACGACTTTTGAATAGACGACTGTTCAATCGACGACTGTTCAATCGACGACTGTTTAAACGACGACTGTTTAAACGACGACTGTTCAATCGACGACTGTTCAATCGACGCCTGTTCAATCGACGCCTGTTCAATCGACGACTGTTGAATCCACGACTGTTCAATCGACGACTGTTAAATCGACGACTGTTGAATCGACGACTGTTCAATCGACGACTGTTCAATCGACGACTGTTCAATCGACGCCTGTTCAATCGACGACTGTTGAATCGACGACTGTTCAATCGACGACTGTTCAATCGACGACTGTTCAAACGACGACTGTTCAATCGAAGACTGTTCAATCGACGCCTGTTCAATCGACGACTGTTCAATCGACGACTGTTCAATCGACGCCTGTTCAATCGACGTCTGTTCAATCGACGACTGTTCAATCGACGACTGTTTAAACGACGACTGTTTAAACGACGACTGTTCAATCGACGCCTGTTCAATCGACGACTGTTCAATCGACGACTGTTCTATCGACGACTGTTCAATCGACGACTGTTGAATCGACGACTGTTCAAACGACGACTGTTCAAACGACGACTGTTCAAACGACGACTGTTCAATAGACGACTGTTCAATAGACGACTGCTAATTAGACGACTGCTAATTAGACGACTGTTCAAACGACGACTGTTCAATCGACGACTGTTCAATCGACGACTGTTCAATCGACGACTGTTCAATCGACGACTGTTCAATCGACGACTGTTCAATCGACGACTGTTCAATCGACGACTGTTCAATCGACGACTGTTCAAACGACGACTGTTCAATCGACGACTGTTCAATCGACGACTGTTCAATCGACGACTGTTCAAACGACGACTGTTCAATCGACGACTGCTAATTAGACGACTGTTCAAACGACGACTGTTCAATCGACGACTGTTCAATCGACGACTGTTCTATCGACGACTGTTCAATCGACGACTGTTCAAACGATGACAGTTCAAACGACGACTGTTCAATCTACGACTGTTCAATCGACGACTGTTCAATCGACGACTGTTCATACGACGACTGTTCAATCGACGACTGTTCAATCGACGACTGTTCAAACGACGACTGTTCAATCGACGACTGCTAATTAGACGACTGCTAATTAGACGACTGTTCAAACGACGACTGTTCAATCGACGACTGTTCAATCGACGACTGTTCAATCGACGACTGTTCAATCGACGACTGTTCAATCGACGACTGTTCAATCGACGACTGTTCAATCGACGACTGTTCAATCGACGACTGTTCAAACGACGACTGTTCAATCGACGACTGTTCAATCGACGACTGTTCAATCGACGACTGTTCAAACGACGACTGTTCAATCGACGACTGCTAATTAGACGACTGTTCAAACGACGACTGTTCAATCGACGACTGCTAATTAGACGACTGTTCAAACGACGACTGTTCAATCGACGACTGTTCAATCGACGACTGTTCAATCGACGACTGTTCAATCAACGACTGTTCAATCGACGTCTGTTCAATCGACGACTGTTCAATCGACGACTGTTCAATAGACGACTGTTCAATCGACGCCTGTTCAATCGACGTCTGTTCAATCGACGACTGTTCAATCGACGACTGTTTAAACGACGACTGTTTAAACGACGACTGTTCAATCGACGCCTGTTCAATCGACGACTGTTTAAACGACGACTGTTCAATCGACGACTGTTCAATCGACGACTGTTCAATCGATGACTGTTCAATCGACGACTGTTCAATCGACGACTGTTCAATCGACGACTGTTCAATCGACAACTGTTCTATCGACGACTGTTCAATCGACGACTGTTGAATCGACGACTGTTCAAACGACGACTGTTCAAACGACGACTGTTCAAACGACGACTGTTCAATAGACGACTGTTCAATAGACGACTGTTCAATCGACGACTGTTCAATCGACGACTGTTCTATCGACGACTGTTCAATCGACGACTGTTCAAACGACGACTGTTCAAACGACGACTGTTCAATCTACGACTGTTCAATCGACGACTGTTCAATCGACGACTGTTCATACGACGACTGTTCAATCGACGACTGTTCAATCGACGACTGTTCAAACGACGACTGTTCAATCGACGACTGCTAATTAGACGACTGTTCAAACGACGACTGTTCAATCGACGACTGTTCAATCGACGACTGTTCAATCGACGACTGTTCAATTGACGACTGTTCAAACGACGACTGTTCAATCGACGACTGCTAATTAGACGACTGTTCAAACGACGACTGTTCAATCGACGACTGTTCAATCGACGACTGTTCAATCGACGACTGTTCAATCGACGACTGTTCAATCGACGACTGTTCAATCGACGACTGTTCAATCGACGACTGTTCATACGACGACTGTTCAATCGACGACTGCTAATTAGACGACTGTTCAAACGACGACTGTTCAATCGACGACTGCTAATTAGACGACTGTTCAAACGACGACTGTTAAATCGACGACTGTTCAATCGACGACTGTTCAATCGACGACTGTTCAATCGACGACTGTTCAATCGACGACTGTTCAATCGACGACTGTTCAATCGACGACTGTTCAAACGACGACTGTTCAATCGACGACTGTTCAATCGACGACTGTTCAATCGACGACTTTTCAATCGACGACTGTTCAAACGACGACTGTTCAAACGACGACTGTTCAATCGACGACTGTTCAATCGACGACTGTTCAATCGACGACTGTTCCATCGACGACTGTTCAATCGACGACTGTTCAAACGACGACTGTTCAATCGACGCCTGTTCAATCGTAGACTGTTCAATCGACGGCTGTTCAATCGACGCCTGTTCAATCGACGCCTGTTCAATCGACGACTGTTCCGTCGACGCCTGTTCTGTCGACGACTGTTCAATCGACGACTGTTCAACCGACGACTGTTCAATCGACGCCTGTTCAATCGACGACTGTTTAAACGACGACTGTTCAATCGACTACTGTTCAATAATCGACGCCTGTTCAATCGACGACTGTTTAAACGACGACTGTTTAAACGACGACTGTTCAATCGACGACTGTTCAATCGACGCCTGTTCAATCGACGCCTGTTCAATCGACGACTGTTCAATCGACGACTGTTCAATCGACGCCTGTTCAATCGACGACTGTTTAAACGACGACTGTTCAATCGACGACTGTTCAATCGACGCCTGTTCAATCGACGCCTGTTCCATCGACGACTGTTCAAACGACGAATGGTCATTCGACGACTGTTCTGTCGACGCCTGTTCAGTCGACGACTGTTCAGTCGACGCCTGTTCAATCGACGACTGTTCAAACGACGACTGTTCAGTCGACGACAGTTCAGTCGACGCCTGTTCAGTCGACGACTGTTTAGTCGACGCCTGTTCAATCGACGACTTTTGAATAGACGACTGTTCAATCGACGACTGTTCAATCGACGACTGTTTAAACGACGACTGTTTAAACGACGACTGTTCAATCGACGACTGTTCAATCGACGCCTGTTCAATCGACGCCTGTTCAATCGACGACTGTTGAATCCACGACTGTTCAATCGACGACTGTTAAATCGACGACTGTTGAATCGACGACTGTTCAATCGACGACTGTTCAATCGACGACTGTTCAATCGACGCCTGTTCAATCGACGACTGTTGAATCGACGACTGTTCAATCGACGACTGTTCAATCGACGACTGTTCAAACGACGACTGTTCAATCGAAGACTGTTCAATCGACGCCTGTTCAATCGACGACTGTTCAATCGACGACTGTTCAATCGACGCCTGTTCAATCGACGTCTGTTCAATCGACGACTGTTCAATCGACGACTGTTTAAACGACGACTGTTTAAACGACGACTGTTCAATCGACGCCTGTTCAATCGACGACTGTTCAATCGACGACTGTTCTATCGACGACTGTTCAATCGACGACTGTTGAATCGACGACTGTTCAAACGACGACTGTTCAAACGACGACTGTTCAAACGACGACTGTTCAATAGACGACTGTTCAATAGACGACTGCTAATTAGACGACTGCTAATTAGACGACTGTTCAAACGACGACTGTTCAATCGACGACTGTTCAATCGACGACTGTTCAATCGACGACTGTTCAATCGACGACTGTTCAATCGACGACTGTTCAATCGACGACTGTTCAATCGACGACTGTTCAATCGACGACTGTTCAAACGACGACTGTTCAATCGACGACTGTTCAATCGACGACTGTTCAATCGACGACTGTTCAAACGACGACTGTTCAATCGACGACTGCTAATTAGACGACTGTTCAAACGACGACTGTTCAATCGACGACTGTTCAATCGACGACTGTTCAATCGACGACTTTTCAATCGACGACTGTTCAAACGACGACTGTTCAAACGACGACTGTTCAATCGACGACTGTTCAATCGACGACTGTTTAAACGACGACTGTTTAAACGACGACTGTTCAATCGACGACTGTTCAATCGACGCCTGTTCAATCGACGCCTGTTCAATCGACGACTGTTCAATCGACGACTGTTCAATCGACGCCTGTTCAATCGACGACTGTTTAAACGACGACTGTTCAATCGACGACTGTTCAATCGACGCCTGTTCAATCGACGCCTGTTCCATCGACGACTGTTCAAACGACGAATGGTCATTCGACGACTGTTCTGTCGACGCCTGTTCAGTCGACGACTGTTCAGTCGACGCCTGTTCAATCGACGACTGTTCAAACGACGACTGTTCAGTCGACGACAGTTCAGTCGACGCCTGTTCAGTCGACGACTGTTTAGTCGACGCCTGTTCAATCGACGACTTTTGAATAGACGACTGTTCAATCGACGACTGTTCAATCGACGACTGTTTAAACGACGACTGTTTAAACGACGACTGTTCAATCGACGACTGTTCAATCGACGCCTGTTCAATCGACGCCTGTTCAATCGACGACTGTTGAATCCACGACTGTTCAATCGACGACTGTTAAATCGACGACTGTTGAATCGACGACTGTTCAATCGACGACTGTTCAATCGACGACTGTTCAATCGACGACTGTTCAATCGACGACTGTTAAATCGACGACTGTTCAAACGACGACTGTTCAATCGACGACTGTTCAATCGACGACTGTTCAATCGACGCCTGTTCAATCAACGACTGTTCAATCGACGACTGTTCAATCGACGAATAATCAAACGACGACTGTTCAATCGAAGACTGTTCAATCGACGCCTGTTCAATCGACGACAGTTCAATCGACGACTGTTCAATCGACGCCTGTTCAATCGACGCCTGTTCAATCGACGACTGTTCAATCGACGACTGTTTAAACGACGACTGTTTAAACGACGACTGTTCAATCGACGCCTGTTCAATCGACGACTGTTGAATCGACGACTGTTCAATCGACGACTGTTCAATCGACGACTGTTCAAACGACGACTGTTCAATCGACGCCTGTTCAATCGACGCCTGTTCAATCGACGACTGTTCAATCGACGACTGTTCAATCGACGCCTGTTCAATCGACGTCTGTTCAATCGACGACTGTTCAATCGACGACTGTTTAAACGACGACTGTTTAAACGACGACTGTTCAATCGACGCCTGTTCAATCGACGACTGTTCAATCGACGACTGTTCTATCGACGACTGTTCAATCGACGACTGTTGAATCGACGACTGTTCAAACGACGACTGTTCAAACGACGACTGTTCAAACGACGACTGTTCAATAGACGACTGTTCAATAGACGACTGTTCAATCGACGACTGTTCAATCGACGACTGTTCTATCGACGACTGTTCAATCGACGACTGTTCAAACGACGACAGTTCAAACGACGACTGTTCAATCTACGACTGTTCAATCGACGACTGTTCAATCGACGACTGTTCATACGACGACTGTTCAATCGACGACTGTTCAATCGACGACTGTTCAAACGACGACTGTTCAATCGACGACTGCTAATTAGACGACTGCTCATTAGACGACTGTTCAAACGACGACTGTTCAATCGACGACTGTTCAATCGACGACTGTTCAATCGACGACTGTTCAATCGACGACTGTTCAATCGACGACTGTTCAAACGACGACTGTTCAATCGACGACTGCTAATTAGACGACTGTTCAAACGACGACTGTTCAATCGACGACTGCTAATTAGACGACTGTTCAAACGACGACTGTTCAATCGACGACTGTTCAATCGACGACTGTTCAATCGACGACTGTTCAATCGACGACTGTTCAATCGACGACTGTTCAATCGACGACTGTTCAATCGACGACTGTTCAATCGACGACTGTTCAATCGACGACTGTTCAATCGACGACTGTTCAATCGACGACTGTTCAATCGACGACTTTTCAATCGACGACTGTTCAAACGACGACTGTTCAAACGACGACTGTTCAATCGACGACTGTTCAATCGACGACTGTTCAATCGACGACTGTTCCATCGACGACTGTTCAATCGACGACTGTTCAAACGACGACTGTTCAATCGACGCCTGTTCAATCGTAGACTGTTCAATCGACGACTGTTCAATCGACGCCTGTTCAATCGACGCCTGTTCAATCGACGAGTGTTCCAACGACGACTGTTCAATCGACGACTGTTCAATCGACGACTGTTCAATCGACGCCTGTTCAATCGACGCCTGTTCAATCGACGACTGTTCAAACGACGAATGTTCATTCGACGACTGTTCAGTCGACGCCTGTTCAGTCGACGACTGTTCAATCGACGCCTGTTCAATCGACGCCTGTTCAATCGACGACTGTTCAATCGACGACTGTTCAAACGACGACTGTTCAGTCGACCACTGTTTAGTCGACGCCTGTTCAGTCGACGCCTGTTCAGTCGACGACTGTTCAGTCGACGCCTGTTCAATCGACGACTGTTCAATCGACGCCTGTTCAATCGACGCCTGTTTAAACGACGACTGTTCAATCGACTACTGTTCAATCGACGCCTGTTCAATCGACGACTGTTCAATCGACGACTGTTCAATCGACGCCTGTTCAATCGACGCCTGTTCAATCGACGACTGTTCAAACGACGACTGTTCAAACGACGACAGTTCAGTCGACGACTGTTCAGTCGACGCCTGTTCAATCGACGCCTGTTCAATCGACGCCTGTTCAATCGACGACTGTTCAATCGACGACTGTTCTATCGACGACTGTTCAATCGACGACTGTTGAATCGACGACTGTTCAAACGACGACTGTTCAAACGACGACTGTTCAAACGACGACTGTTCAATAGACGACTGTTCAATAGACGACTGTTCAATCGACGACTGTTCAATCGACGACTGTTCTATCGACGACTGTTCAATCGACGACTGTTCAAACGACGACAGTTCAAACGACGACTGTTCAATCTACGACTGTTCAATCGACGACTGTTCAATCGACGACTGTTCATACGACGACTGTTCAATCGACGACTGTTCAATCGACGACTGTTCAAACGACGACTGTTCAATCGACGACTGCTAATTAGACGACTGCTAATTAGACGACTGTTCAAACGACGACTGTTCAATCGACGACTGTTCAATCGACGACTGTTCAATCGACGACTGTTCAATCGACGACTGTTCAATCGACGACTGTTCAATCGACGACTGTTCAATCGACGACTGTTCAATCGACGACTGTTCAAACGACGACTGTTCAATCGACGACTGTTCAATCGACGACTGTTCAAACGACGACTGTTCAATCGACGACTGCTAATTAGACGACTGTTCAAACGACGACTGTTCAATCGACGACTGCTAATTAGACGACTGTTCAAACGACGACTGTTCAATCGACGACTGTTCAATCGACGACTGTTCAATCGACGACTGTTCAATCGACGACTGTTCAATCGACGACTGTTCAATCGACGACTGTTCAATCGACGACTGTTCAATCGACGACTTTTCAATCGACGACTGTTCAAACGACGACTGTTCAAACGACGACTGTTCAATCGACGACTGTTCAATCGACGACTGTTCAATCGACGACTGTTCCATCGACGACTGTTCAATCGACGACTGTTCAAACGACGACTGTTCAATCGACGCCTGTTCAATCGTAGACTGTTCAATCGACGACTGTTCAATCGACGCCTGTTCAATCGACGCCTGTTCAATCGACGAGTGTTCCAACGACGACTGTTCAATCGACGACTGTTCAATCGACGACTGTTCAATCGACGCCTGTTCAATCGACGCCTGTTCAATCGACGACTGTTCAAATGACGAATGTTCATTCGACGACTGTTCAGTCGACGCCTGTTCAGTCGACGACTGTTCAATAGACGCCTGTTCAATCGACGCCTGTTCAATCGACGACTGTTCAATCGACGACTGTTCAAACGACGACTGTTCAGTCGACCACTGTTTAGTCGACGCCTGTTCAGTCGACGCCTGTTCAGTCGACGACTGTTCAGTCGACGCCTGTTCAATCGACGACTGTTCAATCGACGCCTGTTCAATCGACGCCTGTTTAAACGACGACTGTTCAATCGACTACTGTTCAATCGACGCCTGTTCAATCGACGACTGTTCAATCGACGACTGTTCAATCGACGCCTGTTCAATCGACGCCTGTTCAATCGACGACTGTTCAAACGACGACTGTTCAAACGACGACAGTTCAGTCGACGACTGTTCAGTCGACGCCTGTTCAATCGACGCCTGTTCAATCGACGCCTGTTCAATCGACGCCTGTTCAATCGACGCCTGTTCAATCGACGACTGTTCATACGACGACTGTTCAATCGACGACTGTTCAATCGACGACTGTTCTATCGACGACTGTTCAATCGACGACTGTTCAAACGACGACAGTTCAAACGACGACTGTTCAATCGACGACTGTTCAATCGACGCCTGTTCAATCGACGCCTGTTCAATCGACGACTGTTCATACGACGACTGTTCAATCGACGACTGTTCAATCGACGACTGTTCTATCGACGACTGTTCAATCGACGACTGTTCAAACGACGACAGTTCAAACGACGACTGTTCAATCTACGACTGTTCAATCGACGACTGTTCAATCGACGACTGTTCATACGACGACTGTTCAATCGACGACTGTTCAATCGACGACTGTTCAAACGACGACTGTTCAATCGACGACTGCTAATTAGACGACTGCTAATTAGACGACTGCTAATTAGACGACTGTTCAAACGACGACTGTTCAATCGACGACTGTTCAATCGACGACTGTTCAATCGACGACTGTTCAATCGACGACTGTTCAATCGACGACTGTTCAATCGACGACTGTTCAATCGACGACTGTTCAATCGACGACTGTTCAAACGACGACTGTTCAATCGACGACTGTTCAATCGACGACTGTTCAATCGACGACTGTTCAAACGACGACTGTTCAATCGACGACTGCTAATTAGACGACTGTTCAAACGACGACTGTTCAATCGACGACTGCTAATTAGACGACTGTTCAAACGACGACTGTTCAATCGACGACTGTTCAATCGACGACTGTTCAATCGACGACTGTTCAATCGACGACTGTTCAATCGACGACTGTTCAATCGACGACTTTTCAATCGACGACTGTTCAAACGACGACTGTTCAAACGACGACTGTTCAATCGACGACTGTTCAATCGACGACTGTTCAATCGACGACTGTTCCATCGACGACTGTTCAATCGACGACTGTTCAAACGACGACTGTTCAATCGACGCCTGTTCAATCGTAGACTGTTCAATCGACGACTGTTCAATCGACGCCTGTTCAATCGACGCCTGTTCAATCGACGAGTGTTCCAACGACGACTGTTCAATCGACGACTGTTCAATCGACGACTGTTCAATCGACGCCTGTTCAATCGACGCCTGTTCAATCGACGACTGTTCAAACGACGAATGTTCATTCGACGACTGTTCAGTCGACGCCTGTTCAGTCGACGACTGTTCAATCGACGCCTGTTCAATCGACGCCTGTTCAATCGACGACTGTTCAATCGACGACTGTTCAAACGACGACTGTTCAGTCGACCACTGTTTAGTCGACGCCTGTTCAGTCGACGCCTGTTCAGTCGACGACTGTTCAGTCGACGCCTGTTCAATCGACGACTGTTCAATCGACGCCTGTTCAATCGACGCCTGTTTAAACGACGACTGTTCAATCGACTACTGTTCAATCGACGCCTGTTCAATCGACGACTGTTCAATCGACGACTGTTCAATCGACGCCTGTTCAATCGACGCCTGTTCAATCGACGACTGTTCATACGACGACTGTTCAATCGACGACTGTTCAATCGACGACTGTTCAAACGACGACTGTTCAATCGACGACTGCTAATTAGACGACTGCTAATTAGACGACTGTTCAAACGACGACTGTTCAATCGACGACTGTTCAATCGACGACTGTTCAATCGACGACTGTTCAATCGACGACTGTTCAATCGACGACTGTTCAATCGACGACTGTTCAATCGACGACTGTTCAATCGACGACTGTTCAATCGACGACTGTTCTATCGACGACTGTTCAATCGACGACTGTTCAAACGATGACAGTTCAAACGACGACTGTTCAATCTACGACTGTTCAATCGACGACTGTTCAATCGACGACTGTTCATACGACGACTGTTCAATCGACGACTGTTCAATCGACGACTGTTCAAACGACGACTGTTCAATCGACGACTGCTAATTAGACGACTGCTAATTAGACGACTGTTCAAACGACGACTGTTCAATCGACGACTGTTCAATCGACGACTGTTCAATCGACGACTGTTCAATCGACGACTGTTCAATCGACGACTGTTCAATCGACGACTGTTCAATCGACGACTGTTCAATCGACGACTGTTCAAACGACGACTGTTCAATCGACGACTGTTCAATCGACGACTGTTCAATCGACGACTGTTCAAACGACGACTGTTCAATCGACGACTGCTAATTAGACGACTGTTCAAACGACGACTGTTCAATCGACGACTGCTAATTAGACGACTGTTCAAACGACGACTGTTCAATCGACGACTGTTCAATCGACGACTGTTCAATCGACGACTGTTCAATCGACGACTGTTCAATCGACGTCTGTTCAATCGACGACTGTTCAATCGACGACTGTTCAATAGACGACTGTTCAATCGACGCCTGTTCAATCGACGTCTGTTCAATCGACGACTGTTCAATCGACGACTGTTTAAACGACGACTGTTTAAACGACGACTGTTCAATCGACGCCTGTTCAATCGACGACTGTTTAAACGACGACTGTTCAATCGACGACTGTTCAATCGACGACTGTTCAATCGATGACTGTTCAATCGACGACTGTTCAATCGACGACTGTTCCATCGACGACTGTTCAATCGACGACTGTTCAAACGACGACTGTTCAATCGACGCCTGTTCAATCGTAGACTGTTCAATCGACGACTGTTCAATCGACGCCTGTTCAATCGACGCCTGTTCAATCGACGAGTGTTCCAACGACGACTGTTCAATCGACGACTGTTCAATCGACGACTGTTCAATCGACGCCTGTTCAATCGACGCCTGTTCAATCGACGACTGTTCAAATGACGAATGTTCATTCGACGACTGTTCAGTCGACGCCTGTTCAGTCGACGACTGTTCAATAGACGCCTGTTCAATCGACGCCTGTTCAATCGACGACTGTTCAATCGACGACTGTTCAAACGACGACTGTTCAGTCGACCACTGTTTAGTCGACGCCTGTTCAGTCGACGCCTGTTCAGTCGACGACTGTTCAGTCGACGCCTGTTCAATCGACGACTGTTCCATCGACGCCTGTTCAATCGACGCCTGTTTAAACGACGACTGTTCAATCGACTACTGTTCAATCGACGCCTGTTCAATCGACGACTGTTCAATCGACGACTGTTCAATCGACGCCTGTTCAATCGACGCCTGTTCAATCGACGACTGTTCAAACGACGACTGTTCAAACGACGACAGTTCAGTCGACGACTGTTCAGTCGACGCCTGTTCAATCGACGCCTGTTCAATCGACGCCTGTTCAATCGACGCCTGTTCAATCGACGCCTGTTCAATCGACGACTGTTCATACGACGACTGTTCAATCGACGACTGTTCAATCGACGACTGTTCTATCGACGACTGTTCAATCGACGACTGTTCAAACGACGACAGTTCAAACGACGACTGTTCAATCGACGACTGTTCAATCGACGCCTGTTCAATCGACGCCTGTTCAATCGACGACTGTTCATACGACGACTGTTCAATCGACGACTGTTCAATCGACGACTGTTCTATCGACGACTGTTCAATCGACGACTGTTCAAACGACGACAGTTCAAACGACGACTGTTCAATCTACGACTGTTCAATCGACGACTGTTCAATCGACGACTGTTCATACGACGACTGTTCAATCGACGACTGTTCAATCGACGACTGTTCAAACGACGACTGTTCAATCGACGACTGCTAATTAGACGACTGCTAATTAGACGACTGTTCAAACGACGACTGTTCAATCGACGACTGTTCAATCGACGACTGTTCAATCGACGACTGTTCAATCGACGACTGTTCAATCGACGACTGTTCAATCGACGACTGTTCAATCGACGACTGTTCAATCGACGACTGTTCAAACGACGACTGTTCAATCGACGACTGTTCAATCGACGACTGTTCAATCGACGACTGTTCAAACGACGACTGTTCAATCGACGACTGCTAATTAGACGACTGTTCAAACGACGACTGTTCAATCGACGACTGCTAATTAGACGACTGTTCAAACGACGACTGTTCAATCGACGACTGTTCAATCGACGACTGTTCAATCGACGACTGTTCAATCGACGACTGTTCAATCGACGACTGTTCAATCGACGACTTTTCAATCGACGACTGTTCAAACGACGACTGTTCAAACGACGACTGTTCAATCGACGACTGTTCAATCGACGACTGTTCAATCGACGACTGTTCCATCGACGACTGTTCAATCGACGACTGTTCAAACGACGACTGTTCAATCGACGCCTGTTCAATCGTAGACTGTTCAATCGACGACTGTTCAATCGACGCCTGTTCAATCGACGCCTGTTCAATCGACGAGTGTTCCAACGACGACTGTTCAATCGACGACTGTTCAATCGACGACTGTTCAATCGACGCCTGTTCAATCGACGCCTGTTCAATCGACGACTGTTCAAACGACGAATGTTCATTCGACGACTGTTCAGTCGACGCCTGTTCAGTCGACGACTGTTCAATCGACGCCTGTTCAATCGACGCCTGTTCAATCGACGACTGTTCAATCGACGACTGTTCAAACCACGACTGTTCAGTCGACCACTGTTTAGTCGACGCCTGTTCAGTCGACGCCTGTTCAGTCGACGACTGTTCAGTCGACGCCTGTTCAATCGACGACTGTTCAATCGACGCCTGTTCAATCGACGCCTGTTTAAACGACGACTGTTCAATCGACTACTGTTCAATCGACGCCTGTTCAATCGACGACTGTTCAATCGACGACTGTTCAATCGACGCCTGTTCAATCGACGCCTGTTCAATCGACGACTGTTCATACGACGACTGTTCAATCGACGACTGTTCAATCGACGACTGTTCAAACGACGACTGTTCAATCGACGACTGCTAATTAGACGACTGCTAATTAGACGACTGTTCAAACGACGACTGTTCAATCGACGACTGTTCAATCGACGACTGTTCAATCGACGACTGTTCAATCGACGACTGTTCAATCGACGACTGTTCAATCGACGACTGTTCAATCGACGACTGTTCAATCGACGACTGTTCAATCGACGACTGTTCTATCGACGACTGTTCAATCGACGACTGTTCAAACGATGACAGTTCAAACGACGACTGTTCAATCTACGACTGTTCAATCGACGACTGTTCAATCGACGACTGTTCATACGACGACTGTTCAATCGACGACTGTTCAATCGACGACTGTTCAAACGACGACTGTTCAATCGACGACTGCTAATTAGACGACTGCTAATTAGACGACTGTTCAAACGACGACTGTTCAATCGACGACTGTTCAATCGACGACTGTTCAATCGACGACTGTTCAATCGACGACTGTTCAATCGACGACTGTTCAATCGACGACTGTTCAATCGACGACTGTTCAATCGACGACTGTTCAAACGACGACTGTTCAATCGACGACTGTTCAATCGACGACTGTTCAATCGACGACTGTTCAAACGACGACTGTTCAATCGACGACTGCTAATTAGACGACTGTTCAAACGACGACTGTTCAATCGACGACTGCTAATTAGACGACTGTTCAAACGACGACTGTTCAATCGACGACTGTTCAATCGACGACTGTTCAATCGACGACTGTTCAATCGACGACTGTTCAATCGACGTCTGTTCAATCGACGACTGTTCAATCGACGACTGTTCAATAGACGACTGTTCAATCGACGCCTGTTCAATCGACGTCTGTTCAATCGACGACTGTTCAATCGACGACTGTTTAAACGACGACTGTTTAAACGACGACTGTTCAATCGACGCCTGTTCAATCGACGACTGTTTAAACGACGACTGTTCAATCGACGACTGTTCAATCGACGACTGTTCAATCGATGACTGTTCAATCGACGACTGTTCAATCGACGACTGTTCAATCGACGACTGTTCAATCGACAACTGTTCTATCGACGACTGTTCAATCGACGACTGTTGAATCGACGACTGTTCAAACGACGACTGTTCAAACGACGACTGTTCAAACGACGACTGTTCAATAGACGACTGTTCAATAGACGACTGTTCAATCGACGACTGTTCAATCGACGACTGTTCTATCGACGACTGTTCAATCGACGACTGTTCAAACGACGACTGTTCAAACGACGACTGTTCAATCTACGACTGTTCAATCGACGACTGTTCAATCGACGACTGTTCATACGACGACTGTTCAATCGACGACTGTTCAATCGACGACTGTTCAAACGACGACTGTTCAATCGACGACTGCTAATTAGACGACTGTTCAAACGACGACTGTTCAATCGACGACTGTTCAATCGACGACTGTTCAATCGACTACTGTTCAATTGACGACTGTTCAAACGACGACTGTTCAATCGACGACTGCTAATTAGACGACTGTTCAAACGACGACTGTTCAATCGACGACTGTTCAATCGACGACTGTTCAATCGACGACTGTTCAATCGACGACTGTTCAATCGACGACTGTTCAATCGACGACTGTTCAATCGACGACTGTTCAATCGACGACTGTTCATACGACGACTGTTCAATCGACGACTGCTAATTAGACGACTGTTCAAACGACGACTGTTCAATCGACGACTGCTAATTAGACGACTGTTCAAACGACGACTGTTAAATCGACGACTGTTCAATCGACGACTGTTCAATCGACGACTGTTCAATCGACGACTGTTCAATCGACGACTGTTCAATCGACGACTGTTCAATCGACGACTGTTCAAACGACGACTGTTCAATCGACGACTGTTCAATCGACGACTGTTCAATCGACGACTTTTCAATCGACGACTGTTCAAACGACGACTGTTCAAACGACGACTGTTCAATCGACGACTGTTCAATCGACGACTGTTCAATCGACGACTGTTCCATCGACGACTGTTCAATCGACGACTGTTCAAACGACGACTGTTCAATCGACGCCTGTTCAATCGTAGACTGTTCAATCGACGGCTGTTCAATCGACGCCTGTTCAATCGACGCCTGTTCAATCGACGACTGTTCCGTCGACGCCTGTTCTGTCGACGACTGTTCAATTGACGACTGTTCAACCGACGACTGTTCAATCGACGCCTGTTCAATCGACGACTGTTTAAACGACGACTGTTCAATCGACTACTGTTCAATAATCGACGCCTGTTCAATCGACGACTGTTTAAACGACGACTGTTTAAACGACGACTGTTCAGTCGACGACTGTTCAATCGACGACTGTTCAGTCGACGCCTGTTCTGTCGACGACTGTTCAATAGACGACTGTTCAATCGACGACTGTTCAATCGACGACTGTTCAATCGACGCCTGTTCCACCGACGACTTTTGAATAGACGACTGTTCAATCGACGACTGTTCAATCGACGACTGTTTAAACGACGACTGTTTAAACGACGACTGTTCAATCGACGACTGTTCAATCGACGCCTGTTCAATCGACGCCTGTTCAATCGACGACTGTTCAATCGACGACTGTTCAATCGACGCCTGTTCAATCGACGACTGTTTAAACGACGACTGTTCAATCGACGACTGTTCAATCGACGCCTGTTCAATCGACGCCTGTTCCATCGACGACTGTTCAAACGACGAATGGTCATTCGACGACTGTTCTGTCGACGCCTGTTCAGTCGACGACTGTTCAGTCGACGCCTGTTCAATCGACGACTGTTCAAACGACGACTGTTCAGTCGACGACAGTTCAGTCGACGCCTGTTCAGTCGACGACTGTTTAGTCGACGCCTGTTCAATCGACGACTTTTGAATAGACGACTGTTCAATCGACGACTGTTCAATCGACGACTGTTTAAACGACGACTGTTTAAACGACGACTGTTCAATCGACGACTGTTCAATCGACGCCTGTTCAATCGACGCCTGTTCAATCGACGACTGTTGAATCCACGACTGTTCAATCGACGACTGTTAAATCGACGACTGTTGAATCGACGACTGTTCAATCGACGACTGTTCAATCGACGACTGTTCAATCGACGCCTGTTCAATCGACGACTGTTGAATCGACGACTGTTCAATCGACGACTGTTCAATCGACGACTGTTCAAACGACGACTGTTCAATCGAAGACTGTTCAATCGACGCCTGTTCAATCGACGACTGTTCAATCGACGACTGTTCAATCGACGCCTGTTCAATCGACGTCTGTTCAATCGACGACTGTTCAATCGACGACTGTTTAAACGACGACTGTTTAAACGACGACTGTTCAATCGACGCCTGTTCAATCGACGACTGTTGAATCGACGACTGTTTAAACGACGACTGTTCAATCGACGACTGTTCAAACGACGACTGTTAAATCGACGACTGTTCAATCGACGACTGTTCAATCGACGACTGTTCAATCGACGACTGTTCAATCGACGACTGTTCAATCGACGACTGTTCAATCGACGACTGTTCAAACGACGACTGTTCAATCGACGACTGTTCAATCGACGACTGTTCAATCGACGACTTTTCAATCGACGACTGTTCAAACGACGACTGTTCAAACGACGACTGTTCAATCGACGACTGTTCAATCGACGACTGTTCAATCGACGACTGTTCCATCGACGACTGTTCAATCGACGACTGTTCAAACGACGACTGTTCAATCGACGCCTGTTCAATCGTAGACTGTTCAATCGACGGCTGTTCAATCGACGCCTGTTCAATCGACGCCTGTTCAATCGACGACTGTTCCGTCGACGCCTGTTCTGTCGACGACTGTTCAATTGACGACTGTTCAACCGACGACTGTTCAATCGACGCCTGTTCAATCGACGACTGTTTAAACGACGACTGTTCAATCGACTACTGTTCAATAATCGACGCCTGTTCAATCGACGACTGTTTAAACGACGACTGTTTAAACGACGACTGTTCAGTCGACGACTGTTCAATCGACGACTGTTCAGTCGACGCCTGTTCTGTCGACGACTGTTCAATAGACGACTGTTCAATCGACGACTGTTCAATCGACGACTGTTCAATCGACGCCTGTTCCACCGACGACTTTTGAATAGACGACTGTTCAATCGACGACTGTTCAATCGACGACTGTTTAAACGACGACTGTTTAAACGACGACTGTTCAATCGACGACTGTTCAAACGACGACTGTTAAATCGACGACTGTTCAATCGACGACTGTTCAATCGACGACTGTTCAATCGACGACTGTTCAATCGACGACTGTTCAATCGACGACTGTTCAATCGACGACTGTTCAAACGACGACTGTTCAATCGACGACTGTTCAATCGACGACTGTTCAATCGACGACTTTTCAATCGACGACTGTTCAAACGACGACTGTTCAAACGACGACTGTTCAATCGACGACTGTTCAATCGACGACTGTTCAATCGACGACTGTTCCATCGACGACTGTTCAATCGACGACTGTTCAAACGACGACTGTTCAATCGACGCCTGTTCAATCGTAGACTGTTCAATCGACGGCTGTTCAATCGACGCCTGTTCAATCGACGCCTGTTCAATCGACGACTGTTCCGTCGACGCCTGTTCTGTCGACGACTGTTCAATTGACGACTGTTCAACCGACGACTGTTCAATCGACGCCTGTTCAATCGACGACTGTTTAAACGACGACTGTTCAATCGACTACTGTTCAATAATCGACGCCTGTTCAATCGACGACTGTTTAAACGACGACTGTTTAAACGACGACTGTTCAGTCGACGACTGTTCAATCGACGACTGTTCAGTCGACGCCTGTTCTGTCGACGACTGTTCAATAGACGACTGTTCAATCGACGACTGTTCAATCGACGACTGTTCAATCGACGCCTGTTCCACCGACGACTTTTGAATAGACGACTGTTCAATCGACGACTGTTCAATCGACGACTGTTTAAACGACGACTGTTTAAACGACGACTGTTCAATCGACGACTGTTCAATCGACGCCTGTTCAATCGACGCCTGTTCAATCGACGACTGTTCAATCGACGACTGTTCAATCGACGCCTGTTCAATCGACGACTGTTTAAACGACGACTGTTCAATCGACGACTGTTCAATCGACGCCTGTTCAATCGACGCCTGTTCCATCGACGACTGTTCAAACGACGAATGGTCATTCGACGACTGTTCTGTCGACGCCTGTTCAGTCGACGACTGTTCAGTCGACGCCTGTTCAATCGACGACTGTTCAAACGACGACTGTTCAGTCGACGACAGTTCAGTCGACGCCTGTTCAGTCGACGACTGTTTAGTCGACGCCTGTTCAATCGACGACTTTTGAATAGACGACTGTTCAATCGACGACTGTTCAATCGACGACTGTTTAAACGACGACTGTTTAAACGACGACTGTTCAATCGACGACTGTTCAATCGACGCCTGTTCAATCGACGCCTGTTCAATCGACGACTGTTGAATCCACGACTGTTCAATCGACGACTGTTAAATCGACGACTGTTGAATCGACGACTGTTCAATCGACGACTGTTCAATCGACGACTGTTCAATCGACGCCTGTTCAATCGACGACTGTTGAATCGACGACTGTTCAATCGACGACTGTTCAATCGACGACTGTTCAAACGACGACTGTTCAATCGAAGACTGTTCAATCGACGCCTGTTCAATCGACGACTGTTCAATCGACGACTGTTCAATCGACGCCTGTTCAATCGACGTCTGTTCAATCGACGACTGTTCAATCGACGACTGTTTAAACGACGACTGTTTAAACGACGACTGTTCAATCGACGCCTGTTCAATCGACGACTGTTGAATCGACGACTGTTCAAACGACGACTGTTCAAACGACGACTGTTCAAACGACGACTGTTCAATAGACGACTGTTCAATAGACGACTGTTCAATCGACGACTGTTCAATCGACGACTGTTCTATCGACGACTGTTCAATCGACGACTGTTCAAACGACGACAGTTCAAACGACGACTGTTCAATCTACGACTGTTCAATCGACGACTGTTCAATCGACGACTGTTCAATCGACGACTGTTCATACGACGACTGTTCAATCGACGACTGTTCAATCGACGACTGTTCAAACGACGACTGTTCAATCGACGACTGCTAATTAGACGACTGCTAATTAGACGACTGTTCAAACGACGACTGTTCAATCGACGACTGTTCAATCGACGACTGTTCAATCGACGACTGTTCAATCGACGACTGTTCAATCGACGACTGTTCAATCGACGACTGTTCAATCGACGACTGTTCAATCGACGACTGTTCAAACGACGACTGTTCAATCGACGACTGTTCAATCGACGACTGTTCAATCGACGACTGTTCAAACGACGACTGTTCAATCGACGACTGCTAATTAGACGACTGTTCAAACGACGACTGTTCAATCGACGACTGCTAATTAGACGACTGTTCAAACGACGACTGTTCAATCGACGACTGTTCAATCGACGACTGTTCAATCGACGACTGTTCAATCGACGACTGTTCAATCGACGACTGTTCAATCGACGACTTTTCAATCGACGACTGTTCAAACGACGACTGTTCAAACGACGACTGTTCAATCGACGACTGTTCAATCGACGACTGTTCAATCGACGACTGTTCCATCGACGACTGTTCAATCGACGACTGTTCAAACGACGACTGTTCAATCGACGCCTGTTCAATCGTAGACTGTTCTATCGACGACTGTTCAATCGACGACTGTTGAATCGACGACTGTTCAAACGACGACTGTTCAAACGACGACTGTTCAAACGACGACTGTTCAATAGACGACTGTTCAATAGACGACTGTTCAATCGACGACTGTTCAATCGACGACTGTTCTATCGACGACTGTTCAATCGACGACTGTTCAAACGACGACAGTTCAAACGACGACTGTTCAATCTACGACTGTTCAATCGACGACTGTTCAATCGACGACTGTTCATACGACGACTGTTCAATCGACGACTGTTCAATCGACGACTGTTCAAACGACGACTGTTCAATCGACGACTGCTAATTAGACGACTGCTAATTAGACGACTGTTCAAACGACGACTGTTCAATCGACGACTGTTCAATCGACGACTGTTCAATCGACGACTGTTCAATCGACGACTGTTCAATCGACGACTGTTCAATCGACGACTGTTCAATCGACGACTGTTCAATCGACGACTGTTCAAACGACGACTGTTCAATCGACGACTGTTCAATCGACGACTGTTCAATCGACGACTGTTCAAACGACGACTGTTCAATCGACGACTGCTAATTAGACGACTGTTCAAACGACGACTGTTCAATCGACGACTGCTAATTAGACGACTGTTCAAACGACGACTGTTCAATCGACGACTGTTCAATCGACGACTGTTCAATCGACGACTGTTCAATCGACGACTGTTCAATCGACGACTGTTCAATCGACGACTGTTCAATCGACGACTGTTCAATCGACGACTTTTCAATCGACGACTGTTCAAACGACGACTGTTCAAACGACGACTGTTCAATCGACGACTGTTCAATCGACGACTGTTTAAACGACGACTGTTTAAACGACGACTGTTCAATCGACGACTGTTCAATCGACGCCTGTTCAATCGACGCCTGTTCAATCGACGACTGTTCAATCGACGACTGTTCAATCGACGTCTGTTCAATCGACGACTGTTCAATCGACGACTGTTCAATAGACGACTGTTAAATCGACGCCTGTTCAATCGACGTCTGTTCAATCGACGACTGTTCAATCGACGACTGTTTAAACGACGACTGTTTAAACGACGACTGTTCAATCGACGCCTGTTCAATCGACGACTGTTTAAACGACGACTGTTCAATCGACGACTGTTCAATCGACGACTGTTCAATCGATGACTGTTCAATCGACGACTGTTCAATCGACGACTGTTCAATCGACGACTGTTCAATCGACAACTGTTCTATCGACGACTGTTCAATCGACGACTGTTGAATCGACGACTGTTCAAACGACGACTGTTCAAACGACGACTGTTCAAACGACGACTGTTCAATAGACGACTGTTCAATAGACGACTGTTCAATCGACGACTGTTCAATCGACGACTGTTCTATCGACGACTGTTCAATCGACGACTGTTCAAACGACGACTGTTCAAACGACGACTGTTCAATCTACGACTGTTCAATCGACGACTGTTCAATCGACGACTGTTCATACGACGACTGTTCAATCGACGACTGTTCAATCGACGACTGTTCAAACGACGACTGTTCAATCGACGACTGCTAATTAGACGACTGTTCAAACGACGACTGTTCAATCGACGACTGTTCAATCGACGACTGTTCAATCGACGACTGTTCAATTGACGACTGTTCAAACGACGACTGTTCAATCGACGACTGTTCAATCGACGACTGTTCAATCGACGACTGTTCAATCGACGACTGTTCAATCGACGACTGTTCAATCGACGACTGTTCATACGACGACTGTTCAATCGACGACTGCTAATTAGACGACTGTTCAAACGACGACTGTTCAATCGACGACTGCTAATTAGACGACTGTTCAAACGACGACTGTTAAATCGACGACTGTTCAATCGACGACTGTTCAATCGACGACTGTTCAATCGACGACTGTTCAATCGACGACTGTTCAATCGACGACTGTTCAATCGACGACTGTTCAAACGACGACTGTTCAATCGACGACTGTTCAATCGACGACTGTTCAATCGACGACTTTTCAATCGACGACTGTTCAAACGACGACTGTTCAAACGACGACTGTTCAATCGACGACTGTTCAATCGACGACTGTTCAATCGACGACTGTTCCATCGACGACTGTTCAATCGACGACTGTTCAAACGACGACTGTTCAATCGACGCCTGTTCAATCGTAGACTGTTCAATCGACGGCTGTTCAATCGACGCCTGTTCAATCGACGCCTGTTCAATCGACGACTGTTCCGTCGACGCCTGTTCTGTCGACGACTGTTCAATTGACGACTGTTCAACCGACGACTGTTCAATCGACGCCTGTTCAATCGACGACTGTTTAAACGACGACTGTTCAATCGACTACTGTTCAATAATCGACGCCTGTTCAATCGACGACTGTTTAAACGACGACTGTTTAAACGACGACTGTTCAGTCGACGACTGTTCAATCGACGACTGTTCAGTCGACGCCTGTTCTGTCGACGACTGTTCAATAGACGACTGTTCAATCGACGACTGTTCAATCGACGACTGTTCAATCGACGACTGTTCAATCGACGCCTGTTCCACCGACGACTTTTGAATAGACGACTGTTCAATCGACGACTGTTCAATCGACGACTGTTTAAACGACGACTGTTTAAACGACGACTGTTCAATCGACGACTGTTCAATCGACGCCTGTTCAATCGACGCCTGTTCAATCGACGACTGTTCAATCGACGACTGTTCAATCGACGCCTGTTCAATCGACGACTGTTTAAACGACGACTGTTCAATCGACGACTGTTCAATCGACGCCTGTTCAATCGACGCCTGTTCCATCGACGACTGTTCAAACGACGAATGGTCATTCGACGACTGTTCTGTCGACGCCTGTTCAGTCGACGACTGTTCAGTCGACGCCTGTTCAATCGACGACTGTTCAAACGACGACTGTTCAGTCGACGACAGTTCAGTCGACGCCTGTTCAGTCGACGACTGTTTAGTCGACGCCTGTTCAATCGACGACTTTTGAATAGACGACTGTTCAATCGACGACTGTTCAATCGACGACTGTTTAAACGACGACTGTTTAAACGACGACTGTTCAATCGACGACTGTTCAATCGACGCCTGTTCAATCGACGCCTGTTCAATCGACGACTGTTGAATCCACGACTGTTCAATCGACGACTGTTAAATCGACGACTGTTGAATCGACGACTGTTCAATCGACGACTGTTCAATCGACGACTGTTCAATCGACGCCTGTTCAATCGACGACTGTTGAATCGACGACTGTTCAATCGACGACTGTTCAATCGACGACTGTTCAAACGACGACTGTTCAATCGAAGACTGTTCAATCGACGCCTGTTCAATCGACGACTGTTCAATCGACGACTGTTCAATCGACGCCTGTTCAATCGACGTCTGTTCAATCGACGACTGTTCAATCGACGACTGTTTAAACGACGACTGTTTAAACGACGACTGTTCAATCGACGCCTGTTCAATCGACGACTGTTCAATCGACGACTGTTCTATCGACGACTGTTCAATCGACGACTGTTGAATCGACGACTGTTCAAACGACGACTTTTCAAACGACGACTGTTCAAACGACGACTGTTCAATAGACGACTGTTCAATAGACGACTGTTCAATCGACGACTGTTCAATCGACGACTGTTCTATCGACGACTGTTCAATCGACGACTGTTCAAACGACGACAGTTCAAACGACGACTGTTCAATCTACGACTGTTCAATCGACGACTGTTCAATCGACGACTGTTCATACGACGACTGTTCAATCGACGACTGTTCAATCGACGACTGTTCAAACGACGACTGTTCAATCGACGACTGCTAATTATACGACTGCTAATTAGACGACTGTTCAAACGACGACTGTTCAATCGACGACTGTTCAATCGACGACTGTTCAATCGACGACTGTTCAATCGACGACTGTTCAATCGACGACTGTTCAATCGACGACTGTTCAATCGACGACTGTTCAATCGACGACTGTTCAAACGACGACTGTTCAATCGACGACTGTTCAATCGACGACTGTTCAATCGACGACTGTTCAAACGACGACTGTTCAATCGACGACTGCTAATTAGACGACTGTTCAAACGACGACTGTTCAATCGACGACTGCTAATTAGACGACTGTTCAAACGACGACTGTTCAATCGACGACTGTTCAATCGACGACTGTTCAATCGACGACTGTTCAATCGACGACTGTTCAATCGACGACTGTTCAATCGACGACTGTTCAATCGACGACTGTTCAATCGACGACTTTTCAATCGACGACTGTTCAAACGACGACTGTTCAAACGACGACTGTTCAATCGACGACTGTTCAATCGACGACTGTTTAAACGACGACTGTTTAAACGACGACTGTTCAATCGACGACTGTTCAATCGACGCCTGTTCAATCGACGCCTGTTCAATCGACGACTGTTCAATCGACGACTGTTCAATCGACGCCTGTTCAATCGACGACTGTTTAAACGACGACTGTTCAATCGACGACTGTTCAATCGACGCCTGTTCAATCGACGCCTGTTCCATCGACGACTGTTCAAACGACGAATGGTCATTCGACGACTGTTCTGTCGACGCCTGTTCAGTCGACGACTGTTCAGTCGACGCCTGTTCAATCGACGACTGTTCAAACGACGACTGTTCAGTCGACGACAGTTCAGTCGACGCCTGTTCAGTCGACGACTGTTTAGTCGACGCCTGTTCAATCGACGACTTTTGAATAGACGACTGTTCAATCGACGACTGTTCAATCGACGACTGTTTAAACGACGACTGTTTAAACGACGACTGTTCAATCGACGACTGTTCAATCGACGCCTGTTCAATCGACGCCTGTTCAATCGACGACTGTTGAATCCACGACTGTTCAATCGACGACTGTTAAATCGACGACTGTTGAATCGACGACTGTTCAATCGACGACTGTTCAATCGACGACTGTTCAATCGACGACTGTTCAATCGACGACTGTTAAATCGACGACTGTTCAAACGACGACTGTTCAATCGACGACTGTTCAATCGACTACTGTTCAATCGACGACTGTTAAATCGACGACTGTTCAATCGACGACTGTTCAATCGACGACTGTTCAATCGACGACTGTTCAATCGACGACTGTTCAATCGACGACTGTTCAATCGACGACTGTTGAATCGACGACTGTTCAATCAACGACTGTTCAATCGACGACTGTTCAATCGACGAATAATCAAACGACGACTGTTCAATCGAAGACTGTTCAATCGACGCCTGTTCAATCGACGACAGTTCAATCGACGACTGTTCAATCGACGCCTGTTCAATCGACGCCTGTTCAATCGACGACTGTTCAATCGACGACTGTTTAAACGACGACTGTTTAAACGACGACTGTTCAATCGACGCCTGTTCAATCGACGACTGTTGAATCGACGACTGTTCAATCGACGACTGTTCAATCGACGACTGTTCAAACGACGACTGTTCAATCGACGCCTGTTCAATCGACGCCTGTTCAATCGACGACTGTTCAATCGACGACTGTTCAATCGACGCCTGTTCAATCGACGTCTGTTCAATCGACGACTGTTCAATCGACGACTGTTTAAACGACGACTGTTTAAACGACGACTGTTCAATCGACGCCTGTTCAATCGACGACTGTTCAATCGACGACTGTTCTATCGACGACTGTTCAATCGACGACTGTTGAATCGACGACTGTTCAAACGACGACTGTTCAAACGACGACTGTTCAAACGACGACTGTTCAATAGACGACTGTTCAATAGACGACTGTTCAATCGACGACTGTTCAATCGACGACTGTTCTATCGACGACTGTTCAATCGACGACTGTTCAAACGACGACAGTTCAAACGACGACTGTTCAATCTACGACTGTTCAATCGACGACTGTTCAATCGACGACTGTTCATACGACGACTGTTCAATCGACGACTGTTCAATCGACGACTGTTCAAACGACGACTGTTCAATCGACGACTGCTAATTAGACGACTGCTAATTAGACGACTGTTCAAACGACGACTGTTCAATCGACGACTGTTCAATCGACGACTGTTCAATCGACGACTGTTCAATCGACGACTGTTCAATCGACGACTGTTCAAACGACGACTGTTCAATCGACGACTGCTAATTAGACGACTGTTCAAACGACGACTGTTCAATCGACGACTGCTAATTAGACGACTGTTCAAACGACGACTGTTCAATCGACGACTGTTCAATCGACGACTGTTCAATCGACGACTGTTCAATCGACGACTGTTCAATCGACGACTGTTCAATCGACGACTGTTCAATCGACGACTGTTCAATCGACGACTGTTCAATCGACGACTGTTCAATCGACGACTGTTCAATCGACGACTGTTCAATCGACGACTGTTCAATCGACGACTTTTCAATCGACGACTGTTCAAACGACGACTGTTCCATCGACGACTGTTCAATCGACGACTGTTCAAACGACGACTGTTCAATCGACGCCTGTTCAATCGTAGACTGTTCAATCGACGACTGTTCAATCGACGCCTGTTCAATCGACGCCTGTTCAATCGACGAGTGTTCCAACGACGACTGTTCAATCGACGACTGTTCAATCGACGACTGTTCAATCGACGCCTGTTCAATCGACGCCTGTTCAATCGACGACTGTTCAAACGACGAATGTTCATTCGACGACTGTTCAGTCGACGCCTGTTCAGTCGACGACTGTTCAATCGACGCCTGTTCAATCGACGCCTGTTCAATCGACGACTGTTCAATCGACGACTGTTCAAACGACGACTGTTCAGTCGACCACTGTTTAGTCGACGCCTGTTCAGTCGACGCCTGTTCAGTCGACGACTGTTCAGTCGACGCCTGTTCAATCGACGACTGTTCAATCGACGCCTGTTCAATCGACGCCTGTTTAAACGACGACTGTTCAATCGACTACTGTTCAATCGACGCCTGTTCAATCGACGACTGTTCAATCGACGACTGTTCAATCGACGCCTGTTCAATCGACGCCTGTTCAATCGACGACTGTTCAAACGACGACTGTTCAAACGACGACAGTTCAGTCGACGACTGTTCAGTCGACGCCTGTTCAATCGACGCCTGTTCAATCGACGCCTGTTCAATCGACGACTGTTCAATCGACGACTGTTCTATCGACGACTGTTCAATCGACGACTGTTGAATCGACGACTGTTCAAACGACGACTGTTCAAACGACGACTGTTCAAACGACGACTGTTCAATAGACGACTGTTCAATAGACGACTGTTCAATCGACGACTGTTCAAACGACGACTGTTCTATCGACGACTGTTCAATCGACGACTGTTCAAACGACGACAGTTCAAACGACGACTGTTCAATCTACGACTGTTCAATCGACGACTGTTCAATCGACGACTGTTCATACGACGACTGTTCAATCGACGACTGTTCAATCGACGACTGTTCAAACGACGACTGTTCAATCGACGACTGCTAATTAGACGACTGCTAATTAGACGACTGTTCAAACGACGACTGTTCAATCGACGACTGTTCAATCGACGACTGTTCAATCGACGACTGTTCAATCGACGACTGTTCAATCGACGACTGTTCAATCGACGACTGTTCAATCGACGACTGTTCAATCGACGACTGTTCAATCGACGACTGTTCAATCGACGACTGTTCAAACGACGACTGTTCAATCGACGACTGCTAATTAGACGACTGTTCAAACGACGACTGTTCAATCGACGACTGCTAATTAGACGACTGTTCAAACGACGACTGTTCAATCGACGACTGTTCAATCGACGACTGTTCAATCGACGACTGTTCAATCGACGACTGTTCAATCGACGACTGTTCAATCGACGACTGTTCAATCGACGACTGTTCAATCGACGACTTTTCAATCGACGACTGTTCAAACGACGACTGTTCAAACGACGACTGTTCAATCGACGACTGTTCAATCGACGACTGTTCAATCGACGACTGTTCCATCGACGACTGTTCAATCGACGACTGTTCAAACGACGACTGTTCAATCGACGCCTGTTCAATCGTAGACTGTTCAATCGACGACTGTTCAATCGACGCCTGTTCAATCGACGCCTGTTCAATCGACTAGTGTTCCAACGACGACTGTTCAATCGACGACTGTTCAATCGACGACTGTTCAATCGACGCCTGTTCAATCGACGCCTGTTCAATCGACGACTGTTCAAATGACGAATGTTCATTCGACGACTGTTCAGTCGACGCCTGTTCAGTCGACGACTGTTCAATAGACGCCTGTTCAATCGACGCCTGTTCAATCGACGACTGTTCAATCGACGACTGTTCAAACGACGACTGTTCAGTCGACCACTGTTTAGTCGACGCCTGTTCAGTCGACGCCTGTTCAGTCGACGACTGTTCAGTCGACGCCTGTTCAATCGACGACTGTTCAATCGACGCCTGTTCAATCGACGCCTGTTTAAACGACGACTGTTCAATCGACTACTGTTCAATCGACGCCTGTTCAATCGACGACTGTTCAATCGACGACTGTTCAATCGACGCCTGTTCAATCGACGCCTGTTCAATCGACGACTGTTCAAACGACGACTGTTCAAACGACGACAGTTCAGTCGACGACTGTTCAGTCGACGCCTGTTCAATCGACGCCTGTTCAATCGACGCCTGTTCAATCGACGCCTGTTCAATCGACGCCTGTTCAATCGACGACTGTTCATACGACGACTGTTCAATCGACGACTGTTCAATCGACGACTGTTCTATCGACGACTGTTCAATCGACGACTGTTCAAACGACGACAGTTCAAACGACGACTGTTCAATCGACGACTGTTCAATCGACGCCTGTTCAATCGACGCCTGTTCAATCGACGACTGTTCATACGACGACTGTTCAATCGACGACTGTTCAATCGACGACTGTTCTATCGACGACTGTTCAATCGACGACTGTTCAAACGACGACAGTTCAAACGACGACTGTTCAATCTACGACTGTTCAATCGACGACTGTTCAATCGACGACTGTTCATACGACGACTGTTCAATCGACGACTGTTCAATCGACGACTGTTCAAACGACGACTGTTCAATCGACGACTGCTAATTAGACGACTGCTAATTAGACGACTGTTCAAACGACGACTGTTCAATCGACGACTGTTCAATCGACGACTGTTCAATCGACGACTGTTCAATCGACGACTGTTCAATCGACGACTGTTCAATCGACGACTGTTCAATCGACGACTGTTCAATCGACGACTGTTCAAACGACGACTGTTCAATCGACGACTGTTCAATCGACGACTGTTCAATCGACGACTGTTCAAACGACGACTGTTCAATCGACGACTGCTAATTAGACGACTGTTCAAACGACGACTGTTCAATCGACGACTGCTAATTAGACGACTGTTCAAACGACGACTGTTCAATCGACGACTGTTCAATCGACGACTGTTCAATCGACGACTGTTCAATCGACGACTGTTCAATCGACGACTGTTCAATCGACGACTTTTCAATCGACGACTGTTCAAACGACGACTGTTCAAACGACGACTGTTCAATCGACGACTGTTCAATCGACGACTGTTCAATCGACGACTGTTCCATCGACGACTGTTCAATCGACGACTGTTCAAACGACGACTGTTCAATCGACGCCTGTTCAATCGTAGACTGTTCAATCGACGACTGTTCAATCGACGCCTGTTCAATCGACGCCTGTTCAATCGACGAGTGTTCCAACGACGACTGTTCAATCGACGACTGTTCAATCGACGACTGTTCAATCGACGCCTGTTCAATCGACGCCTGTTCAATCGACGACTGTTCAAACGACGAATGTTCATTCGACGACTGTTCAGTCGACGCCTGTTCAGTCGACGACTGTTCAATCGACGCCTGTTCAATCGACGCCTGTTCAATCGACGACTGTTCAATCGACGACTGTTCAAACGACGACTGTTCAGTCGACCACTGTTTAGTCGACGCCTGTTCAGTCGACGCCTGTTCAGTCGACGACTGTTCAGTCGACGCCTGTTCAATCGACGACTGTTCAATCGACGCCTGTTCAATCGACGCCTGTTTAAACGACGACTGTTCAATCGACTACTGTTCAATCGACGCCTGTTCAATCGACGACTGTTCAATCGACGACTGTTCAATCGACGCCTGTTCAATCGACGCCTGTTCAATCGACGACTGTTCATACGACGACTGTTCAATCGACGACTGTTCAATCGACGACTGTTCAAACGACGACTGTTCAATCGACGACTGCTAATTAGACGACTGCTAATTAGACGACTGTTCAAACGACGACTGTTCAATCGACGACTGTTCAATCGACGACTGTTCAATCGACGACTGTTCAATCGACGACTGTTCAATCGACGACTGTTCAATCGACGACTGTTCAATCGACGACAGTTCAAACGACGACTGTTCAATCGACGACTGTTCAATCGACGACTGTTCAATCGACGACTGTTCAAACGACGACTGTTCAATCGACGACTGCTAATTAGACGACTGTTCAAACGACGACTGTTCAATCGACGACTGCTAATTAGACGACTGTTCAAACGACGACTGTTCAATCGACGACTGTTCAATCGACGACTGTTCAATCGACGACTGTTCAATCGACGACTGTTCAATCGACGACTGTTCAATCGACGACTGTTCAATCGACGACTGTTCAATCGACGACTTTTCAATCGACGACTGTTCAAACGACGACTGTTCAAACGACGACTGTTCAATCGACGACTGTTCAATCGACGACTGTTCAATCGACGACTGTTCCATCGACGACTGTTCAATCGACGACTGTTCAAACGACGACTGTTCAATCGACGCCTGTTCAATCGTAGACTGTTCAATCGACGACTGTTCAATCGACGCCTGTTCAATCGACGCCTGTTCAATCGACGAGTGTTCCAACGACGACTGTTCAATCGACGACTGTTCAATCGACGACTGTTCAATCGACGCCTGTTCAATCGACGCCTGTTCAATCGACGACTGTTCAAACGACGAATGTTCATTCGACGACTGTTCAGTCGACGCCTGTTCAGTCGACGACTGTTCAATCGACGCCTGTTCAATCGACGCCTGTTCAATCGACGACTGTTCAATCGACGACTGTTCAAACGACGACTGTTCAGTCGACCACTGTTTAGTCGACGCCTGTTCAGTCGACGCCTGTTCAGTCGACGCCTGTTCAGTCGACGACTGTTCAGTCGACGCCTGTTCAATCGACGACTGTTCAATCGACGCCTGTTCAATCGACGCCTGTTTAAACGACGACTGTTCAATCGACTACTGTTCAATCGACGCCTGTTCAATCGACGACTGTTCAATCGACGACTGTTCAATCGACGCCTGTTCAATCGACGCCTGTTCAATCGACGACTGTTCAAACGACGACTGTTCAAACGACGACAGTTCAGTCGACGACTGTTCAGTCGACGCCTGTTCAATCGACGCCTGTTCAATCGACGACTGTTCAATCGACGACTGTTCAAACGACGACTGTTCAGTCGACCACTGTTTAGTCGACGCCTGTTCAGTCGACGCCTGTTCAGTCGACGACAGTTCAGTCGACGCCTGTTCAGTCGACGACTGTTCAGTCGACGCCTGTTCAGTCGACGACTGTTCAGTCGACGCCTGTTCAATCGACGACTTTTGAATAGACGACTGTTCAATCGACGACTGTTTAAACGACGACTGTTTAAACGACGACTGTTCAGTCGACGACTGTTCAATCGACGACTGTTCCGTCGACGCCTGTTCTGTCGACGACAGTTCAATCGACGACTGTTCAATCGACGCCTGTTCAATCGACGACTGTTCAAACGACGACTGTTCAAACGACGACAGTTCAGTCGACGACTGTTCAGTCGACGCCTGTTCAATCGACGCCTGTTCAATCGACGCCTGTTCAATCGACGACTGTTCAAACGACGACTGTTCAGTCGACGACAGTTCAGTCGACGCCTGTTCAGTCGACGACTGTTCAATCGACGACTGTTCAGTCGGCGCTTGTTCTGTCGACGACTGTTCAATAGACGACTGTTCAATCGACGACTGTTCAAACGACGACAGTTCAAACGACGACTGTTCAATCTACGACTGTTCAATCGACGACTGTTCAATCGACGACTGTTCATACGACGACTGTTCAATCGACGACTGTTCAATCGACGACTGTTCAAACGACGACTGTTCAATCGACGACTGCTAATTAGACGACTGCTAATTAGACGACTGTTCAAACGACGACTGTTCAATCGACGACTGTTCAATCGACGACTGTTCAATCGACGACTGTTCAATCGACGACTGTTCAATCGACGACTGTTCAATCGACGACTGTTCAATCGACGACTGTTCAATCGACGACTGTTCAAACGACGACTGTTCAATCGACGACTGTTCAATCGACGACTGTTCAATCGACGACTGTTCAAACGACGACTGTTCAATCGACGACTGCTAATTAGACGACTGTTCAAACGACGACTGTTCAATCGACGACTGCTAATTAGACGACTGTTCAAACGACGACTGTTCAATCGACGACTGTTCAATCGACGACTGTTCAATCGACGACTGTTCAATCGACGACTGTTCAATCGACGACTGTTCAATCGACGACTTTTCAATCGACGACTGTTCAAACGACGACTGTTCAAACGACGACTGTTCAATCGACGACTGTTCAATCGACGACTGTTCAATCGACGACTGTTCCATCGACGACTGTTCAATCGACGACTGTTCAAACGACGACTGTTCAATCGACGCCTGTTCAATCGTAGACTGTTCAATCGACGACTGTTCAATCGACGCCTGTTCAATCGACGCCTGTTCAATCGACGAGTGTTCCAACGACGACTGTTCAATCGACGACTGTTCAATCGACGACTGTTCAATCGACGCCTGTTCAATCGACGCCTGTTCAATCGACGACTGTTCAAACGACGAATGTTCATTCGACGACTGTTCAGTCGACGCCTGTTCAGTCGACGACTGTTCAATCGACGCCTGTTCAATCGACGCCTGTTCAATCGACGACTGTTCAATCGACGACTGTTCAAACGACGACTGTTCAGTCGACCACTGTTTAGTCGACGCCTGTTCAGTCGACGCCTGTTCAGTCGACGACTGTTCAGTCGACGCCTGTTCAATCGACGACTGTTCAATCGACGCCTGTTCAATCGACGCCTGTTTAAACGACGACTGTTCAATCGACTACTGTTCAATCGACGCCTGTTCAATCGACGACTGTTCAATCGACGACTGTTCAATCGACGCCTGTTCAATCGACGCCTGTTCAATCGACGACTGTTCATACGACGACTGTTCAATCGACGACTGTTCAATCGACGACTGTTCAAACGACGACTGTTCAATCGACGACTGCTAATTAGACGACTGCTAATTAGACGACTGTTCAAACGACGACTGTTCAATCGACGACTGTTCAATCGACGACTGTTCAATCGACGACTGTTCAATCGACGACTGTTCAATCGACGACTGTTCAATCGACGACTGTTCAATCGACGACAGTTCAAACGACGACTGTTCAATCGACGACTGTTCAATCGACGACTGTTCAATCGACGACTGTTCAAACGACGACTGTTCAATCGACGACTGCTAATTAGACGACTGTTCAAACGACGACTGTTCAATCGACGACTGCTAATTAGACGACTGTTCAAACGACGACTGTTCAATCGACGACTGTTCAATCGACGACTGTTCAATCGACGACTGTTCAATCGACGACTGTTCAATCGACGACTGTTCAATCGACGACTGTTCAATCGACGACTGTTCAATCGACGACTTTTCAATCGACGACTGTTCAAACGACGACTGTTCAAACGACGACTGTTCAATCGACGACTGTTCAATCGACGACTGTTCAATCGACGACTGTTCCATCGACGACTGTTCAATCGACGACTGTTCAAACGACGACTGTTCAATCGACGCCTGTTCAATCGTAGACTGTTCAATCGACGACTGTTCAATCGACGCCTGTTCAATCGACGCCTGTTCAATCGACGAGTGTTCCAACGACGACTGTTCAATCGACGACTGTTCAATCGACGACTGTTCAATCGACGCCTGTTCAATCGACGCCTGTTCAATCGACGACTGTTCAAACGACGAATGTTCATTCGACGACTGTTCAGTCGACGCCTGTTCAGTCGACGACTGTTCAATCGACGCCTGTTCAATCGACGCCTGTTCAATCGACGACTGTTCAATCGACGACTGTTCAAACGACGACTGTTCAGTCGACCACTGTTTAGTCGACGCCTGTTCAGTCGACGCCTGTTCAGTCGACGACTGTTCAGTCGACGCCTGTTCAATCGACGACTGTTCAATCGACGCCTGTTCAATCGACGCCTGTTTAAACGACGACTGTTCAATCGACTACTGTTCAATCGACGCCTGTTCAATCGACGACTGTTCAATCGACGACTGTTCAATCGACGCCTGTTCAATCGACGCCTGTTCAATCGACGACTGTTCAAACGACGACTGTTCAAACGACGACAGTTCAGTCGACGACTGTTCAGTCGACGCCTGTTCAATCGACGCCTGTTCAATCGACGACTGTTCAATCGACGACTGTTCAAACGACGACTGTTCAGTCGACCACTGTTTAGTCGACGCCTGTTCAGTCGACGCCTGTTCAGTCGACGACAGTTCAGTCGACGCCTGTTCAGTCGACGACTGTTCAGTCGACGCCTGTTCAATCGACGACTTTTGAATAGACGACTGTTCAATCGACGACTGTTTAAACGACGACTGTTTAAACGACGACTGTTCAGTCGACGACTGTTCAATCGACGACTGTTCCGTCGACGCCTGTTCTGTCGACGACAGTTCAATCGACGACTGTTCAATCGACGCCTGTTCAATCGACGACTGTTCAAACGACGACTGTTCAAACGACGACAGTTCAGTCGACGACTGTTCAGTCGACGCCTGTTCAATCGACGCCTGTTCAATCGACGCCTGTTCAATCGACGACTGTTCAAACGACGACTGTTCAGTCGACGACAGTTCAGTCGACGCCTGTTCAGTCGACGACTGTTCAATCGACGACTGTTCAGTCGGCGCTTGTTCTGTCGACGACTGTTCAATAGACGACTGTTCAATCGACTACTGTTCAATCGACGACTGTTCAATCGACGTCTGTTCAATCGACGACTTTTGAATAGACGACTGTTCAATCGACGACTGTTCAATCGACGACTGTTTAAACGACGACTGTTCAATCGACGACTGTTCAATCGACGCCTGTTCAATCGACGCCTGTTCCATCGACGACTGTTCAAACGACGAATGGTCATTCGACGACTGTTCTGTCGACGCCTGTTCAGTCGACGACTGTTCAGTCGACGCCTGTTCAATCGACGACTGTTCAAACGACGACTGTTCAGTCGACGACAGTTCAGTCGACGCCTGTTCAGTCGACGACTGTTTAGTCGACGCCTGTTCAATCGACGACTTTTGAATAGACGACTGTTCAATCGACGACTGTTCAATCGACGACTGTTTAAACGACGACTGTTTAAACGACGACTGTTCAATCGACGACTGTTCAATCGACGCCTGTTCAATCGACGCCTGTTCAATCGACGACTGTTGAATCCACGACTGTTCAATCGACGACTGTTAAATCGACGACTGTTGAATCGACGACTGTTCAATCGACGACTGTTCAATCGACGACTGTTCAATCGACGACTGTTCAATCGACGACTGTTAAATCGACGACTGTTCAAACGACGACTGTTCAATCGACGACTGTTCAATCGACAACTGTTCAATCGACGACTGTTCAAACGACGACTGTTCAATCGACGACTGTTCAATCGACGACTGTTAAATCGACGACTGTTCAATCGACGACTGTTCAATCGACGACTGTTCAATCGACGACTGTTCAATCGACGACTGTTCAATCGACGACTGTTGAATCGACGACTGTTCAATCAACGACTGTTCAATCGACGACTGTTCAATCGACGAATAATCAAACGACGACTGTTCAATCGAAGACTGTTCAATCGACGCCTGTTCAATCGACGACAGTTCAATCGACGACTGTTCAATCGACGCCTGTTCAATCGACGCCTGTTCAATCGACGACTGTTCAATCGATGACTGTTTAAACGACGACTGTTGAAACGACGACTGTTCAATCGACGCCTGTTCAATCGACGACTGTTCAATCGACGACTGTTCAATCGACGACTGTTCTATCGACGACTGTTCAATCGACGACTGTTCAAACGACGACTGTTCAATCGAAGACTGTTCAATCGACGCCTGTTCAATCGACGACTGTTCAATCGACGACTGTTCAATCGACGCCTGTTCAATCGACGTCTGTTCAATCGACGACTGTTCAATCGACGACTGTTTAAACGACGACTGTTTAAACGACGACTGTTCAATCGACGCCTGTTCAATCGACGACTGTTCAATCGACGACTGTTCTATCGACGACTGTTCAATCGACGACTGTTGAATCGACGACTGTTCAAACGACGACTGTTCAAACGACGACTGTTCAAACGACGACTGTTCAATAGACGACTGTTCAATAGACGACTGTTCAATCGACGACTGTTCAATCGACGACTGTTCTATCGACGACTGTTCAATCGACGACTGTTCAAACGACGACTGTTCAAACGACGACTGTTCAATCTACGACTGTTCTATCGACGACTGTTCAATCGACGACTGTTCATACGACGACTGTTCAATCGACGACTGTTCAATCGACGACTGTTCAAACGACGACTGTTCAATCGACGACTGCTAATTAGACGACTGTTCAAACGACGACTGTTCAATCGACGACTGTTCAATCGACGACTGTTCAATCGACGACTGTTCAATCGACGACTGTTCAATCGACGACTGTTCAATCGACGACTGTTCAATCGACGACTGTTCAATCGACGACTGTTCAAACGACGACTGTTCAATCGACGACTGTTCAATCGACGACTGTTCAATCGACGACTGTTCAAACGACGACTGTTCAATCGACGACTGCTAATTAGACGACTGTTCAAACGACGACTGTTCAATCGACGACTGTTCAATCGACGACTGTTCAATCGACGACTGTTCAATCGACGACTGTTCAATCGACGACTGTTAAATCGACGACTGTTCAAACGACGACTGTTCAATCGACGACTGTTCATACGACGACTGTTCAATCGACGACTGTTCAATCGACGACTGTTCAAACGACGACTGTTCAATCGACGACTGCTAATTAGACGACTGTTCAAACGACGACTGTTCAATCGACGACTGTTCAATCGACGACTGTTCAATCGACGACTGTTCAATCGACGACTGTTCAATCGACGACTGTTCCATCGACGACTGTTCAATCGACGACTGTTCAAACGACGACTGTTCAATCGACGCCTGTTCAATCGTAGACTGTTCAATCGACGACTGTTCAATCGACGACTGTTCAATCGACGCCTGTTCAATCGACGAGTGTTCCAACGACGACTGTTCAATCGACGACTGTTCAATCGACGCCTGTTCAATCGACGACTGTTCAATCGACGCCTGTTCAATCGACGCCTGTTCAATCGACGACTGTTCAAACGACGAATGTTCATTCGACGACTGTTCAGTCGACGCCTGTTCAGTCGACGACTGTTCAATCGACGCCTGTTCAATCGACGACTGTTCAATCGACGACTGTTCAATCGACGACTGTTCAAACGACGACTGTTCAGTCGACCACTGTTTAGTCGACGCCTGTTCAGTCGACGCCTGTTCAGTCGACGACTGTTCAGTCGACGCCTGTTCAATCGACGACTGTTCAATCGACGACTGTTTAAACGACGACTGTTTAAACGACGACTGTTCAATCGACGCCTGTTCAATCGACGACTGTTCAATCGACGACTGTTCTATCGACGACTGTTCAATCGACGACTGTTGAATCGACGACTGTTCAAACGACGACTGTTCAAACGACGACTGTTCAAACGACGACTGTTCAAACGACGACTGTTCAATAGACGACTGTTCAATCGACGACTGTTCAATCGACGACTGTTCTATCGACGACTGTTCAATCGACGACTGTTTAAACGACGACTGTTCAAACGACGACTGTTCAATCTACGACTGTTCAAACGACGACTGTTCAATCGACGACTGCTAATTAGACGACTGTTCAAATGACGACTGTTCAATCGACGACTGTTCAATCGACGACTGTTCAATCGACGACTGTTCAATCGACGACTGTTCAATCGACGACTGTTAAATCGACGACTGTTCAAACGACGACTGTTCAATCGACGACTGTTCATACGACGACTGTTCAATCGACGACTGCTAATTAGACGACTGTTCAAACGACGACTGTTCAATCGACGACTGTTCAATCGACGACTGTTCAATCGACGACTGTTCAATCGACGACTGTTCAATCGACGACTGTTCCATCGACGACTGTTCAATCGACGACTGTTCAAACGACGACTGTTCAATCGACGCCTGTTCAATCGTAGACTGTTCAATCGACGACTGTTCAATCGACGCCTGTTCAATCGACGCCTGTTCAATCGACGAGTGTTCCAACGACGACTGTTCAATCGACGACTGTTCAATCGACGCCTGTTCAATCGACGACTGTTCAATCGACGCCTGTTCAATCGACGACTGTTCAATCGACGACTGTTCAATCGACGACTGTTAAATCGACGACTGTTCAAACGACGACTGTTCAATCGACGACTGTTCATACGACGACTGTTCAATCGACGACTGCTAATTAGACGACTGTTCAAACGACGACTGTTCAATCGACGACTGTTCAATCGACGACTGTTCAATCGACGACTGTTCAATCGACGACTGTTCAATCGACGACTGTTCCATCGACGCCTGTTCAATCGACGACTGTTCAATCGATGACTGTTTAAACGACGACTGTTGAAACGACGACTGTTCAATCGACGCCTGTTCAATCGACGACTGTTCAATCGACGACTGTTCAATCGACGACTGTTCTATCGACGACTGTTCAATCGACGACTGTTCAAACGACGACTGTTCAATCGAAGACTGTTCAATCGACGCCTGTTCAATCGACGACTGTTCAATCGACGACTGTTCAATCGACGCCTGTTCAATCGACGACTGTTCAATCGACGCCTGTTCAATCGACGACTGTTTAAACGACGACTGTTTAAACGACGACTGTTCAATCGACGCCTGTTCAATCGACGACTGTTCAATCGACGACTGTTCTATCGACGACTGTTCAATCGACGACTGTTGAATCGACGACTGTTCAAACGACGACTGTTCAAACGACGACTGTTCAAACGACGACTGTTCAATAGACGACTGTTCAATAGACGACTGTTCAATCGACGACTGTTCAATCGACGACTGTTCTATCGACGACTGTTCAATCGACGACTGTTCAAACGACGACTGTTCAAACGACGACTGTTCAATCTACGACTGTTCTATCGACGACTGTTCAATCGACGACTGTTCATACGACGACTGTTCAATCGACGACTGTTCAATCGACGACTGTTCAAACGACGACTGTTGAATCCACGACTGTTCAATCGACGACTGTTAAATCGACGACTGTTGAATCGACGACTGTTCAATCGACGACTGTTCAATCGACGACTGTTCAATCGACGACTGTTCAATCGACGACTGTTAAATCGACGACTGTTCAAACGACGACTGTTCAATCGACGACTGTTCAATCGACAACTGTTCAATCGACGACTGTTCAAACGACGACTGTTCAATCGACGACTGTTCAATCGACGACTGTTAAATCGACGACTGTTCAATCGACGACTGTTCAATCGACGACTGTTCAATCGACGACTGTTCAATCGACGACTGTTCAATCGACGACTGTTGAATCGACGACTGTTCAATCAACGACTGTTCAATCGACGACTGTTCAATCGACGAATAATCAAACGACGACTGTTCAATCGAAGACTGTTCAATCGACGCCTGTTCAATCGACGACAGTTCAATCGACGACTGTTCAATCGACGCCTGTTCAATCGACGCCTGTTCAATCGACGACTGTTCAATCGATGACTGTTTAAACGACGACTGTTGAAACGACGACTGTTCAATCGACGCCTGTTCAATCGACGACTGTTCAATCGACGACTGTTCAATCGACGACTGTTCTATCGACGACTGTTCAATCGACGACTGTTCAAACGACGACTGTTCAATCGAAGACTGTTCAATCGACGCCTGTTCAATCGACGACTGTTCAATCGACGACTGTTCAATCGACGCCTGTTCAATCGACGTCTGTTCAATCGACGACTGTTCAATCGACGACTGTTTAAACGACGACTGTTTAAACGACGACTGTTCAATCGACGCCTGTTCAATCGACGACTGTTCAATCGACGACTGTTCTATCGACGACTGTTCAATCGACGACTGTTGAATCGACGACTGTTCAAACGACGACTGTTCAAACGACGACTGTTCAAACGACGACTGTTCAATAGACGACTGTTCAATAGACGACTGTTCAATCGACGACTGTTCAATCGACGACTGTTCTATCGACGACTGTTCAATCGACGACTGTTCAAACGACGACTGTTCAAACGACGACTGTTCAATCTACGACTGTTCTATCGACGACTGTTCAATCGACGACTGTTCATACGACGACTGTTCAATCGACGACTGTTCAATCGACGACTGTTCAAACGACGACTGTTCAATCGACGACTGCTAATTAGACGACTGTTCAAACGACGACTGTTCAATCGACGACTGTTCAATCGACGACTGTTCAATCGACGACTGTTCAATCGACGACTGTTCAATCGACGACTGTTCAATCGACGACTGTTCAATCGACGACTGTTCAATCGACGACTGTTCAAACGACGACTGTTCAATCGACGACTGTTCAATCGACGACTGTTCAATCGACGACTGTTCAAACGACGACTGTTCAATCGACGACTGCTAATTAGACGACTGTTCAAACGACGACTGTTCAATCGACGACTGTTCAATCGACGACTGTTCAATCGACGACTGTTCAATCGACGACTGTTCAATCGACGACTGTTAAATCGACGACTGTTCAAACGACGACTGTTCAATCGACGACTGTTCATACGACGACTGTTCAATCGACGACTGTTCAATCGACGACTGTTCAAACGACGACTGTTCAATCGACGACTGCTAATTAGACGACTGTTCAAACGACGACTGTTCAATCGACGACTGTTCAATCGACGACTGTTCAATCGACGACTGTTCAATCGACGACTGTTCAATCGACGACTGTTCCATCGACGACTGTTCAATCGACGACTGTTCAAACGACGACTGTTCAATCGACGCCTGTTCAATCGTAGACTGTTCAATCGACGACTGTTCAATCGACGCCTGTTCAATCGACGCCTGTTCAATCGACGAGTGTTCCAACGACGACTGTTCAATCGACGACTGTTCAATCGACGCCTGTTCAATCGACGACTGTTCAATCGACGCCTGTTCAATCGACGCCTGTTCAATCGACGACTGTTCAAACGACGAATGTTCATTCGACGACTGTTCAGTCGACGCCTGTTCAGTCGACGACTGTTCAATCGACGCCTGTTCAATCGACGACTGTTCAATCGACGACTGTTCAATCGACGACTGTTCAAACGACGACTGTTCAGTCGACCACTGTTTAGTCGACGCCTGTTCAGTCGACGCCTGTTCAGTCGACGACTGTTCAGTCGACGCCTGTTCAATCGACGACTGTTCAATCGACGACTGTTTAAACGACGACTGTTTAAACGACGACTGTTCAATCGACGCCTGTTCAATCGACGACTGTTCAATCGACGACTGTTCTATCGACGACTGTTCAATCGACGACTGTTGAATCGACGACTGTTCAAACGACGACTGTTCAAACGACGACTGTTCAAACGACGACTGTTCAAACGACGACTGTTCAATAGACGACTGTTCAATCGACGACTGTTCAATCGACGACTGTTCTATCGACGACTGTTCAATCGACGACTGTTTAAACGACGACTGTTCAAACGACGACTGTTCAATCTACGACTGTTCAAACGACGACTGTTCAATCGACGACTGCTAATTAGACGACTGTTCAAATGACGACTGTTCAATCGACGACTGTTCAATCGACGACTGTTCAATCGACGACTGTTCAATCGACGACTGTTCAATCGACGACTGTTAAATCGACGACTGTTCAAACGACGACTGTTCAATCGACGACTGTTCATACGACGACTGTTCAATCGACGACTGCTAATTAGACGACTGTTCAAACGACGACTGTTCAATCGACGACTGTTCAATCGACGACTGTTCAATCGACGACTGTTCAATCGACGACTGTTCAATCGACGACTGTTCCATCGACGACTGTTCAATCGACGACTGTTCAAACGACGACTGGTCAATCGACGCCTGTTCAATCGTAGACTGTTCAATCGACGACTGTTCAATCGACGCCTGTTCAATCGACGCCTGTTCAATCGACGAGTGTTCCAACGACGACTGTTCAATCGACGACTGTTCAATCGACGCCTGTTCAATCGACGACTGTTCAATCGACGCCTGTTCAATCGACGACTGTTCAATCGACGACTGTTCAATCGACGACTGTTAAATCGACGACTGTTCAAACGACGACTGTTCAATCGACGACTGTTCATACGACGACTGTTCAATCGACGACTGCTAATTAGACGACTGTTCAAACGACGACTGTTCAATCGACGACTGTTCAATCGACGACTGTTCAATCGACGACTGTTCAATCGACGACTGTTCAATCGACGACTGTTCCATCGACGCCTGTTCAATCGACGACTGTTCAATCGATGACTGTTTAAACGACGACTGTTGAAACGACGACTGTTCAATCGACGCCTGTTCAATCGACGACTGTTCAATCGACGACTGTTCAATCGACGACTGTTCTATCGACGACTGTTCAATCGACGACTGTTCAAACGACGACTGTTCAATCGAAGACTGTTCAATCGACGCCTGTTCAATCGACGACTGTTCAATCGACGACTGTTCAATCGACGCCTGTTCAATCGACGACTGTTCAATCGACGCCTGTTCAATCGACGACTGTTTAAACGACGACTGTTTAAACGACGACTGTTCAATCGACGCCTGTTCAATCGACGACTGTTCAATCGACGACTGTTCTATCGACGACTGTTCAATCGACGACTGTTGAATCGACGACTGTTCAAACGACGACTGTTCAAACGACGACTGTTCAAACGACGACTGTTCAATAGACGACTGTTCAATAGACGACTGTTCAATCGACGACTGTTCAATCGACGACTGTTCTATCGACGACTGTTCAATCGACGACTGTTCAAACGACGACTGTTCAAACGACGACTGTTCAATCTACGACTGTTCTATCGACGACTGTTCAATCGACGACTGTTCATACGACGACTGTTCAATCGACGACTGTTCAATCGACGACTGTTCAAACGACGACTGTTCAATCGACGACTGCTAATTAGACGACTGTTCAAACGACGACTGTTCAATCGACGACTGTTCAATCGACGACTGTTCAATCGACGACTGTTCAATCGACGACTGTTCAATCGACGACTGTTCAATCGACGACTGTTCAATCGACGACTGTTCAATCGACGACTGTTCAAACGACGACTGTTCAATCGACGACTGTTCAATCGACGACTGTTCAATCGACGACTGTTCAAACGACGACTGTTCAATCGACGACTGCTAATTAGACGACTGTTCAAACGACGACTGTTCAATCGACGACTGTTCAATCGACGACTGTTCAATCGACGACTGTTCAATCGACGACTGTTCAATCGACGACTGTTAAATCGACGACTGTTCAAACGACGACTGTTCAATCGACGACTGTTCATACGACGACTGTTCAATCGACGACTGTTCAATCGACGACTGTTCAAACGACGACTGTTCAATCGACGACTGCTAATTAGACGACTGTTCAAACGACGACTGTTCAATCGACGACTGTTCAATCGACGACTGTTCAATCGACGACTGTTCAATCGACGACTGTTCAATCGACGACTGTTCCATCGACGACTGTTCAATCGACGACTGTTCAAACGACGACTGTTCAATCGACGCCTGTTCAATCGTAGACTGTTCAATCGACGACTGTTCAATCGACGCCTGTTCAATCGACGCCTGTTCAATCGACGAGTGTTCCAACGACGACTGTTCAATCGACGACTGTTCAATCGACGCCTGTTCAATCGACGACTGTTCAATCGACGCCTGTTCAATCGACGCCTGTTCAATCGACGACTGTTCAAACGACGAATGTTCATTCGACGACTGTTCAGTCGACGCCTGTTCAGTCGACGACTGTTCAATCGACGCCTGTTCAATCGACGACTGTTCAATCGACGACTGTTCAATCGACGACTGTTCAAACGACGACTGTTCAGTCGACCACTGTTTAGTCGACGCCTGTTCAGTCGACGCCTGTTCAGTCGACGACTGTTCAGTCGACGCCTGTTCAATCGACGACTGTTCAATCGACGACTGTTTAAACGACGACTGTTTAAACGACGACTGTTCAATCGACGCCTGTTCAATCGACGACTGTTCAATCGACGACTGTTCTATCGACGACTGTTCAATCGACGACTGTTGAATCGACGACTGTTCAAACGACGACTGTTCAAACGACGACTGTTCAAACGACGACTGTTCAAACGACGACTGTTCAATAGACGACTGTTCAATCGACGACTGTTCAATCGACGACTGTTCTATCGACGACTGTTCAATCGACGACTGTTTAAACGACGACTGTTCAAACGACGACTGTTCAATCTACGACTGTTCAAACGACGACTGTTCAATCGACGACTGCTAATTAGACGACTGTTCAAATGACGACTGTTCAATCGACGACTGTTCAATCGACGACTGTTCAATCGACGACTGTTCAATCGACGACTGTTCAATCGACGACTGTTAAATCGACGACTGTTCAAACGACGACTGTTCAATCGACGACTGTTCATACGACGACTGTTCAATCGACGACTGCTAATTAGACGACTGTTCAAACGACGACTGTTCAATCGACGACTGTTCAATCGACGACTGTTCAATCGACGACTGTTCAATCGACGACTGTTCCATCGACGACTGTTCAATCGACGACTGTTCAAACGACGACTGTTCAATCGACGCCTGTTCAATCGTAGACTGTTCAATCGACGACTGTTCAATCGACGCCTGTTCAATCGACGCCTGTTCAATCGACGAGTGTTCCAACGACGACTGTTCAATCGACGACTGTTCAATCGACGCCTGTTCAATCGACGACTGTTCAATCGACGCCTGTTCAATCGACGCCTGTTCAATCGACGACTGTTCAAACGACGAATGTTCATTCGACGACTGTTCAGTCGACGCCTGTTCAGTCGACGACTGTTCAATCGACGCCTGTTCAATCGACGACTGTTCAATCGACGACTGTTCAATCGACGACTGTTCAAACGACGACTGTTCAGTCGACCACTGTTTAGTCGACGCCTGTTCAGTCGACGCCTGTTCAGTCGACGACTGTTCAGTCGACGCCTGTTCAATCGACGACTGTTCAATCGACGCCTGTTCAATCGACGCCTGTTCAATCGACGCCTGTTCAATCGACGACTGTTCAAACGACGACTGTTCAGTCGACGACAGTTCAGTCGACGCCTGTTCAGACGACGACTGTTTAGTCGACGCCTGTTCAATCGACGACTTTTGAATAGACGACTGTTCAATCGACGACTGTTCAATCGACGACTGTTTAAACGACGACTGTTTAAACGACGACTGTTCAATCGACGACTGTTCAATCGACGCCTGTTCAATCGACGTCTGTTCAATCGACGACTGTTCAATCGACGACTGTTCAATCGACGCCTGTTCAATCGACGACTGTTTAAACAACGACTGTTCAATCGACTACTGTTCAATCGACGCCTGTTCAATCGACGACTGTTCAATCGACGACTGTTCAATCGACGCCTGTTCAATCGACGCCTGTTCAATCGACGACTGTTCAAACGACGACTGTTCAAACGACGACAGTTCAGTCGACGACTGTTCAGTCGACGCCTGTTCAATCGACGCCTGTTCAATCGACGCCTGTTCAATCGACGACTGTTCAAACGACGACTGTTCAGTCGACGACAGTTCAGTCGACGCCTGTTCAGTCGACGACTGTTCAGTCGACGCCTGTTCAGTCGACGCCTGTTCAGTCGACGACTGTTCAGTCGACGCCTGTTCAATCGACGACTTTTGAATAGACGACTGTTCAATCGACGACTGTTTAAACGACGACTGTTTAAACGACGACTGTTCAGTCGACGACTGTTCAATCGACGACTGTTCCGTCGACGCCTGTTCTGTCGACGACTGTTCAATCGACGACTGTTCAATCGACGCCTGTTCAATCGACGCCTGTTCAATCGACGCCTGTTCAATCGACGCCTGTTCAATCGACGACTGTTCAAACGACAACTGTTCAGTCGACGACAGTTCAGTCGACGCCTGTTCAGTCGACGACTGTTCAGTCGACGCCTGTTCAATCGACGACTTTTGAATAGACGACTGTTCAATCGACGACTGTTCAATCGACGACTGTTCAATCGACGCCTGTTCAATCGACGCCTGTTCCATCGACGACTGTTCAAACGACGCCTGTTCAGTCGACGACTGTTCAGTCGACGCCTGTTCAATCGATGCCTGTTCAGTCGACGACTGTTCAAACGACGACTGTTCAATCGACGCCTGTTCAATCGACGCCTGTTCAATCGACGACTGTTCAAACGACGAATGGTCATTCGACGACTGTTCAGTCGACGCCTGTTCACTCGACGCCTGTTCAATCGACGCCTGTTCAATCGACGACTGTTCAATCGACGCCTGTTCAATCGACGCCTGTTCAATCGACGACTGTTCAAACGACGACTGTTCAGTCGACGACAGTTCAGTCGACGCCTGTTCAGTCGACGCCTTTTCAGTCGACGACTGTTCAAACGACGACTGTTCAATCGACGACTGTTTAAACGACGACTGTTTAAACGACGACTGTTCAGTCGACGACTGTTCAATCGACGACTGTTCAGTCGACGCCTGTTCTGTCGACGACTGTTCAATCGACGACTGTTCAACCGACGACTGTTCAATCGTCGCCTGTTCAATCGACGACTGTTTAAACGACGACTGTTCTGTCGACGACTGTTCAATCGACGACTGTTCAATCGACGACTGTTCAATGACGACTGTTCAATCGACGCCTGTTCCACCGACGACTTTTGAATCGACGACTGTTCAATCGACGACTGTTCAATCGACGACTGTTTAAACGACGACTGTTTAAACGACGACTGTTCAATCGACGACTGTTCAATCGACGCCTGTTCAATCGACGCCTGTTCAATCGACGCCTGTTCAATCGACGCCTGTTCAATCGACGACTGTTCAATCGACGACTGTTTAAACGACGACTATTCAATCGACGACTGTTCAATCGACGCCTGTTCAATCGACGCCTGTTCCATCGACGACTGTTCAAACGACGAATGGTCATTCGACGACTGTTCAGTCGACGCCTGTTCAGTCGACGACTGTTTAGTCGACGCCTGTTCAATCGACGACTTTTGAATAGACGACTGTTCAATCGACGACTTTTGAATAGACGACTGTTCAATCGACGACTGTTCAATCGACGACTGTTTAAACGACGACTGTTTAAACGACGCCTGTTCAATCGACGACTTTTGAATAGACGACTGTTCAATCGACGACTTTTGAATAGACGACTGTTCAATCGACGACTGTTCAATCGACGACTGTTCAATCGACGACTGTTCAATCGACGACTGTTCAATCGACGACTGTTCCATCGACGACTGTTCAATCGACGACTGTTCAAACGACGACTGTTCAATCGACGCCTGTTCAATCGTAGACTGTTCAATCGACGACTGTTCAATCGACGCCTGTTCAATCGACGCCTGTTCAATCGACGAGTGTTCCAACGACGACTGTTCAATCGACGACTGTTCAATCGACGCCTGTTCAATCGACGACTGTTCAATCGACGCCTGTTCAATCGACGCCTGTTCAATCGACGACTGTTCAAACGACGAATGTTCATTCGACGACTGTTCAGTCGACGCCTGTTCAGTCGACGACTGTTCAATCGACGCCTGTTCAATCGACGACTGTTCAATCGACGACTGTTCAATCGACGACTGTTCAAACGACGACTGTTCAGTCGACCACTGTTTAGTCGACGCCTGTTCAGTCGACGCCTGTTCTGTCGACGACTGTTCAGTCGACGCCTGTTCAATCGACGACTGTTCAATCGACGCCTGTTCAATCGACGCCTGTTCAATCGACGACTGTTCAAACGACGACTGTTCAGTCGACGACAGTTCAGTCGACGCCTGTTCAGACGACGACTGTTTAGTCGACGCCTGTTCAATCGACGACTTTTGAATAGACGACTGTTCAATCGACGACTGTTCAATCGACGACTGTTTAAACGACGACTGTTTAAACGACGACTGTTCAATCGACGACTGTTCAATCGACGCCTGTTCAATCGACGTCTGTTCAATCGACGACTGTTCAATCGACGACTGTTCAATCGACGCCTGTTCAATCGACGACTGTTTAAACAACGACTGTTCAATCGACTACTGTTCAATCGACGACTGTTCAAACGACGAATGTTCATTCGACGACTGTTCAGTCGACGCCTGTTCAGTCGACGACTGTTCAATCGACGACTGTTCAAACGACGACTGTTCAAACGACGACAGTTCAGTCGACGACTGTTCAGTCGACGCCTGTTCAATCGACGCCTGTTCAATCGACGCCTGTTCAGTCGACGCCTGTTCTGTCGACGACTGTTCAGTCGACGACAGTTCAGTCGACGCCTGTTCAGTCGACGACTGTTCAGTCGACGCCTGTTCAGTCGACGACTGTTCCGTCGACGCCTGTTCTGTCGACGACTGTTCAATCGACGACTGTTCAATCGACGCCTGTTCAATCGACGCCTGTTCAATCGACGCCTGTTCAATCGACGCCTGTTCAATCGACGACTGTTCAAACGACAACTGTTCAGTCGACGACTGTTCAGTCGACGCCTGTTCAATCGACGACTTTTGAATAGACGACTGTTCAATCGACGACTGTTCAATCGACGACTGTTCAATCGACGCCTGTTCAATCGACGCCTGTTCCATCGACGACTGTTCAAACGACGCCTGTTCAGTCGACGACTGTTCAGTCGACGCCTGTTCAATCGATGCCTGTTCAGTCGACGACTGTTCAAACGACGACTGTTCAATCGACGCCTGTTCAATCGACGCCTGTTCAATCGACGACTGTTCAAACGACGAATGGTCATTCGACGACTGTTCAGTCGACGCTTGTTCACTCGACGCCTGTTCAATCGACGCCTGTTCAATCGACGACTGTTCAATCGACGCCTGTTCAATCGACGCCTGTTCAATCGACGACTGTTCAAACGACGACTGTTCAGTCGACGACAGTTCAGTCGACGCCTGTTCAGTCGACGCCTTTTCAGTCGACGACTGTTCAAACGACGACTGTTCAATCGACGACTGTTTAAACGACGACTGTTTAAACGACGACTGTTCAGTCGACGACTGTTCAATCGACGACTGTTCAGTCGACGCCTGTTCTGTCGACGACTGTTCAATCGACGACTGTTAAACCGACGACTGTTCAATCGTCGCCTGTTCAATCGACGACTGTTTAAACGACGACTGTTCTGTCGACGACTGTTCAATCGACGACTGTTCAATCGACGACTGTTCAATGACGACTGTTCAAACGACGAATAATCATTCGACGACTGTTCAGTCGACGCCTGTTCAGTCGACGACTGTTCAGTCGACGCCTGTTCAATCGACGACTGTTCAAACGACGACTGTTCAGTCGACGACAGTTCAGTCGACGCCTGTTCAGTCGACGACTGTTTAGTCGACGCCTGTTCAATCGACGACTTTTGAATAGACGACTGTTCAATCGACGACTTTTGAATAGACGACTGTTCAATCGACGACTGTTCAATCGACGACTGTTTAAACGACGACTGTTTAAACGACGACTGTTCAATCGACGACTGTTCAATCGACGCCTGTTCAATCGACGCCTGTTTAATCGACGACTGTTGAATCCACGACTGTTCAATCGACGACTGTTAAATCGACGACTGTTGAATCGACGACTGTTCAATCGACGACTGTTCAATCGACGACTGTTCAATCGACGACTGTTCAATCGACGACTGTTAAATCGACGACTGTTCAAACGACGACTGTTCAATCGACGACGGTTCAATCGACGCCTGTTCAATTGACGACAGTTCAATCGACGACTGTTCAATCGACGCTTGTTCAATCGACGCCTGTTCAATCGACGACTGTTCAATCGACGACTGTTTAAACGACGACTGTTTAAACGACGACTGTTCAATCGACGCCTGTTCAATCGACGACTGTTGAATCGACGACTGTTCAATCGACGACTGTTCAATCGACGAATGTTCAAACGACGACTGTTCAATCGAAGACTGTTCAATCGACGCCTGTTCAATCGACGACTGTTCAATCGACGACTGTTCAATCGACGCCTGTTCAATCGACGTCTGTTCAATCGACGACTGTTCAATCGACGACTGTTCAATCGACGCCTGTTCAATCGACGACTGTTTAAACGACGACTGTTCAATCGACGACTGTTCAATCGACGACTGTTCAATCGATGACTGTTCAATCGACGACTGTTCAATCGACGACTGTTCAATCGACGACTGTTCTATCGACGACTGTTCAATCGACGACTGTTGAATCGACGACTGTTCAAACGACGACTGTTCAAACGACGACTGTTCAAACGACGACTGTTCAATAGACGACTGTTCAATAGACGACTGTTCAATCGACGCTTGTTCAATCGACGCCTGTTCAATCGACGACTGTTCAATCGACGACTGTTCAAACGACGACTGTTCAAACGACGACTGTTCAGTCGACGACTGTTCAATCGACGACTGTTCAGTCGACGCCTGTTCTGTCGACGACTGTTCAATCGACGACTGTTCAACCGACGACTGTTCAATCGTCGCCTGTTCAATCGACGACTGTTTAAACGACGACTGTTCTGTCGACGACTGTTCAATCGACGACTGTTCAATCGACGACTGTTCAATGACGACTGTTCAATCGACGCCTGTTCCACCGACGACTTTTGAATCGACGACTGTTCAATCGACGACTGTTCAATCGACGACTGTTTAAACGACGACTGTTTAAACGACGACTGTTCAATCGACGACTGTTCAATCGACGCCTGTTCAATCGACGCCTGTTCAATCGACGCCTGTTCAATCGACGCCTGTTCAATCGACGACTGTTCAATCGACGACTGTTTAAACGACGACTATTCAATCGACGACTGTTCAATCGACGCCTGTTCAATCGACGCCTGTTCCATCGACGACTGTTCAAACGACGAATAATCATTCGACGACTGTTCAGTCGACGCCTGTTCAGTCGACGACTGTTCAGTCGACGCCTGTTCAATCGACGACTGTTCAAACGACGACTGTTCAGTCGACGACAGTTCAGTCGACGCCTGTTCAGTCGACGACTGTTTAGTCGACGCCTGTTCAATCGACGACTTTTGAATAGACGACTGTTCAATCGACGACTTTTGAATAGACGACTGTTCAATCGACGACTGTTCAATCGACGACTGTTTAAACGACGACTGTTTAAACGACGACTGTTCAATCGACGACTGTTCAATCGACGCCTGTTCAATCGACGCCTGTTTAATCGACGACTGTTGAATCCACGACTGTTCAATCGACGACTGTTAAATCGACGACTGTTGAATCGACGACTGTTCAATCGACGACTGTTCAATCGACGACTGTTCAATCGACGACTGTTCAATCGACGACTGTTAAATCGACGACTGTTCAAACGACGACTGTTCAATCGACGACGGTTCAATCGACGCCTGTTCAATTGACGACAGTTCAATCGACGACTGTTCAATCGACGCTTGTTCAATCGACGCCTGTTCAATCGACGACTGTTCAATCGACGACTGTTTAAACGACGACTGTTTAAACGACGACTGTTCAATCGACGCCTGTTCAATCGACGACTGTTGAATCGACGACTGTTCAATCGACGACTGTTCAATCGACGAATGTTCAAACGACGACTGTTCAATCGAAGACTGTTCAATCGACGCCTGTTCAATCGACGACTGTTCAATCGACGACTGTTCAATCGACGCCTGTTCAATCGACGTCTGTTCAATCGACGACTGTTCAATCGACGACTGTTCAATCGACGCCTGTTCAATCGACGACTGTTTAAACGACGACTGTTCAATCGACGACTGTTCAATCGACGACTGTTCAATCGATGACTGTTCAATCGACGACTGTTCAATCGACGACTGTTCAATCGACGACTGTTCTATCGACGACTGTTCAATCGACGACTGTTGAATCGACGACTGTTCAAACGACGACTGTTCAAACGACGACTGTTCAAACGACGACTGTTCAATAGACGACTGTTCAATAGACGACTGTTCAATCGACGCTTGTTCAATCGACGCCTGTTCAATCGACGACTGTTCAATCGACGACTGTTCAAACGACGACTGTTCAAACGACGACAGTTCAGTCGACGACTGTTCAGTCGACGCCTGTTCAATCGACGCCTGTTCAATCGACGCCTGTTCAATCGACGACTGTTCAAACGACGACTGTTCAGTCGACGACAGTTCAGTCGACGCCTGTTCAGTCGACGACTGTTCAGTCGACGCCTGTTCAGTCGACGCCTGTTCAGTCGACGCCTGTTCAGTCGACGCCTGTTCAGTCGACGACTGTTCAGTCGACGCCTGTTCAATCGACGACTTTTGAATAGACGACTGTTCAATCGACGACTGTTTAAACGACGACTGTTTAAACGACGACTGTTCAGTCGACGACTGTTCAATCGACGACTGTTCAATCGACGACTGTTCAAACGACGACTGTTCAATCGACGACTGCTAATTAGACGACTGTTCAAACGACGACTGTTCAATCGACGACTGTTCAATCGACGACTGTTCAATCGACGACTGTTCAATCGACGACTGTTCAATCGACGACTGTTCCATCGACGACTGTTCAATCGACGACTGTTCAAACGACGACTGTTCAATCGACGCCTGTTCAATCGTAGACTGTTCAATCGACGACTGTTCAATCGACGCCTGTTCAATCGACGCCTGTTCAATCGACGAGTGTTCCAACGACGACTGTTCAATCGACGACTGTTCAATCGACGCCTGTTCAATCGACGCCTGTTCAATCGACGACTGTTCAATCGACGACTGTTCAATCGACGACTGTTCAAACGACGACTGTTCAGTCGACCACTGTTTAGTCGACGCCTGTTCAGTCGACGCCTGTTCTGTCGACGACTGTTCAGTCGACGCCTGTTCAATCGACGACTGTTCAATCGACGCCTGTTCAATCGACGCCTGTTCAATCGACGACTGTTCAAACGACGACTGTTCAGTCGACGACAGTTCAGTCGACGCCTGTTCAGACGACGACTGTTTAGTCGACGCCTGTTCAATCGACGACTTTTGAATAGACGACTGTTCAATCGACGACTGTTCAATCGACGACTGTTTAAACGACGACTGTTTAAACGACGACTGTTCAATCGACGACTGTTCAATCGACGCCTGTTCAATCGACGTCTGTTCAATCGACGACTGTTCAATCGACGACTGTTCAATCGACGCCTGTTCAATCGACGACTGTTTAAACAACGACTGTTCAATCGACTACTGTTCAATCGACGCCTGTTCAATCGACGACTGTTCAATCGACGACTGTTCAATCGACGCCTGTTCAATCGACGCCTGTTCAATCGACGACTGTTCAAACGACGACTGTTCAAACGACGACAGTTCAGTCGACGACTGTTCAGTCGACGCCTGTTCAATCGACGCCTGTTCAATCGACGCCTGTTCAATCGACGACTGTTCAAACGACGACTGTTCAGTCGACGACAGTTCAGTCGACGCCTGTTCAGTCGACGACTGTTCAGTCGACGCCTGTTCAGTCGACGCCTGTTCAGTCGACGACTGTTCAGTCGACGCCTGTTCAATCGACGACTTTTGAATAGACGACTGTTCAATCGACGACTGTTTAAACGACGACTGTTTAAACGACGACTGTTCAGTCGACGACTGTTCAATCGACGACTGTTCCGTCGACGCCTGTTCTGTCGACGACTGTTCAATCGACGACTGTTCAATCGACGCCTGTTCAATCGACGCCTGTTCAATCGACGCCTGTTCAATCGACGCCTGTTCAATCGACGACTGTTCAAACGACAACTGTTCAGTCGACGACTGTTCAGTCGACGCCTGTTCAATCGACGACTTTTGAATAGACGACTGTTCAATCGACGACTGTTCAATCGACGACTGTTCAATCGACGCCTGTTCAATCGACGCCTGTTCCATCGACGACTGTTCAAACGACGCCTGTTCAGTCGACGACTGTTCAGTCGACGCCTGTTCAATCGATGCCTGTTCAGTCGACGACTGTTCAAACGACGACTGTTCAATCGACGCCTGTTCAATCGACGCCTGTTCAATCGACGACTGTTCAAACGACGAATGGTCATTCGACGACTGTTCAGTCGACGCCTGTTCACTCGACGCCTGTTCAATCGACGCCTGTTCAATCGACGACTGTTCAATCGACGCCTGTTCAATCGACGCCTGTTCAATCGACGACTGTTCAAACGACGACTGTTCAGTCGACGACAGTTCAGTCGACGCCTGTTCAGTCGACGCCTTTTCAGTCGACGACTGTTCAAACGACGACTGTTCAATCGACGACTGTTTAAACGACGACTGTTTAAACGACGACTGTTCAGTCGACGACTGTTCAATCGACGACTGTTCAGTCGACGCCTGTTCTGTCGACGACTGTTCAATCGACGACTGTTCAACCGACGACTGTTCAATCGTCGCCTGTTCAATCGACGACTGTTTAAACGACGACTGTTCTGTCGACGACTGTTCAATCGACGACTGTTCAATCGACGACTGTTCAATGACGACTGTTCAATCGACGCCTGTTCCACCGACGACTTTTGAATCGACGACTGTTCAATCGACGACTGTTCAATCGACGACTGTTTAAACGACGACTGTTTAAACGACGACTGTTCAATCGACGACTGTTCAATCGACGCCTGTTCAATCGACGCCTGTTCAATCGACGCCTGTTCAATCGACGCCTGTTCAATCGACGACTGTTCAATCGACGACTGTTTAAACGACGACTATTCAATCGACGACTGTTCAATCGACGCCTGTTCAATCGACGCCTGTTCCATCGACGACTGTTCAAACGACGAATAATCATTCGACGACTGTTCAGTCGACGCCTGTTCAGTCGACGACTGTTCAGTCGACGCCTGTTCAATCGACGACTGTTCAAACGACGACTGTTCAGTCGACGACAGTTCAGTCGACGCCTGTTCAGTCGACGACTGTTTAGTCGACGCCTGTTCAATCGACGACTTTTGAATAGACGACTGTTCAATCGACGACTTTTGAATAGACGACTGTTCAATCGACGACTGTTCAATCGACGACTGTTTAAACGACGACTGTTTAAACGACGACTGTTCAATCGACGACTGTTCAATCGACGCCTGTTCAATCGACGCCTGTTTAATCGACGACTGTTGAATCCACGACTGTTCAATCGACGACTGTTAAATCGACGACTGTTGAATCGACGACTGTTCAATCGACGACTGTTGAATCGACGACTGTTCAATCGACGACTGTTCAATCGACGACTGTTAAATCGACGACTGTTCAAACGACGACTGTTCAATCGACGACGGTTCAATCGACGCCTGTTCAATTGACGACAGTTCAATCGACGACTGTTCAATCGACGCTTGTTCAATCGACGCCTGTTCAATCGACGACTGTTCAATCGACGACTGTTTAAACGACGACTGTTTAAACGACGACTGTTCAATCGACGCCTGTTCAATCGACGACTGTTGAATCGACGACTGTTCAATCGACGACTGTTCAATCGACGAATGTTCAAACGACGACTGTTCAATCGAAGACTGTTCAATCGACGCCTGTTCAATCGACGACTGTTCAATCGACGACTGTTCAATCGACGCCTGTTCAATCGACGTCTGTTCAATCGACGACTGTTCAATCGACGACTGTTCAATCGACGCCTGTTCAATCGACGACTGTTTAAACGACGACTGTTCAATCGACGACTGTTCAATCGACGACTGTTCAATCGATGACTGTTCAATCGACGACTGTTCAATCGACGACTGTTCAATCGACGACTGTTGAATCGACGACTGTTCAAACGACGACTGTTCAAACGACGACTGTTCAAACGACGACTGTTCAATAGACGACTGTTCAATAGACGACTGTTCAATCGACGCTTGTTCAATCGACGCCTGTTCAATCGACGACTGTTCAATCGACGACTGTTTAAACGACGACTGTTTAAACGACGACTGTTTAAACGACGACTGTTCAATCGACGCCTGTTCAATCGACGACTGTTGAATCGACGACTGTTCAATCGACGACTGTTCAATAGACGACTGTTCAAACGACGACTGTTCAATCGACGCCTGTTCAATCGTAGACTGTTCAATCGACGGCTGTTCAATCGACGCCTGTTCAATCGACGCCTGTTCAATCGACGACTGTTCCGTCGACGCCTGTTCTGTCGACGACTGTTCAATCGACGACTGTTAAATCGACGACTGTTCAATCGACGACTGTTCAATCGACGACTGTTCAATCGACGACTGTTCAATCGACGACTGTTCAATCGACGACTGTTCAATCGACGACTGTTCAATCGACGACTGTTCAATCGACGACTGTTCAATCGACGACTGTTCAATCGACGAATGTTCAAACGACGACTGTTCAATCGAAGACTGTTCAATCGACGCCTGTTCAATTGACGACAGTTCAATCGACGACTGTTCAATCGACGCTTGTTCAATCGACGCCTGTTCAATCGACGACTGTTCAATCGACGACTGTTTAAACGACGACTGTTTAAACGACGACTGTTCAATCGACGCCTGTTCAATCGACGACTGTTGAATCGACGACTGTTCAATCGACGACTGTTCAATCGACGAATGTTCAAACGACGACTGTTCAATCGAAGACTGTTCAATCGACGCCTGTTCAATCGACGACTGTTCAATCGACGACTGTTCAATCGACGCCTGTTCAATCGACGACTGTTCAATCGACGACTGTTTAAACGACGACTGTTTAAACGACGACTGTTCAATCGACGCCTGTTCAATCGACGACTGTTCAATCGACGACTGTTCAATCGACGACTGTTTAAACGACGACTGTTTAAACGACGACTGTTCAATCGACGCCTGTTCAATCGACGACTGTTCAATCGACGACTGTTCAATCGACGACTGTTCTATCGACGACTGTTCAATCGACGACTGTTGAATCGACGACTGTTCAAACGACGACTGTTCAAACGACGACTGTTCAAACGACGACTGTTCAATAGACGACTGTTCAATAGACGACTGTTCAATCGACGCTTGTTCAATCGACGCCTGTTCAATCGACGACTGTTCAATCGACGACTGTTTAAACGACGACTGTTTAAACGACGACTGTTCAATCGACGCCTGTTCAATCGACGACTGTTGAATCGACGACTGTTCAATCGACGACTGTTCAATCGACGAATGTTCAAACGACGACTGTTCAATCGAAGACTGTTCAATCGACGCCTGTTCAATCGACGACTGTTCAATAGACGACTGTTCAATCGACGCCTGTTCAATCGACGTCTGTTCAATCGACGACTGTTCAATCGACGACTGTTTAAACGACGACTGTTTAAACGACGACTGTTCAATCGACGCCTGTTCAATCGACGACTGTTTAAACGACGACTGTTCAATCGACGACTGTTCAATCGACGACTGTTCAATCGATGACTGTTCAATCGACGACTGTTCAATCGACGACTGTTCAATCGACGACTGTTCAATCGACGACTGTTCTATCGACGACTGTTCAATCGACGACTGTTGAATCGACGACTGTTCAAACGACGACTGTTCAAACGACGACTGTTCAATAGACGACTGTTCAATAGACGACTGTTCAATCGACGACTGTTCAATCGACGACTGTTCTATCGACGACTGTTCAATCGACGACTGTTCAAACGACGACTGTTCAAACGACGACTGTTCAATCTACGACTGTTCAATCGACGACTGTTCAATCGACGACTGTTCATACGACGACTGTTCAATCGACGACTGTTCAATCGACGACTGTTCAAACGACGACTGTTCAATCGACGACTGCTAATTAGACGACTGTTCAAACGACGACTGTTCAATCGACGACTGTTCAATCGACGACTGTTCAATCGACGACTGTTCAATTGACGACTGTTCAAACGACGACTGTTCAATCGACGACTGCTAATTAGACGACTGTTCAAACGACGACTGTTCAATCGACGACTGTTCAATCGACGACTGTTCAATCGACGACTGTTCAATCGACGACTGTTCAATCGACGACTGTTCAATCGACGACTGTTCATACGACGACTGTTCAATCGACGACTGCTAATTAGACGACTGTTCAAACGACGACTGTTCAATCGACGACTGCTAATTAGACGACTGTTCAAACGACGACTGTTAAATCGACGACTGTTCAATCGACGACTGTTCAATCGACGACTGTTCAATCGACGACTGTTCAATCGACGACTGTTCAATCGACGACTGTTCAAACGACGACTGTTCAATCGACGACTGTTCAATCGACGACTGTTCAATCGACGACTTTTCAATCGACGACTGTTCAAACGACGACTGTTCAAACGACGACTGTTCAATCGACGACTGTTCAATCGACGACTGTTCAATCGACGACTGTTCCATCGACGACTGTTCAATCGACGACTGTTTAAACGACGACTGTTTAAACGACGACTGTTCAATCGACGACTGTTCAATCGACGCCTGTTCAATCGACGCCGGTTCAATCGACGACTGTTGAATCCACGACTGTTCAATCGACGACTGTTAAATCGACGACTGTTGAATCGACGACTGTTCAATCGACGACTGTTCAATCGACGACTGTTCAATCGACGACTGTTAAATCGACGACTGTTCAAACGACGACTGTTCAATCGACGACTGTTCAATCGACAACTGTTCAATCGACGACTGTTCAAACGACGACTGTTCAATCGACGACTGTTCAATCGACGACTGTTAAATCGACGACTGTTCAATCGACGACTGTTCAATCGACGACTGTTCAATCGACGACTGTTCAATCGACGACTGTTCAATCGACGACTGTTCAATCGACGACTGTTCAATCGACGACTGTTGAATCGACGACTGTTCAATCAACGACTGTTCAATCGACGACTGTTCAATCGACGAATAATCAAACGACGACTGTTCAATCGAAGACTGTTCAATCGACGCCTGTTCAATCGACGACAGTTCAATCGACGACAGTTCAATCGACGACTGTTCAATCGACGCCTGTTCAATCGACGCCTGTTCAATCGACGACTGTTCAATCGACGACTGTTTAAACGACGACTGTTTAAACGACGACTGTTCAATCGACACCTGTTCAATCGACGACTGTTGAATCGACGACTGTTCAATCGACGACTGTTCAATCGACGACTGTTCAAACGACGACTGTTCAATCGAAGACTGTTCAATCGACGCCTGTTCAATCGACGACTGTTCAATCGACGACTGTTCAATCGACGCCTGTTCAATCGACGTCTGTTCAATCGACGACTGTTCAATCGACGACTGTTTAAACGACGACTGTTTAAACGACGACTGTTCAATCGACGCCTGTTCAATCGACGACTGTTCAATCGACGACTGTTCTATCGACGACTGTTCAATCGACGACTGTTGAATCGACGACTGTTCAAACGACGACTGTTCAAACGACGACTGTTCAAACGACGACTGTTCAATAGACGACTGTTCAATAGACGACTGTTCAATCGACGACTGTTCAATCGACGACTGTTCTATCGACGACTGTTCAATCGACGACTGTTCAAACGACGACAGTTCAAACGACGACTGTTCAATCTACGACTGTTCAATCGACGACTGTTCAATCGACGACTGTTCATACGACGACTGTTCAATCGACGACTGTTCAATCGACGACTGTTCAAACGACGACTGTTCAATCGACGACTGCTAATTAGACGACTGCTAATTAGACGACTGTTCAAACGACGACTGTTCAATCGACGACTGTTCAATCGACGACTGTTCAATCGACGACTGTTCAATCGACGACTGTTCAATCGACGACTTTTCAATCGACGACTGTTCAATCGACGACTGTTCAATCGACGACTGTTCAAACGACGACTGTTCAATCGACGACTGTTCAATCGACGACTGTTCAGTCGACGACTGTTCAAACGACGACTGTTCAATCGACGACTGCTAATTAGACGACTGTTCAAACGACGACTGTTCAATCGACGACTGCTAATTAGACGACTGTTCAAACGACGACTGTTCAATCGACGACTGTTCAATCGACGACTGTTCAATCGACGACTGTTCAATCGACGACTGTTCAATCGACGACTGTTCAATCGACGACTGTTCAATCGACGACTGTTCAATCGACGACTTTTCAATCGACGACTGTTCAAACGACGACTGTTCAAACGACGACTGTTCAATCGACGACTGTTCAATCGACGACTGTTCAATCGACGACTGTTCAATCGACGACTGTTTAAACGACGACTGTTTAAACGACGACTGTTCAATCGACGACTGTTCAATCGACGCCTGTTCAATCGACGCCTGTTCAATCGACGACTGTTCAATCGACGACTGTTCAATCGACGCCTGTTCAATCGACGACTGTTTAAACGACGACTGTTCAATCGACGACTGTTCAATCGACGCCTGTTCAATCGACGCCTGTTCCATCGACGACTGTTCAAACGACGAATGGTCATTCGACGACTGTTCTGTCGACGCCTGTTCAGTCGACGACTGTTCAGTCGACGCCTGTTCAATCGACGACTGTTCAAACGACGACTGTTCAGTCGACGACAGTTCAGTCGACGCCTGTTCAGTCGACGACTGTTTAGTCGACGCCTGTTCAATCGACGACTTTTGAATAGACGACTGTTCAATCGACGACTGTTCAATCGACGACTGTTTAAACGACGACTGTTTAAACGACGACTGTTCAATCGACGACTGTTCAATCGACGCCTGTTCAATCGACGCCTGTTCAATCGACGACTGTTGAATCCACGACTGTTCAATCGACGACTGTTAAATCGACGACTGTTGAATCGACGATTGTTCAATCGACGACTGTTCAATCGACGACTGTTCAATCGACGACTGTTCAATCGACGACTGTTAAATCGACGACTGTTCAAACGACGACTGTTCAATCGACGACTGTTCAATCGACTACTGTTCAATCGACGACTGTTCAAACGACGACTGTTCAATCGACGACTGTTCAATCGACGACTGTTAAATCGACGACTGTTCAATCGACGACTGTTCAATCGACGACTGTTCAATCGACGACTGTTCAATCGACGACTGTTCAATCGACGACTGTTCAATCGACGACTGTTGAATCGACGACTGTTCAATCAACGACTGTTCAATCGACGACTGTTCAATCGACGAATAATCAAACGACGAATGTTCAATCGAAGACTGTTCAATCGACGCCTGTTCAATCGACGACAGTTCAAACGACGACTGTTCAATCTACGACTGTTCAATCGACGTCTGTTCAATCGACGACTGTTCAATCGACGACTGTTTAAACGACGACTGTTTAAACGACGTCTGTTCAAACGACGACTGTTCAATCGACGACTGTTTAAACGACGACTGTTTAAACGACGACTGTTCAATCGACGCCTGTTCAATCGACGACTGTTGAATCGACGACTGTTCAATCGACGACTGTTCAATCGACGACTGTTCAAACGACGACTGTTCAATCGAAGACTGTTCAATCGACGCCTGTTCAATCGACGACTGTTCAATCGACGACTGTTCAATCGACGCCTGTTCAATCGACGTCTGTTCAATCGACGACTGTTCAATCGACGACTGTTTAAACGACGACTGTTTAAACGACGACTGTTCAATCGACGCCTGTTCAATCGACGACTGTTCAATCGACGACTGTTCTATCGACGACTGTTCAATCGACGACTGTTGAATCGACGACTGTTCAAACGACGACTGTTCAAACGACGACTGTTCAAACGACGACTGTTCAATAGACGACTGTTCAATAGACGACTGTTCAATCGACGACTGTTCAATCGACGACTGTTCTATCGACGACTGTTCAATCGACGACTGTTCAAACGACGACAGTTCAAACGACGACTGTTCAATCTACGACTGTTCAATCGACGACTGTTCAATCGACGACTGTTCATACGACGACTGTTCAATCGACGACTGTTCAATCGACGACTGTTCAAACGACGACTGTTCAATCGACGACTGCTAATTAGACGACTGCTAATTAGACGACTGTTCAAACGACGACTGTTCAATCGACGACTGTTCAATCGACGACTGTTCAATCGACGACTGTTCAATCGACGACTGTTCAATCGACGACTGTTCAATCGACGACTGTTCAATCGACGACTGTTCAATCGACGACTGTTCAAACGACGACTGTTCAATCGACGACTGTTCAATCGACGACTGTTCAATCGACGACTGTTCAAACGACGACTGTTCAATCGACGACTGCTAATTAGACGACTGTTCAAACGACGACTGTTCAATCGACGACTGCTAATTAGACGACTGTTCAAACGACGACTGTTCAATCGACGACTGTTCAATCGACGACTGTTCAATCGACGACTGTTCAATCGACGACTGTTCAATCGACGACTGTTCAATCGACGACTGTTCAATCGACGACTGTTCAATAGACGACTGTTCAATCGACGCCTGTTCAATCGACGTCTGTTCAATCGACGACTGTTCAATCGACGACTGTTTAAACGACGACTGTTTAAACGACGACTGTTCAATCGACGCCTGTTCAATCGACGACTGTTTAAACGACGACTGTTCAATCGACGACTGTTCAATCGACGACTGTTCAATCGATGACTGTTCAATCGACGACTGTTCAATCGACGACTGTTCAATCGACGACTGTTCAATCGACAACTGTTCTATCGACGACTATTCAATCGACGACTGTTGAATCGACGACTGTTCAAACGACGACTGTTCAAACGACGACTGTTCAAACGACGACTGTTCAATAGACGACTGTTCAATAGACGACTGTTCAATCGACGACTGTTCAATCGACGACTGTTCTATCGACGACTGTTCTATCGACGACTGTTCAATCGACGAATAATCAAACGACGAATGTTCAATCGAAGACTGTTCAATCGACGCCTGTTCAATCGACGACAGTTCAAACGACGACTGTTCAATCTACGACTGTTCAATCGACGTCTGTTCAATCGACGACTGTTCAATCGACGACTGTTTAAACGACGACTGTTTAAACGACGTCTGTTCAAACGACGACTGTTCAATCGACGACTGTTTAAACGACGACTGTTTAAACGACGACTGTTCAATCGACGCCTGTTCAATCGACGACTGTTGAATCGACGACTGTTCAATCGACGACTGTTCAATCGACGACTGTTCAAACGACGACTGTTCAATCGAAGACTGTTCAATCGACGCCTGTTCAATCGACGACTGTTCAATCGACGACTGTTCAATCGACGCCTGTTCAATCGACGTCTGTTCAATCGACGACTGTTCAATCGACGACTGTTTAAACGACGACTGTTTAAACGACGACTGTTCAATCGACGCCTGTTCAATCGACGACTGTTCAATCGACGACTGTTCTATCGACGACTGTTCAATCGACGACTGTTGAATCGACGACTGTTCAAACGACGACTGTTCAAACGACGACTGTTCAAACGACGACTGTTCAATAGACGACTGTTCAATAGACGACTGTTCAATCGACGACTGTTCAATCGACGACTGTTCTATCGACGACTGTTCAATCGACGACTGTTCAAACGACGACAGTTCAAACGACGACTGTTCAATCTACGACTGTTCAATCGACGACTGTTCAATCGACGACTGTTCATACGACGACTGTTCAATCGACGACTGTTCAATCGACGACTGTTCAAACGACGACTGTTCAATCGACGACTGCTAATTAGACGACTGCTAATTAGACGACTGTTCAAACGACGACTGTTCAATCGACGACTGTTCAATCGACGACTGTTCAATCGACGACTGTTCAATCGACGACTGTTCAATCGACGACTGTTCAATCGACGACTGTTCAATCGACGACTGTTCAATCGACGACTGTTCAAACGACGACTGTTCAATCGACGACTGTTCAATCGACGACTGTTCAATCGACGACTGTTCAAACGACGACTGTTCAATCGACGACTGCTAATTAGACGACTGTTCAAACGACGACTGTTCAATCGACGACTGCTAATTAGACGACTGTTCAAACGACGACTGTTCAATCGACGACTGTTCAATCGACGACTGTTCAATCGACGACTGTTCAATCGACGACTGTTCAATCGACGACTGTTCAATCGACGACTGTTCAATCGACGACTGTTCAATAGACGACTGTTCAATCGACGCCTGTTCAATCGACGTCTGTTCAATCGACGACTGTTCAATCGACGACTGTTTAAACGACGACTGTTTAAACGACGACTGTTCAATCGACGCCTGTTCAATCGACGACTGTTTAAACGACGACTGTTCAATCGACGACTGTTCAATCGACGACTGTTCAATCGATGACTGTTCAATCGACGACTGTTCAATCGACGACTGTTCAATCGACGACTGTTCAATCGACAACTGTTCTATCGACGACTGTTCAATCGACGACTGTTGAATCGACGACTGTTCAAACGACGACTGTTCAAACGACGACTGTTCAAACGACGACTGTTCAATAGACGACTGTTCAATAGACGACTGTTCAATCGACGACTGTTCAATCGACGACTGTTCTATCGACGACTGTTCAATCGACGACTGTTCAAACGACGACTGTTCAAACGACGACTGTTCAATCTACGACTGTTCAATCGACGACTGTTCAATCGACGACTGTTCATACGACGACTGTTCAATCGACGACTGTTCAATCGACGACTGTTCAAACGACGACTGTTCAATCGACGACTGCTAATTAGACGACTGTTCAAACGACGACTGTTCAATCGACGACTGTTCAATCGACGACTGTTCAATCGACGACTGTTCAATTGACGACTGTTCAAACGACGACTGTTCAATCGACGACTGCTAATTAGACGACTGTTCAAACGACGACTGTTCAATCGACGACTGTTCAATCGACGACTGTTCAATCGACGACTGTTCAATCGACGACTGTTCAATCGACGACTGTTCATACGACGACTGTTCAATCGACGACTGCTAATTAGACGACTGTTCAAACGACGACTGTTCAATCGACGACTGTTCAATCGACGACTGTTTAAACGACGACTGTTTAAACGACGACTGTTTAAACGACGACTGTTCAGTCGACGACTGTTCAATCGACGACTGTTCAGTCGACGCCTGTTGTGTCGACGACTGTTCAATCGACGACTGTTCAACCGACGACTGTTCAATCGACGCCTGTTCAATCGACGACTGTTTAAAAGACGACTGTTCAATCGACAACTGTTCAATCGACTCCTGTTCAATCGACGACTGTTCAAACGACGAATGGTCATTCGACGACTGTTCAGTCGACGCCTGTTCAGTCGATGACTGTTCAATCGACGCCCGTTCAATCGACGCCTGTTTAATCGACGACTGTTCAATCGACGAATGTTCAATCGACGACTGTTTAAACGACGACAGTTTAAACGACGACTGTTCAATCGACGACTGTTCAATCGACGCCTGTTCAATCGACGACTGTTCAATCGACGACTGTTCTATCGACGACTGTTCAATCGACGACTGTTCAAACGACGACTGGTCAATCGACGACTGTTCAATCGACGACTGTTCAATCGACGACTGTTCAATCGACGACTGTTCAAACGACGACTGTTAAAACGACGACTGTTCAAACGACGACTGTTCAATCGACGACTGTTCTATCGACGACTGTTCAATCGACGACTGTTCAATCGACGACAGTTAAATCGACGACTGTTAAATCGACGACTGTTCAATCGAAGACTGTTCAATCGACGACTGTTCAATCGACGACGGTTCAATCTACGACTGTTCAATCGACGACTGTTCAATCGACGACTGTTCAATCGACGACTGTTCAAACGACGACTGTTCAATCGACGACTGTTCTATCGACGACTGTTCAATCGACGCCTGTTCAATCGACGCCTGTTCAATCGACGACTGTTCAAACGACGACTGTTCAAACGACGACTGTTCAGTCGACGCCTGTTCAGTCGACGCCTGTTCAGTCGACGACTGTTCAGTCGACGACTGTTTAAACGACGACTGTTCAATCGACGACTGTTTAAACGACGACTGTTCAATCGACTACTGTTCAATCGACGCCTGTTCAATCGACGACTGTTTAAACGACGCCTGTTCCACCGACGACTTTTGAATAGACGACTGTTCAATCGACGACTGTTCAATCGACGACTGTTTAAACGACGACTGTTTAAACGACGACTGTTCAATCGACGACTGTTCAATCGACGCCTGTTCAAACGACGCCTGTTCAATCGACGATTGTTCAATCGACGACTGTTCAATCGACGCCTGTTCAATCGACGACTGTTTAAACGACGACTGTTCAATCGACGACTGTTCAATCGACGCCTGTTCAATCGACGCCTGTTCCATCGACGACTGTTCAAACGACGAATGGTCATTCGACGTCTGTTCAGTCGACGCCTGTTCAGTCGACGACTGTTCAATCGACGCCTGTTCAATCGACGACTGTTTAAACGACGACTGTTCAATCGACGACTGTTCAATCGACGCCTGTTCAATCGACGCCTGTTCCATCGACGACTGTTCAAACGACGAATGGTCATTCGACGACTGTTCAGTCGACGCCTGTTCAGTCGATGACTGTTCAATCGACGCCCGTTCAATCGACGCCTGTTTAATCGACGACTGTTCAATCGACGAATGTTCAATCGACGACTGTTTAAACGACGACAGTTTAAACGACGACTGTTCAATCGACGACTGTTCAATCGACGCCTGTTCAATCGACGACTGTTCAATCGACGACTGTTCTATCGACGACTGTTCAATCGACGACTGTTCAAACGACGACTGGTCAATCGACGACTGTTCAATCGACGACTGTTCAATCGACGACTGTTCAATCGACGACTGTTCAAACGACGACTGTTAAAACGACGACTGTTCAAACGACGACTGTTCAATCGACGACTGTTCTATCGACGACTGTTCAATCGACGACTGTTCAATCGACGACAGTTAAATCGACGACTGTTAAATCGACGACTGTTCAATCGAAGACTGTTCAATCGACGACTGTTCAATCGACGACGGTTCAATCTACGACTGTTCAATCGACGACTGTTCAATCGACGACTGTTCAATCGACGACTGTTCAAACGACGACTGTTCAATCGACGACTGTTCTATCGACGACTGTTCAATCGACGCCTGTTCAATCGACGCCTGTTCAATCGACGACTGTTCAAACGACGACTGTTCAAACGACGACTGTTCAGTCGACGCCTGTTCAGTCGACGCCTGTTCAGTCGACGACTGTTCAGTCGACGACTGTTTAAACGACGACTGTTCAATCGACGCCTGTTCAATCGACGCCTGTTCAATCGACGCCTGTTCAATCGACGACTGTTCAAACGACGAATGGTCATTCGACGCCTGTTCAGTCGACGACTGTTCAGTCGACGCCTGTTCAATCGACGCCTGTTCAATCGACGCCTGTTCAATCGACGCCTGTTCAATCGACGACTGTTCAATCGACGACTGTTCAATCGACGCCTGTTCAATCGACGCCTGTTCAGTCGACGACTGTTCAGTCGATGACTGTTCAGTCGACGCCTGTTCAATCGACGACTTTTGAATAGACGACTGTTCAATCGACGACTGTTCAATCGACGACTGTTCAATCGACGCCTGTTCAATCGACGCCTGTTCAATCGACGACTGTTCAAACGACGCCTGTTCAATCGACGACTGTTTAAACGACGCCTGTTCCACCGACGACTTTTGAATAGACGACTGTTCAATCGACGACTGTTCAATCGACGACTGTTTAAACGACGACTGTTTAAACGACGACTGTTCAATCGACGACTGTTCAATCGACGCCTGTTCAAACGACGCCTGTTCAATCGACGATTGTTCAATCGACGACTGTTCAATCGACGCCTGTTCAATCGACGACTGTTTAAACGACGACTGTTCAATCGACGACTGTTCAATCGACGCCTGTTCAATCGACGCCTGTTCCATCGACGACTGTTCAAACGACGAATGGTCATTCGACGACTGTTCAGTCGACGCCTGTTCAGTCGACGACTGTTCAATCGACGCCTGTTCAATCGACGACTGTTTAAACGACGACTGTTCAATCGACGACTGTTCAATCGACGCCTGTTCAATCGACGCCTGTTCCATCGACGACTGTTCAAACGACGAATGGTCATTCGACGACTGTTCAGTCGACGCCTGTTCAGTCGACGACTGTTCAGTCGACGACTGTTCAGTCGACGCCTGTTCAGTCGACGACAGTTCAGTCGACGACAGTTCAGTCGACGCCTGTTCAGTCGACGACTGTTCAGTCGACGCCTGTTCAATCGACGACTTTTGAATAGACGACTGTTCAATCGACGACTGTTCAATCGACGCCTGTTCAATCGACGACTGTTCAAACGACGACTGTTCAATCGACGACTGTTCAATCGACGCCTGTTCAATCGACGACTGTTCAAACGACGACTGGTCAATCGACGACTGTTCAATCGACGACTGTTCAATCGACGACTGTTCAATCGACGACTGTTCAAACGACGACTGTTAAAACGACGACTGTTCAAACGACGACTGTTCAATCGACGACTGTTCTATCGACGACTGTTCAATCGACGACTGTTCAATCGACGACAGTTAAATCGACGACTGTTAAATCGACGACTGTTCAATCGAAGACTGTTCAATCGACGACTGTTCAATCGACGACGGTTCAAACGACGACTGTTCAATCGACGACTGTTCAATCGACGACTGTTTAAACGACGACTGTTTAAACGACGACTGTTCCGTCGACGCCTGTTCTGTCGACGACTGTTCAATCGACGACTGTTTAAACGACGACTGTTCAATCGACTACTGTTCAATCGACGCCTGTTCAATCGACGACTGTTTAAACGACGCCTGTTCCACCGACGACTTTTGAATAGACGACTGTTCAATCGACGACTGTTCAATCGACGACTGTTTAAACGACGACTGTTTAAACGACGACTGTTCAATCGACGACTGTTCAATCGACGCCTGTTCAAACGACGCCTGTTCAATCGACGATTGTTCAATCGACGACTGTTCAATCGACGCCTGTTCAATCGACGACTGTTTAAACGACGACTGTTCAATCGACGACTGTTCAATCGACGCCTGTTCAATCGACGCCTGTTCCATCGACGACTGTTCAAACGACGAATGGTCATTCGACGACTGTTCAGTCGACGCCTGTTCAGTCGACGACTGTTCAATCGACGCCTGTTCAATCGACGACTGTTTAAACGACGACTGTTCAATCGACGACTGTTCAATCGACGCCTGTTCAATCGACGCCTGTTCCATCGACGACTGTTCAAACGACGAATGGTCATTCGACGACTGTTCAGTCGACGCCTGTTCAGTCGATGACTGTTCAATCGACGCCCGTTCAATCGACGCCTGTTTAATCGACGACTGTTCAATCGACGAATGTTCAATCGACGACTGTTTAAACGACGACAGTTTAAACGACGACTGTTCAATCGACGACTGTTCAATCGACGCCTGTTCAATCGACGACTGTTCAATCGACGACTGTTCTATCGACGACTGTTCAATCGACGACTGTTCAAACGACGACTGGTCAATCGACGACTGTTCAATCGACGACTGTTCAATCGACGACTGTTCAATCGACGACTGTTCAAACGACGACTGTTAAAACGACGACTGTTCAAACGACGACTGTTCAATCGACGACTGTTCTATCGACGACTGTTCAATCGACGACTGTTCAATCGACGACAGTTAAATCGACGACTGTTAAATCGACGACTGTTCAATCGAAGACTGTTCAATCGACGACTGTTCAATCGACGACGGTTCAATCTACGACTGTTCAATCGACGACTGTTCAATCGACGACTGTTCAATCGACGACTGTTCAAACGACGACTGTTCAATCGACGACTGTTCTATCGACGACTGTTCAATCGACGCCTGTTCAATCGACGCCTGTTCAATCGACGACTGTTCAAACGACGACTGTTCAAACGACGACTGTTCAGTCGACGCCTGTTCAGTCGACGCCTGTTCAGTCGACGACTGTTCAGTCGACGACCTGTTTAAACGACGACTGTTCAATCGACGCCTGTTCAATCGACGCCTGTTCAATCGACGCCTGTTCAATCGACGCCTGTTCAATCGACGACTGTTCAAACGACGAATGGTCATTCGACGCCTGTTCAGTCGACGACTGTTCAGTCGACGCCTGTTCAATCGACGCCTGTTCAATCGACGCCTGTTCAATCGACGCCTGTTCAATCGACGACTGTTCAATCGACGACTGTTCAATCGACGCCTGTTCAATCGACGCCTGTTCAGTCGACGACTGTTCAGTCGATGACTGTTCAGTCGACGCCTGTTCAATCGACGACTTTTGAATAGACGACTGTTCAATCGACGACTGTTCAATCGACGACTGTTCAATCGACGCCTGTTCAATCGACGCCTGTTCAATCGACGACTGTTCAAACGACGCCTGTTCAGTCGACGACAGTTCAGTCGACGACAGTTCAGTCGACGCCTGTTCAGTCGACGACTGTTCAGTCGACGCCTGTTCAATCGACGACTTTTGAATAGACGACTGTTCAATCGACGACTGTTCAATCGACACCTGTTCAATCGACGACTGTTCAAACAACGCCTGTTCAGTCGACGACTGTTCAGTTGACGCCTGTTCAATCGATGCCTGTTCAGTCGACGACTGTTCAAACGACGACTGTTCAATCGACGACTGTTCAATCGACGACTGTTTAAACGACGACTGTTTAAACGACGACTGTTCCGTCGACGCCTGTTCTGTCGACGACTGTTCAATCGACGACTGTTTAAACGACGACTGTTCAATCGACTACTGTTCAATCGACGCCTGTTCAATCGACGACTGTTTAAACGACGCCTGTTCCACCGACGACTTTTGAATAGACGACTGTTCAATCGACGACTGTTCAATCGACGACTGTTTAAACGACGACTGTTTAAACGACGACTGTTCAATCGACGACTGTTCAATCGACGCCTGTTCAAACGACGCCTGTTCAATCGACGATTGTTCAATCGACGACTGTTCAATCGACGCCTGTTCAATCGACGACTGTTTAAACGACGACTGTTCAATCGACGACTGTTCAATCGACGCCTGTTCAATCGACGCCTGTTCCATCGACGACTGTTCAAACGACGAATGGTCATTCGACGACTGTTCAGTCGACGCCTGTTCAGTCGACGACTGTTCAATCGACGCCTGTTCAATCGACGACTGTTTAAACGACGACTGTTCAATCGACGACTGTTCAATCGACGCCTGTTCAATCGACGCCTGTTCCATCGACGACTGTTCAAACGACGAATGGTCATTCGACGACTGTTCAGTCGACGCCTGTTCAGTCGACGACTGTTCAGTCGACGACTGTTCAGTCGACGCCTGTTCAGTCGACGACAGTTCAGTCGACGACAGTTCAGTCGACGCCTGTTCAGTCGACGACTGTTCAGTCGACGCCTGTTCAATCGACGACTTTTGAATAGACGACTGTTCAATCGACGACTGTTCAATCGACGCCTGTTCAATCGACGACTGTTCAAACAACGCCTGTTCAGTCGACGACTGTTCAGTTGACGCCTGTTCAATCGATGCCTGTTCAGTCGACGACTGTTCAAACGACGACTGTTCAATCGACGACTGTTCAATCGACGACTGTTTAAACGACGACTGTTTAAACGACGACTGTTCAGTCGACGACTGTTCAATCGACGACTGTTCCGTCGACGCCTGTTCTGTCGACGACTGTTCAATCGACGCCTGTTCAATCGACGCCTGTTCAATCGACGCCTGTTCAATCGACGACTGTTCAATCGACGCCTGTTCAATCGACGCCTGTTCAATCGACGACTGTTCAAACGACGAATGGTCATTCGACGACTGTTCAGTCGACGCCTGTTCACTCGACGCCTGTTCAATCGACGCCTGTTCAATCGACGACTGTTCAATCGACGCCTGTTCAATCGACGCCTGTTCAATCGACGACTGTTCAAACGACGACTGTTCAGTCGACGACAGTTCAGTCGACGCCTGTTCAGTCGACGCCTTTTCAGTCGACGACTGTTCAAACGACGACTGTTCAATCGACGACTGTTTAAACGACGACTGTTTAAACGACGACTGTTCAGTCGACGACTGTTCAATCGACGACTGTTCAGTCGACGCCTGTTCTGTCGACGACTGTTCAATCGACGACTGTTCAACCGACGACTGTTCAATCGTCGCCTGTTCAATCGACGACTGTTTAAACGACGACTGTTCTGTCGACGACTGTTCAATCGACGACTGTTCAATCGACGACTGTTCAATGACGACTGTTCAATCGACGCCTGTTCCACCGACGACTTTTGAATCGACGACTGTTCAATCGACGACTGTTCAATCGACGACTGTTTAAACGACGACTGTTTAAACGACGACTGTTCAATCGACGACTGTTCAATCGACGCCTGTTCAATCGACGCCTGTTCAATCGACGCCTGTTCAATCGACGCCTGTTCAATCGACGACTGTTCAATCGACGACTGTTTAAACGACGACTATTCAATCGACGACTGTTCAATCGACGCCTGTTCAATCGACGCCTGTTCCATCGACGACTGTTCAAACGACGAATAATCATTCGACGACTGTTCAGTCGACGCCTGTTCAGTCGACGACTGTTCAGTCGACGCCTGTTCAATCGACGACTGTTCAAACGACGACTGTTCAGTCGACGACAGTTCAGTCGACGCCTGTTCAGTCGACGACTGTTTAGTCGACGCCTGTTCAATCGACGACTTTTGAATAGACGACTGTTCAATCGACGACTTTTGAATAGACGACTGTTCAATCGACGACTGTTCAATCGACGACTGTTTAAACGACGACTGTTTAAACGACGACTGTTCAATCGACGACTGTTCAATCGACGCCTGTTCAATCGACGCCTGTTTAATCGACGACAGTTAAATCGACGACTGTTAAATCGACGACTGTTCAATCGAAGACTGTTCAATCGACGACTGTTCAATCGACGACGGTTCAATCTACGACTGTTCAATCGACGACTGTTCAATCGACGACTGTTCAATCGACGACTGTTCAAACGACGACTGTTCAATCGACGACTGTTCTATCGACGACTGTTCAATCGACGCCTGTTCAATCGACGCCTGTTCAATCGACGACTGTTCAAACGACGACTGTTCAAACGACGACTGTTCAGTCGACGCCTGTTCAGTCGACGCCTGTTCAGTCGACGACTGTTCAGTCGACGACTGTTTAAACGACGACTGTTCAATCGACGCCTGTTCAATCGACGCCTGTTCAATCGACGCCTGTTCAATCGACGACTGTTCAAACGACGAATGGTCATTCGACGCCTGTTCAGTCGACGACTGTTCAGTCGACGCCTGTTCAATCGACGCCTGTTCAATCGACGCCTGTTCAATCGACGCCTGTTCAATCGACGACTGTTCAATCGACGACTGTTCAATCGACGCCTGTTCAATCGACGCCTGTTCAGTCGACGACTGTTCAGTCGATGACTGTTCAGTCGACGCCTGTTCAATCGACGACTTTTGAATAGACGACTGTTCAATCGACGACTGTTCAATCGACGACTGTTCAATCGACGCCTGTTCAATCGACGCCTGTTCAATCGACGACTGTTCAAACGACGCCTGTTCAGTCGACGACAGTTCAGTCGACGACAGTTCAGTCGACGCCTGTTCAGTCGACGACTGTTCAGTCGACGCCTGTTCAATCGACGACTTTTGAATAGACGACTGTTCAATCGACGACTGTTCAATCGACACCTGTTCAATCGACGACTGTTCAAACAACGCCTGTTCAGTCGACGACTGTTCAGTTGACGCCTGTTCAATCGATGCCTGTTCAGTCGACGACTGTTCAAACGACGACTGTTCAATCGACGACTGTTCAATCGACGACTGTTTAAACGACGACTGTTTAAACGACGACTGTTCCGTCGACGCCTGTTCTGTCGACGACTGTTCAATCGACGACTGTTTAAACGACGACTGTTCAATCGACTACTGTTCAATCGACGCCTGTTCAATCGACGACTGTTTAAACGACGCCTGTTCCACCGACGACTTTTGAATAGACGACTGTTCAATCGACGACTGTTCAATCGACGACTGTTTAAACGACGACTGTTTAAACGACGACTGTTCAATCGACGACTGTTCAATCGACGCCTGTTCAAACGACGCCTGTTCAATCGACGATTGTTCAATCGACGACTGTTCAATCGACGCCTGTTCAATCGACGACTGTTTAAACGACGACTGTTCAATCGACGACTGTTCAATCGACGCCTGTTCAATCGACGCCTGTTCCATCGACGACTGTTCAAACGACGAATGGTCATTCGACGACTGTTCAGTCGACGCCTGTTCAGTCGACGACTGTTCAATCGACGCCTGTTCAATCGACGACTGTTTAAACGACGACTGTTCAATCGACGACTGTTCAATCGACGCCTGTTCAATCGACGCCTGTTCCATCGACGACTGTTCAAACGACGAATGGTCATTCGACGACTGTTCAGTCGACGCCTGTTCAGTCGACGACTGTTCAGTCGACGACTGTTCAGTCGACGCCTGTTCAGTCGACGACAGTTCAGTCGACGACAGTTCAGTCGACGCCTGTTCAGTCGACGACTGTTCAGTCGACGCCTGTTCAATCGACGACTTTTGAATAGACGACTGTTCAATCGACGACTGTTCAATCGACGCCTGTTCAATCGACGACTGTTCAAACAACGCCTGTTCAGTCGACGACTGTTCAGTTGACGCCTGTTCAATCGATGCCTGTTCAGTCGACGACTGTTCAAACGACGACTGTTCAATCGACGACTGTTCAATCGACGACTGTTTAAACGACGACTGTTTAAACGACGACTGTTCAGTCGACGACTGTTCAATCGACGACTGTTCCGTCGACGCCTGTTCTGTCGACGACTGTTCAATCGACGCCTGTTCAATCGACGCCTGTTCAATCGACGCCTGTTCAATCGACGACTGTTCAATCGACGCCTGTTCAATCGACGCCTGTTCAATCGACGACTGTTCAAACGACGAATGGTCATTCGACGACTGTTCAGTCGACGCCTGTTCACTCGACGCCTGTTCAATCGACGCCTGTTCAATCGACGACTGTTCAATCGACGCCTGTTCAATCGACGCCTGTTCAATCGACGACTGTTCAAACGACGACTGTTCAGTCGACGACAGTTCAGTCGACGCCTGTTCAGTCGACGCCTTTTCAGTCGACGACTGTTCAAACGACGACTGTTCAATCGACGACTGTTTAAACGACGACTGTTTAAACGACGACTGTTCAGTCGACGACTGTTCAATCGACGACTGTTCAGTCGACGCCTGTTCTGTCGACGACTGTTCAATCGACGACTGTTCAACCGACGACTGTTCAATCGTCGCCTGTTCAATCGACGACTGTTTAAACGACGACTGTTCTGTCGACGACTGTTCAATCGACGACTGTTCAATCGACGACTGTTCAATGACGACTGTTCAATCGACGCCTGTTCCACCGACGACTTTTGAATCGACGACTGTTCAATCGACGACTGTTCAATCGACGACTGTTTAAACGACGACTGTTTAAACGACGACTGTTCAATCGACGACTGTTCAATCGACGCCTGTTCAATCGACGCCTGTTCAATCGACGCCTGTTCAATCGACGCCTGTTCAATCGACGACTGTTCAATCGACGACTGTTTAAACGACGACTATTCAATCGACGACTGTTCAATCGACGCCTGTTCAATCGACGCCTGTTCCATCGACGACTGTTCAAACGACGAATAATCATTCGACGACTGTTCAGTCGACGCCTGTTCAGTCGACGACTGTTCAGTCGACGCCTGTTCAATCGACGACTGTTCAAACGACGACTGTTCAGTCGACGACAGTTCAGTCGACGCCTGTTCAGTCGACGACTGTTTAGTCGACGCCTGTTCAATCGACGACTTTTGAATAGACGACTGTTCAATCGACGACTTTTGAATAGACGACTGTTCAATCGACGACTGTTCAATCGACGACTGTTTAAACGACGACTGTTTAAACGACGACTGTTCAATCGACGACTGTTCAATCGACGCCTGTTCAATCGACGCCTGTTTAATCGACGACTGTTGAATCCACGACTGTTCAATCGACGACTGTTAAATCGACGACTGTTGAATCGACGACTGTTCAATCGACGACTGTTCAATCGACGACTGTTCAATCGACGACTGTTCAATCGACGACTGTTAAATCGACGACTGTTCAAACGACGACTGTTCAATCGACGACGGTTCAATCGACGCCTGTTCAATTGACGACAGTTCAATCGACGACTGTTCAATCGACGCTTGTTCAATCGACGCCTGTTCAATCGACGACTGTTCAATCGACGACTGTTTAAACGACGACTGTTTAAACGACGACTGTTCAATCGACGCCTGTTCAATCGACGACTGTTGAATCGACGACTGTTCAATCGACGACTGTTCAATCGACGACTGTTCAATCGACGCCTGTTCAATCGACGTCTGTTCAATCGACGACTGTTCAATCGACGACTGTTCAATCGACGCCTGTTCAATCGACGACTGTTTAAACGACGACTGTTCAATCGACGACTGTTCAATCGACGACTGTTCAATCGATGACTGTTCAATCGACGACTGTTCAATCGACGACTGTTCAATCGACGACTGTTCTATCGACGACTGTTCAATCGACGACTGTTGAATCGACGACTGTTCAAACGACGACTGTTCAAACGACGACTGTTCAAACGACGACTGTTCAATAGACGACTGTTCAATAGACGACTGTTCAATCGACGCTTGTTCAATCGACGCCTGTTCAATCGACGACTGTTCAATCGACGACTGTTCAAACGACGACTGTTCAAACGACGACAGTTCAGTCGACGACTGTTCAGTCGACGCCTGTTCAATCGACGCCTGTTCAATCGACGCCTGTTCAATCGACGACTGTTCAAACGACGACTGTTCAGTCGACGACAGTTCAGTCGACGCCTGTTCAGTCGACGACTGTTCAGTCGACGCCTGTTCAGTCGACGCCTGTTCAGTCGACGACTGTTCAGTCGACGCCTGTTCAGTCGACGCCTGTTCAGTCGACGACTGTTCAGTCGACGCCTGTTCAATCGACGACTTTTGAATAGACGACTGTTCAATCGACGACTGTTTAAACGACGACTGTTTAAACGACGACTGTTCAGTCGACGACTGTTCAATCGACGACTGTTCAATCGACGACTGTTCAAACGACGACTGTTCAATCGACGACTGCTAATTAGACGACTGTTCAAACGACGACTGTTCAATCGACGACTGTTCAATCGACGACTGTTCAATCGACGACTGTTCCATCGACGACTGTTCAATCGACGACTGTTCAAACGACGACTGTTCAATCGACGCCTGTTCAATCGTAGACTGTTCAATCGACGACTGTTCAATCGACGACTGTTCAAACGACGACTGTTCAGTCGACGACAGTTCAGTCGACGCCTGTTCAGTCGACGACTGTTTAGTCGACGCCTGTTCAATCGACGACTTTTGAATAGACGACTGTTCAATCGACGACTTTTGAATAGACGACTGTTCAATCGACGACTGTTCAATCGACGACTGTTTAAACGACGACTGTTTAAACGACGACTGTTCAATCGACGACTGTTCAATCGACGCCTGTTCAATCGACGCCTGTTTAATCGACGACTGTTGAATCCACGACTGTTCAATCGACGACTGTTAAATCGACGACTGTTGAATCGACGACTGTTCAATCGACGACTGTTCAATCGACGACTGTTCAATCGACGACTGTTCAATCGACGACTGTTAAATCGACGACTGTTCAAACGACGACTGTTCAATCGACGACGGTTCAATCGACGCCTGTTCAATTGACGACAGTTCAATCGACGACTGTTCAATCGACGCTTGTTCAATCGACGCCTGTTCAATCGACGACTGTTCAATCGACGACTGTTTAAACGACGACTGTTTAAACGACGACTGTTCAATCGACGCCTGTTCAATCGACGACTGTTGAATCGACGACTGTTCAATCGACGACTGTTCAATCGACGACTGTTCAATCGACGCCTGTTCAATCGACGTCTGTTCAATCGACGACTGTTCAATCGACGACTGTTCAATCGACGCCTGTTCAATCGACGACTGTTTAAACGACGACTGTTCAATCGACGACTGTTCAATCGACGACTGTTCAATCGATGACTGTTCAATCGACGACTGTTCAATCGACGACTGTTCAATCGACGACTGTTCTATCGACGACTGTTCAATCGACGACTGTTGAATCGACGACTGTTCAAACGACGACTGTTCAAACGACGACTGTTCAAACGACGACTGTTCAATAGACGACTGTTCAATAGACGACTGTTCAATCGACGCTTGTTCAATCGACGCCTGTTCAATCGACGACTGTTCAATCGACGACTGTTCAAACGACGACTGTTCAAACGACGACAGTTCAGTCGACGACTGTTCAGTCGACGCCTGTTCAATCGACGCCTGTTCAATCGACGCCTGTTCAATCGACGACTGTTCAAACGACGACTGTTCAGTCGACGACAGTTCAGTCGACGCCTGTTCAGTCGACGACTGTTCAGTCGACGCCTGTTCAGTCGACGCCTGTTCAGTCGACGACTGTTCAGTCGACGCCTGTTCAGTCGACGCCTGTTCAGTCGACGACTGTTCAGTCGACGCCTGTTCAATCGACGACTTTTGAATAGACGACTGTTCAATCGACGACTGTTTAAACGACGACTGTTTAAACGACGACTGTTCAGTCGACGACTGTTCAATCGACGACTGTTCAATCGACGACTGTTCAAACGACGACTGTTCAATCGACGACTGCTAATTAGACGACTGTTCAAACGACGACTGTTCAATCGACGACTGTTCAATCGACGACTGTTCAATCGACGACTGTTCCATCGACGACTGTTCAATCGACGACTGTTCAAACGACGACTGTTCAATCGACGCCTGTTCAATCGTAGACTGTTCAATCGACGACTGTTCAATCGACGCCTGTTCAATCGACGCCTGTTCAATCGACGAGTGTTCCAACGACGACTGTTCAATCGACGACTGTTCAATCGACGCCTGTTCAATCGACGACTGTTCAATCGACGCCTGTTCAATCGACGCCTGTTCAATCGACGACTGTTCAAACGACGAATGTTCATTCGACGACTGTTCAGTCGACGCCTGTTCAGTCGACGACTGTTCAATCGACGCCTGTTCAATCGACGACTGTTCAATCGACGACTGTTCAATCGACGACTGTTCAAACGACGACTGTTCAGTCGACCACTGTTTAGTCGACGCCTGTTCAGTCGACGCCTGTTCTGTCGACGACTGTTCAGTCGACGCCTGTTCAATCGACGACTGTTCAATCGACGCCTGTTCAATCGACGACTGTTCAATCGACGACTGTTCAAACGACGACTGTTCAGTCGACGACAGTTCAGTCGACGCCTGTTCAGACGACGACTGTTTAGTCGACGCCTGTTCAATCGACGACTTTTGAATAGACGACTGTTCAATCGACGACTGTTCAATCGACGACTGTTTAAACGACGACTGTTTAAACGACGACTGTTCAATCGACGACTGTTCAATCGACGCCTGTTCAATCGACGTCTGTTCAATCGACGACTGTTCAATCGACGACTGTTCAATCGACGCCTGTTCAATCGACGACTGTTTAAACAACGACTGTTCAATCGACTACTGTTCAATCGACGCCTGTTCAATCGACGACTGTTCAATCGACGACTGTTCAATCGACGCCTGTTCAATCGACGCCTGTTCAATCGACGACTGTTCAAACGACGACTGTTCAAACGACGACAGTTCAGTCGACGACTGTTCAGTCGACGCCTGTTCAATCGACGCCTGTTCAATCGACGCCTGTTCAATCGACGACTGTTCAAACGACGACTGTTCAGTCGACGACAGTTCAGTCGACGCCTGTTCAGTCGACGACTGTTCAGTCGACGCCTGTTCAGTCGACGCCTGTTCAGTCGACGACTGTTCAGTCGACGCCTGTTCAATCGACGACTTTTGAATAGACGACTGTTCAATCGACGACTGTTTAAACGACGACTGTTTAAACGACGACTGTTCAGTCGACGACTGTTCAATCGACGACTGTTCCGTCGACGCCTGTTCTGTCGACGACTGTTCAATCGACGACTGTTCAATCGACGCCTGTTCAATCGACGCCTGTTCAATCGACGCCTGTTCAATCGACGACTGTTCAAACGACAACTGTTCAGTCGACGACTGTTCAGTCGACGCCTGTTCAATCGACGACTTTTGAATAGACGACTGTTCAATCGACGACTGTTCAATCGACGACTGTTCAATCGACGCCTGTTCAATCGACGCCTGTTCCATCGACGACTGTTCAAACGACGCCTGTTCAGTCGACGACTGTTCAGTCGACGCCTGTTCAATCGATGCCTGTTCAGTCGACGACTGTTCAAACGACGACTGTTCAATCGACGCCTGTTCAATCGACGCCTGTTCAATCGACGACTGTTCAAACGACGAATGGTCATTCGACGACTGTTCAGTCGACGCCTGTTCACTCGACGCCTGTTCAATCGACGCCTGTTCAATCGACGACTGTTCAATCGACGCCTGTTCAATCGACGCCTGTTCAATCGACGACTGTTCAAACGACGACTGTTCAGTCGACGACAGTTCAGTCGACGCCTGTTCAGTCGACGCCTTTTCAGTCGACGACTGTTCAAACGACGACTGTTCAATCGACGACTGTTTAAACGACGACTGTTTAAACGACTACTGTTCAGTCGACGACTGTTCAATCGACGACTGTTCAGTCGACGCCTGTTCTGTCGACGACTGTTCAATCGACGACTGTTCAACCGACGACTGTTCAATCGTCGCCTGTTCAATCGACGACTGTTTAAACGACGACTGTTCTGTCGACGACTGTTCAATCGACGACTGTTCAATCGACGACTGTTCAATGACGACTGTTCAATCGACGCCTGTTCCACCGACGACTTTTGAATCGACGACTGTTCAATCGACGACTGTTCAATCGACGACTGTTTAAACGACGACTGTTTAAACGACGACTGTTCAATCGACGACTGTTCAATCGACGCCTGTTCAATCGACGCCTGTTCAATCGACGCCTGTTCAATCGACGCCTGTTCAATCGACGACTGTTCAATCGACGACTGTTTAAACGACGACTATTCAATCGACGACTGTTCAATCGACGCCTGTTCAATCGACGCCTGTTCCATCGACGACTGTTCAAACGACGAATAATCATTCGACGACTGTTCAGTCGACGCCTGTTCAGTCGACGACTGTTCAGTCGACGCCTGTTCAATCGACGACTGTTCAAACGACGACTGTTCAGTCGACGACAGTTCAGTCGACGCCTGTTCAGTCGACGACTGTTTAGTCGACGCCTGTTCAATCGACGACTTTTGAATAGACGACTGTTCAATCGACGACTTTTGAATAGACGACTGTTCAATCGACGACTGTTCAATCGACGACTGTTTAAACGACGACTGTTTAAACGACGACTGTTCAATCGACGACTGTTCAATCGACGCCTGTTCAATCGACGCCTGTTTAATCGACGACTGTTGAATCCACGACTGTTCAATCGACGACTGTTAAATCGACGACTGTTGAATCGACGACTGTTCAATCGACGACTGTTCAATCGACGACTGTTCAATCGACGACTGTTCAATCGACGACTGTTAAATCGACGACTGTTCAAACGACGACTGTTCAATCGACGACGGTTCAATCGACGCCTGTTCAATTGACGACAGTTCAATCGACGACTGTTCAATCGACGCTTGTTCAATCGACGCCTGTTCAATCGACGACTGTTCAATCGACGACTGTTTAAACGACGACTGTTTAAACGACGACTGTTCAATCGACGCCTGTTCAATCGACGACTGTTGAATCGACGACTGTTCAATCGACGACTGTTCAATCGACGAATGTTCAAACGACGACTGTTCAATCGAAGACTGTTCAATCGACGCCTGTTCAATCGACGACTGTTCAATCGACGACTGTTCAATCGACGCCTGTTCAATCGACGTCTGTTCAATCGACGACTGTTCTATCGACGACTGTTCAATCGACGCCTGTTCAATCGACGACTGTTTAAACGACGACTGTTCAATCGACGACTGTTCAATCGACGACTGTTCAATCGATGACTGTTCAATCGACGACTGTTCAATCGACGACTGTTCAATCGACGACTGTTGAATCGACGACTGTTCAAACGACGACTGTTCAAACGACGACTGTTCAAACGACGACTGTTCAATAGACGACTGTTCAATAGACGACTGTTCAATCGACGCTTGTTCAATCGACGCCTGTTCAATCGACGACTGTTCAATCGACGACTGTTTAAACGACGACTGTTTAAACGACGACTGTTTAAACGACGACTGTTCAATCGACGCCTGTTCAATCGACGACTGTTGAATCGACGACTGTTCAATCGACGACTGTTCAATAGACGACTGTTCAAACGACGACTGTTCAATCGACGCCTGTTCAATCGTAGACTGTTCAATCGACGGCTGTTCAATCGACGCCTGTTCAATCGACGCCTGTTCAATCGACGACTGTTCCGTCGACGCCTGTTCTGTCGACGACTGTTCAATCGACGACTGTTAAATCGACGACTGTTCAATCGACGACTGTTCAATCGACGACTGTTCAATCGACGACTGTTCAATCGACGACTGTTCAATCGACGACTGTTCAATCGACGACTGTTCAATCGACGACTGTTCAATCGACGACTGTTCAATCGACGACTGTTCAATCGACGAATGTTCAAACGACGACTGTTCAATCGAAGACTGTTCAATCGACGCCTGTTCAATTGACGACAGTTCAATCGACGACTGTTCAATCGACGCTTGTTCAATCGACGCCTGTTCAATCGACGACTGTTCAATCGACGACTGTTTAAACGACGACTGTTTAAACGACGACTGTTCAATCGACGCCTGTTCAATCGACGACTGTTGAATCGACGACTGTTCAATCGACGACTGTTCAATCGACGAATGTTCAAACGACGACTGTTCAATCGAAGACTGTTCAATCGACGCCTGTTCAATCGACGACTGTTCAATCGACGACTGTTCAATCGACGCCTGTTCAATCGACGTCTGTTCAATCGACGACTGTTCAATCGACGACTGTTTAAACGACGACTGTTTAAACGACGACTGTTCAATCGACGCCTGTTCAATCGACGACTGTTCAATCGACGACTGTTCAATCGACGACTGTTCTATCGACGACTGTTCAATCGACGACTGTTCAAACGACGACTGTTCAAACGACGACTGTTCAAACGACGACTGTTCAATCTACGACTGTTCAATCGACGACTGTTCAATCGACGACTGTTCATACGACGACTGTTCAATCGACGACTGTTCAATCGACGACTGTTCAAACGACGACTGTTCAATCGACGACTGCTAATTAGACGACTGTTCAAACGACGACTGTTCAATCGACGACTGTTCAATCGACGACTGTTCAATCGACGACTGTTCAATTGACGACTGTTCAAACGACGACTGTTCAATCGACGACTGCTAATTAGACGACTGTTCAAACGACGACTGTTCAATCGACGACTGTTCAATCGACGACTGTTCAATCGACGACTGTTCAATCGACGACTGTTCAATCGACGACTGTTCAATCGACGACTGTTCATACGACGACTGTTCAATCGACGACTGCTAATTAGACGACTGTTCAAACGACGACTGTTCAATCGACGACTGCTAATTAGACGACTGTTCAAACGACGACTGTTAAATCGACGACTGTTCAATCGACGACTGTTCAATCGACGACTGTTCAATCGACGACTGTTCAATCGACGACTGTTCAATCGACGACTGTTCAAACGACGACTGTTCAATCGACGACTGTTCAATCGACGACTGTTCAATCGACGACTTTTCAATCGACGACTGTTCAAACGACGACTGTTCAAACGACGACTGTTCAATCGACGACTGTTCAATCGACGACTGTTCAATCGACGACTGTTCCATCGACGACTGTTCAATCGACGACTGTTTAAACGACGACTGTTTAAACGACGACTGTTCAATCGACGACTGTTCAATCGACGCCTGTTCAATCGACGCCTGTTCAATCGACGACTGTTGAATCCACGACTGTTCAATCGACGACTGTTAAATCGACGACTGTTGAATCGACGACTGTTCAATCGACGACTGTTCAATCGACGACTGTTCAATCGACGACTGTTAAATCGACGACTGTTCAAACGACGACTGTTCAATCGACGACTGTTCAATCGACAACTGTTCAATCGACGACTGTTCAAACGACGACTGTTCAATCGACGACTGTTCAATCGACGACTGTTAAATCGACGACTGTTCAATCGACGACTGTTCAATCGACGACTGTTCAATCGACGACTGTTCAATCGACGACTGTTCAATCGACGACTGTTCAATCGACGACTGTTCAATCGACGACTGTTGAATCGACGACTGTTCAATCAACGACTGTTCAATCGACGACTGTTCAATCGACGAATAATCAAACGACGACTGTTCAATCGAAGACTGTTCAATCGACGCCTGTTCAATCGACGACAGTTCAATCGACGACAGTTCAATCGACGACTGTTCAATCGACGCCTGTTCAATCGACGCCTGTTCAATCGACGACTGTTCAATCGACGACTGTTTAAACGACGACTGTTTAAACGACGACTGTTCAATCGACACCTGTTCAATCGACGACTGTTGAATCGACGACTGTTCAATCGACGACTGTTCAATCGACGACTGTTCAAACGACGACTGTTCAATCGAAGACTGTTCAATCGACGCCTGTTCAATCGACGACTGTTCAATCGACGACTGTTCAATCGACGCCTGTTCAATCGACGTCTGTTCAATCGACGACTGTTCAATCGACGACTGTTTAAACGACGACTGTTTAAACGACGACTGTTCAATCGACGCCTGTTCAATCGACGACTGTTCAATCGACGACTGTTCTATCGACGACTGTTCAATCGACGACTGTTGAATCGACGACTGTTCAAACGACGACTGTTCAAACGACGACTGTTCAAACGACGACTGTTCAATAGACGACTGTTCAATAGACGACTGTTCAATCGACGACTGTTCAATCGACGACTGTTCTATCGACGACTGTTCAATCGACGACTGTTCAAACGACGACAGTTCAAACGACGACTGTTCAATCTACGACTGTTCAATCGACGACTGTTCAATCGACGACTGTTCATACGACGACTGTTCAATCGACGACTGTTCAATCGACGACTGTTCAAACGACGACTGTTCAATCGACGACTGCTAATTAGACGACTGCTAATTAGACGACTGTTCAAACGACGACTGTTCAATCGACGACTGTTCAATCGACGACTGTTCAATCGACGACTGTTCAATCGACGACTGTTCAATCGACGACTGTTCAATCGACGACTGTTCAATCGACGACTGTTCAATCGACGACTGTTCAAACGACGACTGTTCAATCGACGACTGTTCAATCGACGACTGTTCAGTCGACGACTGTTCAAACGACGACTGTTCAATCGACGACTGCTAATTAGACGACTGTTCAAACGACGACTGTTCAATCGACGACTGCTAATTAGACGACTGTTCAAACGACGACTGTTCAATCGACGACTGTTCAATCGACGACTGTTCAATCGACGACTGTTCAATCGACGACTGTTCAATCGACGACTGTTCAATCGACGACTGTTCAATCGACGACTGTTCAATCGACGACTTTTCAATCGACGACTGTTCAAACGACGACTGTTCAAACGACGACTGTTCAATCGACGACTGTTCAATCGACGCCTGTTCAATCGACGACTGTTGAATCCACGACTGTTCAATCGACGACTGTTAAATCGACGACTGTTGAATCGACGACTGTTCAATCGACGACTGTTCAATCGACGACTGTTCAATCGACGACTGTTAAATCGACGACTGTTCAAACGACGACTGTTCAATCGACGACTGTTCAATCGACAACTGTTCAATCGACGACTGTTCAAACGACGACTGTTCAATCGACGACTGTTCAATCGACGACTGTTAAATCGACGACTGTTCAATCGACGACTGTTCAATCGACGACTGTTCAATCGACGACTGTTCAATCGACGACTGTTCAATCGACGACTGTTCAATCGACGACTGTTCAATCGACGACTGTTGAATCGACGACTGTTCAATCAACGACTGTTCAATCGACGACTGTTCAATCGACGAATAATCAAACGACGACTGTTCAATCGAAGACTGTTCAATCGACGCCTGTTCAATCGACGACAGTTCAATCGACGACAGTTCAATCGACGACTGTTCAATCGACGCCTGTTCAATCGACGCCTGTTCAATCGACGACTGTTCAATCGACGACTGTTTAAACGACGACTGTTTAAACGACGACTGTTCAATCGACACCTGTTCAATCGACGACTGTTGAATCGACGACTGTTCAATCGACGACTGTTCAATCGACGACTGTTCAAACGACGACTGTTCAATCGAAGACTGTTCAATCGACGCCTGTTCAATCGACGACTGTTCAATCGACGACTGTTCAATCGACGCCTGTTCAATCGACGTCTGTTCAATCGACGACTGTTCAATCGACGACTGTTTAAACGACGACTGTTTAAACGACGACTGTTCAATCGACGCCTGTTCAATCGACGACTGTTCAATCGACGACTGTTCTATCGACGACTGTTCAATCGACGACTGTTGAATCGACGACTGTTCAAACGACGACTGTTCAAACGACGACTGTTCAAACGACGACTGTTCAATAGACGACTGTTCAATAGACGACTGTTCAATCGACGACTGTTCAATCGACGACTGTTCTATCGACGACTGTTCAATCGACGACTGTTCAAACGACGACAGTTCAAACGACGACTGTTCAATCTACGACTGTTCAATCGACGACTGTTCAATCGACGACTGTTCATACGACGACTGTTCAATCGACGACTGTTCAATCGACGACTGTTCAAACGACGACTGTTCAATCGACGACTGCTAATTAGACGACTGCTAATTAGACGACTGTTCAAACGACGACTGTTCAATCGACGACTGTTCAATCGACGACTGTTCAATCGACGACTGTTCAATCGACGACTGTTCAATCGACGACTGTTCAATCGACGACTGTTCAATCGACGACTGTTCAATCGACGACTGTTCAAACGACGACTGTTCAATCGACGACTGTTCAATCGACGACTGTTCAGTCGACGACTGTTCAAACGACGACTGTTCAATCGACGACTGCTAATTAGACGACTGTTCAAACGACGACTGTTCAATCGACGACTGCTAATTAGACGACTGTTCAAACGACGACTGTTCAATCGACGACTGTTCAATCGACGACTGTTCAATCGACGACTGTTCAATCGACGACTGTTCAATCGACGACTGTTCAATCGACGACTGTTCAATCGACGACTGTTCAATCGACGACTTTTCAATCGACGACTGTTCAAACGACGACTGTTCAAACGACGACTGTTCAATCGACGACTGTTCAATCGACGACTGTTCAATCGACGACTGTTCAATCGACGACTGTTTAAACGACGACTGTTTAAACGACGACTGTTCAATCGACGACTGTTCAATCGACGCCTGTTCAATCGACGCCTGTTCAATCGACGACTGTTCAATCGACGACTGTTCAATCGACGCCTGTTCAATCGACGACTGTTTAAACGACGACTGTTCAATCGACGACTGTTCAATCGACGCCTGTTCAATCGACGCCTGTTCCATCGACGACTGTTCAAACGACGAATGGTCATTCGACGACTGTTCTGTCGACGCCTGTTCAGTCGACGACTGTTCAGTCGACGCCTGTTCAATCGACGACTGTTCAAACGACGACTGTTCAGTCGACGACAGTTCAGTCGACGCCTGTTCAGTCGACGACTGTTTAGTCGACGCCTGTTCAATCGACGACTTTTGAATAGACGACTGTTCAATCGACGACTGTTCAATCGACGACTGTTTAAACGACGACTGTTTAAACGACGACTGTTCAATCGACGACTGTTCAATCGACGCCTGTTCAATCGACGCCTGTTCAATCGACGACTGTTGAATCCACGACTGTTCAATCGACGACTGTTAAATCGACGACTGTTGAATCGACGATTGTTCAATCGACGACTGTTCAATCGACGACTGTTCAATCGACGACTGTTCAATCGACGACTGTTAAATCGACGACTGTTCAAACGACGACTGTTCAATCGACGACTGTTCAATCGACTACTGTTCAATCGACGACTGTTCAAACGACGACTGTTCAATCGACGACTGTTCAATCGACGACTGTTAAATCGACGACTGTTCAATCGACGACTGTTCAATCGACGACTGTTCAATCGACGACTGTTCAATCGACGACTGTTCAATCGACGACTGTTCAATCGACGACTGTTGAATCGACGACTGTTCAATCAACGACTGTTCAATCGACGACTGTTCAATCGACGAATAATCAAACGACGAATGTTCAATCGAAGACTGTTCAATCGACGCCTGTTCAATCGACGACAGTTCAAACGACGACTGTTCAATCTACGACTGTTCAATCGACGTCTGTTCAATCGACGACTGTTCAATCGACGACTGTTTAAACGACGACTGTTTAAACGACGTCTGTTCAAACGACGACTGTTCAATCGACGACTGTTTAAACGACGACTGTTTAAACGACGACTGTTCAATCGACGCCTGTTCAATCGACGACTGTTGAATCGACGACTGTTCAATCGACGACTGTTCAATCGACGACTGTTCAAACGACGACTGTTCAATCGAAGACTGTTCAATCGACGCCTGTTCAATCGACGACTGTTCAATCGACGACTGTTCAATCGACGCCTGTTCAATCGACGTCTGTTCAATCGACGACTGTTCAATCGACGACTGTTTAAACGACGACTGTTTAAACGACGACTGTTCAATCGACGCCTGTTCAATCGACGACTGTTCAATCGACGACTGTTCTATCGACGACTGTTCAATCGACGACTGTTGAATCGACGACTGTTCAAACGACGACTGTTCAAACGACGACTGTTCAAACGACGACTGTTCAATAGACGACTGTTCAATAGACGACTGTTCAATCGACGACTGTTCAATCGACGACTGTTCTATCGACGACTGTTCAATCGACGACTGTTCAAACGACGACAGTTCAAACGACGACTGTTCAATCTACGACTGTTCAATCGACGACTGTTCAATCGACGACTGTTCATACGACGACTGTTCAATCGACGACTGTTCAATCGACGACTGTTCAAACGACGACTGTTCAATCGACGACTGCTAATTAGACGACTGCTAATTAGACGACTGTTCAAACGACGACTGTTCAATCGACGACTGTTCAATCGACGACTGTTCAATCGACGACTGTTCAATCGACGACTGTTCAATCGACGACTGTTCAATCGACGACTGTTCAATCGACGACTGTTCAATCGACGACTGTTCAAACGACGACTGTTCAATCGACGACTGTTCAATCGACGACTGTTCAATCGACGACTGTTCAAACGACGACTGTTCAATCGACGACTGCTAATTAGACGACTGTTCAAACGACGACTGTTCAATCGACGACTGCTAATTAGACGACTGTTCAAACGACGACTGTTCAATCGACGACTGTTCAATCGACGACTGTTCAATCGACGACTGTTCAATCGACGACTGTTCAATCGACGACTGTTCAATCGACGACTGTTCAATCGACGACTGTTCAATAGACGACTGTTCAATCGACGCCTGTTCAATCGACGTCTGTTCAATCGACGACTGTTCAATCGACGACTGTTTAAACGACGACTGTTTAAACGACGACTGTTCAATCGACGCCTGTTCAATCGACGACTGTTTAAACGACGACTGTTCAATCGACGACTGTTCAATCGACGACTGTTCAATCGATGACTGTTCAATCGACGACTGTTCAATCGACGACTGTTCAATCGACGACTGTTCAATCGACAACTGTTCTATCGACGACTGTTCAATCGACGACTGTTGAATCGACGACTGTTCAAACGACGACTGTTCAAACGACGACTGTTCAAACGACGACTGTTCAATAGACGACTGTTCAATAGACGACTGTTCAATCGACGACTGTTCAATCGACGACTGTTCTATCGACGACTGTTCTATCGACGACTGTTCAATCGACGAATAATCAAACGACGAATGTTCAATCGAAGACTGTTCAATCGACGCCTGTTCAATCGACGACAGTTCAAACGACGACTGTTCAATCTACGACTGTTCAATCGACGTCTGTTCAATCGACGACTGTTCAATCGACGACTGTTTAAACGACGACTGTTTAAACGACGTCTGTTCAAACGACGACTGTTCAATCGACGACTGTTTAAACGACGACTGTTTAAACGACGACTGTTCAATCGACGCCTGTTCAATCGACGACTGTTGAATCGACGACTGTTCAATCGACGACTGTTCAATCGACGACTGTTCAAACGACGACTGTTCAATCGAAGACTGTTCAATCGACGCCTGTTCAATCGACGACTGTTCAATCGACGACTGTTCAATCGACGCCTGTTCAATCGACGTCTGTTCAATCGACGACTGTTCAATCGACGACTGTTTAAACGACGACTGTTTAAACGACGACTGTTCAATCGACGCCTGTTCAATCGACGACTGTTCAATCGACGACTGTTCTATCGACGACTGTTCAATCGACGACTGTTGAATCGACGACTGTTCAAACGACGACTGTTCAAACGACGACTGTTCAAACGACGACTGTTCAATAGACGACTGTTCAATAGACGACTGTTCAATCGACGACTGTTCAATCGACGACTGTTCTATCGACGACTGTTCAATCGACGACTGTTCAAACGACGACAGTTCAAACGACGACTGTTCAATCTACGACTGTTCAATCGACGACTGTTCAATCGACGACTGTTCATACGACGACTGTTCAATCGACGACTGTTCAATCGACGACTGTTCAAACGACGACTGTTCAATCGACGACTGCTAATTAGACGACTGCTAATTAGACGACTGTTCAAACGACGACTGTTCAATCGACGACTGTTCAATCGACGACTGTTCAATCGACGACTGTTCAATCGACGACTGTTCAATCGACGACTGTTCAATCGACGACTGTTCAATCGACGACTGTTCAATCGACGACTGTTCAAACGACGACTGTTCAATCGACGACTGTTCAATCGACGACTGTTCAATCGACGACTGTTCAAACGACGACTGTTCAATCGACGACTGCTAATTAGACGACTGTTCAAACGACGACTGTTCAATCGACGACTGTTCAATCGACGACTGTTCAATCGACGACTGTTCAATCGACGACTGTTCAATCGACGACTGTTCAATCGACGACTGTTCAATCGACGACTGTTCAATAGACGACTGTTCAATCGACGCCTGTTCAATCGACGTCTGTTCAATCGACGACTGTTCAATCGACGACTGTTTAAACGACGACTGTTTAAACGACGACTGTTCAATCGACGCCTGTTCAATCGACGACTGTTTAAACGACGACTGTTCAATCGACGACTGTTCAATCGACGACTGTTCAATCGATGACTGTTCAATCGACGACTGTTCAATCGACGACTGTTCAATCGACGACTGTTCAATCGACAACTGTTCTATCGACGACTGTTCAATCGACGACTGTTGAATCGACGACTGTTCAAACGACGACTGTTCAAACGACGACTGTTCAAACGACGACTGTTCAATAGACGACTGTTCAATAGACGACTGTTCAATCGACGACTGTTCAATCGACGACTGTTCTATCGACGACTGTTCAATCGACGACTGTTCAAACGACGACTGTTCAAACGACGACTGTTCAATCTACGACTGTTCAATCGACGACTGTTCAATCGACGACTGTTCATACGACGACTGTTCAATCGACGACTGTTCAATCGACGACTGTTCAAACGACGACTGTTCAATCGACGACTGCTAATTAGACGACTGTTCAAACGACGACTGTTCAATCGACGACTGTTCAATCGACGACTGTTCAATCGACGACTGTTCAATTGACGACTGTTCAATCGACGACTGTTCAATCGACGACTGTTCAATCGACGACTGTTCAATCGACGACTGTTCAATCGACGACTGTTCCATCGACGACTGTTCAATCGACGACTGCTAATTAGACGACTGTTCAAACGACGACTGTTCAATCGACGACTGCTAATTAGACGACTGTTCAAACGACGACTGTTAAATCGACGACTGTTCAATCGACGACTGTTCAATCGACGACTGTTCAATCGACGACTGTTCAATCGACGACTGTTCATACGACGACTGTTCAATCGACGACTGCTATTTAGACGACTGTTCAAACGACGACTGTTCAATCGACGACTGCTAATTAGACGACTGTTCAAACGACGACTGTTAAATCGACGACTGTTCAATCGACGACTGTTCAATCGACGACTGTTCAATCGACGACTGTTCAATCGACGACTGTTCAATCGACGACTGTTCAATCGACGACTGTTCAAACGACGACTGTTCAATCGACGACTGTTCAATCGACGACTGTTCAATCGACGACTTTTCAATCGACGACTGTTCAAACGACGACTGTTCAAACGACGACTGTTCAATCGACGACTGTTCAATCGACGACTGTTCAATCGACGACTGTTCCATCGACGACTGTTCAATCGACGACTGTTCCATCGACGACTGTTCAATCGACGACTGTTCAAACGACGACTGTTCAATCGACGCCTGTTCAATCGTAGACTGTTCAATCGACGGCTGTTCAATCGACGCCTGTTCAATCGACGCCTGTTCAATCGACGACTGTTCCGTCGACGCCTGTTCTGTCGACGACTGTTCAATCGACGACTGTTCAACCGACGACTGTTCAATCGACACCTGTTCAATCGACGACTGTTTAAACGACGACTGTTCAATCGACTACTGTTCAATAATCGACGCCTGTTCAATCGACGACTGTTTAAACGACGACTGTTTAAACGACGACTGTTCAGTCGACGACTGTTCAATCGACGACTGTTCAGTCGACGCCTGTTCTGTCGACGACTGTTCAATAGACGACTGTTCAATCGACGACTGTTCAATCGACGACTGTTCAATCGACGCCTGTTCCACCGACGACTTTTGAATAGACGACTGTTCAATCGACGACTGTTCAATCGACGACTGTTTAAACGACGACTGTTTAAACGACGACTGTTCAATCGACGACTGTTCAATCGACGACTGCTAATTAGACGACTGTTCAAACGACGACTGTTCAATCGACGACTGCTAATTAGACGACTGTTCAAACGACGACTGTTAAATCGACGACTGTTCAATCGACGACTGTTCAATCGACGACTGTTCAATCGACGACTGTTCAATCGACGACTGTTCAATCGACGACTGTTCAATCGACGACTGTTCAAACGACGACTGTTCAATCGACGACTGTTCAGTCGAAGACTGTTCAATCGACGCCTGTTCAATCGACGACAGTTCAAACGACGACTGTTCAATCTACGACTGTTCAATCGACGTCTGTTCAATCGACGACTGTTCAATCGACGACTGTTTAAACGACGACTGTTTAAACGACGTCTGTTCAAACGACGACTGTTCAATCGACGACTGTTTAAACGACGACTGTTTAAACGACGACTGTTCAATCGACGCCTGTTCAATCGACGACTGTTGAATCGACGACTGTTCAATCGACGACTGTTCAATCGACGACTGTTCAAACGACGACTGTTCAATCGAAGACTGTTCAATCGACGCCTGTTCAATCGACGACTGTTCAATCGACGACTGTTCAATCGACGCCTGTTCAATCGACGTCTGTTCAATCGACGACTGTTCAATCGACGACTGTTTAAACGACGACTGTTTAAACGACGACTGTTCAATCGACGCCTGTTCAATCGACGACTGTTCAATCGACGACTGTTCTATCGACGACTGTTCAATCGACGAATGTTGAATCGACGACTGTTCAAACGACGACTGTTCAAACGACGACTGTTCAATAGACGACTGTTCAATAGACGACTGTTCAATCGACGACTGTTCAATCGACGACTGTTCTATCGACGACTGTTCAATCGACGACTGTTCAAACGACGACAGTTCAAACGACGACTGTTCAATCTACGACTGTTCAATCGACGACTGTTCAATCGACGACTGTTCATACGACGACTGTTCAATCGACGACTGTTCAATCGACGACTGTTCAAACGACGACTGTTCAATCGACGACTGCTAATTAGACGACTGCTAATTAGACGACTGTTCAAACGACGACTGTTCAATCGACGACTGTTCAATCGACGACTGTTCAATCGACGACTGTTCAATCGACGACTGTTCAATCGACGACTGTTCAATCGACGACTGTTCAATCGACGACTGTTCAAACGACGACTGTTCAATCGACGACTGTTCAATCGACGACTGTTCAATCGACGACTGTTCAAACGACGACTGTTCAATCGACGACTGCTAATTAGACGACTGTTCAAACGACGACTGTTCAATCGACGACTGCTAATTAGACGACTGTTCAATCGACGACTGTTCAATCGACGACTGTTCAATCGACGACTGTTCAATCGACGACTGTTCAATCGACGACTGTTCAATCGACGACTGTTCAATAGACGACTGTTCAATCGACGCCTGTTCAATCGACGTCTGTTCAATCGACGACTGTTCAATCGACGACTGTTTAAACGACGACTGTTTAAACGACGACTGTTCAATCGACGCCTGTTCAATCGACGACTGTTTAAACGACGACTGTTCAATCGACGACTGTTCAATCGACGACTGTTCAATCGATGACTGTTCAATCGACGACTGTTCAATCGACGACTGTTCAATCGACGACTGTTCAATCGACAACTGTTCTATCGACGACTGTTCAATCGACGACTGTTGAATCGACGACTGTTCAAACGACGACTGTTCAAACGACGACTGTTCAAACGACGACTGTTCAATAGACGACTGTTCAATAGACGACTGTTCAATCGACGACTGTTCAATCGACGACTGTTCTATCGACGACTGTTCAATCGACGACTGTTCAAACGACGACTGTTCAAACGACGACTGTTCAATCTACGACTGTTCAATCGACGACTGTTCAATCGACGACTGTTCATACGACGACTGTTCAATCGACGACTGTTCAATCGACGACTGTTCAAACGACGACTGTTCAATCGACGACTGCTAATTAGACGACTGTTCAAACGACGACTGTTCAATCGACGACTGTTCAATCGACGACTGTTCAATCGACGACTGTTCAATTGACGACTGTTCAAACGACGACTGTTCAATCGACGACTGCTAATTAGACGACTGTTCAAACGACGACTGTTCAATCGACGACTGTTCAATCGACGACTGTTCAATCGACGACTGTTCAATCGACGACTGTTCAATCGACGACTGTTCATACGACGACTGTTAAATCGACGACTGTTCAATCGACGACTGTTCAATCGACGACTGTTCAATCGACGACTGTTCAATCGACGACTGTTCAATCGACGACTGTTCAATCGACGACTGTTGAATCGACGACTGTTCAATCAACGACTGTTCAATCGACGACTGTTCAATCGACGAATAATCAAACGACGAATGTTCAATCGAAGACTGTTCAATCGACGCCTGTTCAATCGACGACAGTTCAAACGACGACTGTTCAATCTACGACTGTTCAATCGACGTCTGTTCAATCGACGACTGTTCAATCGACGACTGTTTAAACGACGACTGTTTAAACGACGTCTGTTCAAACGACGACTGTTCAAACGACGACTGTTCAATCGACGACTGTTTAAACGACGACTGTTTAAACGACGACTGTTCAATCGACGCCTGTTCAATCGACGACTGTTGAATCGACGACTGTTCAATCGACGACTGTTCAATCGACGACTGTTCAAACGACGACTGTTCAATCGAAGACTGTTCAATCGACGCCTGTTCAATCGACGACTGTTCAATCGACGACTGTTCAATCGACGCCTGTTCAATCGACGTCTGTTCAATCGACGACTGTTCAATCGACGACTGTTTAAACGACGACTGTTTAAACGACGACTGTTCAATCGACGACTGTTCAATCGACGACTGTTCAAACGACGACTGTTCAATCGAAGACTGTTCAATCGACGCCTGTTCAATCGACGACTGTTCAATCGACGACTGTTCAATCGACGCCTGTTCAATCGACGTCTGTTCAATCGACGACTGTTCAATCGACGACTGTTTAAACGACGACTGTTTAAACGACGACTGTTCAATCGACGCCTGTTCAATCGACGACTGTTCAATCGACGACTGTTCTATCGACGACTGTTCAATCGACGACTGTTGAATCGACGACTGTTCAAACGACGACTGTTCAAACGACGACTGTTCAAACGACGACTGTTCAATAGACGACTGTTCAATAGACGACTGTTCAATCGACGACTGTTCAATCGACGACTGTTCTATCGACGACTGTTCAATCGACGACTGTTCAAACGACGACAGTTCAAACGACGACTGTTCAATCTACGACTGTTCAATCGACGACTGTTCAATCGACGACTGTTCATACGACGACTGTTCAATCGACGACTGTTCAATCGACGACTGTTCAAACGACGACTGTTCAATCGACGACTGCTAATTAGACGACTGCTAATTAGACGACTGTTCAAACGACGACTGTTCAATCGACGACTGTTCAATCGACGACTGTTCAATCGACGACTGTTCAATCGACGACTGTTCAATCGACGACTGTTCAATCGACGACTGTTCAATCGACGACTGTTCAATCGACGACTGTTCAAACGACGACTGTTCAATCGACGACTGTTCAATCGACGACTGTTCAATCGACGACTGTTCAAACGACGACTGTTCAATCGACGACTGCTAATTAGACGACTGTTCAAACGACGACTGTTCAATCGACGACTGCTAATTAGACGACTGTTCAAACGACGACTGTTCAATCGACGACTGTTCAATCGACGACTGTTCAATCGACGACTGTTCAATCGACGACTGTTCAATCGACGACTGTTCAATCGACGACTGTTCAATCGACGACTGTTCAATAGACGACTGTTCAATCGACGCCTGTTCAATCGACGTCTGTTCAATCGACGACTGTTCAATCGACGACTGTTTAAACGACGACTGTTTAAACGACGACTGTTCAATCGACGCCTGTTCAATCGACGACTGTTTAAACGACGACTGTTCAATCGACGACTGTTCAATCGACGACTGTTCAATCGATGACTGTTCAATCGACGACTGTTCAATCGACGACTGTTCAATCGACGACTGTTCAATCGACAACTGTTCTATCGACGACTGTTCAATCGACGACTGTTGAATCGACGACTGTTCAAACGACGACTGTTCAAACGACGACTGTTCAAACGACGACTGTTCAATAGACGACTGTTCAATAGACGACTGTTCAATCGACGACTGTTCAATCGACGACTGTTCTATCGACGACTGTTCAATCGACGACTGTTCAAACGACGACTGTTCAAACGACGACTGTTCAATCTACGACTGTTCAATCGACGACTGTTCAATCGACGACTGTTCATACGACGACTGTTCAATCGACGACTGTTCAATCGACGACTGTTCAAACGACGACTGTTCAATCGACGACTGCTAATTAGACGACTGTTCAAACGACGACTGTTCAATCGACGACTGTTCAATCGACGACTGTTCAATCGACGACTGTTCAATTGACGACTGTTCAAACGACGACTGTTCAATCGACGACTGCTAATTAGACGACTGTTCAAACGACGACTGTTCAATCGACGACTGTTCAATCGACGACTGTTCAATCGACGACTGTTCAATCGACGACTGTTCAATCGACGACTGTTCATACGACGACTGTTAAATCGACGACTGTTCAATCGACGACTGTTCAATCGACGACTGTTCAATCGACGACTGTTCAATCGACGACTGTTCAATCGACGACTGTTCAATCGACGACTGTTGAATCGACGACTGTTCAATCAACGACTGTTCAATCGACGACTGTTCAATCGACGAATAATCAAACGACGAATGTTCAATCGAAGACTGTTCAATCGACGCCTGTTCAATCGACGACAGTTCAAACGACGACTGTTCAATCTACGACTGTTCAATCGACGTCTGTTCAATCGACGACTGTTCAATCGACGACTGTTTAAACGACGACTGTTTAAACGACGTCTGTTCAAACGACGACTGTTCAATCGACGACTGTTTAAACGACGACTGTTTAAACGACGACTGTTCAATCGACGCCTGTTCAATCGACGACTGTTGAATCGACGACTGTTCAATCGACGACTGTTCAATCGACGACTGTTCAAACGACGACTGTTCAATCGAAGACTGTTCAATCGACGCCTGTTCAATCGACGACTGTTCAATCGACGACTGTTCAATCGACGCCTGTTCAATCGACGTCTGTTCAATCGACGACTGTTCAATCGACGACTGTTTAAACGACGACTGTTTAAACGACGACTGTTCAATCGACGCCTGTTCAATCGACGACTGTTCAATCGACGACTGTTCTATCGACGACTGTTCAATCGACGACTGTTGAATCGACGACTGTTCAAACGACGACTGTTCAAACGACGACTGTTCAAACGACGACTGTTCAATAGACGACTGTTCAATAGACGACTGTTCAATCGACGACTGTTCAATCGACGACTGTTCTATCGACGACTGTTCAATCGACGACTGTTCAAACGACGACAGTTCAAACGACGACTGTTCAATCTACGACTGTTCAATCGACGACTGTTCAATCGACGACTGTTCATACGACGACTGTTCAATCGACGACTGTTCAATCGACGACTGTTCAAACGACGACTGTTCAATCGACGACTGCTAATTAGACGACTGCTAATTAGACGACTGTTCAAACGACGACTGTTCAATCGACGACTGTTCAATCGACGACTGTTCAATCGACGACTGTTCAATCGACGACTGTTCAATCGACGACTGTTCAATCGACGACTGTTCAATCGACGACTGTTCAATCGACGACTGTTCAAACGACGACTGTTCAATCGACGACTGTTCAATCGACGACTGTTCAATCGACGACTGTTCAAACGACGACTGTTCAATCGACGACTGCTAATTAGACGACTGTTCAAACGACGACTGTTCAATCGACGACTGCTAATTAGACGACTGTTCAAACGACGACTGTTCAATCGACGACTGTTCAATCGACGACTGTTCAATCGACGACTGTTCAATCGACGACTGTTCAATCGACGACTGTTCAATAGACGACTGTTCAATCGACGCCTGTTCAATCGACGTCTGTTCAATCGACGACTGTTCAATCGACGACTGTTTAAACGACGACTGTTTAAACGACGACTGTTCAATCGACGCCTGTTCAATCGACGACTATTTAAACGACGACTGTTCAATCGACGACTGTTCAATCGACGACTGTTCAATCGATGACTGTTCAATCGACGACTGTTCAATCGACGACTGTTCAATCGACGACTGTTCAATCGACAACTGTTCTATCGACGACTGTTCAATCGACGACTGTTGAATCGACGACTGTTCAAACGACGACTGTTCAAACGACGACTGTTCAATAGACGACTGTTCAATAGACGACTGTTCAATCGACGACTGTTCAATCGACGACTGTTCTATCGACGACTGTTCAATCGACGACTGTTCAAACGACGACTGTTCAAACGACGACTGTTCAATCTACGACTGTTCAATCGACGACTGTTCAATCGACGACTGTTCATACGACGACTGTTCAATCGACGACTGTTCAATCGACGACTGTTCAAACGACGACTGTTCAATCGACGACTGCTAATTAGACGACTGTTCAAACGACGACTGTTCAATCGACGACTGTTCAATCGACGACTGTTCAATCGACGACTGTTCAATTGACGACTGTTCAAACGACGACTGTTCAATCGACGACTGCTAATTAGACGACTGTTCAAACGACGACTGTTCAATCGACGACTGTTCAATCGACGACTGTTCAATCGACGACTGTTCAATCGACGACTGTTCAATCGACGACTGTTCATACGACGACTGTTCAATCGACGACTGCTAATTAGACGACTGTTCAAACGACGACTGTTCAATCGACGACTGCTAATTAGACGACTGTTCAAACGACGACTGTTAAATCGACGACTGTTCAATCGACGACTGTTCAATCGACGACTGTTCAATCGACGACTGTTCAATCGACGACTGTTCAATCGACGACTGTTCAAACGACGACTGTTCAATCGACGACTGTTCAATCGACGACTGTTCAATCGACGACTTTTCAATCGACGACTGTTCAAACGACGACTGTTCAAACGACGACTGTTCAATCGACGACTGTTCAATCGACGACTGTTCAATCGACGACTGTTCCATCGACGACTGTTCAATCGACGACTGTTCCATCGACGACTGTTCAATCGACGACTGTTCAAACGACGACTGTTCAATCGACGCCTGTTCAATCGTAGACTGTTCAATCGACGGCTGTTCAATCGACGCCTGTTCAATCGACGCCTGTTCAATCGACGACTGTTCCGTCGACGCCTGTTCTGTCGACGACTGTTCAATCGACGACTGTTCAACCGACGACTGTTCAATCGACGCCTGTTCAATCGACGACTGTTTAAACGACGACTGTTCAATCGACTACTGTTCAATAATCGACGCCTGTTCAATCGACGACTGTTTAAACGACGACTGTTTAAACGACGACTGTTCAGTCGACGACTGTTCAATCGACGACTGTTCAGTCGACGCCTGTTCTGTCGACGACTGTTCAATAGACGACTGTTCAATCGACGACTGTTCAATCGACGACTGTTCAATCGACGCCTGTTCCACCGACGACTTTTGAATAGACGACTGTTCAATCGACGACTGTTCAATCGACGACTGTTTAAACGACGACTGTTTAAACGACGACTGTTCAATCGACGACTGTTCAATCGACGCCTGTTCAATCGACGCCTGTTCAATCGACGACTGTTCAATCGACGACTGTTCAATCGACGCCTGTTCAATCGACGACTGTTTAAACGACGACTGTTCAATCGACGACTGTTCAATCGACGCCTGTTCAATCGACGCCTGTTCCATCGACGACTGTTCAAACGACGAATGGTCATTCGACGACTGTTCTGTCGACGCCTGTTCAGTCGACGACTGTTCAGTCGACGCCTGTTCAATCGACGACTGTTCAAACGACGACTGTTCAGTCGACGACAGTTCAGTCGACGCCTGTTCAGTCGACGACTGTTTAGTCGACGCCTGTTCAATCGACGACTTTTGAATAGACGACTGTTCAATCGACGACTGTTCAATCGACGACTGTTTAAACGACGACTGTTTAAACGACGACTGTTCAATCGACGACTGTTCAATCGACGCCTGTTCAATCGACGCCTGTTCAATCGACGACTGTTGAATCCACGACTGTTCAATCGACGACTGTTAAATCGACGACTGTTGAATCGACGACTGTTCAATCGACGACTGTTCAATCGACGACTGTTCAAACGACGACTGTTCAATCGACGACTGTTCAATCGACAACTGTTCAATCGACGACTGTTCAAACGACGACTGTTCAATCGACGACTGTTCAATCGACGACTGTTAAATCGACGACTGTTCAATCGACGACTGTTCAATCGACGACTGTTCAATCGACGACTGTTCAATCGACGACTGTTCAATCGACGACTGTTCAATCGACGACTGTTCAATCGACGACTGTTCAATCAACGACTGTTCAATCGACGACTGTTCAATCGACGAATAATCAAACGACGACTGTTCAATCGAAGACTGTTCAATCGACGCCTGTTCAATCGACGACAGTTCAATCGACGACTGTTCAATCGACGCCTGTTCAATCGACGCCTGTTCAATCGACGACTGTTCAATCGACGACTGTTTAAACGACGACTGTTTAAACGACGACTGTTCAATCGACGCCTGTTCAATCGACGACTGTTGAATCGACGACTGTTCAATCGACGACTGTTCAATCGACGACTGTTCAAACGACGACTGTTCAATCGAAGACTGTTCAATCGACGCCTGTTCAATCGACGACTGTTCAATCGACGACTGTTCAATCGACGCCTGTTCAATCGACGTCTGTTCAATCGACGACTGTTCAATCGACGACTGTTTAAACGACGACTGTTTAAACGACGACTGTTCAATCGACGCCTGTTCAATCGACGACTGTTCAATCGACGACTGTTCTATCGACGACTGTTCAATCGACGACTGTTGAATCGACGACTGTTCAAACGACGACTGTTCAAACGACGACTGTTCAAACGACGACTGTTCAATAGACGACTGTTCAATAGACGACTGTTCAATCGACGACTGTTCAATCGACGACTGTTCTATCGACGACTGTTCAATCGACGACTGTTCAAACGACGACAGTTCAAACGACGACTGTTCAATCTACGACTGTTCAATCGACGACTGTTCAATCGACGACTGTTCATACGACGACTGTTCAATCGACGACTGTTCAATCGACGACTGTTCAAACGACGACTGTTCAATCGACGACTGCTAATTAGACGACTGCTAATTAGACGACTGTTCAAACGACGACTGTTCAATCGACGACTGTTCAATCGACGACTGTTCAATCGACGACTGTTCAATCGACGACTGTTCAATCGACGACTGTTCAAACGACGACTGTTCAATCGACGACTGTTCAATCGACGACTGTTCAATCGACGACTGTTCAAACGACGACTGTTCAATCGACGACTGCTAATTAGACGACTGTTCAAACGACGACTGTTCAATCGACGACTGCTAATTAGACGACTGTTCAAACGACGACTGTTCAATCGACGACTGTTCAATCGACGACTGTTCAATCGACGACTGTTCAATCGACGACTGTTCAATCGACGACTGTTCAATCGACGACTGTTCAATCGACGACTTTTCAATCGACGACTGTTCAAACGACGACTGTTCAAACGACGACTGTTCAATCGACGACTGTTCAATCGACGACTGTTCAATCGACGACTGTTCAATCGACGACTGTTTAAACGACGACTGTTTAAACGACGACTGTTCAATCGACGACTGTTCAATCGACGCCTGTTCAATCGACGCCTGTTCAATCGACGACTGTTCAATCGACGACTGTTCAATCGACGCCTGTTCAATCGACGACTGTTTAAACGACGACTGTTCAATCGACGACTGTTCAATCGACGCCTGTTCAATCGACGCCTGTTCCATCGACGACTGTTCAAACGACGAATGGTCATTCGACGACTGTTCTGTCGACGCCTGTTCAGTCGACGACTGTTCAGTCGACGCCTGTTCAATCGACGACTGTTCAAACGACGACTGTTCAGTCGACGACAGTTCAGTCGACGCCTGTTCAGTCGACGACTGTTTAGTCGACGCCTGTTCAATCGACGACTTTTGAATAGACGACTGTTCAATCGACGACTGTTCAATCGACGACTGTTTAAACGACGACTGTTTAAACGACGACTGTTCAATCGACGACTGTTCAATCGACGCCTGTTCAAACGACGACTGTTGAATCCACGACTGTTCAATCGACGACTGTTCAATCGAAGACTGTTCAATCGACGCCTGTTCAATCGACGACAGTTCAAACGACGACTGTTCAATCTACGACTGTTCAATCGACGTCTGTTCAATCGACGACTGTTCAATCGACGACTGTTTAAACGACGACTGTTTAAACGACGTCTGTTCAAACGACGACTGTTCAATCGACGACTGTTTAAACGACGACTGTTTAAACGACGACTGTTCAATCGACGCCTGTTCAATCGACGACTGTTGAATCGACGACTGTTCAATCGACGACTGTTCAATCGACGACTGTTCAAACGACGACTGTTCAATCGAAGACTGTTCAATCGACGCCTGTTCAATCGACGACTGTTCAATCGACGACTGTTCAATCGACGCCTGTTCAATCGACGTCTGTTCAATCGACGACTGTTCAATCGACGACTGTTTAAACGACGACTGTTTAAACGACGACTGTTCAATCGACGCCTGTTCAATCGACGACTGTTCAATCGACGACTGTTCTATCGACGACTGTTCAATCGACGACTGTTGAATCGACGACTGTTCAAACGACGACTGTTCAAACGACGACTGTTCAAACGACGACTGTTCAATAGACGACTGTTCAATAGACGACTGTTCAATCGACGACTGTTCAATCGACGACTGTTCTATCGACGACTGTTCAATCGACGACTGTTCAAACGACGACAGTTCAAACGACGACTGTTCAATCTACGACTGTTCAATCGACGACTGTTCAATCGACGACTGTTCATACGACGACTGTTCAATCGACGACTGTTCAATCGACGACTGTTCAAACGACGACTGTTCAATCGACGACTGCTAATTAGACGACTGCTAATTAGACGACTGTTCAAACGACGACTGTTCAATCGACGACTGTTCAATCGACGACTGTTCAATCGACGACTGTTCAATCGACGACTGTTCAATCGACGACTGTTCAATCGACGACTGTTCAATCGACGACTGTTCAATCGACGACTGTTCAAACGACGACTGTTCAATCGACGACTGTTCAATCGACGACTGTTCAATCGACGACTGTTCAAACGACGACTGTTCAATCGACGACTGCTAATTAGACGACTGTTCAAACGACGACTGTTCAATCGACGACTGCTAATTAGACGACTGTTCAAACGACGACTGTTCAATCGACGACTGTTCAATCGACGACTGTTCAATCGACGACTGTTCAATCGACGACTGTTCAATCGACGACTGTTCAATCGACGACTGTTCAATCGACGACTGTTCAATAGACGACTGTTCAATCGACGCCTGTTCAATCGACGTCTGTTCAATCGACGACTGTTCAATCGACGACTGTTTAAACGACGACTGTTTAAACGACGCCTGTTCAATCGACGACTTTTGAATAGACGACTGTTCAATCGACGACTGTTCAATCGACGACTGTTTAAATGACGACTGTTTAAACGACGACTGTTCAATCGACGACTGTTCAATCGACGCCTGTTCAAACGACGACTGTTGAATCCACGACTGTTCAATCGACGACTGTTCAATCGAAGACTGTTCAATCGACGCCTGTTCAATCGACGACAGTTCAAACGACGACTGTTCAATCTACGACTGTTCAATCGACGTCTGTTCAATCGACGACTGTTCAATCGACGACTGTTTAAACGACGACTGTTTAAACGACGTCTGTTCAAACGACGACTGTTCAATCGACGACTGTTTAAACGACGACTGTTTAAACGACGACTGTTCAATCGACGCCTGTTCAATCGACGACTGTTGAATCGACGACTGTTCAATCGACGACTGTTCAATCGACGACTGTTCAAACGACGACTGTTCAATCGAAGACTGTTCAATCGACGCCTGTTCAATCGACGACTGTTCAATCGACGACTGTTCAATCGACGCCTGTTCAATCGACGTCTGTTCAATCGACGACTGTTCAATCGACGACTGTTTAAACGACGACTGTTTAAACGACGACTGTTCAATCGACGCCTGTTCAATCGACGACTGTTCAATCGACGACTGTTCTATCGACGACTGTTCAATCGACGACTGTTGAATCGACGACTGTTCAAACGACGACTGTTCAAACGACGACTGTTCAAACGACGACTGTTCAATAGACGACTGTTCAATAGACGACTGTTCAATCGACGACTGTTCAATCGACGACTGTTCTATCGACGACTGTTCAATCGACGACTGTTCAAACGACGACAGTTCAAACGACGACTGTTCAATCTACGACTGTTCAATCGACGACTGTTCAATCGACGACTGTTCATACGACGACTGTTCAATCGACGACTGTTCAATCGACGACTGTTCAAACGACGACTGTTCAATCGACGACTGCTAATTAGACGACTGCTAATTAGACGACTGTTCAAACGACGACTGTTCAATCGACGACTGTTCAATCGACGACTGTTCAATCGACGACTGTTCAATCGACGACTGTTCAATCGACGACTGTTCAATCGACGACTGTTCAATCGACGACTGTTCAATCGACGACTGTTCAAACGACGACTGTTCAATCGACGACTGTTCAATCGACGACTGTTCAATCGACGACTGTTCAAACGACGACTGTTCAATCGACGACTGCTAATTAGACGACTGTTCAAACGACGACTGTTCAATCGACGACTGCTAATTAGACGACTGTTCAAACGACGACTGTTCAATCGACGACTGTTCAATCGACGACTGTTCAATCGACGACTGTTCAATCGACGACTGTTCAATCGACGACTGTTCAATCGACGACTGTTCAATCGACGACTGTTCAATAGACGACTGTTCAATCGACGCCTGTTCAATCGACGTCTGTTCAATCGACGACTGTTCAATCGACGACTGTTTAAACGACGACTGTTTAAACGACGACTGTTCAATCGACGCCTGTTCAATCGACGACTGTTTAAACGACGACTGTTCAATCGACGACTGTTCAATCGACGACTGTTCAATCGATGACTGTTCAATCGACGACTGTTCAATCGACGACTGTTCAATCGACGACTGTTCAATCGACAACTGTTCTATCGACGACTGTTCAATCGACGACTGTTGAATCGACGACTGTTCAAACGACGACTGTTCAAACGACGACTGTTCAATAGACGACTGTTCAATAGACGACTGTTCAATCGACGACTGTTCAATCGACGACTGTTCTATCGACGACTGTTCAATCGACGACTGTTCAAACGACGACTGTTCAAACGACGACTGTTCAATCTACGACTGTTCAATCGACGACTGTTCAATCGACGACTGTTCATACGACGACTGTTCAATCGACGACTGTTCAATCGACGACTGTTCAAACGACGACTGTTCAATCGACGACTGCTAATTAGACGACTGTTCAAACGACGACTGTTCAATCGACGACTGTTCAATCGACGACTGTTCAATTGACGACTGTTCAAACGACGACTGTTCAATCGACGACTGCTAATTAGACGACTGTTCAAACGACGACTGTTCAATCGACGACTGTTCAATCGACGACTGTTCAATCGACGACTGTTCAATCGACGACTGTTCAATCGACGACTGTTCATACGACGACTGTTCAATCGACGACTGCTAATTAGACGACTGTTCAAACGACGACTGTTCAATCGACGACTGCTAATTAGACGACTGTTCAAACGACGACTGTTAAATCGACGACTGTTCAATCGACGACTGTTCAATCGACGACTGTTCAATCGACGACTGTTCAATCGACGACTGTTCAATCGACGACTGTTCAATCGACGACTGTTCAAACGACGACTGTTCAATCGACGACTGTTCAATCGACGACTGTTCAATCGACGACTTTTCAATCGACGACTGTTCAAACGACGACTGTTCAAACGACGACTGTTCAATCGACGACTGTTCAATCGACGACTGTTCAATCGACGACTGTTCCATCGACGACTGTTCAATCGACGACTGTTCCATCGACGACTGTTCAATCGACGACTGTTCAAACGACGACTGTTCAATCGACGCCTGTTCAATCGTAGACTGTTCAATCGACGGCTGTTCAATCGACGCCTGTTCAATCGAATTCTGTTCAATCGACGACTGTTCCGTCGACGCCTGTTCTGTCGACGACTGTTCAATCGACGACTGTTCAACCGACGACTGTTCAATCGACGCCTGTTCAATCGACGACTGTTTAAACGACGACTGTTCAATCGACTACTGTTCAATAATCGACGCCTGTTCAATCGACGACTGTTTAAACGACGACTGTTTAAACGACGACTGTTCAGTCGACGACTGTTCAATCGACGACTGTTCAGTCGACGCCTGTTCTGTCGACGACTGTTCAATAGACGACTGTTCAATCGACGACTGTTCAATCGACGACTGTTCAATCGACGCCTGTTCCACCGACGACTTTTGAATAGACGACTGTTCAATCGACGACTGTTCAATCGACGACTGTTTAAACGACGACTGTTTAAACGACGACTGTTCAAACGACGACTGTTCAATCGACGACTGCTAATTAGACGACTGTTCAAACGACGACTGTTCAATCGACGACTGTTCAATCGACGACTGTTCAATCGACGACTGTTCAATTGACGACTGTTCAAACGACGACTGTTCAATCGACGACTGCTAATTAGACGACTGTTCAAACGACGACTGTTCAATCGACGACTGTTCAATCGACGACTGTTCAATCGACGACTGTTCAATCGACGACTGTTCAATCGACGACTGTTCATACGACGACTGTTCAATCGACGACTGCTAATTAGACGACTGTTCAAACGACGACTGTTCAATCGACGACTGCTAATTAGACGACTGTTCAAACGACGACTGTTAAATCGACGACTGTTCAATCGACGACTGTTCAATCGACGACTGTTCAATCGACGACTGTTCAATCGACGACTGTTCAATCGACGACTGTTCAAACGACGACTGTTCAATCGACGACTGTCCAATCGACGACTGTTCAATCGACGACTTTTCAATCGACGACTGTTCAAACGACGACTGTTCAAACGACGACTGTTCAATCGACGACTGTTCAATCGACGACTGTTCAATCGACGACTGTTCCATCGACGACTGTTCAATCGACGACTGTTCCATCGACGACTGTTCAATCGACGACTGTTCAAACGACGACTGTTCAATCGACGCCTGTTCAATCGTAGACTGTTCAATCGACGGCTGTTCAATCGACGCCTGTTCAATCGACGCCTGTTCAATCGACGACTGTTCCGTCGACGCCTGTTCTGTCGACGACTGTTCAATCGACGACTGTTCAACCGACGACTGTTCAATCGACGCCTGTTCAATCGACGACTGTTTAAACGACGACTGTTCAATCGACTACTGTTCAATAATCGACGCCTGTTCAATCGACGACTGTTTAAACGACGACTGTTTAAACGACGACTGTTCAGTCGACGACTGTTCAATCGACGACTGTTCAGTCGACGCCTGTTCTGTCGACGACTGTTCAATAGACGACTGTTCAATCGACGACTGTTCAATCGACGACTGTTCAATCGACGCCTGTTCCACCGACGACTTTTGAATAGACGACTGTTCAATCGACGACTGTTCAATCGACGACTGTTTAAACGACGACTGTTTAAACGACGACTGTTCAATCGACGACTGTTCAATCGACGCCTGTTCAATCGACGCCTGTTCAATCGACGACTGTTCAATCGACGACTGTTCAATCGACGCCTGTTCAATCGACGACTGTTTAAACGACGACTGTTCAATCGACGACTGTTCAATCGACGCCTGTTCAATCGACGCCTGTTCCATCGACGACTGTTCAAACGACGAATGATCATTCGACGACTGTTCTGTCGACGCCTGTTCAGTCGACGACTGTTCAGTCGACGCCTGTTCAATCGACGACTGTTCAAACTACGACTGTTCAGTCGACGACAGTTCAGTCGACGCCTGTTCAGTCGACGACTGTTTAGTCGACGCCTGTTCAATCGACGACTTTTGAATAGACGACTGTTCAATCGACGACTGTTCAATCGACGACTGTTTAAACGACGACTGTTTAAACGACGACTGTTCAATCGACGACTGTTCAATCGACGCCTGTTCAATCGACGCCTGTTCAATCGACGACTGTTGAATCCACGACTGTTCAATCGACGACTGTTAAATCGACGACTGTTGAATCGACGACTGTTCAATCGACGACTGTTCAATCGACGACTGTTCAAACGACGACTGTTCAATCGACGACTGTTCAATCGACAACTGTTCAATCGACGACTGTTCAAACGACGACTGTTCAATCGACGACTGTTCAATCGACGACTGTTAAATCGACGACTGTTCAATCGACGACTGTTCAATCGACGACTGTTCAATCGACGACTGTTCAATCGACGACTGTTCAATCGACGACTGTTCAATCGACGACTGTTCAATCGACGACTGTTCAATCAACGACTGTTCAATCGACGACTGTTCAATCGACGAATAATCAAACGACGACTGTTCAATCGAAGACTGTTCAATCGACGCCTGTTCAATCGACGACAGTTCAATCGACGACTGTTCAATCGACGCCTGTTCAATCGACGCCTGTTCAATCGACGACTGTTCAATCGACGACTGTTTAAACGACGACTGTTTAAACGACGACTGTTCAATCGACGCCTGTTCAATCGACGACTGTTGAATCGACGACTGTTCAATCGACGACTGTTCAATCGACGACTGTTCAAACGACGACTGTTCAATCGAAGACTGTTCAATCGACGCCTGTTCAATCGACGACTGTTCAATCGACGACTGTTCAATCGACGCCTGTTCAATCGACGTCTGTTCAATCGACGACTGTTCAATCGACGACTGTTTAAACGACGACTGTTTAAACGACGACTGTTCAATCGACGCCTGTTCAATCGACGACTGTTCAATCGACGACTGTTCTATCGACGACTGTTCAATCGACGACTGTTGAATCGACGACTGTTCAAACGACGACTGTTCAAACGACGACTGTTCAAACGACGACTGTTCAATAGACGACTGTTCAATAGACGACTGTTCAATCGACGACTGTTCAATCGACGACTGTTCTATCGACGACTGTTCAATCGACGACTGTTCAAACGACGACAGTTCAAACGACGACTGTTCAATCTACGACTGTTCAATCGACGACTGTTCAATCGACGACTGTTCATACGACGACTGTTCAATCGACGACTGTTCAATCGACGACTGTTCAAACGACGACTGTTCAATCGACGACTGCTAATTAGACGACTGCTAATTAGACGACTGTTCAAACGACGACTGTTCAATCGACGACTGTTCAATCGACGACTGTTCAATCGACGACTGTTCAATCGACGACTGTTCAATCGACGACTGTTCAAACGACGACTGTTCAATCGACGACTGTTCAATCGACGACTGTTCAATCGACGACTGTTCAAACGACGACTGTTCAATCGACGACTGCTAATTAGACGACTGTTCAAACGACGACTGTTCAATCGACGACTGCTAATTAGACGACTGTTCAAACGACGACTGTTCAATCGACGACTGTTCAATCGACGACTGTTCAATCGACGACTGTTCAATCGACGACTGTTCAATCGACGACTGTTCAATCGACGACTGTTCAATCGACGACTTTTCAATCGACGACTGTTCAAACGACGACTGTTCAAACGACGACTGTTCAATCGACGACTGTTCAATCGACGACTGTTCAATCGACGACTGTTCAATCGACGACTGTTTAAACGACGACTGTTTAAACGACGACTGTTCAATCGACGACTGTTCAATCGACGCCTGTTCAATCGACGCCTGTTCAATCGACGACTGTTCAATCGACGACTGTTCAATCGACGCCTGTTCAATCGACGACTGTTTAAACGACGACTGTTCAATCGACGACTGTTCAATCGACGCCTGTTCAATCGACGCCTGTTCCATCGACGACTGTTCAAACGACGAATGGTCATTCGACGACTGTTCTGTCGACGCCTGTTCAGTCGACGACTGTTCAGTCGACGCCTGTTCAATCGACGACTGTTCAAACGACGACTGTTCAGTCGACGACAGTTCAGTCGACGCCTGTTCAGTCGACGACTGTTTAGTCGACGCCTGTTCAATCGACGACTTTTGAATAGACGACTGTTCAATCGACGACTGTTCAATCGACGACTGTTTAAACGACGACTGTTTAAACGACGACTGTTCAATCGACGACTGTTCAATCGACGCCTGTTCAAACGACGACTGTTGAATCCACGACTGTTCAATCGACGACTGTTCAATCGAAGACTGTTCAATCGACGCCTGTTCAATCGACGACAGTTCAAACGACGACTGTTCAATCTACGACTGTTCAATCGACGTCTGTTCAATCGACGACTGTTCAATCGACGACTGTTTAAACGACGACTGTTTAAACGACGTCTGTTCAAACGACGACTGTTCAATCGACGACTGTTTAAACGACGACTGTTTAAACGACGACTGTTCAATCGACGCCTGTTCAATCGACGACTGTTGAATCGACGACTGTTCAATCGACGACTGTTCAATCGACGACTGTTCAAACGACGACTGTTCAATCGAAGACTGTTCAATCGACGCCTGTTCAATCGACGACTGTTCAATCGACGACTGTTCAATCGACGCCTGTTCAATCGACGTCTGTTCAATCGACGACTGTTCAATCGACGACTGTTTAAACGACGACTGTTTAAACGACGACTGTTCAATCGACGCCTGTTCAATCGACGACTGTTCAATCGACGACTGTTCTATCGACGACTGTTCAATCGACGACTGTTGAATCGACGACTGTTAAACGACGACTGTTCAAACGACGACTGTTCAAACGACGACTGTTCAAACGACGACTGTTCAATAGACGACTGTTCAATAGACGACTGTTCAATCGACGACTGTTCAATCGACGACTGTTCTATCGACGACTGTTCAATCGACGACTGTTCAAACGACGACAGTTCAAACGACGACTGTTCAATCTACGACTGTTCAATCGACGACTGTTCAATCGACGACTGTTCATACGACGACTGTTCAATCGACGACTGTTCAATCGACGACTGTTCAAACGACGACTGTTCAATCGACGACTGCTAATTAGACGACTGCTAATTAGACGACTGTTCAAACGACGACTGTTCAATCGACGACTGTTCAATCGACGACTGTTCAATCGACGACTGTTCAATCGACGACTGTTCAATCGACGACTGTTCAATCGACGACTGTTCAATCGACGACTGTTCAATCGACGACTGTTCAAACGACGACTGTTCAATCGACGACTGTTCAATCGACGACTGTTCAATCGACGACTGTTCAAACGACGACTGTTCAATCGACGACTGCTAATTAGACGACTGTTCAAACGACGACTGTTCAATCGACGACTGCTAATTAGACGACTGTTCAAACGACGACTGTTCAATCGACGACTGTTCAATCGACGACTGTTCAATCGACGACTGTTCAATCGACGACTGTTCAATCGACGACTGTTCAATCGACGACTGTTCAATCGACGACTGTTCAATAGACGACTGTTCAATCGACGCCTGTTCAATCGACGTCTGTTCAATCGACGACTGTTCAATCGACGACTGTTTAAACGACGACTGTTTAAACGACGACTGTTCAATCGACGCCTGTTCAATCGACGACTGTTTAAACGACGACTGTTCAATCGACGACTGTTCAATCGACGACTGTTCAATCGATGACTGTTCAATCGACGACTGTTCAATCGACAACTGTTCTATCGACGACTGTTCAATCGACGACTGTTGAATCGACGACTGTTCAAACGACGACTGTTCAAACGACGACTGTTCAATAGACGACTGTTCAATAGACGACTGTTCAATCGACGACTGTTCAATCGACGACTGTTCTATCGACGACTGTTCAATCGACGACTGTTCAAACGACGACTGTTCAAACGACGACTGTTCAATCTACGACTGTTCAATCGACGACTGTTCAATCGACGACTGTTCATACGACGACTGTTCAATCGACGACTGTTCAATCGACGACTGTTCAAACGACGACTGTTCAATCGACGACTGCTAATTAGACGACTGTTCAAACGACGACTGTTCAATCGACGACTGTTCAATCGACGACTGTTCAATTGACGACTGTTCAAACGACGACTGTTCAATCGACGACTGCTAATTAGACGACTGTTCAAACGACGACTGTTCAATCGACGACTGTTCAATCGACGACTGTTCAATCGACGACTGTTCAATCGACGACTGTTCAATCGACGACTGTTCATACGACGACTGTTCAATCGACGACTGCTAATTAGACGACTGTTCAAACGACGACTGTTCAATCGACGACTGCTAATTAGACGACTGTTCAAACGACGACTGTTAAATCGACGACTGTTCAATCGACGACTGTTCAATCGACGACTGTTCAATCGACGACTGTTCAATCGACGACTGTTCAATCGACGACTGTTCAATCGACGACTGTTCAAACGACGACTGTTCAATCGACGACTGTTCAATCGACGACTGTTCAATCGACGACTTTTCAATCGACGACTGTTCAAACGACGACTGTTCAAACGACGACTGTTCAATCGACGACTGTTCAATCGACGACTGTTCAATCGACGACTGTTCCATCGACGACTGTTCAATCGACGACTGTTCCATCGACGACTGTTCAATCGACGACTGTTCAAACGACGACTGTTCAATCGACGCCTGTTCAATCGTAGACTGTTCAATCGACGGCTGTTCAATCGACGCCTGTTCAATCGACGCCTGTTCAATCGACGACTGTTCCGTCGACGCCTGTTCTGTCGACGACTGTTCAATCGACGACTGTTCAACCGACGACTGTTCAATCGACGCCTGTTCAATCGACGACTGTTTAAACGACGACTGTTCAATCGACTACTGTTCAATAATCGACGCCTGTTCAATCGACGACTGTTTAAACGACGACTGTTTAAACGACGACTGTTCAGTCGACGACTGTTCAATCGACGACTGTTCAGTCGACGCCTGTTCTGTCGACGACTGTTCAATAGACGACTGTTCAATCGACGACTGTTCAATCGACGACTGTTCAATCGACGCCTGTTCCACCGACGACTTTTGAATAGACGACTGTTCAATCGACGACTGTTCAATCGACGACTGTTTAAACGACGACTGTTTAAACGACGACTGTTCAATCGACGACTGTTCAATCGACGCCTGTTCAATCGACGCCTGTTCAATCGACGACTGTTCAATCGACGACTGTTCAATCGACGCCTGTTCAATCGACGACTGTTTAAACGACGACTGTTCAATCGACGACTGTTCAATCGACGCCTGTTCAATCGACGCCTGTTCCATCGACGACTGTTCAAACGACGAATGGTCATTCGACGACTGTTCTGTCGACGCCTGTTCAGTCGACGACTGTTCAGTCGACGCCTGTTCAATCGACGACTGTTCAAACGACGACTGTTCAGTCGACGACAGTTCAGTCGACGCCTGTTCAGTCGACGACTGTTTAGTCGACGCCTGTTCAATCGACGACTTTTGAATAGACGACTGTTCAATCGACGACTGTTCAATCGACGACTGTTTAAACGACGACTGTTTAAACGACGACTGTTCAATCGACGACTGTTCAATCGACGCCTGTTCAATCGACGCCTGTTCAATCGACGACTGTTGAATCCACGACTGTTCAATCGACGACTGTTAAATCGACGACTGTTGAATCGACGACTGTTCAATCGACGACTGTTCAATCGACGACTGTTCAAACGACGACTGTTCAATCGACGACTGTTCAATCGACAACTGTTCAATCGACGACTGTTCAAACGACGACTGTTCAATCGACGACTGTTCAATCGACGACTGTTAAATCGACGACTGTTCAATCGACGACTGTTCAATCGACGACTGTTCAATCGACGACTGTTCAATCGACGACTGTTCAATCGACGACTGTTCAATCGACGACTGTTCAATCGACGACTGTTCAATCAACGACTGTTCAATCGACGACTGTTCAATCGACGAATAATCAAACGACGACTGTTCAATCGAAGACTGTTCAATCGACGCCTGTTCAATCGACGACAGTTCAATCGACGACTGTTCAATCGACGCCTGTTCAATCGACGCCTGTTCAATCGACGACTGTTCAATCGACGACTGTTTAAACGACGACTGTTTAAACGACGACTGTTCAATCGACGCCTGTTCAATCGACGACTGTTGAATCGACGACTGTTCAATCGACGACTGTTCAATCGACGACTGTTCAAACGACGACTGTTCAATCGAAGACTGTTCAATCGACGCCTGTTCAATCGACGACTGTTCAATCGACGACTGTTCAATCGACGCCTGTTCAATCGACGTCTGTTCAATCGACGACTGTTCAATCGACGACTGTTTAAACGACGACTGTTTAAACGACGACTGTTCAATCGACGCCTGTTCAATCGACGACTGTTCAATCGACGACTGTTCTATCGACGACTGTTCAATCGACGACTGTTGAATCGACGACTGTTCAAACGACGACTGTTCAAACGACGACTGTTCAAACGACGACTGTTCAATAGACGACTGTTCAATAGACGACTGTTCAATCGACGACTGTTCAATCGACGACTGTTCTATCGACGACTGTTCAATCGACGACTGTTCAAACGACGACAGTTCAAACGACGACTGTTCAATCTACGACTGTTCAATCGACGACTGTTCAATCGACGACTGTTCATACGACGACTGTTCAATCGACGACTGTTCAATCGACGACTGTTCAATCGACGACTGTTCAAACGACGACTGTTCAATCGACGACTGCTAATTAGACGACTGCTAATTAGACGACTGTTCAAACGACGACTGTTCAATCGACGACTGTTCAATCGACGACTGTTCAATCGACGACTGTTCAATCGACGACTGTTCAATCGACGACTGTTCAATCGACGACTGTTCAAACGACGACTGTTCAATCGACGACTGTTCAATCGACGACTGTTCAATCGACGACTGTTCAAACGACGACTGTTCAATCGACGACTGCTAATTAGACGACTGTTCAAACGACGACTGTTCAATCGACGACTGCTAATTAGACGACTGTTCAAACGACGACTGTTCAATCGACGACTGTTCAATCGACGACTGTTCAATCGACGACTGTTCAATCGACGACTGTTCAATCGACGACTGTTCAATCGACGACTTTTCAATCGACGACTGTTCAAACGACGACTGTTCAAACGACGACTGTTCAATCGACGACTGTTCAATCGACGACTGTTCAATCGACGACTGTTCAATCGACGACTGTTTAAACGACGACTGTTTAAACGACGACTGTTCAATCGACGACTGTTCAATCGACGCCTGTTCAATCGACGCCTGTTCAATCGACGACTGTTCAATCGACGACTGTTCAATCGACGCCTGTTCAATCGACGACTGTTTAAACGACGACTGTTCAATCGACGACTGTTCAATCGACGCCTGTTCAATCGACGCCTGTTCCATCGACGACTGTTCAAACGACGAATGGTCATTCGACGACTGTTCTGTCGACGCCTGTTCAGTCGACGACTGTTCAGTCGACGCCTGTTCAATCGACGACTGTTCAAACGACGACTGTTCAGTCGACGACAGTTCAGTCGACGCCTGTTCAGTCGACGACTGTTTAGTCGACGCCTGTTCAATCGACGACTTTTGAATAGACGACTGTTCAATCGACGACTGTTCAATCGACGACTGTTTAAACGACGACTGTTTAAACGACGACTGTTCAATCGACGACTGTTCAATCGACGCCTGTTCAAACGACGACTGTTGAATCCACGACTGTTCAATCGACGACTGTTAAATTGACGACTGTTGAATCGACGACTGTTCAATCGACGACTGTTCAATCGACGACTGTTCAATCGACGACTGTTCAATCGACGACTGTTAAATCGACGACTGTTCAAACGACGACTGTTCAATCGACGACTGTTCAATCGACAACTGTTCAATCGACGACTGTTCAAACGACGACTGTTCAATCGACGACTGTTCAATCGACGACTGTTAAATCGACGACTGTTCAATCGACGACTGTTCAATCGACGACTGTTCAATCGACGACTGTTCAATCGACGACTGTTCAATCGACGACTGTTCAATCGACGACTGTTGAATCGACGACTGTTCAATCAACGACTGTTCAATCGACGACTGTTCAATCGACGAATAATCAAACGACGACTGTTCAATCGAAGACTGTTCAATCGACGCCTGTTCAATCGACGACAGTTCAATCGACGCCTGTTCAATCGACGACTGTTCAATCGACGACTGTTTAAACGACGACTGTTTAAACGACGACTGTTCAATCGACGCCTGTTCAATCGACGACTGTTGAATCGACGACTGTTCAATCGACGACTGTTCAATCGACGACTGTTCAAACGACGACTGTTCAATCGAAGACTGTTCAATCGACGCCTGTTCAATCGACGACTGTTCAATCGACGACTGTTCAATCGACGCCTGTTCAATCGACGTCTGTTCAATCGACGACTGTTCAATCGACGACTGTTTAAACGACGACTGTTTAAACGACGACTGTTCAATCGACGCCTGTTCAATCGACGACATTTCAATCGACGACTGTTCTATCGACGACTGTTCAATCGACGACTGTTGAATCGACGACTGTTCAAACGACGACTGTTCAAACGACGACTGTTCAAACGACGACTGTTCAATAGACGACTGTTCAATAGACGACTGTTCAATCGACGACTGTTCAATCGACGACTGTTCTATCGACGACTGTTCAATCGACGACTGTTCAAACGACGACAGTTCAAACGACGACTGTTCAATCTACGACTGTTCAATCGACGACTGTTCAATCGACGACTGTTCATACGACGACTGTTCAATCGACGACTGTTCAATCGACGACTGTTCAAACGACGACTGTTCAATCGACGACTGTTCAATCGACGACTGTTCAATCGACGACTGTTCAATCGACGACTGTTCAATCGACGACTGTTCAATCGACGACTGTTCAATCGACGACTGTTCAATCGACGACTGTTCAAACGACGACTGTTCAATCGACGACTGTTCAATCGACGACTGTTCAATCGACGACTGTTCAAACGACGACTGTTCAATCGACGACTGCTAATTAGACGACTGTTCAAACGACGACTGTTCAATCGACGACTGCTAATTAGACGACTGTTCAAACGACGACTGTTCAATCGACGACTGTTCAATCGACGACTGTTCAATCGACGACTGTTCAATCGACGACTGTTCAATCGACGACTGTTCAATCGACGACTGTTCAATCGACGACTTTTCAATCGACGACTGTTCAAACGACGACTGTTCAAACGACGACTGTTCAATCGACGACTGTTCAATCGACGACTGTTCAATCGACGACTGTTCCATCGACGACTGTTCAATCGACGACTGTTCAAACGACGACTGTTCAATCGACGCCTGTTCAATCGTAGACTGTTCAATCGACGACTGTTCAATCGACGCCTGTTCAATCGACGCCTGTTCAATCGACGAGTGTTCCAACGACGACTGTTCAATCGACGACTGTTCAATCGACGACTGTTCAATCGACGCCTGTTCAATCGACGCCTGTTCAATCGACGACTGTTCAAACGACGAATGTTCATTCGACGACTGTTCAGTCGACGCCTGTTCAGTCGACGACTGTTCAATCGACGCCTGTTCAATCGACGCCTGTTCAATCGACGACTGTTCAATCGACGACTGTTCAAACGACGACTGTTCAGTCGACCACTGTTTAGTCGACGCCTGTTCAGTCGACGCCTGTTCAGTCGACGACTGTTCAGTCGACGCCTGTTCAATCGACGACTGTTCAATCGACGCCTGTTCAATCGACGCCTGTTTAAACGACGACTGTTCAATCGACTACTGTTCAATCGACGCCTGTTCAATCGACGACTGTTCAATCGACGACTGTTCAATCGACGCCTGTTCAATCGACGCCTGTTCAATCGACGACTGTTCAAACGACGACTGTTCAAACGACGACAGTTCAGTCGACGACTGTTCAGTCGACGCCTGTTCAATCGACGCCTGTTCAATCGACGCCTGTTCAATCGACGACTGTTCAAACGACGACTGTTCAGTCGACGACAGTTCAGTCGACGCCTGTTCAGTCGACGACTGTTCAGTCGACGCCTGTTCAGTCGACGACTGTTCAGTCGACGCCTGTTCAATCGACGACTTTTGAATAGACGACTGTTCAATCGACGACTGTTTAAACGACGACTGTTTAAACGACGACAGTTCAGTCGACGACTGTTCAGTCGACGCCTGTTCAATCGACGCCTGTTCAATCGACGCCTGTTCAATCGACGACTGTTCAAACGACGACTGTTCAGTCGACGACAGTTCAGTCGACGCCTGTTCAGTCGACGACTGTTCAATCGACGACTGTTCAGTCGGCGCTTGTTCTGTCGACGACTGTTCAATAGACGACTGTTCAATCGACGACTGTTCAATCGACGACTGTTCAATCGACGTCTGTTCAATCGACGACTTTTGAATAGACGACTGTTCAATCGACGACTGTTCAATCGACGACTGTTTAAACGACGACTGTTCAATCGACGACTGTTCAATCGACGCCTGTTCAATCGACGCCTGTTCCATCGACGACTGTTCAAACGACGAATGGTCATTCGACGACTGTTCTGTCGACGCCTGTTCAGTCGACGACTGTTCAGCCGACGCCTGTTCAATCGACGACTGTTCAAACGACGACTGTTCAGTCGACGACAGTTCAGTCGACGCCTGTTCAGTCGACGACTGTTTAGTCGACGCCTGTTCAATCGACGACTTTTGAATAGACGACTGTTCAATCGACGACTGTTCAATCGACGACTGTTTAAACGACGACTGTTGAAACGACGACTGTTCAATCGACGACTGTTCAATCGACGCCTGTTCAATCGACGCCTGTTCAATCGACGACTGTTGAATCCACGACTGTTCAATCGACGACTGTTAAATCGACGACTGTTCAATCGACGACTGTTCAATCGACGACTGTTCAATCGACGACTGTTCAATCGACGACTGTTCAATCGACGACTGTTAAATCGACGACTGTTCAAACGACGACTGTTCAATCGACGACTGTTCAATCGACAACTGTTCAATCGACGACTGTTCAAACGACGACTGTTCAATCGACGACTGTTCAATCGACGACTGTTAAATCGACGACTGTTCAATCGACGACTGTTCAATCGACGACTGTTCAATCGACGACTGTTCAATCGACGACTGTTCAATCGACGACTGTTGAATCGACGACTGTTCAATCAACGACTGTTCAATCGACGACTGTTCAATCGACGAATAATCAAACGACGACTGTTCAATCGAAGACTGTTCAATCGACGCCTGTTCAATCGACGACAGTTCAATCGACGACTGTTCAATCGACGCCTGTTCAATCGACGCCTGTTCAATCGACGACTGTTCAATCGATGACTGTTTAAACGACGACTGTTTAAACGACGACTGTTCAATCGACGCCTGTTCAATCGACGACTGTTCAATCGACGACTGTTCAAACGACGACAGTTCAAACGACGACTGTTCAATCTACGACTGTTCAATCGACGACTGTTCAATCGACGACTGTTCATACGACGACTGTTCAATCGACGACTGTTCAATCGACGACTGTTCAAACGACGACTGTTCAATCGACGACTGTTCAATCGACGACTGTTCAATCGACGACTGTTCAATCGACGACTGTTCAATCGACGACTGTTCAATCGACGACTGTTCAATCGACGACTGTTCAATCGACGACTGTTCAAACGACGACTGTTCAATCGACGACTGTTCAATCGACGACTGTTCAATCGACGACTGTTCAAACGACGACTGTTCAATCGACGACTGCTAATTAGACGACTGTTCAAACGACGACTGTTCAATCGACGACTGCTAATTAGACGACTGTTCAAACGACGACTGTTCAATCGACGACTGTTCAATCGACGACTGTTCAATCGACGACTGTTCAATCGACGACTGTTCAATCGACGACTGTTCAATCGACGACTGTTCAATCGACGACTGTTCAATCGACGACTTTTCAATCGACGACTGTACAAACGACGACTGTTCAAACGACGACTGTTCAATCGACGACTGTTCAATCGACGACTGTTCAATCGACGACTGTTCCATCGACGACTGTTCAATCGACGACTGTTCAAACGACGACTGTTCAATCGACGCCTGTTCAATCGTAGACTGTTCAATCGACGACTGTTCAATCGACGCCTGTTCAATCGACGCCTGTTCAATCGACGAGTGTTCCAACGACGACTGTTCAATCGACGACTGTTCAATCGACGACTGTTCAATCGACGCCTGTTCAATCGACGCCTGTTCAATCGACGACTGTTTAAACGACGAATGTTCATTCGACGACTGTTCAGTCGACGCCTGTTCAGTCGACGACTGTTCAATCGACGCCTGTTCAATCGACGCCTGTTCAATCGACGACTGTTCAATCGACGACTGTTCAAACGACGACTGTTCAGTCGACCACTGTTTAGTCGACGCCTGTTTAGTCGACGCCTGTTCAGTCGACGACTGTTCAGTCGACGCCTGTTCAATCGACGACTGTTCAATCGACGCCTGTTCAATCGACGCCTGTTTAAACGACGACTGTTCAATCGACTACTGTTCAATCGACGCCTGTTCAATCGACGACTGTTCAATCGACGACTGTTCAATCGACGCCTGTTCAATCGACGCCTGTTCAATCGACGACTGTTCAATCGACGACTGTTCAATCGACGACTGTTTAAACGACGACTGTTTAAACGACGACTGTTCAATCGACGCCTGTTCAATCGACGACTGTTGAATCGACGACTGTTCAATCGACGACTGTTCAATCGACGACTGTTCAATCGACGACTGTTCAATCGACGACTGTTCAATCGACGACTGTTCAATCGACGACTGTTCAATCGACGACTGTTCAATCGACGACTGTTCAATCGACGACTGTTCAAACGACGACTGTTCAATCGACGACTGTTCAATCGACGACTGTTCAATCGACGACTGTTCAAACGACGACTGTTCAATCGACGACTGCTAATTAGACGACTGTTCAAACGACGACTGTTCAATCGACGACTGCTAATTAGACGACTGTTCAAACGACGACTGTTCAATCGACGACTGTTCAATCGACGACTGTTCAATCGACGACTGTTCAATCGACGACTGTTCAATAGACGACTGTTCAATCGACGACTGTTCAATCGACGACTGTTCTATCGACGACTGTTCAATCGACGACTGTTCAAACGACGACTGTTCAATCGACGACTGTTCAATCGACGACTGTTCAATCGACGACTGTTCCATCGACGACTGTTCAATCGACGACTGTTCAAACGACGACTGTTCAATCGACGCCTGTTCAATCGTAGACTGTTCAATCGACGACTGTTCAATCTACGACTGTTCAATCGACGACTGTTCAATCGACGACTGTTCATACGACGACTGTTCAATCGACGACTGTTCAATCGACGACTGTTCAATCGACGCCTGTTCAATCGACGCCTGTTCAATCGACGACTGTTCAAACGACGAATGTTCATTCGACGACTGTTCAGTCGACGCCTGTTCAGTCGACGACTGTTCAATCGACGCCTGTTCAATCGACGCCTGTTCAATCGACGACTGTTCAATCGACGACTGTTCAAACGACGACTGTTCAGTCGACCACTGTTTAGTCGACGCCTGTTCAGTCGACGACTGTTCAGTCGACGCCTGTTCAATCGACGACTGTTCAATCGACGCCTGTTCAATCGACGCCTGTTTAAACGACGACTGTTCAATCGACTACTGTTCAATCGACGCCTGTTCAATCGACGACTGTTCAATCGACGACTGTTCAATCGACGCCTGTTCAATCGACGCCTGTTCAATCGACGACTGTTCAAACGACGACTGTTCAAACGACGACAGTTCAGTCGACGACTGTTCAGTCGACGCCTGTTCAATCGACGCCTGTTCAATCGACGCCTGTTCAATCGACGACTGTTCAAACGACGACTGTTCAGTCGACGACAGTTCAGTCGACGCCTGTTCAGTCGACGACTGTTCAGTCGACGCCTGTTCAGTCGACGACTGTTCAGTCGACGCCTGTTCAATCGACGACTTTTGAATAGACGACTGTTCAATCGACGACTGTTTAAACGACGACTGTTTAAACGACGACAGTTCAGTCGACGACTGTTCAGTCGACGCCTGTTCAATCGACGCCTGTTCAATCGACGCCTGTTCAGTCGACGCCTGTTCAGTCGACGACTTTTGAATAGACGACTTTTGAATAGACGACTGTTCAATCGACGACTGTTCAATCGACGACTGTTTAAACGACGACTGTTGAAACGACGACTGTTCAATCGACGACTGTTCAATCGACGCCTGTTCAATCGACGCCTGTTCAATCGACGACTGTTCAATCGACGCCTGTTCAATCGACGCCTGTTCAATCGACGACTGTTCAATCGACGACTGTTCAATCGACGACTGTTCAATCGACGACTGTTCAATCGACGACTGTTCAATCGACGACTGTTAAATCGACGACTGTTCAAACGTCGACTGTTCAATCGACGACTGTTCAATCGACAACTGTTCAATCGACGACTGTTCAAACGACGACTGTTCAATCGACGACTGTTCAATCGACGACTGTTAAATCGACGACTGTTCAATCGACGACTGTTCAATCGACGACTGTTCAATCGACGACTGTTCAATCGACGACTGTTCAATCGACGACTGTTGAATCGACGACTGTTCAATCAACGACTGTTCAATCGACGACTGTTCAATCGACGAATAATCAAACGACGACTGTTCAATCGAAGACTGTTCAATCGACGCCTGTTCAATCGACGACAGTTCAATCGACGACTGTTCAATCGACGCCTGTTCAATCGACGCCTGTTCAATCGACGACTGTTCAATCGATGACTGTTTAAACGACGACTGTTTAAACGACGACTGTTCAATCGACGCCTGTTCAATCGACAACTGTTCAATCGACGACTGTTCAAACGACGACAGTTCAAACGACGACTGTTCAATCTACGACTGTTCAATCGACGACTGTTCAATCGACGACTGTTCATACGACGCCTGTTCCATCGACGACTGTTCAAACGACGAATGGTCATTCGACGACTGTTCTGTCGACGCCTGTTCAGTCGACGACTGTTCAGTCGACGCCTGTTCAATCGACGACTGTTCAAACGACGACTGTTCAGTCGACGACAGTTCAGTCGACGCCTGTTCAGTCGACGACTGTTTAGTCGACGCCTGTTCAATCGACGACTTTTGAATAGACGACTGTTCAATCGACGACTGTTCAATCGACGACTGTTTAAACGACGACTGTTGAAACGACGACTGTTCAATCGACGACTGTTCAATCGACGCCTGTTCAATCGACGCCTGTTCAATCGACGACTGTTGAATCCACGACTGTTCAATCGACGACTGTTAAATCGACGACTGTTCAATCGACGACTGTTCAATCGACGACTGTTCAATCGACGACTGTTCAATCGACGACTGTTCAATCGACGACTGTTAAATCGACGACTGTTCAAACGACGACTGTTCAATCGACGACTGTTCAATCGACAACTGTTCAATCGACGACTGTTCAAACGACGACTGTTCAATCGACGACTGTTCAATCGACGACTGTTAAATCGACGACTGTTCAATCGACGACTGTTCAATCGACGACTGTTCAATCGACGACTGTTCAATCGACGACTGTTCAATCGACGACTGTTGAATCGACGACTGTTCAATCAACGACTGTTCAATCGACGACTGTTCAATCGACGAATAATCAAACGACGACTGTTCAATCGAAGACTGTTCAATCGACGCCTGTTCAATCGACGACAGTTCAATCGACGACTGTTCAATCGACGCCTGTTCAATCGACGCCTGTTCAATCGACGACTGTTCAATCGATGACTGTTTAAACGACGACTGTTTAAACGACGACTGTTCAATCGACGCCTGTTCAATCGACGACTGTTCAATCGACGACTGTTCAAACGACGACAGTTCAAACGACGACTGTTCAATCTACGACTGTTCAATCGACGACTGTTCAATCGACGACTGTTCATACGACGACTGTTCAATCGACGACTGTTCAATCGACGACTGTTCAAACGACGACTGTTCAATCGACGACTGTTCAATCGACGACTGTTCAATCGACGACTGTTCAATCGACGACTGTTCAATCGACGACTGTTCAATCGACGACTGTTCAATCGACGACTGTTCAATCGACGACTGTTCAAACGACGACTGTTCAATCGACGACTGTTCAATCGACGACTGTTCAATCGACGACTGTTCAAACGACGACTGTTCAATCGACGACTGCTAATTAGACGACTGTTCAAACGACGACTGTTCAATCGACGACTGCTAATTAGACGACTGTTCAAACGACGACTGTTCAATCGACGACTGTTCAATCGACGACTGTTCAATCGACGACTGTTCAATCGACGACTGTTCAATCGACGACTGTTCAATCGACGACTGTTCAATCGACGACTGTTCAATCGACGACTTTTCAATCGACGACTGTACAAACGACGACTGTTCAAACGACGACTGTTCAATCGACGACTGTTCAATCGACGACTGTTCAATCGACGACTGTTCCATCGACGACTGTTCAATCGACGACTGTTCAAACGACGACTGTTCAATCGACGCCTGTTCAATCGTAGACTGTTCAATCGACGACTGTTCAATCGACGCCTGTTCAATCGACGCCTGTTCAATCGACGAGTGTTCCAACGACGACTGTTCAATCGACGACTGTTCAATCGACGACTGTTCAATCGACGCCTGTTCAATCGACGCCTGTTCAATCGACGACTGTTCAAACGACGAATGTTCATTCGACGACTGTTCAGTCGACGCCTGTTCAGTCGACGACTGTTCAATCGACGCCTGTTCAATCGACGCCTGTTCAATCGACGACTGTTCAATCGACGACTGTTCAAACGACGACTGTTCAGTCGACCACTGTTTAGTCGACGCCTGTTCAGTCGACGCCTGTTCAGTCGACGACTGTTCAGTCGACGCCTGTTCAATCGACGACTGTTCAATCGACGACTGTTCAATCGACGACTGTTCAATCGACGACTGTTCAATCAACGACTGTTCAAACGACGACTGTTCAATCGACGACTGTTCAATCGACGACTGTTCAATCGACGACTGTTCAAACGACGACTGTTCAATCGACGACTGCTAATTAGACGACTGTTCAAACGACGACTGTTCAATCGACGACTGCTAATTAGACGACTGTTCAAACGACGACTGTTCAATCGACGACTGTTCAATCGACGACTGTTCAATCGACGACTGTTCAATCGACGACTGTTCAATCGACGACTGTTCAATCGACGACTGTTCAATCGACGACTGTTCAATCGACGACTTTTCAATCGACGACTGTACAAACGACGACTGTTCAAACGACGACTGTTCAATCGACGACTGTTCAATCGACGACTGTTCAATCGACGACTGTTCCATCGACGACTGTTCAATCGACGACTGTTCAAACGACGACTGTTCAATCGACGCCTGTTCAATCGTAGACTGTTCAATCGACGACTGTTCAATCGACGCCTGTTCAATCGACGCCTGTTCAATCGACGAGTGTTCCAACGACGACTGTTCAATCGACGACTGTTCAATCGACGACTGTTCAATCGACGCCTGTTCAATCGACGCCTGTTCAATCGACGACTGTTCAAACGACGAATGTTCATTCGACGACTGTTCAGTCGACGCCTGTTCAGTCGACGACTGTTCAATCGACGCCTGTTCAATCGACGCCTGTTCAATCGACGACTGTTCAATCGACGACTGTTCAAACGACGACTGTTCAGTCGACCACTGTTTAGTCGACGCCTGTTCAGTCGACGCCTGTTCAGTCGACGACTGTTCAGTCGACGCCTGTTCAATCGACGACTGTTCAATCGACGCCTGTTCAATCGACGCCTGTTTAAACGACGACTTTTCAATCGACTACTGTTCAATCGACGCCTGTTCAATCGACGACTGTTCAATCGACGACTGTTCAATCGACGCCTGTTCAATCGACGCCTGTTCAATCGACGACTGTTCAAACGACGACTGTTCAAACGACGACAGTTCAGTCGACGACTGTTCAGTCGACGCCTGTTCAATCGACGCCTGTTCAATCGACGCCTGTTCAATCGACGACTGTTCAAACGACGACTGTTCAGTCGACGACAGTTCAGTCGACGCCTGTTCAGTCGACGACTGTTCAGTCGACGCCTGTTCAGTCGACGACTGTTCAGTCGACGCCTGTTCAATCGACGACTTTTGAATAGACGACTGTTCAATCGACGACTGTTTAAACGACGACTGTTTAAACGACGACAGTTCAGTCGACGACTGTTCAGTCGACGCCTGTTCAATCGACGCCTGTTCAATCGACGCCTGTTCAATCGACGACTGTTCAAACGACGACTGTTCAATCGACGACTGTTCAGTCGGCGCTTGTTCTGTCGACGACTGTTCAATAGACGACTGTTCAATCGACGACTGTTCAATCGACGACTGTTCAATCGACGTCTGTTCAATCGACGACTTTTGAATAGACGACTGTTCAATCGACGACTGTTCAATCGACGACTGTTTAAACGACGACTGTTCAATCGACGACTGTTCAATCGACGCCTGTTCAATCGACGCCTGTTCCATCGACGACTGTTCAAACGACGAATGGTCATTCGACGACTGTTCTGTCGACGCCTGTTCAGTCGTCGACTGTTCAGTCGACGCCTGTTCAATCGACGACTGTTCAAACGACGACTGTTCAGTCGACGACAGTTCAGTCGACGCCTGTTCAGTCGACGACTGTTTAGTCGACGCCTGTTCAATCGACGACTTTTGAATAGACGACTGTTCAATCGACGACTGTTCAATCGACGACTGTTTAAACGACGACTGTTGAAACGACGACTGTTCAATCGACGACTGTTCAATCGACGACTGTTCAATCGACGACTGTTCAATCGACGACTGTTAAATCGACGACTGTTCAAACGACGACTGTTCAATCGACGACTGTTCAATCGACAACTGTTCAATCGACGACTGTTCAAACGACGACTGTTCAATCGACGACTGTTCAATCGACGACTGTTAAATCGACGACTGTTCAATCGACGACTGTTCAATCGACGACTGTTCAATCGACGACTGTTCAATCGACGACTGTTCAATCGACGACTGTTGAATCGACGACTGTTCAATCAACGACTGTTCAATCGACGACTGTTCAATCAACGACTGTTCAATCGACGACTGTTCAATCGACGAATAATCAAACGACGACTGTTCAATCGAAGACTGTTCAATCGACGCCTGTTCAATCGACGACAGTTCAATCGACGACTGTTCAATCGACGCCTGTTCAATCGACGCCTGTTCAATCGACGACTGTTCAATCGATGACTGTTTAAACGACGACTGTTTAAACGACGACTGTTCAATCGACGCCTGTTCAATCGACGACTGTTCAATCGACGACTGTTCAAACGACGACAGTTCAAACGACGACTGTTCAATCTACGACTGTTCAATCGACGACTGTTCAATCGACGACTGTTCATACGACGACTGTTCAATCGACGACTGTTCAATCGACGACTGTTCAAACGACGACTGTTCAATCGACGACTGTTCAATCGACGACTGTTCAATCGACGACTGTTCAATCGACGACTGTTCAATCGACGACTGTTCAATCGACGACTGTTCAATCGACGACTGTTCAATCGACGACTGTTCAAACGACGACTGTTCAATCGACGACTGTTCAATCGACGACTGTTCAATCGACGACTGTTCAAACGACGACTGTTCAATCGACGACTGCTAATTAGACGACTGTTCAAACGACGACTGTTCAATCGACGACTGCTAATTAGACGACTGTTCAAACGACGACTGTTCAATCGACGACTGTTCAATCGACGACTGTTCAATCGACGACTGTTCAATCGACGACTGTTCAATCGACGACTGTTCAATCGACGACTGTTCAATCGACGACTGTTCAATCGACGACTTTTCAATCGACGACTGTACAAACGACGACTGTTCAAACGACGACTGTTCAATCGACGACTGTTCAATCGACGACTGTTCAATCGACGACTGTTCCATCGACGACTGTTCAATCGACGACTGTTCAAACGACGACTGTTCAATCGACGCCTGTTCAATCGTAGACTGTTCAATCGACGACTGTTCAATCGACGCCTGTTCAATCGACGCCTGTTCAATCGACGAGTGTTCCAACGACGACTGTTCAATCGACGACTGTTCAATCGACGACTGTTCAATCGACGCCTGTTCAATCGACGCCTGTTCAATCGACGACTGTTCAAACGACGAATGTTCATTCGACGACTGTTCAGTCGACGCCTGTTCAGTCGACGACTGTTCAATCGACGCCTGTTCAATCGACGCCTGTTCAATCGACGACTGTTCAATCGACGACTGTTCAAACGACGACTGTTCAGTCGACCACTGTTTAGTCGACGCCTGTTCAGTCGACGCCTGTTCAGTCGACGACTGTTCAGTCGACGCCTGTTCAATCGACGACTGTTCAATCGACGCCTGTTCAATCGACGCCTGTTTAAACGACGACTGTTTAAACGACGACTGTTCAATCGACTACTGTTCAATCGACGCCTGTTCAATCGACGACTGTTCAATCGACGACTGTTCAATCGACGCCTGTTCAATCGACGCCTGTTCAATCGACGACTGTTCAAACGACGACTGTTCAAACGACGACAGTTCAGTCGACGACTGTTCAGTCGACGCCTGTTCAATCGACGCCTGTTCAATCGACGCCTGTTCAATCGACGACTGTTCAAACGACGACTGTTCAGTCGACGACAGTTCAGTCGACGCCTGTTCAGTCGACGACTGTTCAGTCGACGCCTGTTCAGTCGACGACTGTTCAGTCGACGCCTGTTCAATCGACGACTTTTGAATAGACGACTGTTCAATCGACGACTGTTTAAACGACGACTGTTTAAACGACGACAGTTCAGTCGACGACTGTTCAGTCGACGCCTGTTCAATCGACGCCTGTTCAATCGACGCCTGTTCAATCGACGACTGTTCAAACGACGACTGTTCAATCGACGACTGTTCAGTCGGCGCTTGTTCTGTCGACGACTGTTCAATAGACGACTGTTCAATCGACGACTGTTCAATCGACGACTGTTCAATCGACGTCTGTTCAATCGACGACTTTTGAATAGACGACTGTTCAATCGACGACTGTTCAATCGACGACTGTTTAAACGACGACTGTTCAATCGACGACTGTTCAATCGACGCCTGTTCAATCGACGCCTGTTCCATCGACGACTGTTCAAACGACGAATGGTCATTCGACGACTGTTCTGTCGACGCCTGTTCAGTCGTCGACTGTTCAGTCGACGCCTGTTCAATCGACGACTGTTCAAACGACGACTGTTCAGTCGACGACAGTTCAGTCGACGCCTGTTCAGTCGACGACTGTTTAGTCGACGCCTGTTCAATCGACGACTTTTGAATAGACGACTGTTCAATCGACGACTGTTCAATCGACGACTGTTTAAACGACGACTGTTGAAACGACGACTGTTCAATCGACGACTGTTCAATCGACGCCTGTTCAATCGACGCCTGTTCAATCGACGACTGTTGAATCCACGACTGTTCAATCGACGACTGTTAAATCGACGACTGTTGAATCGACGACTGTTCAATCGACGACTGTTCAATCGACGACTGTTCAATCGACGACTGTTCAATCGACGACTGTTAAATCGACGACTGTTCAAACGACGACTGTTCAATCGACGACTGTTCAATCGACAACTGTTCAATCGACGACTGTTCAAACGACGACTGTTCAATCGACGACTGTTCAATCGACGACTGTTAAATCGACGACTGTTCAATCGACGACTGTTCAATCGACGACTGTTCAATCGACGACTGTTCAATCGACGACTGTTCAATCGACGACTGTTGAATCGACGACTGTTCAATCAACGACTGTTCAATCGACGACTGTTCAATCGACGAATAATCAAACGACGACTGTTCAATCGAAGACTGTTCAATCGACGCCTGTTCAATCGACGACAGTTCAATCGACGACTGTTCAATCGACGCCTGTTCAATCGACGCCTGTTCAATCGACGACTGTTCAATCGATGACTGTTTAAACGACGACTGTTTAAACGACGACTGTTCAATCGACGCCTGTTCAATCGACGACTGTTCAATCGACGACTGTTCAAACGACGACTGTTCTATCGACGACTGTTCAATCGACGACTGTTCAAACGACGACTGTTCAATCGAAGACTGTTCAATCGACGCCTGTTCAATCGACGACTGTTCAATCGACGACTGTTCAATCGTAGACTGTTCAATCGACGACTGTTCAATCGACGCCTGTTCAATCGACGCCTGTTCAATCGACGAGTGTTCCAACGACGACTGTTCAATCGACGACTGTTCAATCGACGACTGTTCAATCGACGCCTGTTCAATCGACGCCTGTTCAATCGACGACTGTTCAAACGACGAATGTTCATTCGACGACTGTTCAGTCGACGCCTGTTCAGTCGACGACTGTTCAATCGACGCCTGTTCAATCGACGCCTGTTCAATCGACGACTGTTCAATCGACGACTGTTCAAACGACGACTGTTCAGTCGACCACTGTTTAGTCGACGCCTGTTCAGTCGACGCCTGTTCAGTCGACGACTGTTCAGTCGACGCCTGTTCAATCGACGACTGTTCAATCGACGCCTGTTCAATCGACGCCTGTTTAAACGACGACTGTTCAATCGACTACTGTTCAATCGACGCCTGTTCAATCGACGACTGTTCAATCGACGACTGTTCAATCGACGCCTGTTCAATCGACGCCTGTTCAATCGACGACTGTTCAAACGACGACTGTTCAAACGACGACAGTTCAGTCGACGACTGTTCAGTCGACGCCTGTTCAATCGACGCCTGTTCAATCGACGCCTGTTCAATCGACGACTGTTCAAACGACGACTGTTCAGTCGACGACAGTTCAGTCGACGCCTGTTCAGTCGACGACTGTTCAGTCGACGCCTGTTCAGTCGACGACTGTTCAGTCGACGCCTGTTCAATCGACGACTTTTGAATAGACGACTGTTCAATCGACGACTGTTTAAACGACGACTGTTTAAACGACGACAGTTCAGTCGACGACTGTTCAGTCGACGCCTGTTCAATCGACGCCTGTTCAATCGACGCCTGTTCAATCGACGACTGTTCAAACGACGACTGTTCAGTCGACGACAGTTCAGTCGACGCCTGTTCAGTCGACGACTGTTCAATCGACGACTGTTCAGTCGGCGCTTGTTCTGTCGACGACTGTTCAATAGACGACTGTTCAATCGACGACTGTTCAATCGACGACTGTTCAATCGACGTCTGTTCAATCGACGACTTTTGAATAGACGACTGTTCAATCGACGACTGTTCAATCGACGACTGTTTAAACGACGACTGTTCTATCGACGACTGTTCAATCGACGCCTGTTCAATCGACGCCTGTTCCATCGACGACTGTTCAAACGACGAATGGTCATTCGACGACTGTTCTGTCGACGCCTGTTCAGTCGACGACTGTTCAGTCGACGCCTGTTCAATCGACGACTGTTCAAACGACGACTGTTCAGTCGACGACAGTTCAGTCGACGCCTGTTCAGTCGACGACTGTTTAGTCGACGCCTGTTCAATCGACGACTTTTGAATAGACGACTGTTCAATCGACGACTGTTAAATCGACGACTGTTTAAACGACGACTGTTGAAACGACGACTGTTCAATCGACGACTGTTCAATCGACGCCTGTTCAATCGACGCCTGTTCAATCGACGACTGTTGAATCCACGACTGTTCAATCGACGACTGTTAAATCGACGACTGTTGAATCGACGACTGTTCAATCGACGACTGTTCAATCGACGACTGTTCAATCGACGACTGTTCAATCGACGACTGTTAAATCGACGACTGTTCAAACGACGACTGTTCAATCGACGACTGTTCAATCGACAACTGTTCAATCGACGACTGTTCAAACGACGACTGTTCAATCGACGACTGTTCAATCGACGACTGTTAAATCGACGACTGTTCAATCGACGACTGTTCAATCGACGACTGTTCAATCGACGACTGTTCAATCGACGACTGTTCAATCGACGACTGTTGAATCGACGACTGTTCAATCAACGACTGTTCAATCGACGACTGTTCAATCGACGCCTGTTCAATCGACGACAGTTCAATCGACGACTGTTCAATCGACGCCTGTTCAATCGACGCCTGTTCAATCGACGACTGTTCAATCGACGACTGTTTAAACGACGACTGTTCAATCGACGCCTGTTCAATCGACGACTGTTCAATCGACGACTGTTCAATCGACGACTGTTCTATCGACGACTGTTCAATCGACGACTGTTCAAACGACGACTGTTCAATCGAAGACTGTTCAATCGACGCCTGTTCAATCGACGACTGTTCAATCGACGACTGTTCAATCGACGCCTGTTCAATCGACGTCTGTTCAATCGACGACTGTTCAATCGACGACTGTTTAAACGACGACTGTTTAAACGACGACTGTTCAATCGACGCCTGTTCAATCGACGACTGTTCAATCGACGACTGTTCTATCGACGACTGTTCAATCGACGACTGTTGAATCGACGACTGTTCAAACGACGACTGTTCAAACGACGACTGTTCAAACGACGACTGTTCAATAGACGACTGTTCAATAGACGACTGTTCAATCGACGACTGTTCAATCGACGACTGTTGTATCGACGACTGTTCAATCGACGACTGTTCAAACGACGACTGTTCAAACGACGACTGTTCAATCTACGACTGTTCAATCGACGACTGTTCAATCGACGACTGTTCATACGACGACTGTTCAATCGACGACTGTTCAATCGACGACTGTTCAAACGACGACTGTTCAATCGACGACTGTTCAATCGACGACTGTTCAAACGACGACTGTTCAATCGACGACTGTTCAATCGACGACTGTTCAATCGACGACTGTTCAATCGACGACTGTTCAATCGACGACTGTTCAATCGACGACTGTTCAATCGACGACTGTTCAATCGACGACTGTTCAAACGACGACTGTTCAATCGACGACTGTTCAATCGACGACTGTTCAATCGACGACTGTTCAAACGACGACTGTTCAATCGACGACTGCTAATTAGACGACTGTTCAATCGACGACTGTTCAATCGACGACTGTTCAATCGACGACTGTTCAATCGACGACTGTTCAATCGACGACTGTTAAATCGACGACTGTTCAAACGACGACTGTTCAATCGACGACTGTTCATACGACGACTGTTCAATCGACGACTGTTCAATCGACGACTGTTCAAACGACGACTGTTCAATCGACGACTGCTAATTAGACGACTGTTCAAACGACGACTGTTCAATCGACGACTGTTCAATCGACGACTGTTCAATCGACGACTGTTCAATCGACGACTGTTCAATCGACGACTGTTCCATCGACGACTGTTCAATCGACGACTGTTCAAACGACGACTGTTCAATCGACGCCTGTTCAATCGTAGACTGTTCAATCGACGACTGTTCAATCGACGCCTGTTCAATCGACGCCTGTTCAATCGACGAGTGTTCCAACGACGACTGTTCAATCGACGACTGTTCAATCGACGCCTGTTCAATCGACGACTGTTCAATCGACGCCTGTTCAATCGACGCCTGTTCAATCGACGACTGTTCAAACGACGAATGTTCATTCGACGACTGTTCAGTCGACGCCTGTTCAGTCGACGACTGTTCAATCGACGCCTGTTCAATCGACGACTGTTCAATCGACGACTGTTCAATCGACGACTGTTCAAACGACGACTGTTCAGTCGACCACTGTTTAGTCGACGCCTGTTCAGTCGACGCCTGTTCAGTCGACGACTGTTCAGTCGACGACTGTTCAATCGACGACTGTTCAATCGACGACTGTTCAATCGACGCCTGTTCAATCGACGCCTGTTCAATCGACGACTGTTCAAACGACGACTGTTCAGTCGACGACAGTTCAGTCGACGCCTGTTCAGACGACGACTGTTTAGTCGACGCCTGTTCAATCGACGACTTTTGAATAGACGACTGTTCAATCGACGACTGTTCAATCGACGACTGTTTAAACGACGACTGTTTAAACGACGACTGTTCAATCGACGACTGTTCAATCGACGCCTGTTCAATCGACGTCTGTTCAATCGACGACTGTTCAATCGACGACTGTTCAATCGACGCCTGTTCAATCGACGACTGTTTAAACAACGACTGTTCAATCGACTACTGTTCAATCGACGCCTGTTCAATCGACGACTGTTCAATCGACGACTGTTCAATCGACGCCTGTTCAATCGACGCCTGTTCAATCGACGACTGTTCAAACGACGACTGTTCAAACGACGACAGTTCAGTCGACGACTGTTCAGTCGACGCCTGTTCAATCGACGCCTGTTCAATCGACGCCTGTTCAATCGACGACTGTTCAAACGACGACTGTTCAGTCGACGACAGTTCAGTCGACGCCTGTTCAGTCGACGACTGTTCAGTCGACGCCTGTTCAGTCGACGCCTGTTCAGTCGACGACTGTTCAGTCGACGCCTGTTCAATCGACGACTTTTGAATAGACGACTGTTCAATCGACGACTGTTTAAACGACGACTGTTTAAACGACGACTGTTCAGTCGACGACTGTTCAATCGACGACTGTTCCGTCGACGCCTGTTCTGTCGACGACTGTTCAATCGAGGACTGTTCAATCGACGCCTGTTCAATCGACGCCTGTTCAATCGACGCCTGTTCAATCGACGCCTGTTCAATCGACGACTGTTCAAACGACAACTGTTCAGTCGACGACAGTTCAGTCGACGCCTGTTCAGTCGACGACTATTCAGTCGACGCCTGTTCAATCGACGACTTTTGAATAGACGACTGTTCAATCGACGACTGTTCAATCGACGACTGTTCAATCGACGCCTGTTCAATCGACGCCTGTTCCATCGACGACTGTTCAAACGACGCCTGTTCAGTCGACGACTGTTCAATCGATGACTGTTCAATCGACGACTGTTCAATCGACGACTGTTCTATCGACGACTGTTCAATCGACGACTGTTCAAACGACGACTGTTCAATCGAAGACTGTTCAATCGACGCCTGTTCAATCGACGACTGTTCAATCGACGACTGTTCAATCGACGCCTGTTCAATCGACGTCTGTTCAATCGACGACTGTTCAATCGACGACTGTTTAAACGACGACTGTTTAAACGACGACTGTTCAATCGACGCCTGTTCAATCGACGACTGTTCAATCGACGACTGTTCTATCGACGACTGTTCAATCGACGACTGTTGAATCGACGACTGTTCAAACGACGACTGTTCAAACGACGACTGTTCAAACGACGACTGTTCAAACGACGACTGTTCAATAGACGACTGTTCAATCGACGACTGTTCAATCGACGACTGTTGTATCGACGACTGTTCAATCGACGACTGTTCAAACGACGACTGTTCAAACGACGACTGTTCAATCTACGACTGTTCAATCGACGACTGTTCAATCGACGACTGTTCATACGACGACTGTTCAATCGACGACTGTTCAATCGACGACTGTTCAAACGACGACTGTTCAATCGACGACTGCTAATTAGACGACTGTTCAAACGACGACTGTTCAATCGACGACTGTTCAATCGACGACTGTTCAATCGACGACTGTTCAATCGACGACTGTTCAATCGACGACTGTTCAATCGACGACTGTTCAATCGACGACTGTTCAATCGACGACTGTTCAAACGACGACTGTTCAATCGACGACTGTTCAATCGACGACTGTTCAATCGACGACTGTTCAAACGACGACTGTTCAATCGACGACTGCTAATTAGACGACTGTTCAAACGACGACTGTTCAATCGACGACTGTTCAATCGACGACTGTTCAATCGACGACTGTTCAATCGACGACTGTTCAATCGACGACTGTTAAATCGACGACTGTTCAAACGACGACTGTTCAATCGACGACTGTTCATACGACGACTGTTCAATCGACGACTGTTCAATCGACGACTGTTCAAACGACGACTGTTCAATCGACGACTGCTAATTAGACGACTGTTCAAACGACGACTGTTCAATCGACGACTGTTCAATCGACGACTGTTCAATCGACGACTGTTCAAAGGACGACTGTTCAATCGACGACTGTTCCATCGACGACTGTTCAATCGACGACTGTTCAAACGACGACTGTTCAATCGACGCCTGTTCAATCGTAGACTGTTCAATCGACGACTGTTCAATCGACGCCTGTTCAATCGACGCCTGTTCAATCGACGAGTGTTCCAACGACGACTGTTCAATCGACGACTGTTCAATCGACGCCTGTTCAATCGACGACTGTTCAATCGACGCCTGTTCAATCGACGCCTGTTCAATCGACGACTGTTCAAACGACGAATGTTCATTCGACGACTGTTCAGTCGACGCCTGTTCAGTCGACGACTGTTCAATCGACGCCTGTTCAATCGACGACTGTTCAATCGACGACTGTTCAATCGACGACTGTTCAAACGACGACTGTTCAGTCGACCACTGTTTAGTCGACGCCTGTTCAGTCGACGCCTGTTCAGTCGACGACTGTTCAGTCGACGCCTGTTCAATCGACGACTGTTCAATCGACGCCTGTTCAATCGACGCCTGTTCAATCGACGACTGTTCAAACGACGACTGTTCAGTCGACGACAGTTCAGTCGACGCCTGTTCAGACGACGACTGTTTAGTCGACGCCTGTTCAATCGACGACTTTTGAATAGACGACTGTTCAATCGACGACTGTTCAATCGACGACTGTTTAAACGACGACTGTTTAAACGACGACTGTTCAATCGACGCCTGTTCAATCGACGCCTGTTCAATCGACGTCTGTTCAATCGACGACTGTTCAATCGACGACTGTTCAATCGACGCCTGTTCAATCGACGACTGTTTAAACAACGACTGTTCAATCGACTACTGTTCAATCGACGCCTGTTCAATCGACGACTGTTCAATCGACGACTGTTCAATCGACGCCTGTTCAATCGACGACTGTTCAATCGACGACTGTTCAATCGACGCCTGTTCAATCGACGTCTGTTCAATCGACGACTGTTCAATCGACGACTGTTTAAACGACGACTGTTTAAACGACGACTGTTCAATCGACGCCTGTTCAATCGACGACTGTTCAATCGACGACTGTTCTATCGACGACTGTTCAATCGACGACTGTTGAATCGACGACTGTTCAAACGACGACTGTTCAAACGACGACTGTTCAAACGACGACTGTTCAAACGACGACTGTTCAATAGACGACTGTTCAATCGACGACTGTTCAATCGACGACTGTTGTATCGACGACTGTTCAATCGACGACTGTTCAAACGACGACTGTTCAAACGACGACTGTTCAATCTACGACTGTTCAATCGACGACTGTTCAATCGACGACTGTTCATACGACGACTGTTCAATCGACGACTGTTCAATCGACGACTGTTCAAACGACGACTGTTCAATCGACGACTGCTAATTAGACGACTGTTCAAACGACGACTGTTCAATCGACGACTGTTCAATCGACGACTGTTCAATCGACGACTGTTCAATCGACGACTGTTCAATCGACGACTGTTCAATCGACGACTGTTCAATCGACGACTGTTCAATCGACGACTGTTCAAACGACGACTGTTCAATCGACGACTGTTCAATCGACGACTGTTCAATCGACGACTGTTCAAACGACGACTGTTCAATCGACGACTGCTAATTAGACGACTGTTCAAACGACGACTGTTCAATCGACGACTGTTCAATCGACGACTGTTCAATCGACGACTGTTCAATCGACGACTGTTCAATCGACGACTGTTAAATCGACGACTGTTCAAACGACGACTGTTCAATCGACGACTGTTCATACGACGACTGTTCAATCGACGACTGTTCAATCGACGACTGTTCAAACGACGACTGTTCAATCGACGACTGCTAATTAGACGACTGTTCAAACGACGACTGTTCAATCGACGACTGTTCAATCGACGACTGTTCAATCGACGACTGTTCAAAGGACGACTGTTCAATCGACGACTGTTCCATCGACGACTGTTCAATCGACGACTGTTCAAACGACGACTGTTCAATCGACGCCTGTTCAATCGTAGACTGTTCAATCGACGACTGTTCAATCGACGCCTGTTCAATCGACGCCTGTTCAATCGACGAGTGTTCCAACGACGACTGTTCAATCGACGACTGTTCAATCGACGCCTGTTCAATCGACGACTGTTCAATCGACGCCTGTTCAATCGACGCCTGTTCAATCGACGACTGTTCAAACGACGAATGTTCATTCGACGACTGTTCAGTCGACGCCTGTTCAGTCGACGACTGTTCAATCGACGCCTGTTCAATCGACGACTGTTCAATCGACGACTGTTCAATCGACGACTGTTCAAACGACGACTGTTCAGTCGACCACTGTTTAGTCGACGCCTGTTCAGTCGACGCCTGTTCAGTCGACGACTGTTCAGTCGACGCCTGTTCAATCGACGACTGTTCAATCGACGCCTGTTCAATCGACGCCTGTTCAATCGACGACTGTTCAAACGACGACTGTTCAGTCGACGACAGTTCAGTCGACGCCTGTTCAGACGACGACTGTTTAGTCGACGCCTGTTCAATCGACGACTTTTGAATAGACGACTGTTCAATCGACGACTGTTCAATCGACGACTGTTTAAACGACGACTGTTTAAACGACGACTGTTCAATCGACGCCTGTTCAATCGACGCCTGTTCAATCGACGTCTGTTCAATCGACGACTGTTCAATCGACGACTGTTCAATCGACGCCTGTTCAATCGACGACTGTTTAAACAACGACTGTTCAATCGACTACTGTTCAATCGACGCCTGTTCAATCGACGCCTGTTCAATCGACGACTGTTCAATCGACGACTGTTCAAACGACGACAGTTCAAACGACGACTGTTCAATCTACGACTGTTCAATCGACGACTGTTCAATCGACGACTGTTCATACGACGACTGTTCAATCGACGACTGTTCAATCGACGACTGTTCAAACGACGACTGTTCAATCGACGACTGTTCAATCGACGACTGTTCAATCGACGACTGTTCAATCGACGACTGTTCAATCGACGACTGTTCAATCGACGACTGTTCAATCGACGACTGTTCAATCGACGACTGTTCAAACGACGACTGTTCAATCGACGACTGTTCAATCGACGACTGTTCAATCGACGACTGTTCAAACGACGACTGTTCAATCGACGACTGCTAATTAGACGACTGTTCAAACGACGACTGTTCAATCGACGACTGCTAATTAGACGACTGTTCAAACGACGACTGTTCAATCGACGACTGTTCAATCGACGACTGTTCAATCGACGACTGTTCAATCGACGACTGTTCAATCGACGACTGTTCAATCGACGACTGTTCAATCGACGACTGTTCAATCGACGACTTTTCAATCGACGACTGTACAAACGACGACTGTTCAAACGACGACTGTTCAATCGACGACTGTTCAATCGACGACTGTTCAATCGACGACTGTTCCATCGACGACTGTTCAATCGACGACTGTTCAAACGACGACTGTTCAATCGACGCCTGTTCAATCGTAGACTGTTCAATCGACGACTGTTCAATCGACGCCTGTTCAATCGACGCCTGTTCAATCGACGAGTGTTCCAACGACGACTGTTCAATCGACGACTGTTCAATCGACGACTGTTCAATCGACGCCTGTTCAATCGACGCCTGTTCAATCGACGACTGTTTAAACGACGAATGTTCATTCGACGACTGTTCAGTCGACGCCTGTTCAGTCGACGACTGTTCAATCGACGCCTGTTCAATCGACGCCTGTTCAATCGACGACTGTTCAATCGACGACTGTTCAAACGACGACTGTTCAGTCGACCACTGTTTAGTCGACGCCTGTTTAGTCGACGCCTGTTCAGTCGACGACTGTTCAGTCGACGCCTGTTCAATCGACGACTGTTCAATCGACGCCTGTTCAATCGACGCCTGTTTAAACGACGACTGTTCAATCGACTACTGTTCAATCGACGCCTGTTCAATCGACGACTGTTCAATCGACGACTGTTCAATCGACGCCTGTTCAATCGACGCCTGTTCAATCGACGACTGTTCAATCGACGACTGTTCAATCGACGACTGTTTAAACGACGACTGTTTAAACGACGACTGTTCAATCGACGCCTGTTCAATCGACGACTGTTGAATCGACGACTGTTCAATCGACGACTGTTCAATCGACGACTGTTCAATCGACGACTGTTCAATCGACGACTGTTCAATCGACGACTGTTCAATCGACGACTGTTCAATCGACGACTGTTCAATCGACGACTGTTCAAACGACGACTGTTCAATCGACGACTGTTCAATCGACGACTGTTCAATCGACGACTGTTCAAACGACGACTGTTCAATCGACGACTGCTAATTAGACGACTGTTCAAACGACGACTGTTCAATCGACGACTGCTAATTAGACGACTGTTCAAACGACGACTGTTCAATCGACGACTGTTCAATCGACGACTGTTCAATCGACGACTGTTCAATCGACGACTGTTCAATAGACGACTGTTCAATCGACGACTGTTCAATCGACGACTGTTCTATCGACGACTGTTCAATCGACGACTGTTCAAACGACGACTGTTCAATCGACGACTGTTCAATCGACGACTGTTCAATCGACGACTGTTCCATCGACGACTGTTCAATCGACGACTGTTCAAACGACGACTGTTCAATCGACGCCTGTTCAATCGTAGACTGTTCAATCGACGACTGTTCAATCTACGACTGTTCAATCGACGACTGTTCAATCGACGACTGTTCATACGACGACTGTTCAATCGACGACTGTTCAATCGACGACTGTTCAATCGACGCCTGTTCAATCGACGCCTGTTCAATCGACGACTGTTCAAACGACGAATGTTCATTCGACGACTGTTCAGTCGACGCCTGTTCAGTCGACGACTGTTCAATCGACGCCTGTTCAATCGACGCCTGTTCAATCGACGACTGTTCAATCGACGACTGTTCAAACGACGACTGTTCAGTCGACCACTGTTTAGTCGACGCCTGTTCAGTCGACGACTGTTCAGTCGACGCCTGTTCAATCGACGACTGTTCAATCGACGCCTGTTCAATCGACGCCTGTTTAAACGACGACTGTTCAATCGACTACTGTTCAATCGACGCCTGTTCAATCGACGACTGTTCAATCGACGACTGTTCAATCGACGCCTGTTCAATCGACGCCTGTTCAATCGACGACTGTTCAAACGACGACTGTTCAAACGACGACAGTTCAGTCGACGACTGTTCAGTCGACGCCTGTTCAATCGACGCCTGTTCAATCGACGCCTGTTCAATCGACGACTGTTCAAACGACGACTGTTCAGTCGACGACAGTTCAGTCGACGCCTGTTCAGTCGACGACTGTTCAGTCGACGCCTGTTCAGTCGACGACTGTTCAGTCGACGCCTGTTCAATCGACGACTTTTGAATAGACGACTGTTCAATCGACGACTGTTTAAACGACGACTGTTTAAACGACGACAGTTCAGTCGACGACTGTTCAGTCGACGCCTGTTCAATCGACGCCTGTTCAATCGACGCCTGTTCAGTCGACGCCTGTTCAGTCGACGACTTTTGAATAGACGACTTTTGAATAGACGACTGTTCAATCGACGACTGTTCAATCGACGACTGTTTAAACGACGACTGTTGAAACGACGACTGTTCAATCGACGACTGTTCAATCGACGCCTGTTCAATCGACGCCTGTTCAATCGACGACTGTTCAATCGACGCCTGTTCAATCGACGCCTGTTCAATCGACGACTGTTCAATCGACGACTGTTCAATCGACGACTGTTCAATCGACGACTGTTCAATCGACGACTGTTCAATCGACGACTGTTAAATCGACGACTGTTCAAACGTCGACTGTTCAATCGACGACTGTTCAATCGACAACTGTTCAATCGACGACTGTTCAAACGACGACTGTTCAATCGACGACTGTTCAATCGACGACTGTTAAATCGACGACTGTTCAATCGACGACTGTTCAATCGACGACTGTTCAATCGACGACTGTTCAATCGACGACTGTTCAATCGACGACTGTTGAATCGACGACTGTTCAATCAACGACTGTTCAATCGACGACTGTTCAATCGACGAATAATCAAACGACGACTGTTCAATCGAAGACTGTTCAATCGACGCCTGTTCAATCGACGACAGTTCAATCGACGACTGTTCAATCGACGCCTGTTCAATCGACGCCTGTTCAATCGACGACTGTTCAATCGATGACTGTTTAAACGACGACTGTTTAAACGACGACTGTTCAATCGACGCCTGTTCAATCGACGACTGTTCAATCGACGACTGTTCAAACGACGACAGTTCAAACGACGACTGTTCAATCTACGACTGTTCAATCGACGACTGTTCAATCGACGACTGTTCATACGACGCCTGTTCCATCGACGACTGTTCAAACGACGAATGGTCATTCGACGACTGTTCTGTCGACGCCTGTTCAGTCGACGACTGTTCAGTCGACGCCTGTTCAATCGACGACTGTTCAAACGACGACTGTTCAGTCGACGACAGTTCAGTCGACGCCTGTTCAGTCGACGACTGTTTAGTCGACGCCTGTTCAATCGACGACTTTTGAATAGACGACTGTTCAATCGACGACTGTTCAATCGACGACTGTTTAAACGACGACTGTTGAAACGACGACTGTTCAATCGACGACTGTTCAATCGACGCCTGTTCAATCGACGCCTGTTCAATCGACGACTGTTGAATCCACGACTGTTCAATCGACGACTGTTAAATCGACGACTGTTCAATCGACGACTGTTCAATCGACGACTGTTCAATCGACGACTGTTCAATCGACGACTGTTCAATCGACGACTGTTAAATCGACGACTGTTCAAACGACGACTGTTCAATCGACGACTGTTCAATCGACAACTGTTCAATCGACGACTGTTCAAACGACGACTGTTCAATCGACGACTGTTCAATCGACGACTGTTAAATCGACGACTGTTCAATCGACGACTGTTCAATCGACGACTGTTCAATCGACGACTGTTCAATCGACGACTGTTCAATCGACGACTGTTGAATCGACGACTGTTCAATCAACGACTGTTCAATCGACGACTGTTCAATCGACGAATAATCAAACGACGACTGTTCAATCGAAGACTGTTCAATCGACGCCTGTTCAATCGACGACAGTTCAATCGACGACTGTTCAATCGACGCCTGTTCAATCGACGCCTGTTCAATCGACGACTGTTCAATCGATGACTGTTTAAACGACGACTGTTTAAACGACGACTGTTCAATCGACGCCTGTTCAATCGACGACTGTTCAATCGACGACTGTTCAAACGACGACAGTTCAAACGACGACTGTTCAATCTACGACTGTTCAATCGACGACTGTTCAATCGACGACTGTTCATACGACGACTGTTCAATCGACGACTGTTCAATCGACGACTGTTCAAACGACGACTGTTCAATCGACGACTGTTCAATCGACGACTGTTCAATCGACGACTGTTCAATCGACGACTGTTCAATCGACGACTGTTCAATCGACGACTGTTCAATCGACGACTGTTCAATCGACGACTGTTCAAACGACGACTGTTCAATCGACGACTGTTCAATCGACGACTGTTCAATCGACGACTGTTCAAACGACGACTGTTCAATCGACGACTGCTAATTAGACGACTGTTCAAACGACGACTGTTCAATCGACGACTGCTAATTAGACGACTGTTCAAACGACGACTGTTCAATCGACGACTGTTCAATCGACGACTGTTCAATCGACGACTGTTCAATCGACGACTGTTCAATCGACGACTGTTCAATCGACGACTGTTCAATCGACGACTGTTCAATCGACGACTTTTCAATCGACGACTGTACAAACGACGACTGTTCAAACGACGACTGTTCAATCGACGACTGTTCAATCGACGACTGTTCAATCGACGACTGTTCCATCGACGACTGTTCAATCGACGACTGTTCAAACGACGACTGTTCAATCGACGCCTGTTCAATCGTAGACTGTTCAATCGACGACTGTTCAATCGACGCCTGTTCAATCGACGCCTGTTCAATCGACGAGTGTTCCAACGACGACTGTTCAATCGACGACTGTTCAATCGACGACTGTTCAATCGACGCCTGTTCAATCGACGCCTGTTCAATCGACGACTGTTCAAACGACGAATGTTCATTCGACGACTGTTCAGTCGACGCCTGTTCAGTCGACGACTGTTCAATCGACGCCTGTTCAATCGACGCCTGTTCAATCGACGACTGTTCAATCGACGACTGTTCAAACGACGACTGTTCAGTCGACCACTGTTTAGTCGACGCCTGTTCAGTCGACGCCTGTTCAGTCGACGACTGTTCAGTCGACGCCTGTTCAATCGACGACTGTTCAATCGACGACTGTTCAATCGACGACTGTTCAATCGACGACTGTTCAATCGACGACTGTTCAAACGACGACTGTTCAATCGACGACTGTTCAATCGACGACTGTTCAATCGACGACTGTTCAAACGACGACTGTTCAATCGACGACTGCTAATTAGACGACTGTTCAAACGACGACTGTTCAATCGACGACTGCTAATTAGACGACTGTTCAAACGACGACTGTTCAATCGACGACTGTTCAATCGACGACTGTTCAATCGACGACTGTTCAATCGACGACTGTTCAATCGACGACTGTTCAATCGACGACTGTTCAATCGACGACTGTTCAATCGACGACTTTTCAATCGACGACTGTACAAACGACGACTGTTCAAACGACGACTGTTCAATCGACGACTGTTCAATCGACGACTGTTCAATCGACGACTGTTCCATCGACGACTGTTCAATCGACGACTGTTCAAACGACGACTGTTCAATCGACGCCTGTTCAATCGTAGACTGTTCAATCGACGACTGTTCAATCGACGCCTGTTCAATCGACGCCTGTTCAATCGACGAGTGTTCCAACGACGACTGTTCAATCGACGACTGTTCAATCGACGACTGTTCAATCGACGCCTGTTCAATCGACGCCTGTTCAATCGACGACTGTTCAAACGACGAATGTTCATTCGACGACTGTTCAGTCGACGCCTGTTCAGTCGACGACTGTTCAATCGACGCCTGTTCAATCGACGCCTGTTCAATCGACGACTGTTCAATCGACGACTGTTCAAACGACGACTGTTCAGTCGACCACTGTTTAGTCGACGCCTGTTCAGTCGACGCCTGTTCAGTCGACGACTGTTCAGTCGACGCCTGTTCAATCGACGACTGTTCAATCGACGCCTGTTCAATCGACGCCTGTTTAAACGACGACTTTTCAATCGACTACTGTTCAATCGACGACAGTTCAGTCGACGACTGTTCAGTCGACGCCTGTTCAATCGACGCCTGTTCAATCGACGCCTGTTCAATCGACGACTGTTCAAACGACGACTGTTCAATCGACGACTGTTCAGTCGGCGCTTGTTCTGTCGACGACTGTTCAATAGACGACTGTTCAATCGACGACTGTTCAATCGACGACTGTTCAATCGACGTCTGTTCAATCGACGACTTTTGAATAGACGACTGTTCAATCGACGACTGTTCAATCGACGACTGTTTAAACGACGACTGTTCAATCGACGACTGTTCAATCGACGCCTGTTCAATCGACGCCTGTTCCATCGACGACTGTTCAAACGACGAATGGTCATTCGACGACTGTTCTGTCGACGCCTGTTCAGTCGTCGACTGTTCAGTCGACGCCTGTTCAATCGACGACTGTTCAAACGACGACTGTTCAGTCGACGACAGTTCAGTCGACGCCTGTTCAGTCGACGACTGTTTAGTCGACGCCTGTTCAATCGACGACTTTTGAATAGACGACTGTTCAATCGACGACTGTTCAATCGACGACTGTTTAAACGACGACTGTTGAAACGACGACTGTTCAATCGACGACTGTTCAATCGACGACTGTTCAATCGACGACTGTTCAATCGACGACTGTTAAATCGACGACTGTTCAAACGACGACTGTTCAATCGACGACTGTTCAATCGACGACTGTTCAATCGACGACTGTTCAATCGACGACTGTTCAATCGACGACTGTTCAATCGACGACTGTTCAATCGACGACTGTTGAATCGACGACTGTTCAATCAACGACTGTTCAATCGACGACTGTTCAATCAACGACTGTTCAATCGACGACAGTTCAATCGACGAATAATCAAACGACGACTGTTCAATCGAAGACTGTTCAATCGACGCCTGTTCAATCGACGACAGTTCAATCGACGACTGTTCAATCGACGCCTGTTCAATCGACGCCTGTTCAATCGACGACTGTTCAATCGATGACTGTTTAAACGACGACTGTTTAAACGACGACTGTTCAATCGACGCCTGTTCAATCGACGACTGTTCAATCGACGACTGTTCAAACGACGACAGTTCAAACGACGACTGTTCAATCTACGACTGTTCAATCGACGACTGTTCAATCGACGACTGTTCATACGACGACTGTTCAATCGACGACTGTTCAATCGACGACTGTTCAAACGACGACTGTTCAATCGACGACTGTTCAATCGACGACTGTTCAATCGACGACTGTTCAATCGACGACTGTTCAATCGACGACTGTTCAATCGACGACTGTTCAATCGACGACTGTTCAATCGACGACTGTTCAAACGACGACTGTTCAATCGACGACTGTTCAATCGACGACTGTTCAATCGACGACTGTTCAAACGACGACTGTTCAATCGACGACTGCTAATTAGACGACTGTTCAAACGACGACTGTTCAATCGACGACTGCTAATTAGACGACTGTTCAAACGACGACTGTTCAATCGACGACTGTTCAATCGACGACTGTTCAATCGACGACTGTTCAATCGACGACTGTTCAATCGACGACTGTTCAATCGACGACTGTTCAATCGACGACTGTTCAATCGACGACTTTTCAATCGACGACTGTACAAACGACGACTGTTCAAACGACGACTGTTCAATCGACGACTGTTCAATCGACGACTGTTCAATCGACGACTGTTCCATCGACGACTGTTCAATCGACGACTGTTCAAACGACGACTGTTCAATCGACGCCTGTTCAATCGTAGACTGTTCAATCGACGACTGTTCAATCGACGCCTGTTCAATCGACGCCTGTTCAATCGACGAGTGTTCCAACGACGACTGTTCAATCGACGACTGTTCAATCGACGACTGTTCAATCGACGCCTGTTCAATCGACGCCTGTTCAATCGACGACTGTTCAAACGACGAATGTTCATTCGACGACTGTTCAGTCGACGCCTGTTCAGTCGACGACTGTTCAATCGACGCCTGTTCAATCGACGCCTGTTCAATCGACGACTGTTCAATCGACGACTGTTCAAACGACGACTGTTCAGTCGACCACTGTTTAGTCGACGCCTGTTCAGTCGACGCCTGTTCAGTCGACGACTGTTCAGTCGACGCCTGTTCAATCGACGACTGTTCAATCGACGCCTGTTCAATCGACGCCTGTTTAAACGACGACTGTTTAAACGACGACTGTTCAATCGACTACTGTTCAATCGACGCCTGTTCAATCGACGACTGTTCAATCGACGACTGTTCAATCGACGCCTGTTCAATCGACGCCTGTTCAATCGACGACTGTTCAAACGACGACTGTTCAAACGACGACAGTTCAGTCGACGACTGTTCAGTCGACGCCTGTTCAATCGACGCCTGTTCAATCGACGCCTGTTCAATCGACGACTGTTCAAACGACGACTGTTCAGTCGACGACAGTTCAGTCGACGCCTGTTCAGTCGACGACTGTTCAGTCGACGCCTGTTCAGTCGACGACTGTTCAGTCGACGCCTGTTCAATCGACGACTTTTGAATAGACGACTGTTCAATCGACGACTGTTTAAACGACGACTGTTTAAACGACGACAGTTCAGTCGACGACTGTTCAGTCGACGCCTGTTCAATCGACGCCTGTTCAATCGACGCCTGTTCAATCGACGACTGTTCAAACGACGACTGTTCAATCGACGACTGTTCAGTCGGCGCTTGTTCTGTCGACGACTGTTCAATAGACGACTGTTCAATCGACGACTGTTCAATCGACGACTGTTCAATCGACGTCTGTTCAATCGACGACTTTTGAATAGACGACTGTTCAATCGACGACTGTTCAATCGACGACTGTTTAAACGACGACTGTTCAATCGACGACTGTTCAATCGACGCCTGTTCAATCGACGCCTGTTCCATCGACGACTGTTCAAACGACGAATGGTCATTCGACGACTGTTCTGTCGACGCCTGTTCAGTCGTCGACTGTTCAGTCGACGCCTGTTCAATCGACGACTGTTCAAACGACGACTGTTCAGTCGACGACAGTTCAGTCGACGCCTGTTCAGTCGACGACTGTTTAGTCGACGCCTGTTCAATCGACGACTTTTGAATAGACGACTGTTCAATCGACGACTGTTCAATCGACGACTGTTTAAACGACGACTGTTGAAACGACGACTGTTCAATCGACGACTGTTCAATCGACGCCTGTTCAATCGACGCCTGTTCAATCGACGACTGTTGAATCCACGACTGTTCAATCGACGACTGTTAAATCGACGACTGTTGAATCGACGACTGTTCAATCGACGACTGTTCAATCGACGACTGTTCAATCGACGACTGTTCAATCGACGACTGTTAAATCGACGACTGTTCAAACGACGACTGTTCAATCGACGACTGTTCAATCGACAACTGTTCAATCGACGACTGTTCAAACGACGACTGTTCAATCGACGACTGTTCAATCGACGACTGTTAAATCGACGACTGTTCAATCGACGACTGTTCAATCGACGACTGTTCAATCGACGACTGTTCAATCGACGACTGTTCAATCGACGACTGTTCAATCGACGACTGTTCAATCAACGACTGTTCAATCGACGACTGTTCAATCGACGAATAATCAAACGACGACTGTTCAATCGAAGACTGTTCAATCGACGCCTGTTCAATCGACGACAGTTCAATCGACGACTGTTCAATCGACGCCTGTTCAATCGACGCCTGTTCAATCGACGACTGTTCAATCGATGACTGTTTAAACGACGACTGTTTAAACGACGACTGTTCAATCGACGCCTGTTCAATCGACGACTGTTCAATCGACGACTGTTCAAACGACGACTGTTCTATCGACGACTGTTCAATCGACGACTGTTCAAACGACGACTGTTCAATCGAAGACTGTTCAATCGACGCCTGTTCAATCGACGACTGTTCAATCGACGACTGTTCAATCGTAGACTGTTCAATCGACGACTGTTCAATCGACGCCTGTTCAATCGACGCCTGTTCAATCGACGAGTGTTCCAACGACGACTGTTCAATCGACGACTGTTCAATCGACGACTGTTCAATCGACGCCTGTTCAATCGACGCCTGTTCAATCGACGACTGTTCAAACGACGAATGTTCATTCGACGACTGTTCAGTCGACGCCTGTTCAGTCGACGACTGTTCAATCGACGCCTGTTCAATCGACGCCTGTTCAATCGACGACTGTTCAATCGACGACTGTTCAAACGACGACTGTTCAGTCGACCACTGTTTAGTCGACGCCTGTTCAGTCGACGCCTGTTCAGTCGACGACTGTTCAGTCGACGCCTGTTCAATCGACGACTGTTCAATCGACGCCTGTTCAATCGACGCCTGTTTAAACGACGACTGTTCAATCGACTACTGTTCAATCGACGCCTGTTCAATCGACGACTGTTCAATCGACGACTGTTCAATCGACGCCTGTTCAATCGACGCCTGTTCAATCGACGACTGTTCAAACGACGACTGTTCAAACGACGACAGTTCAGTCGACGACTGTTCAGTCGACGCCTGTTCAATCGACGCCTGTTCAATCGACGCCTGTTCAATCGACGACTGTTCAAACGACGACTGTTCAGTCGACGACAGTTCAGTCGACGCCTGTTCAGTCGACGACTGTTCAGTCGACGCCTGTTCAGTCGACGACTGTTCAGTCGACGCCTGTTCAATCGACGACTTTTGAATAGACGACTGTTCAATCGACGACTGTTTAAACGACGACTGTTTAAACGACGACAGTTCAGTCGACGACTGTTCAGTCGACGCCTGTTCAATCGACGCCTGTTCAATCGACGCCTGTTCAATCGACGACTGTTCAAACGACGACTGTTCAGTCGACGACAGTTCAGTCGACGCCTGTTCAGTCGACGACTGTTCAATCGACGACTGTTCAGTCGGCGCTTGTTCTGTCGACGACTGTTCAATAGACGACTGTTCAATCGACGACTGTTCAATCGACGACTGTTCAATCGACGTCTGTTCAATCGACGACTTTTGAATAGACGACTGTTCAATCGACGACTGTTCAATCGACGACTGTTTAAACGACGACTGTTCAATCGACGACTGTTCAATCGACGCCTGTTCAATCGACGCCTGTTCCATCGACGACTGTTCAAACGACGAATGGTCATTCGACGACTGTTCTGTCGACGCCTGTTCAGTCGACGACTGTTCAGTCGACGCCTGTTCAATCGACGACTGTTCAAACGACGACTGTTCAGTCGACGACAGTTCAGTCGACGCCTGTTCAGTCGACGACTGTTTAGTCGACGCCTGTTCAATCGACGACTTTTGAATAGACGACTGTTCAATCGACGACTGTTAAATCGACGACTGTTTAAACGACGACTGTTGAAACGACGACTGTTCAATCGACGACTGTTCAATCGACGCCTGTTCAATCGACGCCTGTTCAATCGACGACTGTTGAATCCACGACTGTTCAATCGACGACTGTTAAATCGACGACTGTTGAATCGACGACTGTTCAATCGACGACTGTTCAATCGACGACTGTTCAATCGACGACTGTTCAATCGACGACTGTTAAATCGACGACTGTTCAAACGACGACTGTTCAATCGACGACTGTTCAATCGACAACTGTTCAATCGACGACTGTTCAAACGACGACTGTTCAATCGACGACTGTTCAATCGACGACTGTTAAATCGACGACTGTTCAATCGACGACTGTTCAATCGACGACTGTTCAATCGACGACTGTTCAATCGACGACTGTTCAATCGACGACTGTTGAATCGACGACTGTTCAATCAACGACTGTTCAATCGACGACTGTTCAATCGACGCCTGTTCAATCGACGACAGTTCAATCGACGACTGTTCAATCGACGCCTGTTCAATCGACGCCTGTTCAATCGACGACTGTTCAATCGACGACTGTTTAAACGACGACTGTTCAATCGACGCCTGTTCAATCGACGACTGTTCAATCGACGACTGTTCAATCGACGACTGTTCTATCGACGACTGTTCAATCGACGACTGTTCAAACGACGACTGTTCAATCGAAGACTGTTCAATCGACGCCTGTTCAATCGACGACTGTTCAATCGACGACTGTTCAATCGACGCCTGTTCAATCGACGTCTGTTCAATCGACGACTGTTCAATCGACGACTGTTTAAACGACGACTGTTTAAACGACGACTGTTCAATCGACGCCTGTTCAATCGACGACTGTTCAATCGACGACTGTTCTATCGACGACTGTTCAATCGACGACTGTTGAATCGACGACTGTTCAAACGACGACTGTTCAAACGACGACTGTTCAAACGACGACTGTTCAATAGACGACTGTTCAATAGACGACTGTTCAATCGACGACTGTTCAATCGACGACTGTTGTATCGACGACTGTTCAATCGACGACTGTTCAAACGACGACTGTTCAAACGACGACTGTTCAATCTACGACTGTTCAATCGACGACTGTTCAATCGACGACTGTTCATACGACGACTGTTCAATCGACGACTGTTCAATCGACGACTGTTCAAACGACGACTGTTCAATCGACGACTGTTCAATCGACGACTGTTCAAACGACGACTGTTCAATCGACGACTGTTCAATCGACGACTGTTCAATCGACGACTGTTCAATCGACGACTGTTCAATCGACGACTGTTCAATCGACGACTGTTCAATCGACGACTGTTCAATCGACGACTGTTCAAACGACGACTGTTCAATCGACGACTGTTCAATCGACGACTGTTCAATCGACGACTGTTCAAACGACGACTGTTCAATCGACGACTGCTAATTAGACGACTGTTCAATCGACGACTGTTCAATCGACGACTGTTCAATCGACGACTGTTCAATCGACGACTGTTCAATCGACGACTGTTAAATCGACGACTGTTCAAACGACGACTGTTCAATCGACGACTGTTCATACGACGACTGTTCAATCGACGACTGTTCAATCGACGACTGTTCAAACGACGACTGTTCAATCGACGACTGCTAATTAGACGACTGTTCAAACGACGACTGTTCAATCGACGACTGTTCAATCGACGACTGTTCAATCGACGACTGTTCAATCGACGACTGTTCAATCGACGACTGTTCCATCGACGACTGTTCAATCGACGACTGTTCAAACGACGACTGTTCAATCGACGCCTGTTCAATCGTAGACTGTTCAATCGACGACTGTTCAATCGACGCCTGTTCAATCGACGCCTGTTCAATCGACGAGTGTTCCAACGACGACTGTTCAATCGACGACTGTTCAATCGACGCCTGTTCAATCGACGACTGTTCAATCGACGCCTGTTCAATCGACGCCTGTTCAATCGACGACTGTTCAAACGACGAATGTTCATTCGACGACTGTTCAGTCGACGCCTGTTCAGTCGACGACTGTTCAATCGACGCCTGTTCAATCGACGACTGTTCAATCGACGACTGTTCAATCGACGACTGTTCAAACGACGACTGTTCAGTCGACCACTGTTTAGTCGACGCCTGTTCAGTCGACGCCTGTTCAGTCGACGACTGTTCAGTCGACGACTGTTCAATCGACGACTGTTCAATCGACGACTGTTCAATCGACGCCTGTTCAATCGACGCCTGTTCAATCGACGACTGTTCAAACGACGACTGTTCAGTCGACGACAGTTCAGTCGACGCCTGTTCAGACGACGACTGTTTAGTCGACGCCTGTTCAATCGACGACTTTTGAATAGACGACTGTTCAATCGACGACTGTTCAATCGACGACTGTTTAAACGACGACTGTTTAAACGACGACTGTTCAATCGACGACTGTTCAATCGACGCCTGTTCAATCGACGTCTGTTCAATCGACGACTGTTCAATCGACGACTGTTCAATCGACGCCTGTTCAATCGACGACTGTTTAAACAACGACTGTTCAATCGACTACTGTTCAATCGACGCCTGTTCAATCGACGACTGTTCAATCGACGACTGTTCAATCGACGCCTGTTCAATCGACGCCTGTTCAATCGACGACTGTTCAAACGACGACTGTTCAAACGACGACAGTTCAGTCGACGACTGTTCAGTCGACGCCTGTTCAATCGACGCCTGTTCAATCGACGCCTGTTCAATCGACGACTGTTCAAACGACGACTGTTCAGTCGACGACAGTTCAGTCGACGCCTGTTCAGTCGACGACTGTTCAGTCGACGCCTGTTCAGTCGACGCCTGTTCAGTCGACGACTGTTCAGTCGACGCCTGTTCAATCGACGACTTTTGAATAGACGACTGTTCAATCGACGACTGTTTAAACGACGACTGTTTAAACGACGACTGTTCAGTCGACGACTGTTCAATCGACGACTGTTCCGTCGACGCCTGTTCTGTCGACGACTGTTCAATCGAGGACTGTTCAATCGACGCCTGTTCAATCGACGCCTGTTCAATCGACGCCTGTTCAATCGACGCCTGTTCAATCGACGACTGTTCAAACGACAACTGTTCAGTCGACGACAGTTCAGTCGACGCCTGTTCAGTCGACGACTATTCAGTCGACGCCTGTTCAATCGACGACTTTTGAATAGACGACTGTTCAATCGACGACTGTTCAATCGACGACTGTTCAATCGACGCCTGTTCAATCGACGCCTGTTCCATCGACGACTGTTCAAACGACGCCTGTTCAGTCGACGACTGTTCAATCGATGACTGTTCAATCGACGACTGTTCAATCGACGACTGTTCTATCGACGACTGTTCAATCGACGACTGTTCAAACGACGACTGTTCAATCGAAGACTGTTCAATCGACGCCTGTTCAATCGACGACTGTTCAATCGACGACTGTTCAATCGACGCCTGTTCAATCGACGTCTGTTCAATCGACGACTGTTCAATCGACGACTGTTTAAACGACGACTGTTTAAACGACGACTGTTCAATCGACGCCTGTTCAATCGACGACTGTTCAATCGACGACTGTTCTATCGACGACTGTTCAATCGACGACTGTTGAATCGACGACTGTTCAAACGACGACTGTTCAAACGACGACTGTTCAAACGACGACTGTTCAAACGACGACTGTTCAATAGACGACTGTTCAATCGACGACTGTTCAATCGACGACTGTTGTATCGACGACTGTTCAATCGACGACTGTTCAAACGACGACTGTTCAAACGACGACTGTTCAATCTACGACTGTTCAATCGACGACTGTTCAATCGACGACTGTTCATACGACGACTGTTCAATCGACGACTGTTCAATCGACGACTGTTCAAACGACGACTGTTCAATCGACGACTGCTAATTAGACGACTGTTCAAACGACGACTGTTCAATCGACGACTGTTCAATCGACGACTGTTCAATCGACGACTGTTCAATCGACGACTGTTCAATCGACGACTGTTCAATCGACGACTGTTCAATCGACGACTGTTCAATCGACGACTGTTCAAACGACGACTGTTCAATCGACGACTGTTCAATCGACGACTGTTCAATCGACGACTGTTCAAACGACGACTGTTCAATCGACGACTGCTAATTAGACGACTGTTCAAACGACGACTGTTCAATCGACGACTGTTCAATCGACGACTGTTCAATCGACGACTGTTCAATCGACGACTGTTCAATCGACGACTGTTAAATCGACGACTGTTCAAACGACGACTGTTCAATCGACGACTGTTCATACGACGACTGTTCAATCGACGACTGTTCAATCGACGACTGTTCAAACGACGACTGTTCAATCGACGACTGCTAATTAGACGACTGTTCAAACGACGACTGTTCAATCGACGACTGTTCAATCGACGACTGTTCAATCGACGACTGTTCAAAGGACGACTGTTCAATCGACGACTGTTCCATCGACGACTGTTCAATCGACGACTGTTCAAACGACGACTGTTCAATCGACGCCTGTTCAATCGTAGACTGTTCAATCGACGACTGTTCAATCGACGCCTGTTCAATCGACGCCTGTTCAATCGACGAGTGTTCCAACGACGACTGTTCAATCGACGACTGTTCAATCGACGCCTGTTCAATCGACGACTGTTCAATCGACGCCTGTTCAATCGACGCCTGTTCAATCGACGACTGTTCAAACGACGAATGTTCATTCGACGACTGTTCAGTCGACGCCTGTTCAGTCGACGACTGTTCAATCGACGCCTGTTCAATCGACGACTGTTCAATCGACGACTGTTCAATCGACGACTGTTCAAACGACGACTGTTCAGTCGACCACTGTTTAGTCGACGCCTGTTCAGTCGACGCCTGTTCAGTCGACGACTGTTCAGTCGACGCCTGTTCAATCGACGACTGTTCAATCGACGCCTGTTCAATCGACGCCTGTTCAATCGACGACTGTTCAAACGACGACTGTTCAGTCGACGACAGTTCAGTCGACGCCTGTTCAGACGACGACTGTTTAGTCGACGCCTGTTCAATCGACGACTTTTGAATAGACGACTGTTCAATCGACGACTGTTCAATCGACGACTGTTTAAACGACGACTGTTTAAACGACGACTGTTCAATCGACGCCTGTTCAATCGACGCCTGTTCAATCGACGTCTGTTCAATCGACGACTGTTCAATCGACGACTGTTCAATCGACGACTGTTCAATCGACGCCTGTTCAATCGACGCCTGTTCAATCGACGACTGTTCAAACGACGACTGTTCAAACGACGACAGTTCAGTCGACGACTGTTCAGTCGACGCCTGTTCAATCGACGCCTGTTCAATCGACGCCTGTTCAATCGACGACTGTTCAAACGACGACTGTTCAGTCGACGACAGTTCAGTCGACGCCTGTTCAGTCGACGACTGTTCAGTCGACGCCTGTTCAGTCGACGACTGTTCAGTCGACGCCTGTTCAATCGACGACTTTTGAATAGACGACTGTTCAATCGACGACTGTTTAAACGACGACTGTTTAAACGACGACAGTTCAGTCGACGACTGTTCAGTCGACGCCTGTTCAATCGACGCCTGTTCAATCGACGCCTGTTCAATCGACGACTGTTCAAACGACGACTGTTCAATCGACGACTGTTCAGTCGGCGCTTGTTCTGTCGACGACTGTTCAATAGACGACTGTTCAATCGACGACTGTTCAATCGACGACTGTTCAATCGACGTCTGTTCAATCGACGACTTTTGAATAGACGACTGTTCAATCGACGACTGTTCAATCGACGACTGTTTAAACGACGACTGTTCAATCGACGACTGTTCAATCGACGCCTGTTCAATCGACGCCTGTTCCATCGACGACTGTTCAAACGACGAATGGTCATTCGACGACTGTTCTGTCGACGCCTGTTCAGTCGTCGACTGTTCAGTCGACGCCTGTTCAATCGACGACTGTTCAAACGACGACTGTTCAGTCGACGACAGTTCAGTCGACGCCTGTTCAGTCGACGACTGTTTAGTCGACGCCTGTTCAATCGACGACTTTTGAATAGACGACTGTTCAATCGACGACTGTTCAATCGACGACTGTTTAAACGACGACTGTTGAAACGACGACTGTTCAATCGACGACTGTTCAATCGACGCCTGTTCAATCGACGCCTGTTCAATCGACGACTGTTGAATCCACGACTGTTCAATCGACGACTGTTAAATCGACGACTGTTGAATCGACGACTGTTCAATCGACGACTGTTCAATCGACGACTGTTCAATCGACGACTGTTCAATCGACGACTGTTAAATCGACGACTGTTCAAACGACGACTGTTCAATCGACGACTGTTCAATCGACAACTGTTCAATCGACGACTGTTCAAACGACGACTGTTCAATCGACGACTGTTCAATCGACGACTGTTAAATCGACGACTGTTCAATCGACGACTGTTCAATCGACGACTGTTCAATCGACGACTGTTCAATCGACGACTGTTCAATCGACGACTGTTCAATCGACGACTGTTCAATCAACGACTGTTCAATCGACGACTGTTCAATCGACGAATAATCAAACGACGACTGTTCAATCGAAGACTGTTCAATCGACGCCTGTTCAATCGACGACAGTTCAATCGACGACTGTTCAATCGACGCCTGTTCAATCGACGCCTGTTCAATCGACGACTGTTCAATCGATGACTGTTTAAACGACGACTGTTTAAACGACGACTGTTCAATCGACGCCTGTTCAATCGACGACTGTTCAATCGACGACTGTTCAAACGACGACTGTTCTATCGACGACTGTTCAATCGACGACTGTTCAAACGACGACTGTTCAATCGAAGACTGTTCAATCGACGCCTGTTCAATCGACGACTGTTCAATCGACGACTGTTCAATCGTAGACTGTTCAATCGACGACTGTTCAATCGACGCCTGTTCAATCGACGCCTGTTCAATCGACGAGTGTTCCAACGACGACTGTTCAATCGACGACTGTTCAATCGACGACTGTTCAATCGACGCCTGTTCAATCGACGCCTGTTCAATCGACGACTGTTCAAACGACGAATGTTCATTCGACGACTGTTCAGTCGACGCCTGTTCAGTCGACGACTGTTCAATCGACGCCTGTTCAATCGACGCCTGTTCAATCGACGACTGTTCAATCGACGACTGTTCAAACGACGACTGTTCAGTCGACCACTGTTTAGTCGACGCCTGTTCAGTCGACGCCTGTTCAGTCGACGACTGTTCAGTCGACGCCTGTTCAATCGACGACTGTTCAATCGACGCCTGTTCAATCGACGCCTGTTTAAACGACGACTGTTCAATCGACTACTGTTCAATCGACGCCTGTTCAATCGACGACTGTTCAATCGACGACTGTTCAATCGACGCCTGTTCAATCGACGCCTGTTCAATCGACGACTGTTCAAACGACGACTGTTCAAACGACGACAGTTCAGTCGACGACTGTTCAGTCGACGCCTGTTCAATCGACGCCTGTTCAATCGACGCCTGTTCAATCGACGACTGTTCAAACGACGACTGTTCAGTCGACGACAGTTCAGTCGACGCCTGTTCAGTCGACGACTGTTCAGTCGACGCCTGTTCAGTCGACGACTGTTCAGTCGACGCCTGTTCAATCGACGACTTTTGAATAGACGACTGTTCAATCGACGACTGTTTAAACGACGACTGTTTAAACGACGACAGTTCAGTCGACGACTGTTCAGTCGACGCCTGTTCAATCGACGCCTGTTCAATCGACGCCTGTTCAATCGACGACTGTTCAAACGACGACTGTTCAGTCGACGACAGTTCAGTCGACGCCTGTTCAGTCGACGACTGTTCAATCGACGACTGTTCAGTCGGCGCTTGTTCTGTCGACGACTGTTCAATAGACGACTGTTCAATCGACGACTGTTCAATCGACGACTGTTCAATCGACGTCTGTTCAATCGACGACTTTTGAATAGACGACTGTTCAATCGACGACTGTTCAATCGACGACTGTTTAAACGACGACTGTTCAATCGACGACTGTTCAATCGACGCCTGTTCAATCGACGCCTGTTCCATCGACGACTGTTCAAACGACGAATGGTCATTCGACGACTGTTCTGTCGACGCCTGTTCAGTCGACGACTGTTCAGTCGACGCCTGTTCAATCGACGACTGTTCAAACGACGACTGTTCAGTCGACGACAGTTCAGTCGACGCCTGTTCAGTCGACGACTGTTTAGTCGACGCCTGTTCAATCGACGACTTTTGAATAGACGACTGTTCAATCGACGACTGTTAAATCGACGACTGTTTAAACGACGACTGTTGAAACGACGACTGTTCAATCGACGACTGTTCAATCGACGCCTGTTCAATCGACGCCTGTTCAATCGACGACTGTTGAATCCACGACTGTTCAATCGACGACTGTTAAATCGACGACTGTTGAATCGACGACTGTTCAATCGACGACTGTTCAATCGACGACTGTTCAATCGACGACTGTTCAATCGACGACTGTTAAATCGACGACTGTTCAAACGACGACTGTTCAATCGACGACTGTTCAATCGACAACTGTTCAATCGACGACTGTTCAAACGACGACTGTTCAATCGACGACTGTTCAATCGACGACTGTTAAATCGACGACTGTTCAATCGACGACTGTTCAATCGACGACTGTTCAATCGACGACTGTTCAATCGACGACTGTTCAATCGACGACTGTTGAATCGACGACTGTTCAATCAACGACTGTTCAATCGACGACTGTTCAATCGACGCCTGTTCAATCGACGACAGTTCAATCGACGACTGTTCAATCGACGCCTGTTCAATCGACGCCTGTTCAATCGACGACTGTTCAATCGACGACTGTTTAAACGACGACTGTTCAATCGACGCCTGTTCAATCGACGACTGTTCAATCGACGACTGTTCAATCGACGACTGTTCTATCGACGACTGTTCAATCGACGACTGTTCAAACGACGACTGTTCAATCGAAGACTGTTCAATCGACGCCTGTTCAATCGACGACTGTTCAATCGACGACTGTTCAATCGACGCCTGTTCAATCGACGTCTGTTCAATCGACGACTGTTCAATCGACGACTGTTTAAACGACGACTGTTTAAACGACGACTGTTCAATCGACGCCTGTTCAATCGACGACTGTTCAATCGACGACTGTTCTATCGACGACTGTTCAATCGACGACTGTTGAATCGACGACTGTTCAAACGACGACTGTTCAAACGACGACTGTTCAAACGACGACTGTTCAATAGACGACTGTTCAATAGACGACTGTTCAATCGACGACTGTTCAATCGACGACTGTTGTATCGACGACTGTTCAATCGACGACTGTTCAAACGACGACTGTTCAAACGACGACTGTTCAATCTACGACTGTTCAATCGACGACTGTTCAATCGACGACTGTTCATACGACGACTGTTCAATCGACGACTGTTCAATCGACGACTGTTCAAACGACGACTGTTCAATCGACGACTGTTCAATCGACGACTGTTCAAACGACGACTGTTCAATCGACGACTGTTCAATCGACGACTGTTCAATCGACGACTGTTCAATCGACGACTGTTCAATCGACGACTGTTCAATCGACGACTGTTCAATCGACGACTGTTCAATCGACGACTGTTCAAACGACGACTGTTCAATCGACGACTGTTCAATCGACGACTGTTCAATCGACGACTGTTCAAACGACGACTGTTCAATCGACGACTGCTAATTAGACGACTGTTCAATCGACGACTGTTCAATCGACGACTGTTCAATCGACGACTGTTCAATCGACGACTGTTCAATCGACGACTGTTAAATCGACGACTGTTCAAACGACGACTGTTCAATCGACGACTGTTCATACGACGACTGTTCAATCGACGACTGTTCAATCGACGACTGTTCAAACGACGACTGTTCAATCGACGACTGCTAATTAGACGACTGTTCAAACGACGACTGTTCAATCGACGACTGTTCAATCGACGACTGTTCAATCGACGACTGTTCAATCGACGACTGTTCAATCGACGACTGTTCCATCGACGACTGTTCAATCGACGACTGTTCAAACGACGACTGTTCAATCGACGCCTGTTCAATCGTAGACTGTTCAATCGACGACTGTTCAATCGACGCCTGTTCAATCGACGCCTGTTCAATCGACGAGTGTTCCAACGACGACTGTTCAATCGACGACTGTTCAATCGACGCCTGTTCAATCGACGACTGTTCAATCGACGCCTGTTCAATCGACGCCTGTTCAATCGACGACTGTTCAAACGACGAATGTTCATTCGACGACTGTTCAGTCGACGCCTGTTCAGTCGACGACTGTTCAATCGACGCCTGTTCAATCGACGACTGTTCAATCGACGACTGTTCAATCGACGACTGTTCAAACGACGACTGTTCAGTCGACCACTGTTTAGTCGACGCCTGTTCAGTCGACGCCTGTTCAGTCGACGACTGTTCAGTCGACGACTGTTCAATCGACGACTGTTCAATCGACGACTGTTCAATCGACGCCTGTTCAATCGACGCCTGTTCAATCGACGACTGTTCAAACGACGACTGTTCAGTCGACGACAGTTCAGTCGACGCCTGTTCAGACGACGACTGTTTAGTCGACGCCTGTTCAATCGACGACTTTTGAATAGACGACTGTTCAATCGACGACTGTTCAATCGACGACTGTTTAAACGACGACTGTTTAAACGACGACTGTTCAATCGACGACTGTTCAATCGACGCCTGTTCAATCGACGTCTGTTCAATCGACGACTGTTCAATCGACGACTGTTCAATCGACGCCTGTTCAATCGACGACTGTTTAAACAACGACTGTTCAATCGACTACTGTTCAATCGACGCCTGTTCAATCGACGACTGTTCAATCGACGACTGTTCAATCGACGCCTGTTCAATCGACGCCTGTTCAATCGACGACTGTTCAAACGACGACTGTTCAAACGACGACAGTTCAGTCGACGACTGTTCAGTCGACGCCTGTTCAATCGACGCCTGTTCAATCGACGCCTGTTCAATCGACGACTGTTCAAACGACGACTGTTCAGTCGACGACAGTTCAGTCGACGCCTGTTCAGTCGACGACTGTTCAGTCGACGCCTGTTCAGTCGACGCCTGTTCAGTCGACGACTGTTCAGTCGACGCCTGTTCAATCGACGACTTTTGAATAGACGACTGTTCAATCGACGACTGTTTAAACGACGACTGTTTAAACGACGACTGTTCAGTCGACGACTGTTCAATCGACGACTGTTCCGTCGACGCCTGTTCTGTCGACGACTGTTCAATCGAGGACTGTTCAATCGACGCCTGTTCAATCGACGCCTGTTCAATCGACGCCTGTTCAATCGACGCCTGTTCAATCGACGACTGTTCAAACGACAACTGTTCAGTCGACGACAGTTCAGTCGACGCCTGTTCAGTCGACGACTATTCAGTCGACGCCTGTTCAATCGACGACTTTTGAATAGACGACTGTTCAATCGACGACTGTTCAATCGACGACTGTTCAATCGACGCCTGTTCAATCGACGCCTGTTCCATCGACGACTGTTCAAACGACGCCTGTTCAGTCGACGACTGTTCAATCGATGACTGTTCAATCGACGACTGTTCAATCGACGACTGTTCTATCGACGACTGTTCAATCGACGACTGTTCAAACGACGACTGTTCAATCGAAGACTGTTCAATCGACGCCTGTTCAATCGACGACTGTTCAATCGACGACTGTTCAATCGACGCCTGTTCAATCGACGTCTGTTCAATCGACGACTGTTCAATCGACGACTGTTTAAACGACGACTGTTTAAACGACGACTGTTCAATCGACGCCTGTTCAATCGACGACTGTTCAATCGACGACTGTTCTATCGACGACTGTTCAATCGACGACTGTTGAATCGACGACTGTTCAAACGACGACTGTTCAAACGACGACTGTTCAAACGACGACTGTTCAAACGACGACTGTTCAATAGACGACTGTTCAATCGACGACTGTTCAATCGACGACTGTTGTATCGACGACTGTTCAATCGACGACTGTTCAAACGACGACTGTTCAAACGACGACTGTTCAATCTACGACTGTTCAATCGACGACTGTTCAATCGACGACTGTTCATACGACGACTGTTCAATCGACGACTGTTCAATCGACGACTGTTCAAACGACGACTGTTCAATCGACGACTGCTAATTAGACGACTGTTCAAACGACGACTGTTCAATCGACGACTGTTCAATCGACGACTGTTCAATCGACGACTGTTCAATCGACGACTGTTCAATCGACGACTGTTCAATCGACGACTGTTCAATCGACGACTGTTCAATCGACGACTGTTCAAACGACGACTGTTCAATCGACGACTGTTCAATCGACGACTGTTCAATCGACGACTGTTCAAACGACGACTGTTCAATCGACGACTGCTAATTAGACGACTGTTCAAACGACGACTGTTCAATCGACGACTGTTCAATCGACGACTGTTCAATCGACGACTGTTCAATCGACGACTGTTCAATCGACGACTGTTAAATCGACGACTGTTCAAACGACGACTGTTCAATCGACGACTGTTCATACGACGACTGTTCAATCGACGACTGTTCAATCGACGACTGTTCAAACGACGACTGTTCAATCGACGACTGCTAATTAGACGACTGTTCAAACGACGACTGTTCAATCGACGACTGTTCAATCGACGACTGTTCAATCGACGACTGTTCAAAGGACGACTGTTCAATCGACGACTGTTCCATCGACGACTGTTCAATCGACGACTGTTCAAACGACGACTGTTCAATCGACGCCTGTTCAATCGTAGACTGTTCAATCGACGACTGTTCAATCGACGCCTGTTCAATCGACGCCTGTTCAATCGACGAGTGTTCCAACGACGACTGTTCAATCGACGACTGTTCAATCGACGCCTGTTCAATCGACGACTGTTCAATCGACGCCTGTTCAATCGACGCCTGTTCAATCGACGACTGTTCAAACGACGAATGTTCATTCGACGACTGTTCAGTCGACGCCTGTTCAGTCGACGACTGTTCAATCGACGCCTGTTCAATCGACGACTGTTCAATCGACGACTGTTCAATCGACGACTGTTCAAACGACGACTGTTCAGTCGACCACTGTTTAGTCGACGCCTGTTCAGTCGACGCCTGTTCAGTCGACGACTGTTCAGTCGACGCCTGTTCAATCGACGACTGTTCAATCGACGCCTGTTCAATCGACGCCTGTTCAATCGACGACTGTTCAAACGACGACTGTTCAGTCGACGACAGTTCAGTCGACGCCTGTTCAGACGACGACTGTTTAGTCGACGCCTGTTCAATCGACGACTTTTGAATAGACGACTGTTCAATCGACGACTGTTCAATCGACGACTGTTTAAACGACGACTGTTTAAACGACGACTGTTCAATCGACGCCTGTTCAATCGACGCCTGTTCAATCGACGTCTGTTCAATCGACGACTGTTCAATCGACGACTGTTCAATCGACGCCTGTTCAATCGACGACTGTTTAAACAACGACTGTTCAATCGACTACTGTTCAATCGACGCCTGTTCAATCGACGACTGTTCAATCGACGACTGTTCAATCGACGCCTGTTCAATCGACGACTGTTCAATCGACGACTGTTCAATCGACGCCTGTTCAATCGACGTCTGTTCAATCGACGACTGTTCAATCGACGACTGTTTAAACGACGACTGTTTAAACGACGACTGTTCAATCGACGCCTGTTCAATCGACGACTGTTCAATCGACGACTGTTCTATCGACGACTGTTCAATCGACGACTGTTGAATCGACGACTGTTCAAACGACGACTGTTCAAACGACGACTGTTCAAACGACGACTGTTCAAACGACGACTGTTCAATAGACGACTGTTCAATCGACGACTGTTCAATCGACGACTGTTGTATCGACGACTGTTCAATCGACGACTGTTCAAACGACGACTGTTCAAACGACGACTGTTCAATCTACGACTGTTCAATCGACGACTGTTCAATCGACGACTGTTCATACGACGACTGTTCAATCGACGACTGTTCAATCGACGACTGTTCAAACGACGACTGTTCAATCGACGACTGCTAATTAGACGACTGTTCAAACGACGACTGTTCAATCGACGACTGTTCAATCGACGACTGTTCAATCGACGACTGTTCAATCGACGACTGTTCAATCGACGACTGTTCAATCGACGACTGTTCAATCGACGACTGTTCAATCGACGACTGTTCAAACGACGACTGTTCAATCGACGACTGTTCAATCGACGACTGTTCAATCGACGACTGTTCAAACGACGACTGTTCAATCGACGACTGCTAATTAGACGACTGTTCAAACGACGACTGTTCAATCGACGACTGTTCAATCGACGACTGTTCAATCGACGACTGTTCAATCGACGACTGTTCAATCGACGACTGTTAAATCGACGACTGTTCAAACGACGACTGTTCAATCGACGACTGTTCATACGACGACTGTTCAATCGACGACTGTTCAATCGACGACTGTTCAAACGACGACTGTTCAATCGACGACTGCTAATTAGACGACTGTTCAAACGACGACTGTTCAATCGACGACTGTTCAATCGACGACTGTTCAATCGACGACTGTTCAAAGGACGACTGTTCAATCGACGACTGTTCCATCGACGACTGTTCAATCGACGACTGTTCAAACGACGACTGTTCAATCGACGCCTGTTCAATCGTAGACTGTTCAATCGACGACTGTTCAATCGACGCCTGTTCAATCGACGCCTGTTCAATCGACGAGTGTTCCAACGACGACTGTTCAATCGACGACTGTTCAATCGACGCCTGTTCAATCGACGACTGTTCAATCGACGCCTGTTCAATCGACGCCTGTTCAATCGACGACTGTTCAAACGACGAATGTTCATTCGACGACTGTTCAGTCGACGCCTGTTCAGTCGACGACTGTTCAATCGACGCCTGTTCAATCGACGACTGTTCAATCGACGACTGTTCAATCGACGACTGTTCAAACGACGACTGTTCAGTCGACCACTGTTTAGTCGACGCCTGTTCAGTCGACGCCTGTTCAGTCGACGACTGTTCAGTCGACGCCTGTTCAATCGACGACTGTTCAATCGACGCCTGTTCAATCGACGCCTGTTCAATCGACGACTGTTCAAACGACGACTGTTCAGTCGACGACAGTTCAGTCGACGCCTGTTCAGACGACGACTGTTTAGTCGACGCCTGTTCAATCGACGACTTTTGAATAGACGACTGTTCAATCGACGACTGTTCAATCGACGACTGTTTAAACGACGACTGTTTAAACGACGACTGTTCAATCGACGCCTGTTCAATCGACGCCTGTTCAATCGACGTCTGTTCAATCGACGACTGTTCAATCGACGACTGTTCAATCGACGCCTGTTCAATCGACGACTGTTTAAACAACGACTGTTCAATCGACTACTGTTCAATCGACGCCTGTTCAATCGACGACTGTTCAATCGACGACTGTTCAATCGACGCCTGTTCAATCGACGCCTGTTCAATCGACGACTGTTCAAACGACGACTGTTCAAACGACGACAGTTCAGTCGACGACTGTTCAGTCGACGCCTGTTCAATCGACGCCTGTTCAATCGACGCCTGTTCAATCGACGACTGTTCAAACGACGACTGTTCAGTCGACGACAGTTCAGTCGACGCCTGTTCAGTCGACGACTGTTCAGTCGACGCCTGTTCAGTCGACGCCTGTTCAGTCGACGACTGTTCAGTCGACGCCTGTTCAATCGACGACTTTTGAATAGACGACTGTTCAATCGACGACTGTTTAAACGACGACTGTTTAAACGACGACTGTTCAGTCGACGACTGTTCAATCGACGACTGTTCCGTCGACGCCTGTTCTGTCGACGACTGTTCAATCGACGACTGTTCAATCGACGCCTGTTCAATCGACGCCTGTTCAATCGACGCCTGTTCAATCGACGCCTGTTCAATCGACGACTGTTCAAACGACAACTGTTCAGTCGACGACAGTTCAGTCGACGCCTGTTCAGTCGACGACTGTTCAGTCGACGCCTGTTCAATCGACGACTTTTGAATAGACGACTGTTCAATCGACGACTGTTCAATCGACGACTGTTCAATCGACGCCTGTTCAATCGACGCCTGTTCCATCGACGACTGTTCAAACGACGCCTGTTCAGTCGACGACTGTTCAGTCGACGCCTGTTCAATCGATGCCTGTTCAGTCGACGACTGTTCAAACGACGACTGTTCAATCGACGCCTGTTCAATCGACGCCTGTTCAATCGACGACTGTTCAAACGACGAATGGTCATTCGACGACTGTTCAGTCGACGCCTGTTCAGTCGACGACTGTTCAGTCGACGCCTGTTCACTCGACGCCTGTTCAATCGACGCCTGTTCAATCGACGACTGTTCAATCGACGCCTGTTCAATCGACGCCTGTTCAATCGACGACTGTTCAAACGACGACTGTTCAGTCGACGACAGTTCAGTCGACGCCTGTTCAGTCGACGCCTTTTCAGTCGACGACTGTTCAAACGACGACTGTTCAATCGACGACTGTTTAAACGACGACTGTTTAAACGACGACTGTTCAGTCGACGACTGTTCAATCGACGACTGTTCAGTCGACGCCTGTTCTGTCGACGACTGTTCAATCGACGACTGTTCAACCGACGACTGTTCAATCGTCGCCTGTTCAATCGACGACTGTTTAAACGACGACTGTTCTGTCGACGACTGTTCAATCGACGACTGTTCAATCGACGACTGTTCAATGACGACTGTTCAATCGACGCCTGTTCCACCGACGACTTTTGAATCGACGACTGTTCAATCGACGACTGTTCAATCGACGACTGTTCAATCGACGCCTGTTCAATCGACGCCTGTTCAATCGACGACTGTTCAAACGACGCCTGTTCAGTCGACGACTGTTCAGTCGACGCCTGTTCAATCGAAGCCTGTTCAGTCGACGACTGTTTAAACGACGACTGTTTAAACGACGACTGTTCAGTCGACGACTGTTCAATCGACGACTGTTCCGTCGACGCCTGTTCTGTCGACGACTGTTCAATCGACGACTGTTCAATCGACGCCTGTTCAATCGACGCCTGTTCAATCGACGACTGTTCAAACGACGACTGTTCAGTCGACGACAGTTCAGTCGACGACAGTTCAGTCGACGCCTGTTCAGTCGACGACTGTTCAGTCGACGCCTGTTCAATCGACGACTGTTCAATCGACGACTGTTCAATCGACGCCTGTTCAATCGACGACTGTTCAAACAACGCCTGTTCAGTCGACGACTGTTCAATCGACGCCTGTTCAATCGACGCCTGTTCAATCGACGCCTGTTCAATCGACGACTGTTCAAACGACGACTGTTCAGTCGACGACAGTTCAGTCGACGCCTGTTCAGTCGACGCCTGTTCAGTCGACGACTGTTCAATCGACGACTGTTTAAACAACGCCTGTTCAGTCGACGACTGTTCAATCGACGCCTGTTCAATCGACGACTGTTTAAACGACGACTGTTCAATCGACTACTGTTCAATCGACGCCTGTTCAATCGACGACTGTTTAAACGACGACTGTTTAAACGACGACTGTTCAGTCGACGACTGTTCAATCGACGACTGTTCAATCGACGACTGTTCAATCGACGCCTGTTCCACCGACGACTTTTGAATAGACGACTGTTCAATCGACGACTGTTTAAACGACGCCTGTTCAATCGACGCCTGTTCAATCGACGACTGTTCAAACGACGACTGTTCAGTCGACGACAGTTCAGTCGACGACAGTTCAGTCGACGCCTGTTCAGTCGACGACTGTTCAATCGACGACTGTTCAATCGACGCCTGTTCCACCGACGACTTTTGAATAGACGACTGTTCAATCGACGACTGTTTAAACGACGACTGTTTAAACGACGACTGTTCAGTCGACGACTGTTCAATCGACGACTGTTCCGTCTACGCCTGTTCTGTCGACGACTGTTCAATCGACGACTGTTCAATCGACGCCTGTTCAATCGACGCCTGTTCAATCGACGACTGTTCAAACGACGACTGTTCAGTCGACGACAGTTCAGTCGACGACAGTTCAGTCGACGCCTGTTCAGTCGACGACTGTTCAGTCGACGCCTGTTCAATCGACGACTTTTGAATAGACGACTGTTCAATCGACGACTGTTCAATCGACGCCTGTTCAATCGACGACTGTTCAAACAACACCTGTTCAGTCGACGACTGTTCAATCGACGCCTGTTCAATCGACGCCTGTTCAATCGACGACTGTTCAAACGACGACTGTTCAGTCGACGACAGTTCAGTCGACGCCTGTTCAATCGACGCCTGTTCAATCGACGACTGTTCAAACGACGACTGTTCAGTCGACGACAGTTCAGTCGACGCCTGTTCAGTCGACGCCTTTTCAGTCGACGACTGTTCAAACGACGACTGTTCAATCGACGACTGTTTAAACGACGACTGTTTAAACGACGACTGTTCAGTCGACGACTGTTCAATCGACGACTGTTCAGTCGACGCCTGTTCTGTCGACGACTGTTCAATCGACGACTGTTCAACCGACGACTGTTCAATCGACGCCTGTTCAATCGACGACTGTTTAAACGACGACTGTTCTGTCGACGACTGTTCAATCGACGACTGTTCAATCGACGACTGTTCAATGACGACTGTTCAATCGACGCCTGTTCCACCGACGACTTTTGAATCGACGACTGTTCAATCGACGACTGTTCAATCGACGACTGTTTAAACGACGACTGTTTAAACGACGACTGTTCAATCGACGACTGTTCAATCGACGCCTGTTCAATCGACGCCTGTTCAATCGACGCCTGTTCAATCGACGACTGTTCAGTCGACGCCTGTTCAATCGACGCCTTTTCTATCGACGCCTGTTCAATCGACGACTGTTCAATCGACGCCTGTTCAATCGACGCCTGTTCAATCGACGACTGTTCAAACGACGACTGTTCAGTCGACGACAGTTCAGTCGACGCCTGTTCAGTCGACGACTGTTCAGTCGACGCCTGTTCAATCGACGACTTTTGAATAGACGACTGTTCAATCGACGACTGTTCAATCGACGACTGTTCAATCGACGCCTGTTCAATCGACGACTTTTGAATAGACGACTGTTCAATCGACGACTGTTCAATCGACGCCTGTTCTGTCGACGACTGTTCAATCGACGCCTGTTCAATCGACGCCTGTTCAATCGACGACTGTTCAAACGACGACTGTTCAGTCGACGACAGTTCAGTCGACGACAGTTCAGTCGACGCCTGTTCAGTCGACGACTGTTCAGTCGACGCCTGTTCAATCGACGACTTTTGAATAGACGACTGTTCAATCGACGACTGTTCAATCGACGCCTGTTCAATCGACGACTGTTCAAACAACGCCTGTTCAGTCGACGACTGTTCAATCGACGCCTGTTCAATCGACGCCTGTTCAATCGACGACTGTTCAAACGACGACTGTTCAGTCGACGACAGTTCAGTCGACGCCTGTTCAGTCGACGACTGTTCAGTCGACGCCTGTTCAATCGACGACTTTTGAATAGACGACTGTTCAATCGACGCCTGTTCAATCGACGACTGTTCAATCGACGACTGTTCAATCGACGACTGTTCAAACGACGACTGTTCAGTCGACCACTGTTTAGTCGACGCCTGTTCAGTCGACGCCTGTTCAGTCGACGACTGTTCAGTCGACGCCTGTTCAATCGACGACTGTTCAATCGACGCCTGTTCAATCGACGCCTGTTCAATCGACGACTGTTCAAACGACGACTGTTCAGTCGACGACAGTTCAGTCGACGCCTGTTCAGACGACGACTGTTTAGTCGACGCCTGTTCAATCGACGACTTTTGAATAGACGACTGTTCAATCGACGACTGTTCAATCGACGACTGTTTAAACGACGACTGTTTAAACGACGACTGTTCAATCGACGACTGTTCAATCGACGCCTGTTCAATCGACGTCTGTTCAATCGACGACTGTTCAATCGACGACTGTTCAATCGACGCCTGTTCAATCGACGACTGTTTAAACAACGACTGTTCAATCGACTACTGTTCAATCGACGCCTGTTCAATCGACGACTGTTCAATCGACGACTGTTCAATCGACGCCTGTTCAATCGACGCCTGTTCAATCGACGACTGTTCAAACGACGACTGTTCAAACGACGACAGTTCAGTCGACGACTGTTAAGTCGACGCCTGTTCAATCGACGCCTGTTCAATCGACGCCTGTTCAATCGACGACTGTTCAAACGACGACTGTTCAGTCGACGACAGTTCAGTCGACGCCTGTTCAGTCGACGACTGTTCAGTCGACGCCTGTTCAGTCGACGCCTGTTCAGTCGACGACTGTTCAGTCGACGCCTGTTCAATCGACGACTTTTGAATAGACGACTGTTCAATCGACGACTGTTTAAACGACGACTGTTTAAACGACGACTGTTCAGTCGACGACTGTTCAATCGACGACTGTTCCGTCGACGCCTGTTCTGTCGACGACTGTTCAATCGACGACTGTTCAATCGACGCCTGTTCAATCGACGCCTGTTCAATCGACGCCTGTTCAATCGACGCCTGTTCAATCGACGACTGTTCAAACGACAACTGTTCAGTCGACGACAGTTCAGTCGACGCCTGTTCAGTCGACGACTGTTCAGTCGACGCCTGTTCAATCGACGACTTTTGAATAGACGACTGTTCAATCGACGACTGTTCAATCGACGACTGTTCAATCGACGCCTGTTCAATCGACGCCTGTTCCATCGACGACTGTTCAAACGACGCCTGTTCAGTCGACGACTGTTCAGTCGACGCCTGTTCAATCGATGCCTGTTCAGTCGACGACTGTTCAAACGACGACTGTTCAATCGACGCCTGTTCAATCGACGACTGTTCAAACGACGAATGGTCATTCGACGACTGTTCAGTCGACGCCTGTTCAGTCGACGACTGTTCAGTCGACGCCTGTTCACTCGACGCCTGTTCAATCGACGCCTGTTCAATCGACGACTGTTCAATCGACGCCTGTTCAATCGACGCCTGTTCAATCGACGACTGTTCAAACGACGACTGTTCAGTCGACGACAGTTCAGTCGACGCCTGTTCAGTCGACGCCTTTTCAGTCGACGACTGTTCAAACGACGACTGTTCAATCGACGACTGTTTAAACGACGACTGTTTAAACGACGACTGTTCAGTCGACGACTGTTCAATCGACGACTGTTCAGTCGACGCCTGTTCTGTCGACGACTGTTCAATCGACGACTGTTCAACCGACGACTGTTCAATCGTCGCCTGTTCAATCGACGACTGTTTAAACGACGACTGTTCTGTCGACGACTGTTCAATCGACGACTGTTCAATCGACGACTGTTCAATGACGACTGTTCAATCGACGCCTGTTCCACCGACGACTTTTGAATCGACGACTGTTCAATCGACGACTGTTCAATCGACGACTGTTTAAACGACGACTGTTCAATCGACGACTGTTCAATCGACGCCTGTTCAATCGACGCCTGTTCAATCGACGCCTGTTCAATCGACGACTGTTTAGTCGACGCCTGTTCAATCGACGCCTGTTCTATCGACGCCTGTTCAATCGACGACTGTTCAATCGACGCCTGTTCAATCGACGCCTGTTCAATCGACGACTGTTCAAACGACGACTGTTCAGTCGACGACAGTTCAGTCGACGCCTGTTCAGTCGACGACTGTTCAGTCGACGCCTGCTCAATCGACGACTTTTGAATAGACGACTGTTCAATCGACGACTGTTCAATCGACGACTGTTCAATCGACGCCTGTTCAATCGACGCCTGTTCAATCGACGACTGTTCAAACGACGCCTGTTCAATCGAAGCCTGTTCAGTCGACGACTGTTTAAACGACGACTGTTTAAACGACGACTGTTCAGTCGACGACTGTTCAATCGACGACTGTTCCGTCGACGCCTGTTCTGTCGACGACTGTTCAATCGACGACTGTTCAATCGACGCCTGTTCAATCGACGCCTGTTCAATCGACGACTGTTCAAACGACGACTGTTCAGTCGACGACAGTTCAGTCGACGACAGTTCAGTCGACGCCTGTTCAGTCGACGACTGTTCAGTCGACGCCTGTTCAATCGACGACTGTTCAATCGACGACTGTTCAATCGACGCCTGTTCAATCGACGACTGTTCAAACAACGCCTGTTCAGTCGACGACTGTTCAATCGACGCCTGTTCAATCGACGACTGTTCAAACGACGACTGTTCAGTCGACGACAGTTCAGTCGACGCCTGTTCAGTCGACGCCTGTTCAGTCGACGACTGTTCAATCGACGACTGTTTAAACAACGCCTGTTCAGTCGACGACTGTTCAATCGACGCCTGTTCAATCGACGACTGTTTAAACGACGACTGTTCAATCGACTACTGTTCAATCGACGCCTGTTCAATCGACGACTGTTTAAACGACGACTGTTTAAACGACGACTGTTCAGTCGACGACTGTTCAATCGACGACTGTTCAATCGACGACTGTTCAATCGACGCCTGTTCCACCGACGACTTTTGAATAGACGACTGTTCAATCGACGACTGTTTAAACGACGACTGTTTAAACGACGACTGTTCAGTCGACGACTGTTCAATCGACGACTGTTCCGTCTACGCCTGTTCTGTCGACGACTGTTCAATCGACGACTGTTCAATCGACGCCTGTTCAATCGACGCCTGTTCAATCGACGACTGTTCAAACGACGACTGTTCAGTCGACGACAGTTCAGTCGACGACAGTTCAGTCGACGCCTGTTCAGTCGACGACTGTTCAGTCGACGCCTGTTCAATCGACGACTTTTGAATAGACGACTGTTCAATCGACGACTGTTCAATCGACGCCTGTTCAATCGACGACTGTTCAAACAACGCCTGTTCAGTCGACGACTGTTCAATCGACGCCTGTTCAATCGACGCCTGTTCAATCGACGACTGTTCAAACGACGACTGTTCAGTCGACGACAGTTCAGTCGACGCCTGTTCAATCGACGCCTGTTCAATCGACGACTGTTCAAACGACGACTGTTCAGTCGACGACAGTTCAGTCGACGCCTGTTCAGTCGACGCCTTTTCAGTCGACGACTGTTCAAACGACGACTGTTCAATCGACGACTGTTTAAACGACGACTGTTTAAACGACGACTGTTTAGTCGACGACTGTTCAATCGACGACTGTTCAGTCGACGCCTGTTCTGTCGACGACTGTTCAATCGACGACTGTTCAACCGACGACTGTTCAATCGACGCCTGTTCAATCGACGACTGTTTAAACGACGACTGTTCTGTCGACGACTGTTCAATCGACGACTGTTCAATCGACGACTGTTCAATGACGACTGTTCAATCGACGCCTGTTCCACCGACGACTTTTGAATCGACGACTGTTCAATCGACGACTGTTCAATCGACGACTGTTTAAACGACGACTGTTTAAACGACGACTGTTCAATCGACGACTGTTCAATCGACGCCTGTTCAATCGACGCCTGTTCAATCGACGCCTGTTCAATCGACGACTGTTCAGTCGACGCCTGTTCAATCGACGCCTTTTCTATCGACGCCTGTTCAATCGACGACTGTTCAATCGACGCCTGTTCAATCGACGCCTGTTCAATCGACGACTGTTCAAACGACGACTGTTCAGTCGACGACAGTTCAGTCGACGACAGTTCAGTCGACGCCTGTTCAGTCGACGACTGTTCAGTCGACGCCTGTTCAATCGACGACTGTTCAATCGACGACTGTTCAATCGACGCCTGTTCAATCGACGACTGTTCAAACAACGCCTGTTCAGTCGACGACTGTTCAATCGACGCCTGTTCAATCGACGACTGTTCAAACGACGACTGTTCAGTCGACGACAGTTCAGTCGACGCCTGTTCAGTCGACGCCTGTTCAGTCGACGACTGTTCAATCGACGACTGTTTAAACAACGCCTGTTCAGTCGACGACTGTTCAATCGACGCCTGTTCAATCGACGACTGTTTAAACGACGACTGTTCAATCGACTACTGTTCAATCGACGCCTGTTCAATCGACGACTGTTTAAACGACGACTGTTTAAACGACGACTGTTCAGTCGACGACTGTTCAATCGACGACTGTTCAATCGACGACTGTTCAATCGACGCCTGTTCCACCGACGACTTTTGAATAGACGACTGTTCAATCGACGACTGTTTAAACGACGACTGTTTAAACGACGACTGTTCAGTCGACGACTGTTCAATCGACGACTGTTCCGTCTACGCCTGTTCTGTCGACGACTGTTCAATCGACGACTGTTCAATCGACGCCTGTTCAATCGACGCCTGTTCAATCGACGACTGTTCAAACGACGACTGTTCAGTCGACGACAGTTCAGTCGACGACAGTTCAGTCGACGCCTGTTCAGTCGACGACTGTTCAGTCGACGCCTGTTCAATCGACGACTTTTGAATAGACGACTGTTCAATCGACGACTGTTCAATCGACGCCTGTTCAATCGACGACTGTTCAAACAACGCCTGTTCAGTCGACGACTGTTCAATCGACGCCTGTTCAATCGACGCCTGTTCAATCGACGACTGTTCAAACGACGACTGTTCAGTCGACGACAGTTCAGTCGACGCCTGTTCAATCGACGCCTGTTCAATCGACGACTGTTCAAACGACGACTGTTCAGTCGACGACAGTTCAGTCGACGCCTGTTCAGTCGACGCCTTTTCAGTCGACGACTGTTCAAACGACGACTGTTCAATCGACGACTGTTTAAACGACGACTGTTTAAACGACGACTGTTCAGTCGACGACTGTTCAATCGACGACTGTTCAGTCGACGCCTGTTCTGTCGACGACTGTTCAATCGACGACTGTTCAACCGACGACTGTTCAATCGACGCCTGTTCAATCGACGACTGTTTAAACGACGACTGTTCTGTCGACGACTGTTCAATCGACGACTGTTCAATCGACGACTGTTCAATGACGACTGTTCAATCGACGCCTGTTCAATCGACGACTGTTCAGTCGACGCCTGTTCAATCGACGCCTTTTCTATCGACGCCTGTTCAATCGACGACTGTTCAATCGACGCCTGTTCAATCGACGCCTGTTCAATCGACGACAGTTCAGTCGACGCCTGTTCAATCGACGACTTTTGAATTGACGACTGTTCAATCGACGACTGTTCAATCGACGACTGTTCAATCGACGACTGTTCAATCGACGCCTGTTCAATCGACGCCTGTTCAATCGACGACTGTTCAAACGACGCCTGTTCAGTCGACGACTGTTCAGTCGACGCCTGTTCAATCGATGCCTGTTCAGTCGACGACTGTTCAAACGACGACTGTTCAATCGACGACTGTTCAATCGACGACTGTTTAAACGACGACTGTTTAAACGACGACTGTTCAGTCGACGACTGTTCAATCGACGACTGTTCCGTCGACGCCTGTTCTGTCGACGACTGTTCAATCGACGACTGTTCAATCGACGCCTGTTCAATCGACGCCTGTTCAATCGACGACTGTTCAAACGACGACTGTTCAGTCGACGACAGTTCAGTCGACGACAGTTCAGTCGACGCCTGTTCAGTCGACGACTGTTCAGTCGACGCCTGTTCAATCGACGACTTTTGAATAGACGACTGTTCAATCGACGACTGTTCATTCGACGCCTGTTCAATCGACGACTGTTCAAACAACGCCTGTTCAGTCGACGACTGTTCAATCGACGCCTGTTCAATCGACGCCTGTTCAATCGACGACTGTTCAAACGACGACTGTTCAGTCGACGACAGTTCAGTCGACGCCTGTTCAGTCGACGACTGTTCAGTCGACGCCTGTTCAATCGACGACTTTTGAATAGACGACTGTTCAATCGACGACTGTTCAATCGACGCCTGTTCAATCGACGACTGTTTAAACAACGCCTGTTCAGTCGACGACTGTTCAATCGACGCCTGTTCAATCGACGACTGTTTAAACGACGACTGTTCAATCGACTACTGTTCAATCGACGCCTGTTCCACCGACGACTTTTGAATAGACGACTGTTCAATCGACGACTGTTCAATCGACGACTGTTTAAACGACGACTGTTTAAACGACGACTGTTCAGTCGACGACTGTTCAATCGACGACTGTTCCGTCGACGCCTGTTCTGTCGACGACTGTTCAATCGACGACTGTTCAATCGACGCCTGTTCAATCGACGCCTGTTCAATCGACGACTGTTCAAACGACGACTGTTCAGTCGACGACAGTTCAGTCGACGACAGTTCAGTCGACGCCTGTTCAGTCGACGCCTGTTCAATCGACGACTTTTGAATAGACGACTGTTCAATCGACAACTGTTCAATCGACGCCTGTTCAATCGACGACTGTTCAAACAACGCCTGTTCAGTCGACGACTGTTCAATCGACGCCTGTTCAATCGACGCCTGTTCAATCGACGACTGTTCAAACGACGACTGTTCAGTCGACGACAGTTCAGTCGACGCCTGTTCAATCGACGCCTGTTCAATCGACGACTGTTCAAACGACGACTGTTCAGTCGACGACAGTTCAGTCGACGCCTGTTCAGTCGACGCCTTTTCAGTCGACGACTGTTCAAACGACGACTGTTCAATCGACGACTGTTTAAACGACGACTGTTTAAACGACGACTGTTCAGTCGACGACTGTTCAATCGACGACTGTTCAGTCGACGCCTGTTCTGTCGACGACTGTTCAATCGACGACTGTTCAACCGACGACTGTTCAATCGACGCCTGTTCAATCGACGACTGTTTAAACGACGACTGTTCTGTCGACGACTGTTCAATCGACGACTGTTCAATCGACGACTGTTCAATGACGACTGTTCAATCGACGCCTGTTCCACCGACGACTTTTGAATCGACGACTGTTCAATCGACGACTGTTCAATCGACGACTGTTTAAACGACGACTGTTTAAACGACGACTGTTCAATCGACGACTGTTCAATCGACGCCTGTTCAATCGACGCCTGTTCAATCGACGCCTGTTCAATCGACGACTGTTCAGTCGACGCCTGTTCAATCGACGCCTTTTCTATCGACGCCTGTTCAATCGACGACTGTTCAATCGACGCCTGTTCAATCGACGCCTGTTCAATCGACGACTGTTCAAACGACGACTGTTCAGTCGACGACAGTTCAGTCGACGCCTGTTCAGTCGACGACTGTTCAGTCGACGCCTGTTCAATCGACGACTTTTGAATAGACGACTGTTCAATCGACGACTGTTCAATCGACGACTGTTCAATCGACGCCTGTTCAATCGACGCCTGTTCAATCGACGACTGTTCAAACGACGCCTGTTCAGTCGACGACTGTTCAGTCGACGCCTGTTCAATCGATGCCTGTTCAGTCGACGACTGTTCAAACGACGACTGTTCAATCGACGACTGTTCAATCGACGACTGTTTAAACGACGACTGTTTAAACGACGACTGTTCAGTCGACGACTGTTCAATCGACGACTGTTCCGTCGACGCCTGTTCTGTCGACGACTGTTCAATCGACGACTGTTCAATCGACGCCTGTTCAATCGACGCCTGTTCAATCGACGACTGTTCAAACGACGACTGTTCAGTCGACGACAGTTCAGTCGACGACAGTTCAGTCGACGCCTGTTCAGTCGACGACTGTTCAGTCGACGCCTGTTCAATCGACGACTTTTGAATAGACGACTGTTCAATCGACGACTGTTCAATCGACGCCTGATCAATCGACGACTGTTCAAACAACGCCTGTTCAGTCGACGACTGTTCAATCGACGCCTGTTCAGTCGACGCCTGTTCAATCGACGACTGTTCAAACGACGACTGTTCAGTCGACGACAGTTCAGTCGACGCCTGTTCAGTCGACGACTGTTCAGTCGACGCCTGTTCAATCGACGACTTTTGAATAGACGACTGTTCAATCGACGACTGTTCAATCGACGCCTGTTCAATCGACGACTGTTTAAACGACGACTGTTCAATCGACTACTGTTCAATCGACGCCTGTTCAATCGACGACTGTTTAAACGACGACTGTTTAAACGACGACTGTTCAGTCGACGACTGTTCAATCGACGACTGTTCAATCGACGACTGTTCAATCGACGCCTGTTCCACCGACGACTTTTGAATAGACGACTGTTCAATCGACGACTGTTCAATCGACGACTGTTTAAACGACGACTGTTTAAACGACGACTGTTCAGTCGACGACTGTTCAATCGACGACTGTTCCGTCGACGCCTGTTCTGTCGACGACTGTTCAATCGACGACTGTTCAATCGACGCTTGTTCAATCGACGCCTGTTCAATCGACGACTGTTCAAACGACGACTGTTCAGTCGACGACAGTTCAGTCGACGACAGTTCAGTCGACGCCTGTTCAGTCGACGACTGTTCAGTCGACGCCTGTTCAATCGACGACTTTTGAATAGACGACTGTTCAATCGACGACTGTTCAATCGACGCCTGTTCAATCGACGACTGTTCAAACAACGCCTGTTCAGTCGACGACTGTTCAATCGACGCCTGTTCAATCGACGCCTGTTCAATCGACGACTGTTCAGTCGACGCCTGTTCAGTCGACGACTGTTCAGTCGACGCCTGTTCAATCGACGACTTTTGAATAGACGACTGTTCAATCGACGACTGTTCAATCGACGCCTGTTCAATCGACGACTGTTTAAACAACGCCTGTTCAGTCGACGACTGTTCAATCGACGCCTGTTCAATCGACGACTGTTTAAACGACGACTGTTCAATCGACTACTGTTCAATCGACGCCTGTTCAATCGACGACTGTTTAAACGACGACTGTTTAAACGACGACTGTTCAGTCGACGACTGTTCAATCGACGACTGTTCAATCGACGACTGTTCAATCGACGCCTGTTCCACCGACGACTTTTGAATAGACGACTGTTCAATCGACGACTGTTCAATCGACGACTGTTTAAACGACGACTGTTTAAACGACGACTGTTCAATCGACGACTGTTCAATCGACGCCTGTTCAATCGACGCCTGTTCAATCGACGACTGTTCAATCGACGACTGTTCAATCGACGCCTGTTCAATCGACGACTGTTTAAACGACGACTGTTCAATCGACGACTGTTCAATCGACGCCTGTTCAATCGACGCCTGTTCCATCGACGACTGTTCAAACGACGAATGGTCATTCGACGACTGTTCAGTCGACGCCTGTTCAATCGACGACTTTTGAATCGACGACTTTTGAATAGACGACTGTTCAATCGACGACTGTTCAATCGACGACTGTTCAATCGACGCCTGTTCAATCGACGCCTGTTCAATCGACGACTGTTAAAACGACGCCTGTTCAGTCGACGACTGTTCAGTCGACGCCTGTTCAATCGATGCCTGTTCAGTCGACGACTGTTCAAACGACGACTGTTCAATCGACGACTGTTCAATCGACGACTGTTCCGTCGACGCCTGTTCTGTCGACGACTGTTCAATCGACGACTGTTCAATCGACGCCTGTTCAATCGACGCCTGTTCAATCGACGACAGTTCAAACGACAACTGTTCAGTCGACGACTGTTCAATCGACGACTGTTCCGTCGACGCCTGTTCTGTCGACGACTGTTCAATCGATGACTGTTCAATCGACGACTGTTCAATCGACGACTGTTTAAACGACGACTGTTTAAACGACGACTGTTCAGTCGACGACTGTTCAATCGACGACTGTTCCGTCGACGCCTGTTCTGTCGACGACTGTTCAATCGACGACTGTTCAATCGACGCCTGTTCAATCGACGCCTGTTCAATCGACGACTGTTCAAACGACGACTGTTCAGTCGACGACAGTTCAGTCGACGACAGTTCAGTCGACGCCTGTTCAGTCGACGACTGTTCAGTCGACGCCTGTTCAATCGACGACTTTTGAATAGACGACTGTTCAATCTACGACTGTTCAATCGACGCCTGTTCAATCGACGACTGTTCAAACAACGCCTGTTCAGTCGACGACTGTTCAATCGACGCCTGTTCAATCGACGCCTGTTCAATCGACGACTGTTCAAACGACGACTGTTCAGTCGACGACAGTTCAGTCGACGCCTGTTCAGTCGACGACTTTTCAGTCGACGCCTGTTCAATCGACGACTTTTGAATAGACGACTGTTCAATCGACGACTGTTCAGTCGACGCCTGTTCTGTCGACGACTGTTCAATCGACGACTGTTCAACCGACGACTGTTCAATCGACGCCTGTTCAATCGACGACTGTTTAAACGACGACTGTTCTGTCGACGACTGTTCAATCGACGACTGTTCAATCGACGACTGTTCAATCGACGACTGTTCAATGACGACTGTTCAATCGACGCCTGTTCCACCGACGACTTTTGAATCGACGACTGTTCAATCGACGACTGTTCAATCGACGACTGTTTAAACGACGACTGTTTAAACGACGACTGTTCAATCGACGACTGTTCAATCGACGCCTGTTCAATCGACGCCTGTTCTATCGACGCCTGTTCAATCGACGACTGTTCAGTCGACGCCTGTTCAATCGACGCCTTTTCTATCGACGCCTGTTCAATCGACGACTGTTCAATCGACGCCTGTTCAATCGACGCCTGTTCAATCGACGACTGTTCAAACGACGACTGTTCAGTCGACGACAGTTCAGTCGACGCCTGTTCAGTCGACGACTGTTCAGTCGACGCCTGTTCAATCGACGACTTTTGAATAGACGACTGTTCAATCGACGACTGTTCAATCGACGACTGTTCAATCGACGCCTGTTCAATCGACGCCTGTTCAATCGACGACTGTTCAAACGACGCCTGTTCAGTCGACGACTGTTCAGTCGACGCCTGTTCAATCGATGCCTGTTCAGTCGACGACTGTTCAAACGACGACTGTTCAATCGACGACTGTTCAATCGACGACTGTTTAAACGACGACTGTTTAAACGACGACTGTTCAGTCGACGACTGTTCAAACAACGCCTGTTCAGTCGACGCCTGTTCAATCGACGACTGTTCAAACAACGCCTGTTCAGTCGACGACTGTTCAATCGACGCCTGTTCAATCGACGCCTGTTCAATCGACGACTGTTCAAACGACGACTGTTCAGTCGACGACAGTTCAGTCGACGCCTGTTCAATCGACGCCTGTTCAATCTACGACTGTTCAAACGACGACTGTTCAGTCGACGACAGTTCAGTCGACGCCTGTTCAGTCGACGCCTTTTCAGTCGACGACTGTTCAAACGACGACTGTTCAATCGACGACTGTTTAAACGACGACTGTTTAAACGACGACTGTTCAGTCGACGACTGTTCAATCGACGACTGTTCAGTCGACGCCTGTTCTGTCGACGACTGTTCAATCGACGACTGTTCAACCGACGACTGTTCAATCGACGCCTGTTCAATCGACGACTGTTTAAACGACGACTGTTCTGTCGACGACTGTTCAATCGACGACTGTTCAATCGACGACTGTTCAATGACGACTGTTCAATCGACGCCTGTTCAATCGACGACTGTTCAGTCGACGCCTGTTCAATCGACGCCTTTTCTATCGACGCCTGTTCAATCGACGACTGTTCAATCGACGCCTGTTCAATCGACGCCTGTTCAATCGACGACAGTTCAGTCGACGCCTGTTCAATCGACGACTTTTGAATTGACGACTGTTCAATCGACGACTGTTCAATCGACGACTGTTCAATCGACGACTGTTCAATCGACGCCTGTTCAATCGACGCCTGTTCAATCGACGACTGTTCAAACGACGCCTGTTCAGTCGACGACTGTTCAGTCGACGCCTGTTCAATCGATGCCTGTTCAGTCGACGACTGTTCAAACGACGACTGTTCAATCGACGACTGTTCAATCGACGACTGTTTAAACGACGACTGTTTAAACGACGACTGTTCAGTCGACGACTGTTCAATCGACGACTGTTCCGTCGACGCCTGTTCTGTCGACGACTGTTCAATCGACGACTGTTCAATCGACGCCTGTTCAATCGACGCCTGTTCAATCGACGACTGTTCAAACGACGACTGTTCAGTCGACGACAGTTCAGTCGACGACAGTTCAGTCGACGCCTGTTCAGTCGACGCCTGTTCAGTCGACGCCTGTTCAATCGACGACTTTTGAATAGACGACTGTTCAATCGACGACTGTTCATTCGACGCCTGTTCAATCGACGACTGTTCAAACAACGCCTGTTCAGTCGACGACTGTTCAATCGACGCCTGTTCAATCGACGCCTGTTCAATCGACGACTGTTCAAACGACGACTGTTCAGTCGACGACAGTTCAGTCGACGCCTGTTCAGTCGACGACTGTTCAGTCGACGCCTGTTCAATCGACGACTTTTGAATAGACGACTGTTCAATCGACGACTGTTCAATCGACGCCTGTTCAATCGACGACTGTTTAAACAACGCCTGTTCAGTCGACGACTGTTCAATCGACGCCTGTTCAATCGACGACTGTTTAAACGACGACTGTTCAATCGACTACTGTTCAATCGACGCCTGTTCCACCGACGACTTTTGAATAGACGACTGTTCAATCGACGACTGTTCAATCGACGACTGTTTAAACGACGACTGTTTAAACGACGACTGTTCAGTCGACGACTGTTCAATCGACGACTGTTCCGTCGACGCCTGTTCTGTCGACGACTGTTCAATCGACGACTGTTCAATCGACGCCTGTTCAATCGACGCCTGTTCAATCGACGACTGTTCAAACGACGACTGTTCAGTCGACGACAGTTCAGTCGACGACAGTTCAGTCGACGCCTGTTCAGTCGACGCCTGTTCAATCGACGACTTTTGAATAGACGACTGTTCAATCGACAACTGTTCAATCGACGCCTGTTCAATCGACGACTGTTCAAACAACGCCTGTTCAGTCGACGACTGTTCAATCGACGCCTGTTCAATCGACGCCTGTTCAATCGACGACTGTTCAAACGACGACTGTTCAGTCGACGACAGTTCAGTCGACGCCTGTTCAATCGACGCCTGTTCAATCGACGACTGTTCAAACGACGACTGTTCAGTCGACGACAGTTCAGTCGACGCCTGTTCAGTCGACGCCTTTTCAGTCGACGACTGTTCAAACGACGACTGTTCAATCGACGACTGTTTAAACGACGACTGTTTAAACGACGACTGTTCAGTCGACGACTGTTCAATCGACGACTGTTCAGTCGACGCCTGTTCTGTCGACGACTGTTCAATCGACGACTGTTCAACCGACGACTGTTCAATCGACGCCTGTTCAATCGACGACTGTTTAAACGACGACTGTTCTGTCGACGACTGTTCAATCGACGACTGTTCAATCGACGACTGTTCAATGACGACTGTTCAATCGACGCCTGTTCCACCGACGACTTTTGAATCGACGACTGTTCAATCGACGACTGTTCAATCGACGACTGTTTAAACGACGACTGTTTAAACGACGACTGTTCAATCGACGACTGTTCAATCGACGCCTGTTCAATCGACGCCTGTTCAATCGACGCCTGTTCAATCGACGACTGTTCAGTCGACGCCTGTTCAATCGACGCCTTTTCTATCGACGCCTGTTCAATCGACGACTGTTCAATCGACGCCTGTTCAATCGACGCCTGTTCAATCGACGACTGTTCAAACGACGACTGTTCAGTCGACGACAGTTCAGTCGACGCCTGTTCAGTCGACGACTGTTCAGTCGACGCCTGTTCAATCGACGACTTTTGAATAGACGACTGTTCAATCGACGACTGTTCAATCGACGACTGTTCAATCGACGCCTGTTCAATCGACGCCTGTTCAATCGACGACTGTTCAAACGACGCCTGTTCAGTCGACGACTGTTCAGTCGACGCCTGTTCAATCGATGCCTGTTCAGTCGACGACTGTTCAAACGACGACTGTTCAATCGACGACTGTTCAATCGACGACTGTTTAAACGACGACTGTTTAAACGACGACTGTTCAGTCGACGACTGTTCAATCGACGACTGTTCCGTCGACGCCTGTTCTGTCGACGACTGTTCAATCGACGACTGTTCAATCGACGCCTGTTCAATCGACGCCTGTTCAATCGACGACTGTTCAAACGACGACTGTTCAGTCGACGACAGTTCAGTCGACGACAGTTCAGTCGACGCCTGTTCAGTCGACGACTGTTCAGTCGACGCCTGTTCAATCGACGACTTTTGAATAGACGACTGTTCAATCGACGACTGTTCAATCGACGCCTGATCAATCGACGACTGTTCAAACAACGCCTGTTCAGTCGACGACTGTTCAATCGACGCCTGTTCAGTCGACGCCTGTTCAATCGACGACTGTTCAAACGACGACTGTTCAGTCGACGACAGTTCAGTCGACGCCTGTTCAGTCGACGACTGTTCAGTCGACGCCTGTTCAATCGACGACTTTTGAATAGACGACTGTTCAATCGACGACTGTTCAATCGACGCCTGTTCAATCGACGACTGTTTAAACGACGACTGTTCAATCGACTACTGTTCAATCGACGCCTGTTCAATCGACGACTGTTTAAACGACGACTGTTTAAACGACGACTGTTCAGTCGACGACTGTTCAATCGACGACTGTTCAATCGACGACTGTTCAATCGACGCCTGTTCCACCGACGACTTTTGAATAGACGACTGTTCAATCGACGACTGTTCAATCGACGACTGTTTAAACGACGACTGTTTAAACGACGACTGTTCAGTCGACGACTGTTCAATCGACGACTGTTCCGTCGACGCCTGTTCTGTCGACGACTGTTCAATCGACGACTGTTCAATCGACGCTTGTTCAATCGACGCCTGTTCAATCGACGACTGTTCAAACGACGACTGTTCAGTCGACGACAGTTCAGTCGACGACAGTTCAGTCGACGCCTGTTCAGTCGACGACTGTTCAGTCGACGCCTGTTCAATCGACGACTTTTGAATAGACGACTGTTCAATCGACGACTGTTCAATCGACGCCTGTTCAATCGACGACTGTTCAAACAACGCCTGTTCAGTCGACGACTGTTCAATCGACGCCTGTTCAATCGACGCCTGTTCAATCGACGACTGTTCAGTCGACGCCTGTTCAGTCGACGACTGTTCAGTCGACGCCTGTTCAATCGACGACTTTTGAATAGACGACTGTTCAATCGACGACTGTTCAATCGACGCCTGTTCAATCGACGACTGTTTAAACAACGCCTGTTCAGTCGACGACTGTTCAATCGACGCCTGTTCAATCGACGACTGTTTAAACGACGACTGTTCAATCGACTACTGTTCAATCGACGCCTGTTCAATCGACGACTGTTTAAACGACGACTGTTTAAACGACGACTGTTCAGTCGACGACTGTTCAATCGACGACTGTTCAATCGACGACTGTTCAATCGACGCCTGTTCCACCGACGACTTTTGAATAGACGACTGTTCAATCGACGACTGTTCAATCGACGACTGTTTAAACGACGACTGTTTAAACGACGACTGTTCAATCGACGACTGTTCAATCGACGCCTGTTCAATCGACGCCTGTTCAATCGACGACTGTTCAATCGACGACTGTTCAATCGACGCCTGTTCAATCGACGACTGTTTAAACGACGACTGTTCAATCGACGACTGTTCAATCGACGCCTGTTCAATCGACGCCTGTTCCATCGACGACTGTTCAAACGACGAATGGTCATTCGACGACTGTTCAGTCGACGCCTGTTCAATCGACGACTTTTGAATCGACGACTTTTGAATAGACGACTGTTCAATCGACGACTGTTCAATCGACGACTGTTCAATCGACGCCTGTTCAATCGACGCCTGTTCAATCGACGACTGTTAAAACGACGCCTGTTCAGTCGACGACTGTTCAGTCGACGCCTGTTCAATCGATGCCTGTTCAGTCGACGACTGTTCAAACGACGACTGTTCAATCGACGACTGTTCAATCGACGACTGTTCCGTCGACGCCTGTTCTGTCGACGACTGTTCAATCGACGACTGTTCAATCGACGCCTGTTCAATCGACGCCTGTTCAATCGACGACAGTTCAAACGACAACTGTTCAGTCGACGACTGTTCAATCGACGACTGTTCCGTCGACGCCTGTTCTGTCGACGACTGTTCAATCGATGACTGTTCAATCGACGACTGTTCAATCGACGACTGTTTAAACGACGACTGTTTAAACGACGACTGTTCAGTCGACGACTGTTCAATCGACGACTGTTCCGTCGACGCCTGTTCTGTCGACGACTGTTCAATCGACGACTGTTCAATCGACGCCTGTTCAATCGACGCCTGTTCAATCGACGACTGTTCAAACGACGACTGTTCAGTCGACGACAGTTCAGTCGACGACAGTTCAGTCGACGCCTGTTCAGTCGACGACTGTTCAGTCGACGCCTGTTCAATCGACGACTTTTGAATAGACGACTGTTCAATCTACGACTGTTCAATCGACGCCTGTTCAATCGACGACTGTTCAAACAACGCCTGTTCAGTCGACGACTGTTCAATCGACGCCTGTTCAATCGACGCCTGTTCAATCGACGACTGTTCAAACGACGACTGTTCAGTCGACGACAGTTCAGTCGACGCCTGTTCAGTCGACGACTTTTCAGTCGACGCCTGTTCAATCGACGACTTTTGAATAGACGACTGTTCAATCGACGACTGTTCAGTCGACGCCTGTTCTGTCGACGACTGTTCAATCGACGACTGTTCAACCGACGACTGTTCAATCGACGCCTGTTCAATCGACGACTGTTTAAACGACGACTGTTCTGTCGACGACTGTTCAATCGACGACTGTTCAATCGACGACTGTTCAATCGACGACTGTTCAATGACGACTGTTCAATCGACGCCTGTTCCACCGACGACTTTTGAATCGACGACTGTTCAATCGACGACTGTTCAATCGACGACTGTTTAAACGACGACTGTTTAAACGACGACTGTTCAATCGACGACTGTTCAATCGACGCCTGTTCAATCGACGCCTGTTCTATCGACGCCTGTTCAATCGACGACTGTTCAGTCGACGCCTGTTCAATCGACGCCTTTTCTATCGACGCCTGTTCAATCGACGACTGTTCAATCGACGCCTGTTCAATCGACGCCTGTTCAATCGACGACTGTTCAAACGACGACTGTTCAGTCGACGACAGTTCAGTCGACGCCTGTTCAGTCGACGACTGTTCAGTCGACGCCTGTTCAATCGACGACTTTTGAATAGACGACTGTTCAATCGACGACTGTTCAATCGACGACTGTTCAATCGACGCCTGTTCAATCGACGCCTGTTCAATCGACGACTGTTCAAACGACGCCTGTTCAGTCGACGACTGTTCAGTCGACGCCTGTTCAATCGATGCCTGTTCAGTCGACGACTGTTCAAACGACGACTGTTCAATCGACGACTGTTCAATCGACGACTGTTTAAACGACGACTGTTTAAACGACGACTGTTCAGTCGACGACTGTTCAGTCGACGACTGTTCAATCGACGACTGTTCCGTCGACGCCTGTTCTGTCGACGACTGTTCAATCGACGACTGTTCAATCGACGCCTGTTCAATCGACGCCTGTTCAATCGACGACTGTTCAAACGACGACTGTTCAGTCGACGACAGTTCAGTCGACGACAGTTCAGTCGACGCCTGTTCAGTCGACGACTGTTCAGTCGACGCCTGTTCAATCGACGACTTTTGAATAGACGACTGTTCAATCGACGACTGTTCAATCGACGCCTGTTCAATCGACGACTGTTCAAACAACGCCTGTTCAGTCGACGACTGTTCAATCGACGCCTGTTCAATCGACGCCTGTTCAATCGACGACTGTTCAAACGACGACTGTTCAGTCGACGACAGTTCAGTCGACGCCTGTTCAGTCGACGACTGTTCAGTCGACGCCTGTTCAATCGACGACTTTTGAATAGACGACTGTTCAATCGACGACTGTTCAATCGACGCCTGTTCAATCGACGACTGTTTAAACGACGACTGTTCAATCGACTACTGTTCAATCGACGCCTGTTCAATCGACGACTGTTTAAACGACGACTGTTTAAACGACGACTGTTCAGTCGACGACTGTTCAATCGACGACTGTTCAATCGACGACTGTTCAATCGACGCCTGTTCCACCGACGACTTTTGAATAGACGACTGTTCAATCGACGACTGTTCAATCGACGACTGTTTAAACGACGACTGTTTAAACGACGACTGTTCAGTCGACGACTGTTCAATCGACGACTGTTCCGTCGACGCCTGTTCTGTCGACGACTGTTCAATCGACGACTGTTCAATCGACGCTTGTTCAATCGACGCCTGTTCAATCGACGACTGTTCAAACGACGACTGTTCAGTCGACGACAGTTCAGTCGACGACAGTTCAGTCGACGCCTGTTCAGTCGACGACTGTTCAGTCGACGCCTGTTCAATCGACGACTTTTGAATAGACGACTGTTCAATCGACGACTGTTCAATCGACGCCTGTTCAATCGACGACTGTTCAAACAACGCCTGTTCAGTCGACGACTGTTCAATCGACGCCTGTTCAATCGACGCCTGTTCAATCGACGACTGTTCAGTCGACGCCTGTTCAGTCGACGACTGTTCAGTCGACGCCTGTTCAATCGACGACTTTTGAATAGACGACTGTTCAATCGACGACTGTTCAATCGACGCCTGTTCAATCGACGACTGTTTAAACAACGCCTGTTCAGTCGACGACTGTTCAATCGACGCCTGTTCAATCGACGACTGTTTAAACGACGACTGTTCAATCGACTACTGTTCAATCGACGCCTGTTCAATCGACGACTGTTTAAACGACGACTGTTTAAACGACGACTGTTCAGTCGACGACTGTTCAATCGACGACTGTTCAATCGACGACTGTTCAATCGACGCCTGTTCCACCGACGACTTTTGAATAGACGACTGTTCAATCGACGACTGTTCAATCGACGACTGTTTAAACGACGACTGTTTAAACGACGACTGTTCAATCGACGACTGTTCAATCGACGCCTGTTCAATCGACGCCTGTTCAATCGACGACTGTTCAATCGACGACTGTTCAATCGACGCCTGTTCAATCGACGACTGTTTAAACGACGACTGTTCAATCGACGACTGTTCAATCGACGCCTGTTCAATCGACGCCTGTTCCATCGACGACTGTTCAAACGACGAATGGTCATTCGACGACTGTTCAGTCGACGCCTGTTCAATCGACGACTTTTGAATAGACGACTGTTCAATCGACGACTGTTCAATCGACGACTGTTCAATCGACGCCTGTTCAATCGACGCCTGTTCAATCGACGACTGTTAAAACGACGCCTGTTCAGTCGACGACTGTTCAGTCGACGCCTGTTCAATCGATGCCTGTTCAGTCGACGACTGTTCAAACGACGACTGTTCAATCGACGACTGTTCAATCGACGACTGTTCCGTCGACGCCTGTTCTGTCGACGACTGTTCAATCGACGACTGTTCAATCGACGCCTGTTCAATCGACGCCTGTTCAATCGACGACAGTTCAAACGACAACTGTTCAGTCGACGACTGTTCAATCGACGACTGTTCCGTCGACGCCTGTTCTGTCGACGACTGTTCAATCGACGACTGTTCAATCGACGACTGTTCAATCGACGACTGTTTAAACGACGACTGTTTAAACGACGACTGTTCAGTCGACGACTGTTCAATCGACGACTGTTCCGTCGACGCCTGTTCTGTCGACGACTGTTCAATCGACGACTGTTCAATCGACGCCTGTTCAATCGACGCCTGTTCAATCGACGACTGTTCAAACGACGACTGTTCAGTCGACGACAGTTCAGTCGACGACAGTTCAGTCGACGCCTGTTCAGTCGACGACTGTTCAGTCGACGCCTGTTCAATCGACGACTTTTGAATAGACGACTGTTCAATCGACGACTGTTCAATCGACGCCTGTTCAATCGACGACTGTTCAAACAACGCCTGTTCAGTCGACGACTGTTCAATCGACGCCTGTTCAATCGACGCCTGTTCAATCGACGACTGTTCAAACGACGACTGTTCAGTCGACGACAGTTCAGTCGACGCCTGTTCAGTCGACGACTTTTCAGTCGACGCCTGTTCAATCGACGACTTTTGAATAGACGACTGTTCAATCGACGACTGTTCAATCGACGCCTGTTCAATCGACGACTGTTTAAACGACGACTGTTCAATCGACTACTGTTCAATCGACGCCTGTTCAATCGACGACTGTTTAAACGACGACTGTTTAAACGACGACTGTTCAGTCGACGACTGTTCAATCGACGACTGTTCAATCGACGCCTGTTCCACCGACGACTTTTGAATAGACGACTGTTCAATCGACGACTGTTCAATCGACGACTGTTTAAACGAAGACTGTTTAAACGACGACTGTTCAATCGACGACTGTTCAATCGACGCCTGTTCAATCGACGCCTGTTCAATCGACGACTGTTCAATCGACGACTGTTCAATCGACGCCTGTTCAATCGACGACTGTTTAAACGACGACTGTTCAATCGACGACTGTTCAATCGACGCCTGTTCAATCGACGCCTGTTCCATCGACGACTGTTCAAACGACGAATGGTCATTCGACGACTGTTCAGTCGACGCCTGTTCAGTCGACGACTGTTCAGTCGACGACTGTTCAGTCGACGCCTGTTCAATCGACGACTTTTGAATAGACGACTGTTCAATCGACGACTGTTCAATCGACGACTGTTCAATCGACGCCTGTTCAATCGACGCCTGTTCAATCGACGACTGTTCAAACGACGCCTGTTCAGTCGACGACTGTTCAGTCGACGCCTGTTCAATCGATGCCTGTTCAGTCGACGACTGTTCAAACGACGACTGTTCAATCGACGACTGTTCAATCGACGACTGTTCCGTCGACGCCTGTTCTGTCGACGACTGTTCAATCGACGACTGTTCAATCGACGCCTGTTCAATCGACGCCTGTTCAATCGACGACAGTTCAAACGACAACTGTTCAGTCGACGACTGTTCAATCGACGACTGTTCCGTCGACGCCTGTTCTGTCGACGACTGTTCAATCGACGACTGTTCAATCGACGACTGTTCAATCGACGCCTGTTCAATCGACACCTGTTCCATCGACGACTGTTCAAACGACGACTGTTCAGTCGACGACAGTTCAGTCGACGCCTGTTCAGTCGACGACTGTTCAGTCGACGCCTGTTCAATCGACGACTTTTGAATAGACGACTGTTCAATCGACGACTGTTCAATCGACGCCTGTTCAATCGACGACTGTTCAAACAACGCCTGTTCAGTCGACGACTGTTCAATCGACGCCTGTTCAATCGACGCCTGTTCAATCGACGACTGTTCAAACGACGACTGTTCAGTCGACGACAGTTCAGTCGACGCCTGTTCAGTCGACGACTGTTCAGTCGACGCCTGTTCAATCGACGACTTTTGAATAGATGACTGTTCAATCGACGACTGTTCAATCGACGCCTGTTCAATCGACGACTGTTTAAACAACGCCTGTTCAGTCGACGACTGTTCAATCGACGCCTGTTCAATCGACGACTGTTTAAACGACGACTGTTCAATCGACTACTGTTCAATCGACGCCTGTTCAATCGACGACTGTTTAAACGACGACTGTTTAAACGACGACTGTTCAGTCGACGACTGTTCAATCGACGACTGTTCAATCGACGACTGTTCAATCGACGCCTGTTCCACCGACGACTTTTGAATAGACGACTGTTCAATCGACGACTGTTCAATCGACGACTGTTTAAACGACGACTGTTTAAACGACGACTGTTCAATCGACGACTGTTCAATCGACGCCTGTTCAATCGACGCCTGTTCAATCGACGACTGTTCAATCGACGACTGTTCAATCGACGCCTGTTCAATCGACGACTGTTTAAACGACGACTGTTCAATCGACGACTGTTCAATCGACGCCTGTTCAATCGACGCCTGTTCCATCGACGACTGTTCAAACGACGAATGGTCATTCGACGACTGTTCAGTCGACGCCTGTTCAATCGACGACTTTTGAATAGACGACTGTTCAATCGACGACTGTTCAATCGACGACTGTTCAATCGACGCCTGTTCAATCGACGCCTGTTCAATCGACGACTGTTCAAACGACGCCTGTTCAGTCGACGACTGTTCAGTCGACGCCTGTTCAATCGATGCCTGTTCAGTCGACGACTGTTCAAACGACGACTGTTCAATCGACGACTGTTCAATCGACGACTGTTCCGTCGACGCCTGTTCTGTCGACGACTGTTCAATCGACGACTGTTCAATCGACGCCTGTTCAATCGACGCCTGTTCAATCGACGACAGTTCAAACGACAACTGTTCAGTCGACGACTGTTCAATCGACGACTGTTCCGTCGACGCCTGTTCTGTCGACGACTGTTCAATCGACGACTGTTCAATCGACGACTGTTCAATCGACGACTGTTTAAACGACGACTGTTTAAACGACGACTGTTCAGTCGACGACTGTTCAATCGACGACTGTTCCGTCGACGCCTGTTCTGTCGACGACTGTTCAATCGACGACTGTTCAATCGACGCCTGTTCAATCGACGCCTGTTCAATCGACGACTGTTCAAACGACGACTGTTCAGTCGACGACAGTTCAGTCGACGACAGTTCAGTCGACGCCTGTTCAGTCGACGACTGTTCAGTCGACGCCTGTTCAATCGACGACTTTTGAATAGACGACTGTTCAATCGACGACTGTTCAATCGACGCCTGTTCAATCGACGACTGTTCAAACAACGCCTGTTCAGTCGACGACTGTTCAATCGACGCCTGTTCAATCGACGCCTGTTCAATCGACGACTGTTCAAACGACGACTGTTCAGTCGACGACAGTTCAGTCGACGCCTGTTCAGTCGACGACTGTTCAGTCGACGCCTGTTCAATCGACGACTTTTGAATAGACGACTGTTCAATCGACGACTGTTCAATCGACGCCTGTTCAATCGACGACTGTTTAAACAACGCCTGTTCAGTCGACGACTGTTCAATCGACGCCTGTTCAATCGACGACTGTTTAAACGACGACTGTTCAATCGACTACTGTTCAATCGACGCCTGTTCAATCGACGACTGTTTAAACGACGACTGTTTAAACGACGACTGTTCAGTCGACGACTGTTCAATCGACGACTGTTCAATCGACGCCTGTTCCACCGACGACTTTTGAATAGACGACTGTTCAATCGACGACTGTTCAATCGACGACTGTTTAAACGAAGACTGTTTAAATTACGACTGTTCAATCGACGACTGTTCAATCGACGCCTGTTCAATCGACGCCTGTTCAATCGACGACTGTTCAATCGACGACTGTTCAATCGACGCCTGTTCAATCGACGACTGTTTAAACGACGACTGTTCAATCGACGACTGTTCAATCGACGCCTGTTCAATCGACGCCTGTTCCATCGACGACTGTTCAAACGACGAATGGTCATTCGACGACTGTTCAGTCGACGCCTGTTCAGTCGACGACTGTTCAGTCGACGACTGTTCAGTCGACGACTGTTCAGTCGACGCCTGTTCAATCGACGACTTTTGAATAGACGACTGTTCAATCGACGCCTGTTCAATCGACGACTGTTCAAACGACGAATGGTCATTCGACGACTGTTCAGTCGACGCCTGTTCAGTCCACGCCTGTTCACTCGACGCCTGTTCAATCGACGCCTGTTCAATCGACGACTGTTCAATCGACGCCTGTTCAATCGACGCCTGTTCAATCGACGACTGTTCAAACGACGACTGTTCAGTCGACGACAGTTCAGTCGACGCCTGTTCAGTCGACGCCTTTTCAGTCGACGACTGTTCAAACGACGACTGTTCAATCGACGACTGTTCAATCGACGACTGTTTAAACGACGACTGTTTAAACGACGACTGTTCAGTCGACGACTGTTCAATCGACGACTGTTCAGTCGACGCCTGTTCTGTCGACGACTGTTCAATCGACGACTGTTCAACCGACGACTGTTCAATCGACGCCTGTTCAATCGACGACTGTTTAAACGACGACTGTTCAATTGACTACTGTTCAATCGACGCCTGTTCAATCGACGACTGTTTAAACGACGACTGTTTAAACGACGACTGTTCAGTCGACGACTGTTCAATCGACGACTGTTCAGTCGACGCCTGTTCTGTCGACGACTGTTCAATCGACGACTGTTCAATCGACGACTGTTCAATAACGCCTGTTCAATCGACGCCTGTTCCACCGACGACTTTTGAATCGACGACTGTTCATTCGACGACTGTTCAATCGACGACTGTTTAAACGACGACTGTTTAAACGACGACTGTTCAATCGACGACTGTTCAATCGACGCCTGTTCAATCGACGCCTGCTGAATCGACGCCTGTTCAATCGACGACTGTTCAGTCGACGCCTGTTCAATCGACGCCTGTTCTATCGACGCCTGTTCAATCGACGACTGTTCAATCGACGCCTGTTCAATCGACGCCTGTTCAATCGACGACTGTTCAAACGACGACTGTTCAGTCGACGACAGTTCAGTCGACGACTGTTCAGTCGACGCCTGTTCAATCGACGACTTTTGAATAGACGACTGTTCAATCGACGTCTGTTCAATCGACGACTGTTCAATCGACGCCTGTTCAATCGACGCCTGTTCAATCGACGACTGTTCAAACGACGCCTGTTCAGTCGACGACTGTTCAGTCGACGCCTGTTCAATCGATGCCTGTTCAGTCGACGACTGTTCAAACGACGACTGTTCAATCGACGACTGTTCAATCGACGACTGTTTAAACGACGACTGTTTAAACGACGACTGTTCAGTCGACGACTGTTCAATCGACGACTGTTCCGTCGACGCTTGTTCTGTCGACGACTGTTCAATCGACGACTGTTCAATCGACGCCTGTTCAATCGACGCCTGTTCAATCGACGAATGTTCAAACGACGACTGTTCAGTCGACGACAGTTCAGTCGACGACAGTTCAGTCGACGCCTGTTCAGTCGACGACTGTTCAGTCGACGCCTGTTCAATCGACGACTTTTGAATAGACGACTGTTCAATCGACGACTGTTCAATCGACGCCTGTTCAATCGACGACTGTTCAAACAACGCCTGTTCAGTCGACGACTGTTCAATCGACGCCTGTTCAATCGACGACTGTTTAAACGACGACTGTTCAATCGACTACTGTTCAATCGACGCCTGTTCAATCGACGACTGTTTAAACGACGACTGTTTAAACGACGACTGTTCAGTCGACGACTGTTCAATCGACGACTGTTCAATCGACGCCTGTTCCACCGACGACTTTTGAATAGACGACTGTTCAATCGACGACTGTTCAATCGACGACTGTTTAAACGAAGACTGTTTAAATTACGACTGTTCAATCGACGACTGTTCAATCGACGCCTGTTCAATCGACGCCTGTTCAATCGACGACTGTTCAATCGACGACTGTTCAATCGACGCCTGTTCAATCGACGACTGTTTAAACGACGACTGTTCAATCGACGACTGTTCAATCGACGCCTGTTCAATCGACGCCTGTTCCATCGACGACTTTTGAATAGACGACTGTTCAATCGACGCCTGTTCAATCGACGACTGTTCAAACGACGAATGGTCATTCGACGACTGTTCAGTCGACGCCTGTTCAGTCCACGCCTGTTCACTCGACGCCTGTTCAATCGACGCCTGTTCAATCGACGACTGTTCAATCGACGCCTGTTCAATCGACGCCTGTTCAATCGACGACTGTTCAAACGACGACTGTTCAGTCGACGACAGTTCAGTCGACGCCTGTTCAGTCGACGCCTTTTCAGTCGACGACTGTTCAAACGACGACTGTTCAATCGACGACTGTTCAATCGACGACTGTTTAAACGACGACTGTTTAAACGACGACTGTTCAGTCGACGACTGTTCAATCGACGACTGTTCAGTCGACGCCTGTTCTGTCGACGACTGTTCAATCGACGACTGTTCAACCGACGACTGTTCAATCGACGCCTGTTCAATCGACGACTGTTTAAACGACGACTGTTCAATTGACTACTGTTCAATCGACGCCTGTTCAATCGACGACTGTTTAAACGACGACTGTTTAAACGACGACTGTTCAGTCGACGACTGTTCAATCGACGACTGTTCAGTCGACGCCTGTTCTGTCGACGACTGTTCAATCGACGACTGTTCAATCGACGACTGTTCAATAACGCCTGTTCAATCGACGCCTGTTCCACCGACGACTTTTGAATCGACGACTGTTCATTCGACGACTGTTCAATCGACGACTGTTTAAACGACGACTGTTTAAACGACGACTGTTCAATCGACGACTGTTCAATCGACGCCTGTTCAATCGACGCCTGCTGAATCGACGCCTGTTCAATCGACGACTGTTCAGTCGACGCCTGTTCAATCGACGCCTGTTCTATCGACGCCTGTTCAATCGACGACTGTTCAATCGACGCCTGTTCAATCGACGCCTGTTCAATCGACGACTGTTCAAACGACGACTGTTCAGTCGACGACAGTTCAGTCGACGACTGTTCAGTCGACGCCTGTTCAATCGACGACTTTTGAATAGACGACTGTTCAATCGACGTCTGTTCAATCGACGACTGTTCAATCGACGCCTGTTCAATCGACGCCTGTTCAATCGACGACTGTTCAAACGACGCCTGTTCAGTCGACGACTGTTCAGTCGACGCCTGTTCAATCGATGCCTGTTCAGTCGACGACTGTTCAAACGACGACTGTTCAATCGACGACTGTTCAATCGACGACTGTTTAAACGACGACTGTTTAAACGACGACTGTTCAGTCGACGACTGTTCAATCGACGACTGTTCCGTCGACGCTTGTTCTGTCGACGACTGTTCAATCGACGACTGTTCAATCGACGCCTGTTCAATCGACGCCTGTTCAATCGACGAATGTTCAAACGACGACTGTTCAGTCGACGACAGTTCAGTCGACGACAGTTCAGTCGACGCCTGTTCAGTCGACGACTGTTCAGTCGACGCCTGTTCAATCGACGACTTTTGAATAGACGACTGTTCAATCGACGACTGTTCAATCGACGCCTGTTCAATCGACGACTGTTCAAACAACGCCTGTTCAGTCGACGACTGTTCAGTTGACGCCTGTTCAATCGATGCCTGTTCAGTCGACGACTGTTCAAACGACGACTGTTCAATCGACGACTGTTTAAACGACGACTGTTTAAACGACGACTGTTCAGTCGACGACTGTTCAATCGACGACTGTTCAGTCGACGCCTGTTCTGTCGACGACTGTTCAATCGACGACTGTTCAATCGACGACTGTTCAACCGACGACTGTTCAATCGACGCCTGTTCAATCGACGACTGTTTAAACGACGACTGTTCAATCGACTACTGTTCAATCGACGCCTGTTCAATCGACGCCTGTTTAATCGACGACTGTTTAAACGACGACTGTTTAAACGACGACTGTTCAGTCGACGACTGTTCAATCGACGACTGTTCCGTCGACGCCTGTTCTGTCGACGACTGTTCAATCGACGACTGTTCAACCGACGACTGTTCAATCGACGCCTGTTCAATCGACGACTGTATAAACGACGACTGTTCAATCGACTACTGTTCAATCGACGCCTGTTCAATCGACGACTGTTTAAACGACGACTGTTTAAACGACGACTGTTCAGTCGACGACTGTTCAATCGACGACTGTTCAGTCGACGCCTGTTCTGTCGACGACTGTTCAATAGACGACTGTTCAATCGACGACTGTTCAATCGACGACTGTTCAATCGACGCCTGTTCCACCGACGACTTTTGAATAGACGACTGTTGAATCGACGACTGTTCAATTGACGACTGTTTAAACGACGACTGTTTAAACGACGACTGTTCAATCGACGACTGTTCAATCGACGACTGTTCAATCGACGACTGTTCAATCGACGCCTGTTCAATCGACGACTGTTTAAACGACGACTGTTCAATCGACGACTGTTCAATCGACGCCTGTTCAATCGACGCCTGTTCCATCGACGACTGTTCAAACGACGAATGGACATTCGACGACTGTTCAGTCGACGCCTGTTCAGTCGACGACTGTTCAGTCGACGACTGTTCAGTCGACGCCTGTTCAATCGACGACTGTTCAAATGACGACTGTTCAGTCGACGACAGTTCAGTCGACGCCTGTTCAGTCGACGACTGTTCAATCGACGACTGTTTAAACGACGCCTGTTCAATCGACGACTGTTCAATCGACGACTGTTCAATCGACGCCTGTTCAATCGACGACTGTTTAAACGACGACTGTTCAATCGACTACTGTTCAATTGAATCCTGTTCAATCGACGACTGTTCAATCGACGACTGTTCAATCGACGCCTGTTCAATCGACGAGTGTTCCAACGACGACTGTTCTATCGACGACTGTTCAATCGACGCCTGTTCAATCGACGACTGTTCAATCGACGCCTGTTCAATCGACGCCTGTTCAATCGACGACTGTTCAAACGACGAATGTTCATTCGACGACTGTTCAGTCGACGCCTGTTCAGTCGACGACTGTTCAATCGACGCCTGTTCAATCGACGCCTGTTCAATCGACGACTGTTCAATCGACGACTGTTCAAACGACGACTGTTCAGTCGACAACTGTTTAGTCGACGCCTGTTCAGTCGACGACTGTTCAGTCGACGACTGTTCAGTCGACGCCTGTTCAATCGACGCCTGTTCAATCGACGCCTGTTCAATCGACGACTGTTCAATCTACGCCTGTTCAATCGACGCCTGTTCAATCCACGACTGTTCAAACGACGACTGTTCAATCCACGACTGTTCAAACGACGACTGTTCAGTCGACGACAGTTCAGTCGACGCCTGTTCAGACGACGACTGTTTAGTCGACGCCTGTTCAATCGACGACTTTTGAATAGACGACTGTTCAATCGACGACTGTTCAATCGACGACTGTTTAAACGACGACTGTTTAAACGACGACTGTTCAATCGACGACTGTTCAATCGACGCCTGTTCAATCGACGACTGTTTAAACGACGACTGTTCAATCGACTACTGTTCAATCGACGCCTGTTCAATCGACGACTGTTCAATCGACGACTGTTCAATCGACGCCTGTTCAATCGACGACTGTTCAAACGACGACTGTTCAAACGACGACAGTTCAGTCGACGACTGTTCAGTCGACGCCTGTTCAATCGACGCCTGTTCAATCGACGCCTGTTCAATCGACGCCTGTTCAATCGACGACTGTTCAGTCGACGACTGTTTAGTCGACGCCTGTTCAATCGACGACTTTTGAATAGACGACTGTTCAATCGACGACTGTTCAATCGACGACTGTTTAAACGACGACTGTTTAAACGACGACTGTTCAATCGACGACTGTTCAATCGATGCCTGTTCAATCGACGACTGTTTAAACGACGACTGTTCAATCGACTACTGTTCAATCGACGCCTGTTCAATCGACGACTGTTCAATCGACGACTGTTCAATCGACGCCTGTTCAATCGACGCCTGTTCAATCGACGACTGTTCAAACGACGACTGTTCAAACGACGACAGTTCAGTCGACGACTGTTCAGTCGACGCCTGTTCAATCGACGCCTGTTCAATCGACGCCTGTTCAATCGACGCCTGTTCAATCGACGACTGTTTAAACGACGACTGTTCAATCGACTACTGTTCAATCGACGCCTGTTCAATCGACGCCTGTTTAATCGACGACTGTTTAAACGACGACTGTTTAAACGACGACTGTTCAGTCGACGACTGTTCAATCGACGACTGTTCCGTCGACGCCTGTTCTGTCGACGACTGTTCAATCGACGACTGTTCAACCGACGACTGTTCAATCGACGCCTGTTCAATCGACGACTGTTTAAACGACGACTGTTCAATCGACTACTGTTCAATCGACGCCTGTTCAATCGACGACTGTTTAAACGACGACTGTTTAAACGACGACTGTTCAGTCGACGACTGTTCAATCGACGACTGTTCAGTCGACGCCTGTTCTGTCGACGACTGTTCAATAGACGACTGTTCAATCGACGACTGTTCAATCGACGACTGTTCAATCGACGCCTGTTCCACCGACGACTTTTGAATAGACGACTGTTGAATCGACGACTGTTCAATCGACGACTGTTTAAACGACGACTGTTTAAACGACGACTGTTCAATCGACGACTGTTCAATCGACGCCTGTTCAATCGACGCCTGTTCAATCGACGACTGTTCAATCGACGACTGTTCAATCGACGCCTGTTCAATCGACGACTGTTTAAACGACGACTGTTCAATCGACGACTGTTCAATCGACGCCTGTTCAATCGACGCCTGTTCCATCGACGACTGTTCAAACGACGAATGGACATTCGACGACTGTTCAGTCGACGCCTGTTCAGTCGACGACTGTTCAGTCGACGACTGTTCAGTCGACGCCTGTTCAATCGACGACTGTTCAAATGACGACTGTTCAGTCGACGACAGTTCAGTCGACGCCTGTTCAGTCGACGACTGTTTAGTCGACGCCTGTTCAATCGACGACTTTTGAATAGACGACTGTTCAATCGACGACTGTTCAATCGACGACTGTTTAAACGACGACTGTTTAAACGACGACTGTTCAATCGACGACTGTTCAATCGACGCCTGTTCAATCGACGCCTGTTCAATCGACGACTGTTCAATCGACGACTGTTCAATCGACGCCTGTTCAATCGACGACTGTTTAAACGACGACTGTTCAATCGACTACTGTTCAATTGAATCCTGTTCAATCGACGACTGTTCAATCGACGACTGTTCAATCGACGCCTGTTCAATCGACGAGTGTTCCAACGACGACTGTTCTATCGACGACTGTTCAATCGACGCCTGTTCAATCGACGACTGTTCAATCGACGCCTGTTCAATCGACGCCTGTTCAATCGACGACTGTTCAAACGACGAATGTTCATTCGACGCCTGTTCAGTCGACGCCTGTTCAGTCGACGACTGTTCAATCGACGCCTGTTCAATCGACGCCTGTTCAATCGACGACTGTTCAATCGACGACTGTTCAATCGACGACTGTTCAAACGACGACTGTTCAGTCGACAACTGTTTAGTCGACGCCTGTTCAGTCGACGCCTGTTCAGTCGACGACTGTTCAGTCGACGACTGTTCAGTCGACGCCTGTTCAATCGACGCCTGTTCAATCGACGCCTGTTCAATCGACGACTGTTCAATCTACGCCTGTTCAATCGACGCCTGTTCAATCCACGACTGTTCAAACGACGACTGTTCAGTCGACGACAGTTCAGTCGACGCCTGTTCAGACGACGACTGTTTAGTCGACGCCTGTTCAATCGACGACTTTTGAATAGACGACTGTTCAATCGACGACTGTTCAATCGACGACTGTTTAAACGACGACTGTTTAAACGACGACTGTTCAATCGACGACTGTTCAATCGACGCCTGTTCAATCGACGACTGTTTAAACGACGACTGTTCAATCGACTACTGTTCAATCGACGCCTGTTCAATCGACGACTGTTCAATCGACGCCTGTTCAATCGACGCCTGTTCAATCGACGACTGTTCAAACGACGACTGTTCAAACGACGACAGTTCAGTCGACGACTGTTCAGTCGACGCCTGTTCAATCGACGCCTGTTCAATCGACGCCTGTTCAATCGACGCCTGTTCAATCGACGACTGTTCAATCGACGACTGTTCAATCGACGCCTGTTCAATCGACGCCTGTTCAATCGACGACTGTTCAAACGACGCGTGTTCAGTCGACGACAGTTCAGTCGACGACAGTTCAGTCGACGCCTGTTCAGTCGACGACTGTTCAGTCGACGCCTGTTCAATCGACGACTTTTGAATAGACGACTGTTCAATCGACGACTGTTCAATCGACGCCTGTTCAATCGACGACTGTTCAAACAACGCCTGTTCAGTCGACGACTGTTCAGTTGACGCCTGTTCAATCGATGCCTGTTCAGTCGACGACTGTTCAAACGACGACTGTTCAATCGACGACTGTTCAATCGAAGACTGTTTAAACGACGACTGTTTAAACGACGACTGTTCAGTCGACGACTGTTCAATCGACGACTGTTCCGTCGACGCCTGTTCTGTCTACGACTGTTCAATCGACGACTGTTCAACCGACGACTGTTCAATCGACGCCTGTTCAATCGACGACTGTTTAAACGACGACTGTTCAATCGACTACTGTTCAATCGACGCCTGTTCAATCGACGCCTGTTCAATCGACGACTGTTTAAACGACGACTGTTTAAACGACGACTGTTCAGTCGACGACTGTTCAATCGACGACTGTTCAGTCGACGCCTGTTCTGTCGACGACTGTTCAATAGACGACTGTTCAATCGACGACTGTTCAATCGACGACTGTTCAATCGACGCCTGTTCCACCGACGACTTTTGAATAGACGACTGTTCAATCGACGACTGTTCAATCGACGACTGTTTAAACGACGACTGTTTAAACGACGACTGTTCAATCGACGACTGTTCAATCGACGCCTGTTCAATCGACGCCTGTTCAATCGACGCCTGTTCAATCGACGACTGTTTAAACGACGACTGTTTAAACGACGACTGTTCAGTCGACGACTGTTCAATCGACGACTGTTCAGTCGACGCCTGTTCTGTCGACGACTGTTCAATCGACGACTGTTCAATCGACGACTGTTCAATCGACGACTTTTGAATAGACGACTGTTCAATCGACGACTGTTCAATCGACGCCTGTTCAATCGACGACTGTTTAAACAACGCCTGTTCAGTCGACGACTGTTCAATCGACGCCTGTTCAATCGACGACTGTTTAAACGACGACTGTTCAATCGACTACTGTTCAATCGACGCCTGTTCAATCGACGACTGTTTAAACGACGACTGTTTAAACGACGACTGTTCAGTCGACGACTGTTCAATCGACGACTGTTCAGTCGACGCCTGTTCTGTCGACGACTGTTCAATCGACGACTGTTCAATCGACGACTGTTCAATCGACGCCTGTTCCACCGACGACTTTTGAATAGACGACTGTTCAATCGACGACTGTTCAATCGACGACTGTTTAAACGACGACTGTTTAAACGACGACTGTTCAATCGACGACTGTTCAATCGACGCCTGTTCAATCGACGCCTGTTCAATCGACGACTGTTCAATCGACGACTGTTCAATCGACGCCTGTTCAATCGACGACTGTTTAAACGACGACTGTTCAATCGACGACTGTTCAATCGACGCCTGTTCAATCGACGCCTGTTCCATCGACGACTGTTCAAACGACGAATGGTCATTCGACGACTGTTCAGTCGACGCCTGTTCAGTCGACGACTGTTCAGTCGACGACTGTTCAGTCGACGCCTGTTCAATCGACGACTTTTGAATAGACGACTGTTCAATCGACGACTGTTCAATCGACGCCTGTTCAATCGACGCCTGTTCAATCGACGCCTGTTCAATCGACGACTGTTCAAACGACGCCTGTTCAGTCGACGACTGTTCAGTCGACGCCTGTTCAATCGATGCCTGTTCAGTCGACGACTGTTCAAACGACGACTGTTCAATCGACGACTGTTCAATCGACGACTGTTCCGTCGACGCCTGTTCTGTCGACGACTGTTCAATCGACGACTGTTCAATCGACGCCTGTTCAATCGACGCCTGTTCAATCGACGACAGTTCAAACGACGACTTTTGAATAGACGACTGTTCAATCGACGACTGTTCAATCGACGACTGTTCAATCGACGACTGTTCAATCGACGCCTGTTCAATCGACGCCTGTTCCATCGACGACTGTTCAAACGACGCCTGTTCAGTCGACGACTGTTCAGTCGACGCCTGTTCAATCGAAGCCTGTTCAGTCGACGACTGTTCAAACGACGACTGTTCAATCGACGCCTGTTCAATCGACGCCTGTTCAATCGACGCCTGTTCAATCGACGACTGTTCAAACGACGAATGGTCATTCGACGACTGTTCAGTCGACGCCTGTTCAATCGACGACTGTTCAATCGACGCCTGTTCAATCGACGCCTGTTCAATCGACGACTGTTCAAACGACGACTGTTCAGTCGACGACAGTTCAGTCGACGCCTGTTCAGTCGACGCCTTTTCAGTCGACGACTGTTCAAACGACGACTGTTCAATCGACGACTGTTCAATCGACGACTGTTTAAACGACGACTGTTTAAACGACGACTGTTCAGTCGACGACTGTTCAATCGACGACTGTTCAGTCGACGCCTGTTCTGTCGACGACTGTTCAATCGACGACTGTTCAACCGACGACTGTTCAATCGACGCCTGTTCTATCGACGACTGTTTAAACGACGACTGTTCAATCGACTACTGTTCAATCGACGCCTGTTCAATCGACGACTGTTTAAACGACGACTGTTTAAACGACGACTGTTCAGTCGACGACTGTTCAATCGACGACTGTTCAGTCGACGCCTGTTCTGTCGACGACTGTTCAATCGACGACTGTTCAATCGACGACTGTTCAATAACGACTGTTCAATCGACGCCTGTTCCACCGACGACTTTTGAATCGACGACTGTTCATTCGACGACTGTTCAATCGACGACTGTTTAAACGACGACTGTTTAAACGACGACTGTTCAATCGACGACTGTTCAATCGACGCCTGTTCAATCGACAACTGCTTAATCGACGCCTGTTCAATCGACGACTGTTCAGTCGACGCCTGTTCAATCGACGCCTGTTCTATCGACGCCTGTTCAATCGACGACTGTTCAATCGACGCCTGTTCAATCGACGCCTGTTCAATCGACGACTGTTCAAACGACGACTGTTCAGTCGACGACAGTTCAGTCGACGACTGTTCAGTCGACGCCTGTTCAATCGACGACTGTTCAATCGACGCCTGTTCATTCGACGCCTGTTCAATCGACGACTGTTCAAACGACGCCTGTTCAGTCGACGACTGTTCAGTCGACGCCTGTTCAATCGATGCCTGTTCAGTCGACGACTGTTCAAACGACGACTGTTCAATCGACGACTGTTCAATCGACGACTGTTTAAACGACGACTGTTTAAACGACGTCTGTTCAGTCGACGACTGTTCAATCGACGACTGTTCCGTCGACGCTTGTTCTGTCGACGACTGTTCAATCGACGACTGTTCAATCGACGCCTGTTCAATCGACGCCTGTTCAATCGACGACTGTTCAAACGACGACTGTTCAGTCGACGACAGTTCAGTCGACGACAGTTCAGTCGACGCCTGTTCAGTCGACGACTGTTCAGTCGACGCCTGTTCAATCGACGCCTGTTCAGTCGACGACTGTTCAGTTGACGCCTGTTCAATCGACGACTGTTCAGTCGACGCCTGTTCTGTCGACGACTGTTCAATCGACGACTGTTCAACCGACGACTGTTCAATCGACGCCTGTTCAATCGACGACTGTTTAAACGACGACTGTTCAATCGACTACTGTTCAATCGACGCCTGTTCAATCGACGACTGTTCAACCGACGACTGTTCAATCGACGCCTGTTCAATCGACGACTGTTTAAACGACGACTGTTCAATCGACTACTGTTCAATCGACGCCTGTTCAATCGACGACTGTTTAATCGACGACTGTTTAAACGACGACTGTTTAAACGACGACTGTTCAGTCGACGACTGTTCAATCGACGACTGTTCCGTCGACGCCTGTTCTGTCGACGACTGTTCAATCGACGACTGTTCAACCGACGACTGTTCAATCGACGCCTGTTCAATCGACGACTGTTTAAACGACGACTGTTCAATCGACTACTGTTCAATCGACGCCTGTTCAATCGACGACTGTTTAAACGACGACTGTTTAAACGACGACTGTTCAGTCGACGACTGTTCAATCGACGACTGTTCAGTCGACGCCTGTTCTGTCGACGACTGTTCAATAGACGACTGTTCAATCGACGACTGTTCAATCGACGACTGTTCAATCGACGACTGTTCAATCGACGCCTGTTCCACCGACGACTTTTGAATAGACGACTGTTGAATCGACGACTGTTCAATCGACGACTGTTTAAACGACGACTGTTTAAACGACGACTGTTCAATCGACGCCTGTTCAATCGACGCCTGTTCAATCGACGCCTGTTCAATCGACGACTGTTCAATCGACGACTGTTCAATCGACGACTGTTCAATCGACGCCTGTTCAATCGACGACTGTTTAAACGACGACTGTTCAATCGATGACTGTTCAATCGACGCCTGTTCAATCGACGCCTGTTCCATCGACGACTGTTCAAACGACGAATGGACATTCGACGACTGTTCAGTCGACGCCTGTTCAGTCGACGACTGTTCAGTCGACGCCTGTTCAATCGACGACTGTTCAAACGACGACTGTTCAGTCGACGACAGTTCAGTCGACGCCTGTTCAGTCGACGACTGTTTAGTCGACGCCTGTTCAATCGACGACTTTTGAATAGACGACTGTTCAATCGACGACTGTTCAATCGACGACTGTTTAAACGACGACTGTTTAAACGACGACTGTTCAATCGACGACTGTTCAATCGACGCCTGTTCAATCGACGACTGTTCAATCGACGACTGTTCAATCGACGACTGTTCAATCGACGCCTGTTCAATCGACGACTGTTTAAACGACGACTGTTCAATCGACTACTGTTCAATCGAATCCTGTTCAATCGACGACTGTTCAATCGACGACTGTTCAATCGACGCCTGTTCAATCGACGAGTGTTCCAACGACGACTGTTCTATCGACGACTGTTCAATCGACGCCTGTTCAATCGACGACTGTTCAATCGACGCCTGTTCAATCGACGCCTGTTCAATCGACGACTGTTCAAACGACGAATGTTCATTCGACGACTGTTCAGTCGACGCCTGTTCAGTCGACGACTGTTCAATCGACGCCTGTTCAATCGACGCCTGTTCAATCGACGACTGTTCAATCGACGACTGTTCAAACGTCGACTGTTCAGTCGACAACTGTTTAGTCGACGCCTGTTCAGTCGACGCCTGTTAAGTCGACGACTGTTCAGTCGACGACTGTTCAGTCGACGCCTGTTCAATCGACGCCTGTTCAATCGACGCCTGTTCAATCGACGACTGTTCAATCGACGCCTGTTCAATCGACGCCTGTTCAATCGACGACTGTTCAAACGACGACTGTTCAGTCGACGACAGTTCAGTCGACGCCTGTTCAGACGACGACTGTTTAGTCGACGCCTGTTCAATCGACGACTTTTGAATAGACGACTGTTCAATCGACGACTGTTCAATCGACGACTGTTTAAACGACGACTGTTTAAACGACGACTGTTCAATCGACGACTGTTCAATCGACGCCTGTTCAATCGACGACTGTTTAAACGACGACTGTTCAATCGACGACAGTTCAGTCGACGCCTGTTCAGTCGACGACTGTTTAGTTGACGCCTGTTCAATCGACGACTTTTGAATAGACGACTGTTCAATCGACGACTGTTCAATCGACGACTGTTTAAACGACGACTGTTTAAACGACGACTGTTCAATCGACGACTGTTCAATCGACGCCTGTTCAATCGACGCCTGTTCAATCGACGACTGTTCAATCGACGACTGTTCAATCGACGCCTGTTCAATCGACGACTGTTTAAACGACGACTGTTCAATCGACTACTGTTCAATTGAATCCTGTTCAATCGACGACTGTTCAATCGACGACTGTTCAATCGACGCCTGTTCAATCGACGAGTGTTCCAACGACGACTGTTCTATCGACGACTGTTCAATCGACGCCTGTTCAATCGACGACTGTTCAATCGACGCCTGTTCAATCGACGCCTGTTCAATCGACGACTGTTCAAACGACGAATGTTCATTCGACGACTGTTCAGTCGACGACTGTTCAGTCGACGCCTGTTCAATCGACGACTGTTCAAATGACGACTGTTCAGTCGACGACAGTTCAGTCGACGCCTGTTCAGTCGACGACTGTTCAATCGACGACTGTTTAAACGACGCCTGTTCAATCGACGACTGTTCAATCGACGACTGTTCAATCGACGCCTGTTCAATCGACGACTGTTTAAACGACGACTGTTCAATCGACTACTGTTCAATTGAATCCTGTTCAATCGACGACTGTTCAATCGACGACTGTTCAATCGACGCCTGTTCAATCGACGAGTGTTCCAACGACGACTGTTCTATCGACGACTGTTCAATCGACGCCTGTTCAATCGACGACTGTTCAATCGACGCCTGTTCAATCGACGCCTGTTCAATCGACGACTGTTCAAACGACGAATGTTCATTCGACGACTGTTCAGTCGACGCCTGTTCAGTCGACGACTGTTCAATCGACGCCTGTTCAATCGACGCCTGTTCAATCGACGACTGTTCAATCGACGACTGTTCAAACGACGACTGTTCAGTCGACAACTGTTTAGTCGACGCCTGTTCAGTCGACGACTGTTCAGTCGACGACTGTTCAGTCGACGCCTGTTCAATCGACGCCTGTTCAATCGACGCCTGTTCAATCGACGACTGTTCAATCTACGCCTGTTCAATCGACGCCTGTTCAATCCACGACTGTTCAAACGACGACTGTTCAATCCACGACTGTTCAAACGACGACTGTTCAGTCGACGACAGTTCAGTCGACGCCTGTTCAGACGACGACTGTTTAGTCGACGCCTGTTCAATCGACGACTTTTGAATAGACGACTGTTCAATCGACGACTGTTCAATCGACGACTGTTTAAACGACGACTGTTTAAACGACGACTGTTCAATCGACGACTGTTCAATCGACGCCTGTTCAATCGACGACTGTTTAAACGACGACTGTTCAATCGACTACTGTTCAATCGACGCCTGTTCAATCGACGACTGTTCAATCGACGACTGTTCAATCGACGCCTGTTCAATCGACGACTGTTCAAACGACGACTGTTCAAACGACGACAGTTCAGTCGACGACTGTTCAGTCGACGCCTGTTCAATCGACGCCTGTTCAATCGACGCCTGTTCAATCGACGCCTGTTCAATCGACGACTGTTCAGTTGACGACTGTTTAGTCGACGCCTGTTCAATCGACGACTTTTGAATAGACGACTGTTCAATCGACGACTGTTCAATCGACGACTGTTTAAACGACGACTGTTTAAACGACGACTGTTCAATCGACGACTGTTCAATCGATGCCTGTTCAATCGACGACTGTTTAAACGACGACTGTTCAATCGACTACTGTTCAATCGACGCCTGTTCAATCGACGACTGTTCAATCGACGACTGTTCAATCGACGCCTGTTCAATCGACGCCTGTTCAATCGACGACTGTTCAAACGACGACTGTTCAAACGACGACAGTTCAGTCGACGACTGTTCAGTCGACGCCTGTTCAATCGACGCCTGTTCAATCGACGCCTGTTCAATCGACGCCTGTTCAATCGACGACTGTTTAAACGACGACTGTTCAATCGACTACTGTTCAATCGACGCCTGTTCAATCGACGCCTGTTTAATCGACGACTGTTTAAACGACGACTGTTTAAACGACGACTGTTCAGTCGACGACTGTTCAATCGACGACTGTTCCGTCGACGCCTGTTCTGTCGACGACTGTTCAATCGACGACTGTTCAACCGACGACTGTTCAATCGACGCCTGTTCAATCGACGACTGTTTAAACGACGACTGTTCAATCGACTACTGTTCAATCGACGCCTGTTCAATCGACGACTGTTTAAACGACGACTGTTTAAACGACGACTGTTCAGTCGACGACTGTTCAATCGACGACTGTTCAGTCGACGCCTGTTCTGTCGACGACTGTTCAATAGACGACTGTTCAATCGACGACTGTTCAATCGACGACTGTTCAATCGACGCCTGTTCCACCGACGACTTTTGAATAGACGACTGTTGAATCGACGCCTGTTCAATCGACGCCTGTTCAATCGACGACTGTTCAATCGACGACTGTTCAATCGACGCCTGTTCAATCGACGACTGTTTAAACGACGACTGTTCAATCGACGACTGTTCAATCGACGCCTGTTCAATCGACGCCTGTTCCATCGACGACTGTTCAAACGACGAATGGACATTCGACGACTGTTCAGTCGACGCCTGTTCAGTCGACGACTGTTCAGTCGACGACTGTTCAGTCGACGCCTGTTCAATCGACGACTGTTCAAATGACGACTGTTCAGTCGACGACAGTTCAGTCGACGCCTGTTCAGTCGACGACTGTTTAGTCGACGCCTGTTCAATCGACGACTTTTGAATAGACGACTGTTCAATCGACGACTGTTCAATCGACGACTGTTTAAACGACGACTGTTTAAACGACGACTGTTCAATCGACGACTGTTCAATCGACGCCTGTTCAATCGACGCCTGTTCAATCGACGACTGTTCAATCGACGACTGTTCAATCGACGCCTGTTCAATCGACGACTGTTTAAACGACGACTGTTCAATCGACTACTGTTCAATTGAATCCTGTTCAATCGACGACTGTTCAATCGACGACTGTTCAATCGACGCCTGTTCAATCGACGAGTGTTCCAACGACGACTGTTCTATCGACGACTGTTCAATCGACGCCTGTTCAATCGACGACTGTTCAATCGACGCCTGTTCAATCGACGCCTGTTCAATCGACGACTGTTCAAACGACGAATGTTCATTCGACGACTGTTCAGTCGACGCCTGTTCAGTCGACGACTGTTCAATCGACGCCTGTTCAATCGACGCCTGTTCAATCGACGACTGTTCAATCGACGACTGTTCAATCGACGACTGTTCAAACGACGACTGTTCAGTCGACAACTGTTTAGTCGACGCCTGTTCAGTCGACGCCTGTTCAGTCGACGACTGTTCAGTCGACGACTGTTCAGTCGACGCCTGTTCAATCGACGCCTGTTCAATCGACGCCTGTTCAATCGACGACTGTTCAATCTACGCCTGTTCAATCGACGCCTGTTCAATCCACGACTGTTCAAACGACGACTGTTCAGTCGACGACAGTTCAGTCGACGCCTGTTCAGACGACGACTGTTTAGTCGACGCCTGTTCAATCGACGACTTTTGAATAGACGACTGTTCAATCGACGACTGTTCAATCGACGACTGTTTAAACGACGACTGTTTAAACGACGACTGTTCAATCGACGACTGTTCAATCGACGCCTGTTCAATCGACGACTGTTTAAACGACGACTGTTCAATCGACTACTGTTCAATCGACGCCTGTTCAATCGACGCCTGTTCAATCGACGCCTGTTCAATCGACGACTGTTCAATCGACGACTGTTCAATCGACGCCTGTTCAATCGACGCCTGTTCAATCGACGACTGTTCAAACGACGCGTGTTCAGTCGACGACAGTTCAGTCGACGACAGTTCAGTCGACGACAGTTCAGTCGACGCCTGTTCAGTCGACGACTGTTCAGTCGACGCCTGTTCAATCGACGACTTTTGAATAGACGACTGTTCAATCGACGACTGTTCAATCGACGCCTGTTCAATCGACGACTGTTCAAACAACGCCTGTTCAGTCGACGACTGTTCAGTTGACGCCTGTTCAATCGATGCCTGTTCAGTCGACGACTGTTCAAACGACGACTGTTCAATCGACGACTGTTCAATCGAAGACTGTTTAAACGACGACTGTTTAAACGACGACTGTTCAGTCGACGACTGTTCAATCGACGACTGTTCCGTCGACGCCTGTTCTGTCTACGACTGTTCAATCGACGACTGTTCAACCGACGACTGTTCAATCGACGCCTGTTCAATCGACGACTGTTTAAACGACGACTGTTCAATCGACTACTGTTCAATCGACGCCTGTTCAATCGACGCCTGTTCAATCGACGACTGTTTAAACGACGACTGTTTAAACGACGACTGTTCAGTCGACGACTGTTCAATCGACGACTGTTCAGTCGACGCCTGTTCTGTCGACGACTGTTCAATAGACGACTGTTCAATCGACGACTGTTCAATCGACGACTGTTCAATCGACGCCTGTTCCACCGACGACTTTTGAATAGACGACTGTTCAATCGACGACTGTTCAATCGACGACTGTTTAAACGACGACTGTTTAAACGACGACTGTTCAATCGACGACTGTTCAATCGACGCCTGTTCAATCGACGCCTGTTCAATCGACGCCTGTTCAATCGACGACTGTTTAAACGACGACTGTTTAAACGACGACTGTTCAGTCGACGACTGTTCAATCGACGACTGTTCAGTCGACGCCTGTTCTGTCGACGACTGTTCAATCGACGACTGTTCAATCGACGACTGTTCAATCGACGCCTGTTCAATCGACGACTTTTGAATAGACGACTGTTCAATCGACGACTGTTCAATCGACGCCTGTTCAATCGACGACTGTTTAAACAACGCCTGTTCAGTCGACGACTGTTCAATCGACGCCTGTTCAATCGACGACTGTTTAAACGACGACTGTTCAATCAACTACTGTTCAATCGACGCCTGTTCAATCGACGACTGTTTAAACGACGACTGTTTAAACGACGACTGTTCAGTCGACGACTGTTCAGTCGACGACTGTTCAGTCGACGCCTGTTCTGTCGACGACTGTTCAATCGACGACTGTTCAATCGACGACTGTTCAATCGACGCCTGTTCCACCGACGACTTTTGAATAGACGACTGTTCAATCGACGACTGTTCAATCGACGACTGTTTAAACGACGACTGTTTAAACGACGACTGTTCAATCGACGACTGTTCAATCGACGCCTGTTCAATCGACGCCTGTTCAATCGACGACTGTTCAATCGACGACTGTTCAATCGACGCCTGTTCAATCGACGACTGTTTAAACGACGACTGTTCAATCGACGACTGTTCAATCGACGCCTGTTCAATCGACGCCTGTTCCATCGACGACTGTTCAAACGACGAATGGTCATTCGACGACTGTTCAGTCGACGCCTGTTCAGTCGACGACTGTTCAGTCGACGACTGTTCAGTCGACGCCTGTTCAATCGACGACTTTTGAATAGACGACTGTTCAATCGACGACTGTTCAATCGACGCCTGTTCAATCGACGCCTGTTCAATCGACGCCTGTTCAAACGACGCCTGTTCAGTCGACGCCTGTTCAATCGATGCCTGTTCAGTCGACGACTGTTCAAACGACGACTGTTCAATCGACGACTGTTCAATCGACGACTGTTCCGTCGACGCCTGTTCTGTCGACGACTGTTCAATCGACGACTGTTCAATCGACGCCTGTTCAATCGACGCCTGTTCAATCGACGACAGTTCAAACGACGACTTTTGAATAGACGACTGTTCAATCGACGACTGTTCAATCGACGACTGTTCAATCGACGCCTGTTCAATCGACGCCTGTTCCATCGACGACTGTTCAAACGACGCCTGTTCAGTCGACGACTGTTCAGTCGACGCCTGTTCAATCGAAGCCTGTTCAGTCGACGACTGTTCAAACGACGACTGTTCAATCGACGCCTGTTCAATCGACGCCTGTTCAATCGACGCCTGTTCAATCGACGACTGTTCAAACGACGAATGGTCATTCGACGACTGTTCAGTCGACGCCTGTTCAATCGACGACTGTTCAATCGACGCCTGTTCAATCGACGCCTGTTCAATCGACGACTGTTCAAACGACGACTGTTCAGTCGACGACAGTTCAGTCGACGCCTGTTCAGTCGACGCCTTTTCAGTCGACGACTGTTCAAACGACGACTGTTCAATCGACGACTGTTCAATCGACGACTGTTTAAACGACGACTGTTTAAACGACGACTGTTCAGTCGACGACTGTTCAATCGACGACTGTTCAGTCGACGCCTGTTCTGTCGACGACTGTTCAATCGACGACTGTTCAACCGACGACTGTTCAATCGACGCCTGTTCTATCGACGACTGTTTAAACGACGACTGTTCAATCGACTACTGTTCAATCGACGCCTGTTCAATCGACGACTGTTTAAACGACGACTGTTTAAACGACGACTGTTCAGTCGACGACTGTTCAATCGACGACTGTTCAGTCGACGCCTGTTCTGTCGACGACTGTTCAATCGACGACTGTTCAATCGACGACTGTTCAATAACGACTGTTCAATCGACGCCTGTTCCACCGACGACTTTTGAATCGACGACTGTTCATTCGACGACTGTTCAATCGACGACTGTTTAAACGACGACTGTTTAAACGACGACTGTTCAATCGACGACTGTTCAATCGACGCCTGTTCAATCGACAACTGCTTAATCGACGCCTGTTCAATCGACGACTGTTCAGTCGACGCCTGTTCAATCGACGCCTGTTCTATCGACGCCTGTTCAATCGACGACTGTTCAATCGACGCCTGTTCAATCGACGCCTGTTCAATCGACGACTGTTCAAACGACGACTGTTCAGTCGACGACAGTTCAGTCGACGACTGTTCAGTCGACGCCTGTTCAATCGACGACTGTTCAATCGACGCCTGTTCAATCGACGCCTGTTCAATCGACGACTGTTCAAACGACGCCTGTTCAGTCGACGACTGTTCAGTCGACGCCTGTTCAATCGACGACTGTTTAAACGACGACTGTTTAAACGACGACTGTTCAGTCGACGACTGTTCAATCGACGACTGTTCAGTCGACGCCTGTTCTGTCGACGACTGTTCAATAGACGACTGTTCAATCGACGACTGTTCAGTCGACGCCTGTTCAATCGACGACTGTTCAATCGACGCCTGTTCAATCGACGCCTGTTCAATCGACGACTGTTCAAACGACGCCTGTTCAGTCGACGACTGTTCAATCGACGCCTGTTCAATCGACGACTGTTTAAACGACGACTGTTTAAACGACGACTGTTCAGTCGACGACTGTTCAATCGACGACTGTTCAGTCGACGCCTGTTCTGTCGACGACTGTTCAATAGACGACTGTTCAATCGACGACTGTTCAATCGACGACTGTTCAATCGACGACTGTTCAATCGACGCCTGTTCCACCGACGACTTTTGAATAGACGACTGTTGAATCGACGACTGTTCAATCGACGACTGTTTAAACGACGACTGTTTAAACGACGACTGTTCAATCGACGCCTGTTCAATCGACGCCTGTTCAATCGACGCCTGTTCAATCGACGACTGTTCAATCGACGACTGTTCAATCGACGACTGTTCAATCGACGCCTGTTCAATCGACGACTGTTTAAACGACGACTGTTCAATCGATGACTGTTCAATCGACGCCTGTTCAATCGACGCCTGTTCCATCGACGACTGTTCAAACGACGAATGGACATTCGACGACTGTTCAGTCGACGCCTGTTCAGTCGACGACTGTTCAGTCGACGCCTGTTCAATCGACGACTGTTCAAACGACGACTGTTCAGTCGACGACAGTTCAGTCGACGCCTGTTCAGTCGACGACTGTTTAGTCGACGCCTGTTCAATCGACGACTTTTGAATAGACGACTGTTCAATCGACGACTGTTCAATCGACGACTGTTTAAACGACGACTGTTTAAACGACGACTGTTCAATCGACGACTGTTCAATCGACGCCTGTTCAATCGACGACTGTTCAATCGACGACTGTTCAATCGACGACTGTTCAATCGACGCCTGTTCAATCGACGACTGTTTAAACGACGACTGTTCAATCGACTACTGTTCAATCGAATCCTGTTCAATCGACGACTGTTCAATCGACGACTGTTCAATCGACGCCTGTTCAATCGACGAGTGTTCCAACGACGACTGTTCTATCGACGACTGTTCAATCGACGCCTGTTCAATCGACGACTGTTCAATCGACGCCTGTTCAATCGACGCCTGTTCAATCGACGACTGTTCAATCGACGACTGTTCAATCGACGCCTGTTCAATCGACGACTGTTTAAACGACGACTGTTCAATCGACTACTGTTCAATTGAATCCTGTTCAATCGACGACTGTTCAATCGACGACTGTTCAATCGACGCCTGTTCAATCGACGAGTGTTCCAACGACGACTGTTCTATCGACGACTGTTCAATCGACGCCTGTTCAATCGACGACTGTTCAATCGACGCCTGTTCAATCGACGCCTGTTCAATCGACGACTGTTCAAACGACGAATGTTCATTCGACGACTGTTCAGTCGACGCCTGTTCAGTCGACGACTGTTCAATCGACGCCTGTTCAATCGACGCCTGTTCAATCGACGACTGTTCAATCGACGACTGTTCAATCGACGACTGTTCAAACGACGACTGTTCAGTCGACAACTGTTTAGTCGACGCCTGTTCAGTCGACGCCTGTTCAGTCGACGACTGTTCAGTCGACGACTGTTCAGTCGACGCCTGTTCAATCGACGCCTGTTCAATCGACGCCTGTTCAATCGACGACTGTTCAATCTACGCCTGTTCAATCGACGCCTGTTCAATCCACGACTGTTCAAACGACGACTGTTCAGTCGACGACAGTTCAGTCGACGCCTGTTCAGACGACGACTGTTTAGTCGACGCCTGTTCAATCGACGACTTTTGAATAGACGACTGTTCAATCGACGACTGTTCAATCGACGACTGTTTAAACGACGACTGTTTAAACGACGACTGTTCAATCGACGACTGTTCAATCGACGCCTGTTCAATCGACGACTGTTTAAACGACGACTGTTCAATCGACTACTGTTCAATCGACGCCTGTTCAATCGACGCCTGTTCAATCGACGCCTGTTCAATCGACGACTGTTCAATCGACGACTGTTCAATCGACGCCTGTTCAATCGACGCCTGTTCAATCGACGACTGTTCAAACGACGCGTGTTCAGTCGACGACAGTTCAGTCGACGACAGTTCAGTCGACGACAGTTCAGTCGACGCCTGTTCAGTCGACGACTGTTCAGTCGACGCCTGTTCAATCGACGACTTTTGAATAGACGACTGTTCAATCGACGACTGTTCAATCGACGCCTGTTCAATCGACGACTGTTCAAACAACGCCTGTTCAGTCGACGACTGTTCAGTTGACGCCTGTTCAATCGATGCCTGTTCAGTCGACGACTGTTCAAACGACGACTGTTCAATCGACGACTGTTCAATCGAAGACTGTTTAAACGACGACTGTTTAAACGACGACTGTTCAGTCGACGACTGTTCAATCGACGACTGTTCCGTCGACGCCTGTTCTGTCTACGACTGTTCAATCGACGACTGTTCAACCGACGACTGTTCAATCGACGCCTGTTCAATCGACGACTGTTTAAACGACGACTGTTCAATCGACTACTGTTCAATCGACGCCTGTTCAATCGACGCCTGTTCAATCGACGACTGTTTAAACGACGACTGTTTAAACGACGACTGTTCAGTCGACGACTGTTCAATCGACGACTGTTCAGTCGACGCCTGTTCTGTCGACGACTGTTCAATAGACGACTGTTCAATCGACGACTGTTCAATCGACGACTGTTCAATCGACGCCTGTTCCACCGACGACTTTTGAATAGACGACTGTTCAATCGACGACTGTTCAATCGACGACTGTTTAAACGACGACTGTTTAAACGACGACTGTTCAATCGACGACTGTTCAATCGACGCCTGTTCAATCGACGCCTGTTCAATCGACGCCTGTTCAATCGACGACTGTTTAAACGACGACTGTTTAAACGACGACTGTTCAGTCGACGACTGTTCAATCGACGACTGTTCAGTCGACGCCTGTTCTGTCGACGACTGTTCAATCGACGACTGTTCAATCGACGACTGTTCAATCGACGCCTGTTCAATCGACGACTTTTGAATAGACGACTGTTCAATCGACGACTGTTCAATCGACGCCTGTTCAATCGACGACTGTTTAAACAACGCCTGTTCAGTCGACGACTGTTCAATCGACGCCTGTTCAATCGACGACTGTTTAAACGACGACTGTTCAATCAACTACTGTTCAATCGACGCCTGTTCAATCGACGACTGTTTAAACGACGACTGTTTAAACGACGACTGTTCAGTCGACGACTGTTCAGTCGACGACTGTTCAGTCGACGCCTGTTCTGTCGACGACTGTTCAATCGACGACTGTTCAATCGACGACTGTTCAATCGACGCCTGTTCCACCGACGACTTTTGAATAGACGACTGTTCAATCGACGACTGTTCAATCGACGACTGTTTAAACGACGACTGTTTAAACGACGACTGTTCAATCGACGACTGTTCAATCGACGCCTGTTCAATCGACGCCTGTTCAATCGACGACTGTTCAATCGACGACTGTTCAATCGACGCCTGTTCAATCGACGACTGTTTAAACGACGACTGTTCAATCGACGACTGTTCAATCGACGCCTGTTCAATCGACGCCTGTTCCATCGACGACTGTTCAAACGACGAATGGTCATTCGACGACTGTTCAGTCGACGCCTGTTCAGTCGACGACTGTTCAGTCGACGACTGTTCAGTCGACGCCTGTTCAATCGACGACTTTTGAATAGACGACTGTTCAATCGACGACTGTTCAATCGACGCCTGTTCAATCGACGCCTGTTCAATCGACGCCTGTTCAAACGACGCCTGTTCAGTCGACGCCTGTTCAATCGATGCCTGTTCAGTCGACGACTGTTCAAACGACGACTGTTCAATCGACGACTGTTCAATCGACGACTGTTCCGTCGACGCCTGTTCTGTCGACGACTGTTCAATCGACGACTGTTCAATCGACGCCTGTTCAATCGACGCCTGTTCAATCGACGACAGTTCAAACGACGACTTTTGAATAGACGACTGTTCAATCGACGACTGTTCAATCGACGACTGTTCAATCGACGCCTGTTCAATCGACGCCTGTTCCATCGACGACTGTTCAAACGACGCCTGTTCAGTCGACGACTGTTCAGTCGACGCCTGTTCAATCGAAGCCTGTTCAGTCGACGACTGTTCAAACGACGACTGTTCAATCGACGCCTGTTCAATCGACGCCTGTTCAATCGACGCCTGTTCAATCGACGACTGTTCAAACGACGAATGGTCATTCGACGACTGTTCAGTCGACGCCTGTTCAATCGACGACTGTTCAATCGACGCCTGTTCAATCGACGCCTGTTCAATCGACGACTGTTCAAACGACGACTGTTCAGTCGACGACAGTTCAGTCGACGCCTGTTCAGTCGACGCCTTTTCAGTCGACGACTGTTCAAACGACGACTGTTCAATCGACGACTGTTCAATCGACGACTGTTTAAACGACGACTGTTTAAACGACGACTGTTCAGTCGACGACTGTTCAATCGACGACTGTTCAGTCGACGCCTGTTCTGTCGACGACTGTTCAATCGACGACTGTTCAACCGACGACTGTTCAATCGACGCCTGTTCTATCGACGACTGTTTAAACGACGACTGTTCAATCGACTACTGTTCAATCGACGCCTGTTCAATCGACGACTGTTTAAACGACGACTGTTTAAACGACGACTGTTCAGTCGACGACTGTTCAATCGACGACTGTTCAGTCGACGCCTGTTCTGTCGACGACTGTTCAATCGACGACTGTTCAATCGACGACTGTTCAATAACGACTGTTCAATCGACGCCTGTTCCACCGACGACTTTTGAATCGACGACTGTTCATTCGACGACTGTTCAATCGACGACTGTTTAAACGACGACTGTTTAAACGACGACTGTTCAATCGACGACTGTTCAATCGACGCCTGTTCAATCGACAACTGCTTAATCGACGCCTGTTCAATCGACGACTGTTCAGTCGACGCCTGTTCAATCGACGCCTGTTCTATCGACGCCTGTTCAATCGACGACTGTTCAATCGACGCCTGTTCAATCGACGCCTGTTCAATCGACGACTGTTCAAACGACGACTGTTCAGTCGACGACAGTTCAGTCGACGACTGTTCAGTCGACGCCTGTTCAATCGACGACTGTTCAATCGACGCCTGTTCAATCGACGCCTGTTCAATCGACGACTGTTCAAACGACGCCTGTTCAGTCGACGACTGTTCAGTCGACGCCTGTTCAATCGATGCCTGTTCAGTCGACGACTGTTCAAACGACGACTGTTCAATCGACGACTGTTCAATCGACGACTGTTTAAACGACGACTGTTTAAACGACGACTGTTCAGTCGACGACTGTTCAATCGACGACTGTTCCGTCGACGCTTGTTCTGTCGACGACTGTTCAATCGACGACTGTTCAATCGACGCCTGTTCAATCGACGCCTGTTCAATCGACGACTGTTCAAACGACGACTGTTCAGTCGACGACAGTTCAGTCGACGACAGTTCAGTCGACGCCTGTTCAGTCGACGACTGTTCAGTCGACGCCTGTTCAATCGACGCCTGTTCAGTCGACGACTGTTCAGTTGACGCCTGTTCAATCGATGCCTGTTCAGTCGACGACTGTTCAAACGACGACTGTTCAATCGACGACTGTTTAAACGACGACTGTTTAAACGACGACTGTTCAGTCGACGACTGTTCAATCGACGACTGTTCAGTCGACGCCTGTTCTGTCGACGACTGTTCAATCGACGACTGTTCAACCGACGACTGTTCAATCGACGCCTGTTCAATCGACGACTGTTTAAACGACGACTGTTCAATCGACTACTGTTCAATCGACGCCTGTTCAATCGACGACTGTTCAACCGACGACTGTTCAATCGACGCCTGTTCAATCGACGACTGTTTAAACGACGACTGTTCAATCGACTACTGTTCAATCGACGCCTGTTCAATCGACGACTGTTTAATCGACGACTGTTTAAACGACGACTGTTTAAACGACGACTGTTCAGTCGACGACTGTTCAATCGACGACTGTTCCGTCGACGCCTGTTCTGTCGACGACTGTTCAATCGACGACTGTTCAACCGACGACTGTTCAATCGACGCCTGTTCAATCGACGACTGTTTAAACGACGACTGTTCAATCGACTACTGTTCAATCGACGCCTGTTCAATCGACGACTGTTTAAACGACGACTGTTTAAACGACGACTGTTCAGTCGACGACTGTTCAATCGACGACTGTTCAGTCGACGCCTGTTCTGTCGACGACTGTTCAATAGACGACTGTTCAATCGACGACTGTTCAATCGACGACTGTTCAATCGACGACTGTTCAATCGACGCCTGTTCCACCGACGACTTTTGAATAGACGACTGTTGAATCGACGACTGTTCAATCGACGACTGTTTAAACGACGACTGTTTAAACGACGACTGTTCAATCGACGCCTGTTCAATCGACGCCTGTTCAATCGACGCCTGTTCAATCGACGACTGTTCAATCGACGACTGTTCAATCGACGACTGTTCAATCGACGCCTGTTCAATCGACGACTGTTTAAACGACGACTGTTCAATCGATGACTGTTCAATCGACGCCTGTTCAATCGACGCCTGTTCCATCGACGACTGTTCAAACGACGAATGGACATTCGACGACTGTTCAGTCGACGCCTGTTCAGTCGACGACTGTTCAGTCGACGCCTGTTCAATCGACGACTGTTCAAACGACGACTGTTCAGTCGACGACAGTTCAGTCGACGCCTGTTCAGTCGACGACTGTTTAGTCGACGCCTGTTCAATCGACGACTTTTGAATAGACGACTGTTCAATCGACGACTGTTCAATCGACGACTGTTTAAACGACGACTGTTTAAACGACGACTGTTCAATCGACGACTGTTCAATCGACGCCTGTTCAATCGACGACTGTTCAATCGACGACTGTTCAATCGACGACTGTTCAATCGACGCCTGTTCAATCGACGACTGTTTAAACGACGACTGTTCAATCGACTACTGTTCAATCGAATCCTGTTCAATCGACGACTGTTCAATCGACGACTGTTCAATCGACGCCTGTTCAATCGACGAGTGTTCCAACGACGACTGTTCTATCGACGACTGTTCAATCGACGCCTGTTCAATCGACGACTGTTCAATCGACGCCTGTTCAATCGACGCCTGTTCAATCGACGACTGTTCAAACGACGAATGTTCATTCGACGACTGTTCAGTCGACGCCTGTTCAGTCGACGACTGTTCAATCGACGCCTGTTCAATCGACGCCTGTTCAATCGACGACTGTTCAATCGACGACTGTTCAAACGTCGACTGTTCAGTCGACAACTGTTTAGTCGACGCCTGTTCAGTCGACGCCTGTTAAGTCGACGACTGTTCAGTCGACGACTGTTCAGTCGACGCCTGTTCAATCGACGCCTGTTCAATCGACGCCTGTTCAATCGACGACTGTTCAATCGACGCCTGTTCAATCGACGCCTGTTCAATCGACGACTGTTCAAACGACGACTGTTCAGTCGACGACAGTTCAGTCGACGCCTGTTCAGACGACGACTGTTTAGTCGACGCCTGTTCAATCGACGACTTTTGAATAGACGACTGTTCAATCGACGACTGTTCAATCGACGACTGTTTAAACGACGACTGTTTAAACGACGACTGTTCAATCGACGACTGTTCAATCGACGCCTGTTCAATCGACGACTGTTTAAACGACGACTGTTCAATCGACGACAGTTCAGTCGACGCCTGTTCAGTCGACGACTGTTTAGTTGACGCCTGTTCAATCGACGACTTTTGAATAGACGACTGTTCAATCGACGACTGTTCAATCGACGACTGTTTAAACGACGACTGTTTAAACGACGACTGTTCAATCGACGACTGTTCAATCGACGCCTGTTCAATCGACGCCTGTTCAATCGACGACTGTTCAATCGACGACTGTTCAATCGACGCCTGTTCAATCGACGACTGTTTAAACGACGACTGTTCAATCGACTACTGTTCAATCGAATCCTGTTCAATCGACGACTGTTCAATCGACGACTGTTCAATCGACGCCTGTTCAATCGACGAGTGTTCCAACGACGACTGTTCTATCGACGACTGTTCAATCGACGCCTGTTCAATCGACGACTGTTCAATCGACGCCTGTTCAATCGACGCCTGTTCAATCGACGACTGTTCAAACGACGAATGTTCATTCGACGACTGTTCAGTCGACGCCTGTTCAGTCGACGACTGTTCAATCGACGCCTGTTCAATCGACGCCTGTTCAATCGACGACTGTTCAATCGACGACTGTTCAAACGACGACTGTTCAGTCGACAACTGTTTAGTCGACGCCTGTTCAGTCGACGCCTGTTCAGTCGACGACTGTTCAGTCGACGACTGTTCAGTCGACGCCTGTTCAATCGACGCCTGTTCAATCGACGCCTGTTCAATCGACGACTGTTCAATCGACGCCTGTTCAATCGACGCCTGTTCAACCGACGACTGTTCAATCGACGCCTGTTCAATCGACGACTGTTTAAACGACGACTGTTCAATCGACTACTGTTCAATCGACGCCTGTTCAATCGACGACTGTTTAATCGACGACTGTTTAAACGACGACTGTTTAAACGACGACTGTTCAGTCGACGACTGTTCAATCGACGACTGTTCCGTCGACGCCTGTTCTGTCGACGACTGTTCAATCGACGACTGTTCAACCGACGACTGTTCAATCGACGCCTGTTCAATCGACGACTGTTTAAACGACGACTGTTCAATCGACTACTGTTCAATCGACGCCTGTTCAATCGACGACTGTTTAAACGACGACTGTTTAAACGACGACTGTTCAGTCGACGACTGTTCAATCGACGACTGTTCAGTCGACGCCTGTTCTGTCGACGACTGTTCAATAGACGACTGTTCAATCGACGACTGTTCAATCGACGACTGTTCAATCGACGACTGTTCAATCGACGCCTGTTCCACCGACGACTTTTGAATAGACGACTGTTGAATCGACGACTGTTCAATCGACGACTGTTTAAACGACGACTGTTTAAACGACGACTGTTCAATCGACGCCTGTTCAATCGACGCCTGTTCAATCGACGCCTGTTCAATCGACGACTGTTCAATCGACGACTGTTCAATCGACGACTGTTCAATCGACGCCTGTTCAATCGACGACTGTTTAAACGACGACTGTTCAATCGATGACTGTTCAATCGACGCCTGTTCAATCGACGCCTGTTCCATCGACGACTGTTCAAACGACGAATGGACATTCGACGACTGTTCAGTCGACGCCTGTTCAGTCGACGACTGTTCAGTCGACGCCTGTTCAATCGACGACTGTTCAAACGACGACTGTTCAGTCGACGACAGTTCAGTCGACGCCTGTTCAGTCGACGACTGTTTAGTCGACGCCTGTTCAATCGACGACTTTTGAATAGACGACTGTTCAATCGACGACTGTTCAATCGACGACTGTTTAAACGACGACTGTTTAAACGACGACTGTTCAATCGACGACTGTTCAATCGACGCCTGTTCAATCGACGACTGTTCAATCGACGACTGTTCAATCGACGACTGTTCAATCGACGCCTGTTCAATCGACGACTGTTTAAACGACGACTGTTCAATCGACTACTGTTCAATCGAATCCTGTTCAATCGACGACTGTTCAATCGACGACTGTTCAATCGACGCCTGTTCAATCGACGAGTGTTCCAACGACGACTGTTCTATCGACGACTGTTCAATCGACGCCTGTTCAATCGACGACTGTTCAATCGACGCCTGTTCAATCGACGCCTGTTCAATCGACGACTGTTCAAACGACGAATGTTCATTCGACGACTGTTCAGTCGACGCCTGTTCAGTCGACGACTGTTCAATCGACGCCTGTTCAATCGACGCCTGTTCAATCGACGACTGTTCAATCGACGACTGTTCAAACGTCGACTGTTCAGTCGACAACTGTTTAGTCGACGCCTGTTCAGTCGACGCCTGTTAAGTCGACGACTGTTCAGTCGACGACTGTTCAGTCGACGCCTGTTCAATCGACGCCTGTTCAATCGACGACTGTTCAATCGACGACTGTTCAATCGACGCCTGTTCAATCGACGAGTGTTCCAACGACGACTGTTCTATCGACGACTGTTCAATCGACGCCTGTTCAATCGACGACTGTTCAATCGACGCCTGTTCAATCGACGCCTGTTCAATCGACGACTGTTCAAACGACGAATGTTCATTCGACGACTGTTCAGTCGACGCCTGTTCAGTCGACGACTGTTCAATCGACGCCTGTTCAATCGACGCCTGTTCAATCGACGACTGTTCAATCGACGACTGTTCAAACGACGACTGTTCAGTCGACCACTGTTTAGTCGACGCCTGTTCAGTCGACGACTGTTCAGTCGACGACTGTTCAGTCGACGCCTGTTCAATCGACGCCTGTTCAATCGACGCCTGTTCAATCGACGACTGTTCAATCTACGCCTGTTCAATCGACGCCTGTTCAATCCACGACTGTTCAAACGACGACTGTTCAATCCACGACTGTTCAAACGACGACTGTTCAGTCGACGACAGTTCAGTCGACGCCTGTTCAGACGACGACTGTTTAGTCGACGCCTGTTCAATCGACGACTTTTGAATAGACGACTGTTCAATCGACGACTGTTCAATCGACGACTGTTTAAACGACGACTGTTTAAACGACGACTGTTCAATCGACGACTGTTCAATCGACGCCTGTTCAATCGACGACTGTTTAAACGACGACTGTTCAATCGACTACTGTTCAATCGACGCCTGTTCAATCGACGACTGTTCAATCGACGACTGTTCAATCGACGCCTGTTCAATCGACGACTGTTCAAACGACGACTGTTCAAACGACGACAGTTCAGTCGACGACTGTTCAGTCGACGCCTGTTCAATCGACGCCTGTTCAATCGACGCCTGTTCAATCGACGCCTGTTCAATCGACGACTGTTCAGTTGACGACTGTTTAGTCGACGCCTGTTCAATCGACGACTTTTGAATAGACGACTGTTCAATCGACGACTGTTCAATCGACGACTGTTTAAACGACGACTGTTTAAACGACGACTGTTCAATCGACGACTGTTCAATCGATGCCTGTTCAATCGACGACTGTTTAAACGACGACTGTTCAATCGACTACTGTTCAATCGACGCCTGTTCAATCGACGACTGTTCAATCGACGACTGTTCAATCGACGCCTGTTCAATCGACGCCTGTTCAATCGACGACTGTTCAAACGACGACTGTTCAAACGACGACAGTTCAGTCGACGACTGTTCAGTCGACGCCTGTTCAATCGACGCCTGTTCAATCGACGCCTGTTCAATCGACGCCTGTTCAATCGACGACTGTTTAAACGACGACTGTTCAATCGACTACTGTTCAATCGACGCCTGTTCAATCGACGCCTGTTTAATCGACGACTGTTTAAACGACGACTGTTTAAACGACGACTGTTCAGTCGACGACTGTTCAATCGACGACTGTTCCGTCGACGCCTGTTCTGTCGACGACTGTTCAATCGACGACTGTTCAACCGACGACTGTTCAATCGACGCCTGTTCAATCGACGACTGTTTAAACGACGACTGTTCAATCGACTACTGTTCAATCGACGCCTGTTCAATCGACGACTGTTTAAACGACGACTGTTTAAACGACGACTGTTCAGTCGACGACTGTTCAATCGACGACTGTTCAGTCGACGCCTGTTCTGTCGACGACTGTTCAATAGACGACTGTTCAATCGACGACTGTTCAATCGACGACTGTTCAATCGACGCCTGTTCCACCGACGACTTTTGAATAGACGACTGTTGAATCGACGACTGTTCAATCGACGACTGTTTAAACGACGACTGTTTAAACGACGACTGTTCAATCGACGACTGTTCAATCGACGCCTGTTCAATCGACGCCTGTTCAATCGACGACTGTTCAATCGACGACTGTTCAATCGACGCCTGTTCAATCGACGACTGTTTAAACGACGACTGTTCAATCGACGACTGTTCAATCGACGCCTGTTCAATCGACGCCTGTTCCATCGACGACTGTTCAAACGACGAATGGACATTCGACGACTGTTCAGTCGACGCCTGTTCAGTCGACGACTGTTCAGTCGACGACTGTTCAGTCGACGCCTGTTCAATCGACGACTGTTCAAATGACGACTGTTCAGTCGACGACAGTTCAGTCGACGCCTGTTCAGTCGACGACTGTTTAGTCGACGCCTGTTCAATCGACGACTTTTGAATAGACGACTGTTCAATCGACGACTGTTCAATCGACGACTGTTTAAACGACGACTGTTTAAACGACGACTGTTCAATCGACGACTGTTCAATCGACGCCTGTTCAATCGACGCCTGTTCAATCGACGACTGTTCAATCGACGACTGTTCAATCGACGCCTGTTCAATCGACGACTGTTTAAACGACGACTGTTCAATCGACTACTGTTCAATTGAATCCTGTTCAATCGACGACTGTTCAATCGACGACTGTTCAATCGACGCCTGTTCAATCGACGAGTGTTCCAACGACGACTGTTCTATCGACGACTGTTCAATCGACGCCTGTTCAATCGACGACTGTTCAATCGACGCCTGTTCAATCGACGCCTGTTCAATCGACGACTGTTCAAACGACGAATGTTCATTCGACGCCTGTTCAATCGACGCCTGTTCAATCGACGACTGTTCAATCGACGACTGTTCAATCGACGCCTGTTCAATCGACGAGTGTTCCAACGACGACTGTTCTATCGACGACTGTTCAATCGACGCCTGTTCAATCGACGACTGTTCAATCGACGCCTGTTCAATCGACGCCTGTTCAATCGACGACTGTTCAAACGACGAATGTTCATTCGACGACTGTTCAGTCGACGCCTGTTCAGTCGACGACTGTTCAATCGACGCCTGTTCAATCGACGCCTGTTCAATCGACGACTGTTCAATCGACGACTGTTCAAACGACGACTGTTCAGTCGACAACTGTTTAGTCGACGCCTGTTCAGTCGACGACTGTTCAGTCGACGACTGTTCAGTCGACGCCTGTTCAATCGACGCCTGTTCAATCGACGCCTGTTCAATCGACGACTGTTCAATCTACGCCTGTTCAATCGACGCCTGTTCAATCCACGACTGTTCAAACGACGACTGTTCAATCCACGACTGTTCAAACGACGACTGTTCAGTCGACGACAGTTCAGTCGACGCCTGTTCAGACGACGACTGTTTAGTCGACGCCTGTTCAATCGACGACTTTTGAATAGACGACTGTTCAATCGACGACTGTTCAATCGACGACTGTTTAAACGACGACTGTTTAAACGACGACTGTTCAATCGACGACTGTTCAATCGACGCCTGTTCAATCGACGACTGTTTAAACGACGACTGTTCAATCGACTACTGTTCAATCGACGCCTGTTCAATCGACGACTGTTCAATCGACGACTGTTCAATCGACGCCTGTTCAATTGACGACTGTTCAAACGACGACTGTTCAAACGACGACAGTTCAGTCGACGACTGTTCAGTCGACGCCTGTTCAATCGACGCCTGTTCAATCGACGCCTGTTCAATCGACGCCTGTTCAATCGACGACTGTTCAGTTGACGACTGTTTAGTCGACGCCTGTTCAATCGACGACTTTTGAATAGACGACTGTTCAATCGACGACTGTTCAATCGACGACTGTTTAAACGACGACTGTTTAAACGACGACTGTTCAATCGACGACTGTTCAATCGATGCCTGTTCAATCGACGACTGTTTAAACGACGACTGTTCAATCGACTACTGTTCAATCGACGCCTGTTCAATCGACGACTGTTCAATCGACGACTGTTCAATCGACGCCTGTTCAATCGACGCCTGTTCAATCGACGACTGTTCAAACGACGACTGTTCAAACGACGACAGTTCAGTCGACGACTGTTCAGTCGACGCCTGTTCAATCGACGCCTGTTCAATCGACGCCTGTTCAATCGACGCCTGTTCAATCGACGACTGTTTAAACGACGACTGTTCAATCGACTACTGTTCAATCGACGCCTGTTCAATCGACGCCTGTTTAATCGACGACTGTTTAAACGACGACTGTTTAAACGACGACTGTTCAGTCGACGACTGTTCAATCGACGACTGTTCCGTCGACGCCTGTTCTGTCGACGACTGTTCAATCGACGACTGTTCAACCGACGACTGTTCAATCGACGCCTGTTCAATCGACGACTGTTTAAACGACGACTGTTCAATCGACTACTGTTCAATCGACGCCTGTTCAATCGACGACTGTTTAAACGACGACTGTTTAAACGACGACTGTTCAGTCGACGACTGTTCAATCGACGACTGTTCAGTCGACGCCTGTTCTGTCGACGACTGTTCAATAGACGACTGTTCAATCGACGACTGTTCAATCGACGACTGTTCAATCGACGCCTGTTCCACCGACGACTTTTGAATAGACGACTGTTGAATCGACGACTGTTCAATCGACGACTGTTTAAACGACGACTGTTTAAACGACGACTGTTCAATCGACGACTGTTCAATCGACGCCTGTTCAATCGACGCCTGTTCAATCGACGACTGTTCAATCGACGACTGTTCAATCGACGCCTGTTCAATCGACGACTGTTTAAACGACGACTGTTCAATCGACGACTGTTCAATCGACGCCTGTTCAATCGACGCCTGTTCCATCGACGACTGTTCAAACGACGAATGGACATTCGACGACTGTTCAGTCGACGCCTGTTCAGTCGACGACTGTTCAGTCGACGACTGTTCAGTCGACGCCTGTTCAATCGACGACTGTTCAAATGACGACTGTTCAGTCGACGACAGTTCAGTCGACGCCTGTTCAGTCGACGACTGTTTAGTCGACGCCTGTTCAATCGACGACTTTTGAATAGACGACTGTTCAATCGACGACTGTTCAATCGACGACTGTTTAAACGACGACTGTTTAAACGACGACTGTTCAATCGACGACTGTTCAATCGACGCCTGTTCAATCGACGCCTGTTCAATCGACGACTGTTCAATCGACGACTGTTCAATCGACGCCTGTTCAATCGACGACTGTTTAAACGACGACTGTTCAATCGACTACTGTTCAATTGAATCCTGTTCAATCGACGACTGTTCAATCGACGACTGTTCAATCGACGCCTGTTCAATCGACGAGTGTTCCAACGACGACTGTTCTATCGACGACTGTTCAATCGACGCCTGTTCAATCGACGACTGTTCAATCGACGCCTGTTCAATCGACGCCTGTTCAATCGACGACTGTTCAAACGACGAATGTTCATTCGACGACTGTTCAGTCGACGCCTGTTCAGTCGACGACTGTTCAATCGACGCCTGTTCAATCGACGCCTGTTCAATCGACGACTGTTCAATCGACGACTGTTCAATCGACGACTGTTCAAACGACGACTGTTCAGTCGACAACTGTTTAGTCGACGCCTGTTCAGTCGACGCCTGTTCAGTCGACGACTGTTCAGTCGACGACTGTTCAGTCGACGCCTGTTCAATCGACGCCTGTTCAATCGACGCCTGTTCAATCGACGACTGTTCAATCTACGCCTGTTCAATCGACGCCTGTTCAATCCACGACTGTTCAAACGACGACTGTTCAGTCGACGACAGTTCAGTCGACGCCTGTTCAGACGACGACTGTTTAGTCGACGCCTGTTCAATCGACGACTTTTGAATAGACGACTGTTCAATCGACGACTGTTCAATCGACGACTGTTTAAACGACGACTGTTTAAACGACGACTGTTCAATCGACGACTGTTCAATCGACGCCTGTTCAATCGACGACTGTTTAAACGACGACTGTTCAATCGACTACTGTTCAATCGACGCCTGTTCAATCGACGCCTGTTCAATCGACGCCTGTTCAATCGACGCCTGTTCAATCGACGACTGTTCAATCGACGACTGTTCAATCGACGCCTGTTCAATCGACGCCTGTTCAATCGACGACTGTTCAAACGACGCGTGTTCAGTCGACGACAGTTCAGTCGACGACAGTTCAGTCGACGACAGTTCAGTCGACGCCTGTTCAGTCGACGACTGTTCAGTCGACGCCTGTTCAATCGACGACTTTTGAATAGACGACTGTTCAATCGACGACTGTTCAATCGACGCCTGTTCAATCGACGACTGTTCAAACAACGCCTGTTCAGTCGACGACTGTTCAAACGACGACTGTTCAATAGACGACTGTTCAATCGAAGACTGTTTAAACGACGACTGTTTAAACGACGACTGTTCAGTCGACGACTGTTCAATCGACGACTGTTCCGTCGACGCCTGTTCTGTCTACGACTGTTCAATCGACGACTGTTCAACCGACGACTGTTCAATCGACGCCTGTTCAATCGACGACTGTTTAAACGACGACTGTTCAATCGACTACTGTTCAATCGACGCCTGTTCAATCGACGCCTGTTCAATCGACGACTGTTTAAACGACGACTGTTTAAACGACGACTGTTCAGTCGACGACTGTTCAATCGACGACTGTTCAGTCGACGCCTGTTCTGTCGACGACTGTTCAATAGACGACTGTTCAATCGACGACTGTTCAATCGACGACTGTTCAATCGACGCCTGTTCCACCGACGACTTTTGAATAGACGACTGTTCAATCGACGACTGTTCAATCGACGACTGTTTAAACGACGACTGTTTAAACGACGACTGTTCAATCGACGACTGTTCAATCGACGCCTGTTCAATCGACGCCTGTTCAATCGACGCCTGTTCAATCGACGACTGTTTAAACGACGACTGTTTAAACGACGACTGTTCAGTCGACGACTGTTCAATCGACGACTGTTCAGTCGACGCCTGTTCTGTCGACGACTGTTCAATCGACGACTGTTCAATCGACGACTGTTCAATCGACGCCTGTTCAATCGACGACTTTTGAATAGACGACTGTTCAATCGACGACTGTTCAATCGACGCCTGTTCAATCGACGACTGTTTAAACAACGCCTGTTCAGTCGACGACTGTTCAATCGACGCCTGTTCAATCGACGACTGTTTAAACGACGACTGTTCAATCAACTACTGTTCAATCGACGCCTGTTCAATCGACGACTGTTTAAACGACGACTGTTTAAACGACGACTGTTCAGTCGACGACTGTTCAATCGACGACTGTTCAGTCGACGCCTGTTCTGTCGACGACTGTTCAATCGACGACTGTTCAATCGACGACTGTTCAATCGACGCCTGTTCCACCGACGACTTTTGAATAGACGACTGTTCAATCGACGACTGTTCAATCGACGACTGTTTAAACGACGACTGTTTAAACGACGACTGTTCAATCGACGACTGTTCAATCGACGCCTGTTCAATCGACGCCTGTTCAATCGACGACTGTTCAATCGACGACTGTTCAATCGACGCCTGTTCAATCGACGACTGTTTAAACGACGACTGTTCAATCGACGACTGTTCAATCGACGCCTGTTCAATCGACGCCTGTTCCATCGACGACTGTTCAAACGACGAATGGTCATTCGACGACTGTTCAGTCGACGCCTGTTCAGTCGACGACTGTTCAGTCGACGACTGTTCAGTCGACGCCTGTTCAATCGACGACTTTTGAATAGACGACTGTTCAATCGACGACTGTTCAATCGACGCCTGTTCAATCGACGCCTGTTCAATCGACGCCTGTTCAATCGACGACTGTTCAAACGACGCCTGTTCAGTCGACGCCTGTTCAATCGATGCCTGTTCAGTCGACGACTGTTCAAACGACGACTGTTCAATCGACGACTGTTCAATCGACGACTGTTCCGTCGACGCCTGTTCTGTCGACGACTGTTCAATCGACGACTGTTCAATCGACGCCTGTTCAATCGACGCCTGTTCAATCGACGACAGTTCAAACGACGACTTTTGAATAGACGACTGTTCAATCGACGACTGTTCAATCGACGACTGTTCAATCGACGCCTGTTCAATCGACGCCTGTTCCATCGACGACTGTTCAAACGACGCCTGTTCAGTCGACGACTGTTCAGTCGACGCCTGTTCAATCGAAGCCTGTTCAGTCGACGACTGTTCAAACGACGACTGTTCAATCGACGCCTGTTCAATCGACGCCTGTTCAATCGACGCCTGTTCAATCGACGACTGTTCAAACGACGAATGGTCATTCGACGACTGTTCAGTCGACGCCTGTTCAATCGACGACTGTTCAATCGACGCCTGTTCAATCGACGCCTGTTCAATCGACGACTGTTCAAACGACGACTGTTTAAACGACGACTGTTTAAACGACGACTGTTCAGTCGACGACTGTTCAATCGACGACTGTTCAGTCGACGCCTGTTCTGTCGACGACTGTTCAATCGACGACTGTTCAATCGACGACTGTTCAATAACGACTGTTCAATCGACGCCTGTTCCACCGACGACTTTTGAATCGACGACTGTTCATTCGACGACTGTTCAATCGACGACTGTTTAAACGACGACTGTTTAAACGACGACTGTTCAATCGACGACTGTTCAATCGACGCCTGTTCAATCGACAACTGCTTAATCGACGCCTGTTCAATCGACGACTGTTCAGTCGACGCCTGTTCAATCGACGCCTGTTCTATCGACGCCTGTTCAATCGACGACTGTTCAATCGACGCCTGTTCAATCGACGCCTGTTCAATCGACGACTGTTCAAACGACGACTGTTCAGTCGACGACAGTTCAGTCGACGACTGTTCAGTCGACGCCTGTTCAATCGACGACTGTTCAATCGACGCCTGTTCAATCGACGCCTGTTCAATCGACGACTGTTCAAACGACGCCTGTTCAGTCGACGACTGTTCAGTCGACGCCTGTTCAATCGATGCCTGTTCAGTCGACGACTGTTCAAACGACGACTGTTCAATCGACGACTGTTCAATCGACGACTGTTTAAACGACGACTGTTTAAACGACGACTGTTCAGTCGACGACTGTTCAATCGACGACTGTTCCGTCGACGCTTGTTCTGTCGACGACTGTTCAATCGACGACTGTTCAATCGACGCCTGTTCAATCGACGCCTGTTCAATCGACGACTGTTCAAACGACGACTGTTCAGTCGACGACAGTTCAGTCGACGACAGTTCAGTCGACGCCTGTTCAGTCGACGACTGTTCAGTCGACGCCTGTTCAATCGACGCCTGTTCAGTCGACGACTGTTCAGTTGACGCCTGTTCAATCGATGCCTGTTCAGTCGACGACTGTTCAAACGACGACTGTTCAATCGACGACTGTTTAAACGACGACTGTTTAAACGACGACTGTTCAGTCGACGACTGTTCAATCGACGACTGTTCAGTCGACGCCTGTTCTGTCGACGACTGTTCAATCGACGACTGTTCAACCGACGACTGTTCAATCGACGCCTGTTCAATCGACGACTGTTTAAACGACGACTGTTCAATCGACTACTGTTCAATCGACGCCTGTTCAATCGACGACTGTTCAACCGACGACTGTTCAATCGACGCCTGTTCAATCGACGACTGTTTAAACGACGACTGTTCAATCGACTACTGTTCAATCGACGCCTGTTCAATCGACGACTGTTTAATCGACGACTGTTTAAACGACGACTGTTTAAACGACGACTGTTCAATCGACGACTGTTCCGTCGACGCCTGTTCTGTCGACGACTGTTCAATCGACGACTGTTCAACCGACGACTGTTCAATCGACGCCTGTTCAATCGACGACTGTTTAAACGACGACTGTTCAATCGACTACTGTTCAATCGACGCCTGTTCAATCGACGACTGTTTAAACGACGACTGTTTAAACGACGACTGTTCAGTCGACGACTGTTCAATCGACGACTGTTCAGTCGACGCCTGTTCTGTCGACGACTGTTCAATAGACGACTGTTCAATCGACGACTGTTCAATCGACGACTGTTCAATCGACGACTGTTCAATCGACGCCTGTTCCACCGACGACTTTTGAATAGACGACTGTTGAATCGACGACTGTTCAATCGACGACTGTTTAAACGACGACTGTTTAAACGACGACTGTTCAATCGACGCCTGTTCAATCGACGCCTGTTCAATCGACGCCTGTTCAATCGACGACTGTTCAATCGACGACTGTTCAATCGACGACTGTTCAATCGACGCCTGTTCAATCGACGACTGTTTAAACGACGACTGTTCAATCGATGACTGTTCAATCGACGCCTGTTCAATCGACGCCTGTTCCATCGACGACTGTTCAAACGACGAATGGACATTCGACGACTGTTCAGTCGACGCCTGTTCAGTCGACGACTGTTCAGTCGACGCCTGTTCAATCGACGACTGTTCAAACGACGACTGTTCAGTCGACGACAGTTCAGTCGACGCCTGTTCAGTCGACGACTGTTTAGTCGACGCCTGTTCAATCGACGACTTTTGAATAGACGACTGTTCAATCGACGACTGTTCAATCGACGACTGTTTAAACGACGACTGTTTAAACGACGACTGTTCAATCGACGACTGTTCAATCGACGACTGTTCAATCGACGCCTGTTCAATCGACGACTGTTTAAACGACGACTGTTCAATCGACTACTGTTCAATCGAATCCTGTTCAATCGACGACTGTTCAATCGACGACTGTTCAATCGACGCCTGTTCAATCGACGAGTGTTCCAACGACGACTGTTCTATCGACGACTGTTCAATCGACGCCTGTTCAATCGACGACTGTTCAATCGACGCCTGTTCAATCGACGCCTGTTCAATCGACGACTGTTCAAACGACGAATGTTCATTCGACGACTGTTCAGTCGACGCCTGTTCAGTCGACGACTGTTCAATCGACGCCTGTTCAATCGACGCCTGTTCAATCGACGACTGTTCAATCGACGACTGTTCAAACGTCGACTGTTCAGTCGACAACTGTTTAGTCGACGCCTGTTCAGTCGACGCCTGTTAAGTCGACGACTGTTCAGTCGACGACTGTTCAGTCGACGCCTGTTCAATCGACGCCTGTTCAATCGACGCCTGTTCAATCGACGACTGTTCAATCGACGCCTGTTCAATCGACGCCTGTTCAATCGACGACTGTTCAAACGACGACTGTTCAGTCGACGACAGTTCAGTCGACGCCTGTTCAGACGACGACTGTTTAGTCGACGCCTGTTCAATCGACGACTTTTGAATAGACGACTGTTCAATCGACGACTGTTCAATCGACGACTGTTTAAACGACGACTGTTTAAACGACGACTGTTCAATCGACGACTGTTCAATCGACGCCTGTTCAATCGACGACTGTTTAAACGACGACTGTTCAATCGACGACAGTTCAGTCGACGCCTGTTCAGTCGACGACTGTTTAGTTGACGCCTGTTCAATTGACGACTTTTGAATAGACGACTGTTCAATCGACGACTGTTCAATCGACGACTGTTTAAACGACGACTGTTTAAACGACGACTGTTCAATCGACGACTGTTCAATCGACGCCTGTTCAATCGACGCCTGTTCAATCGACGACTGTTCAATCGACGACTGTTCAATCGACGCCTGTTCAATCGACGACTGTTTAAACGACGACTGTTCAATCGACTACTGTTCAATCGAATCCTGTTCAATCGACGACTGTTCAATCGACGACTGTTCAATCGACGCCTGTTCAATCGACGAGTGTTCCAACGACGACTGTTCTATCGACGACTGTTCAATCGACGCCTGTTCAATCGACGACTGTTCAATCGACGCCTGTTCAATCGACGCCTGTTCAATCGACGACTGTTCAAACGACGAATGTTCATTCGACGACTGTTCAGTCGACGCCTGTTCAGTCGACGACTGTTCAATCGACGCCTGTTCAATCGACGCCTGTTCAATCGACGACTGTTCAATCGACGACTGTTCAAACGACGACTGTTCAGTCGACAACTGTTTAGTCGACGCCTGTTCAGTCGACGCCTGTTCAGTCGACGACTGTTCAGTCGACGACTGTTCAGTCGACGCCTGTTCAATCGACGCCTGTTCAATCGACGCCTGTTCAATCGACGACTGTTCAATCGACGCCTGTTCAATCGACGCCTGTTCAACCGACGACTGTTCAATCGACGCCTGTTCAATCGACGACTGTTTAAACGACGACTGTTCAATCGACTACTGTTCAATCGACGCCTGTTCAATCGACGACTGTTTAATCGACGACTGTTTAAACGACGACTGTTTAAACGACGACTGTTCAGTCGACGACTGTTCAATCGACGACTGTTCCGTCGACGCCTGTTCTGTCGACGACTGTTCAATCGACGACTGTTCAACCGACGACTGTTCAATCGACGCCTGTTCAATCGACGACTGTTTAAACGACGACTGTTCAATCGACTACTGTTCAATCGACGCCTGTTCAATCGACGACTGTTTAAACGACGACTGTTTAAACGACGACTGTTCAGTCGACGACTGTTCAATCGACGACTGTTCAGTCGACGCCTGTTCTGTCGACGACTGTTCAATAGACGACTGTTCAATCGACGACTGTTCAATCGACGACTGTTCAATCGACGACTGTTCAATCGACGCCTGTTCCACCGACGACTTTTGAATAGACGACTGTTGAATCGACGACTGTTCAATCGACGACTGTTTAAACGACGACTGTTTAAACGACGACTGTTCAATCGACGCCTGTTCAATCGACGCCTGTTCAATCGACGCCTGTTCAATCGACGACTGTTCAATCGACGACTGTTCAATCGACGACTGTTCAATCGACGCCTGTTCAATCGACGACTGTTTAAACGACGACTGTTCAATCGATGACTGTTCAATCGACGCCTGTTCAATCGACGCCTGTTCCATCGACGACTGTTCAAACGACGAATGGACATTCGACGACTGTTCAGTCGACGCCTGTTCAGTCGACGACTGTTCAGTCGACGCCTGTTCAATCGACGACTGTTCAAACGACGACTGTTCAGTCGACGACAGTTCAGTCGACGCCTGTTCAGTCGACGACTGTTTAGTCGACGCCTGTTCAATCGACGACTTTTGAATAGACGACTGTTCAATCGACGACTGTTCAATCGACGACTGTTTAAACGACGACTGTTTAAACGACGACTGTTCAATCGACGACTGTTCAATCGACGCCTGTTCAATCGACGACTGTTCAATCGACGACTGTTCAATCGACGACTGTTCAATCGACGCCTGTTCAATCGACGACTGTTTAAACGACGACTGTTCAATCGACTACTGTTCAATCGAATCCTGTTCAATCGACGACTGTTCAATCGACGACTGTTCAATCGACGCCTGTTCAATCGACGAGTGTTCCAACGACGACTGTTCTATCGACGACTGTTCAATCGACGCCTGTTCAATCGACGACTGTTCAATCGACGCCTGTTCAATCGACGCCTGTTCAATCGACGACTGTTCAAACGACGAATGTTCATTCGACGACTGTTCAGTCGACGCCTGTTCAGTCGACGACTGTTCAATCGACGCCTGTTCAATCGACGCCTGTTCAATCGACGACTGTTCAATCGACGACTGTTCAAACGTCGACTGTTCAGTCGACAACTGTTTAGTCGACGCCTGTTCAGTCGACGCCTGTTAAGTCGACGACTGTTCAGTCGACGACTGTTCAGTCGACGCCTGTTCAATCGACGCCTGTTCAATCGACGCCTGTTCAATCGACGACTGTTCAATCGACGCCTGTTCAATCGACGCCTGTTCAATCGACGACTGTTCAAACGACGACTGTTCAGTCGACGACAGTTCAGTCGACGCCTGTTCAGACGACGACTGTTTAGTCGACGCCTGTTCAATCGACGACTTTTGAATAGACGACTGTTCAATCGACGACTGTTCAATCGACGACTGTTTAAACGACGACTGTTTAAACGACGACTGTTCAATCGACGACTGTTCAATCGACGCCTGTTCAATCGACGACTGTTTAAACGACGACTGTTCAATCGACGACAGTTCAGTCGACGCCTGTTCAGTCGACGACTGTTTAGTTGACGCCTGTTCAATCGACGACTTTTGAATAGACGACTGTTCAATCGACGACTGTTCAATCGACGACTGTTTAAACGACGACTGTTTAAACGACGACTGTTCAATCGACGACTGTTCAATCGACGCCTGTTCAATCGACGCCTGTTCAATCGACGACTGTTCAATCGACGACTGTTCAATCGACGCCTGTTCAATCGACGACTGTTTAAACGACGACTGTTCAATCGACTACTGTTCAATCGAATCCTGTTCAATCGACGACTGTTCAATCGACGACTGTTCAATCGACGCCTGTTCAATCGACGAGTGTTCCAACGACGACTGTTCTATCGACGACTGTTCAATCGACGCCTGTTCAATCGACGACTGTTCAATCGACGCCTGTTCAATCGACGCCTGTTCAATCGACGACTGTTCAAACGACGAATGTTCATTCGACGACTGTTCAGTCGACGCCTGTTCAGTCGACGACTGTTCAATCGACGCCTGTTCAATCGACGCCTGTTCAATCGACGACTGTTCAATCGACGACTGTTCAAACGACGACTGTTCAGTCGACAACTGTTTAGTCGACGCCTGTTCAGTCGACGCCTGTTCAGTCGACGACTGTTCAGTCGACGACTGTTCAGTCGACGCCTGTTCAATCGACGCCTGTTCAATCGACGCCTGTTCAATCGACGACTGTTCAATCGACGCCTGTTCAATCGACGCCTGTTCAATCGACGACTGTTCAAACGACGACTGTTCAGTCGACGACAGTTCAGTCGACGCCTGTTCAGACGACGACTGTTTAGTCGACGCCTGTTCAATCGACGACTTTTGAATAGACGACTGTTCAATCGATGACTGTTCAATCGACGACTGTTTAAACGACGACTGTTTAAACGACGACTGTTCAATCGACGACTGTTCAATCGACGCCTGTTCAATCGACGACTGTTTAAACGACGACTGTTCAATCGACTACTGTTCAATCGACGCCTGTTCAATCGACGACTGTTCAATCGACGACTGTTCAATCGACGCCTGTTCAATCGACGCCTGTTCAATCGACGACTGTTCAAACGACGACTGTTCAAACGACGACAGTTCAGTCGACGACTGTTCAGTCGACGCCTGTTCAATCGACGCCTGTTCAATCGACGCCTGTTCAATCGACGCCTGTTCAATCGACGCCTGTTCAATCGACGACTGTTCAATCGACGCCTGTTCAATCGACGCCTGTTCAATCGACGACTGTTCAAACGACGACTGTTCAGTCGACGACAGTTCAGTCGACGACTGTTCAGTCGACGCCTGTTCAGTCGACGCCTGTTCAGTCGACGACTGTTCAGTCGACGACTGTTCAGTCGACGCCTGTTCAATCGACGACTTTTGAATCGACGACTGTTCAATCGACGACTGTTCAATCGACGCCTGTTCAATCGACGCCTGTTCAATCGACGACTGTTCAAACGACGCCTGTTCAGTCGACGACAGTTCAGTCGACGACAGTTCAGTCGACGCCTGTTCAGTCGACGACTGTTCAGTCGACGCCTGTTCAATCGACGACTTTTGAATAGACGACTGTTCAATCGACGACTGTTCAATCGACGCCTGTTCAATCGACGACTGTTCAAACAACGCCTGTTCAGTCGACGACTGTTCAGTTGACGCCTGTTCAATCGATGCCTGTTCAGTCGACGACTGTTCAAACGACGACTGTTCAATCGACGACTGTTCAATCGACGACTGTTTAAACGACGACTGTTTAAACGACGACTGTTCAGTCGACGACTGTTCAATCGACGACTGTTCCGTCGACGCCTGTTCTGTCGACGACTGTTCAATCGACGACTGTTCAACCGACGACTGTTCAATCGACGCCTGTTCAATCGACGACTGTTTAAACGACGACTGTTCAATCGACTACTGTTCAATCGACACCTGTTCAATCGACGACTGTTTAAACGACGACTGTTTAAACGACGACTGTTCAGTCGACGACTGTTCAATCGACGACTGTTCAGTCGACGCCTGTTCTGTCGACGACTGTTCAATAGACGACTGTTCAATCGACGACTGTTCAATCGACGACTGTTCAATCGACGCCTGTTCCACCGACGACTTTTGAATAGACGACTGTTCAATCGACGACTGTTCAATCGACGACTGTTTAAACGACGACTGTTTAAACGACGACTGTTCAATCGACGACTGTTCAATCGACGCCTGTTCAATCGACGCCTGTTCAATCGACGACTGTTCAATCGACGACTGTTCAATCGACGCCTGTTCAATCGACGACTGTTTAAACGACGACTGTTCAATCGACGACTGTTCAATCGACGCCTGTTCAATCGACGCCTGTTCCATCGACGACTGTTCAAACGACGAATGGTCATTCGACGACTGTTCAGTCGACGCCTGTTCAGTCGACGACTGTTCAGTCGACGACTGTTCAAACGACGAATGTTCATTCGACGACTGTTCAGTCGACGCCTGTTCAGTCGACGACTGTTCAATCGACGCCTGTTCAATCGACGCCTGTTCAATCGACGACTGTTCAATCGACGACTGTTCAAACGACGACTGTTCAGTCGACGACTGTTCAGTCGACGCCTGTTCAATCGACGCCTGTTCATTCGACGACTGTTCAAACGACGCCTGTTCAATCGACGACTGTTCAGTCGACGCCTGTTCTGTCGACGACTGTTCAATCGACGACTTTTGAATAGACGACTGTTCAATCGACGACTGTTCAATCGACGACTGTTCAATCGACGCCTGTTCAATTGACGACTGTTTAAACGACGACTGTTCAATTGACTACTGTTCAATCGACGCCTGTTCAATCGACGACTAATTAAACGACGACTGTTCAGTCGACGACTGTTCAATCGACGACTGTTCAGTCGACGCTTGTTCTGTCGACGACTGTTCAATAGGCGACTGTTCAATCGACGACTGTTCAATCGACGACTGTTCAATCGACGTCTGTTCAATCGACGACTTTTGAATAGACGACTGTTCAATCGACGACTGTTCAATCGACGACTGTTTAAACGACGACTGTTTAAATGACGACTGTTCAATCGACGCCTGTTCAATCGACGCCTATTCAATCGACGACTGTTCAATCGACGCCTGTTCAATCGACGCCTGTTCAATCGACGACTGTTTAAACGACGACTGTTCAATCGACTACTGTTCAAACGACCCCTGTTCAATCGACGCCTGTTCAATCGACGACTGTTCAATCGACGCCTGTTAAATCGACGACTGTTCAGTCGACGACAGTTCAGTCGACGCCTGTTCAGTCGACGACTGTTCAGTCGACGCCTGTTCAATCGACGACTTTTGAATAGACGACTGTTCAATCGACGACTGTTCTATCGACGACTGTTCAAACGACGACTGTTCAGTCGACGACAGTTCAGTCGACGCCTGTTCAGTCGACGACTGTTCAGTCGACGCCTGTTCAATCGACGACTTTTGAATAGACGACTGTTCAATCGACGACTGTTCAATCGACGACTGTTCAATCGACGCCTGTTCAATCGACGCCTGTTCAATCGACGACTGTTCAAACGACGCCTGTTCAGTCGACGACTGTTCAGTCGACGCTGTTCAATCGACGCCTGTTCATTCGACAACTGTTCAATCGACTCCTGTTCAATCGACGACTGTTCAAACGACGAATGGTCATTCGACGACTGTTCAGTCGACGCCTGTTCAGTCGATGACTGTTCAATCGACGCCCGTTCAATCGACGCCTGTTTAATCGACGACTGTTCAATCGACGAATGTTCAATCGACGACTGTGTAAACGACGACAGTTTAAACGACGACTGTTCAATCGACGACTGTTCAATCGACGCCTGTTCAATCGACGACTGTTCAATCGACGACTGTTCTATCGACGACTGTTCAATCGACGACTGTTCAAACGACGACTGGTCAATCGACGACTGTTCAATCGACGACTGTTCAATCGACGACTGTTCAATCGACGACTGTTCAAACGACGACTGTTCTAACGACGACTGTTCAAACGACGACTGTTCAATCGACGACTGTTCTATCGACGACTGTTCAATCGACGACTGTTCAATCGACGACAGTTAAATCGACGACTGTTAAATCGACGACTGTTCAATCGACGACTGTTCAATCGACGACTGTTCAATCGACGACGGTTCAATCGACGACTGTTCAATCGACGACTGTTCAATCGACGACTGTTCAATCGACGACTGTTCAATCGACGACTGTTCAGTCGACGACTGTTCAAACGACGACTGTTCAAACGACGACTGTTCAAACGACGACAGTTCAATCGACGACTGTTCTATCGACGACTGTTCAATCGACGCCTGTTCAATCGACGCCTGTTCAATCGACGACTGTTCAAACGACGACTGTTCAAACGACGACTGTTCAGTCGACGCCTGTTCAGTCGACGACTGTTCAGTCGACGACTGTTTAAACGACGACTGTTCAATCGACGCCTGTTCAATCGACGACTGTTCAAACGACGAATGGTCATTCGACGCCTGTTCAGTCGACGACTGTTCAGTCGACGCCTGTTCAATCGACGCCTGTTCAATCGACGCCTGTTCAATCGACGCCTGTTCAATCGACGACTGTTCAATCGACGACTGTTCAATCGACGCCTGTTCAATCGACGCCTGTTCAATCGACGACTGTTCAAACGACGACTGTTCAAACGACGACTGTTCAGTCGACGACAGTTCAGTCGACGACTGTTCAGTCGACGCCTGTTCAGTCGACGCCTGTTCAGTCGACGACTGTTCAGTCGACGCCTGTTCAATCGACGACTTTTGAATAGACGACTGTTCAATCGACGACTGTTCAATCGACGACTGTTCAATCGACGCCTGTTCAATCGACGCCTGTTCAATCGACGACTGTTCAAACGACGCCTGTTCAGTCGACGACAGTTCAGTCGACGACAGTTCAGTCGACGCCTGTTCAGTCGACGACTGTTCAGTCGACGCCTGTTCAATCGACGACTTTTGAATAGACGACTGTTCAATCGACGACTGTTCAATCGACGCCTGTTCAATCGACGACTGTTCAAACAACGCCTGTTCAGTCGACGACTGTTCAGTTGACGCCTGTTCAATCGATGCCTGTTCAGTCGACGACTGTTCAAACGACGACTGTTCAATCGACGACTGTTCAATCGACGACTGTTTAAACGACGACTGTTTAAACGACGACTGTTCAGTCGACGACTGTTCAATCGACGACTGTTCCGTCGACGCCTGTTCTGTCGACGACTGTTCAATCGACGCCTGTTCAATCGACGCCTGTTCAATCGACGACTGTTCAATCGACGCCTGTTCAATCGACGCCTGTTCAATCGACGACTGTTTAAACGACGACTGTTCAATCGACTACTGTTCAAACGACGACTGTTCAGTCGACGACTGTTCAATCGACGCCTGTTCAATCGACGACTGTTCAAACGACCCCTGTTCAATCGACGCCTGTTCAATCGACGACTGTTCAATCGACGCCTGTTCAATCGACGCCTGTTCAATCGACGACTGTTCAAACGACGACTGTTCAGTCGACGACAGTTCAGTCGACGCCTGTTCAGTCGACGACTGTTCAGTCGACGCCTGTTCAATCGACGACTTTTGAATAGACGACTGTTCAATCGACGACTGTTCAATCGACGACTGTTCAATCGACGCCTGTTCAATCGACGCCTGTTCAATCGACGACTGTTCAAACGACGCCTGTTCAGTCGACGACTGTTCAGTCGACGCTGTTCAATCGACGCCTGTTCATTCGACAACTGTTCAAACGACGACTGTTCAATCGACGACTGTTCAATCGACGACTGTTTAAACGACGACTGTTTAAACGACGACTGTTCAGTCGACGACTGTTCAATCGACGACTGTTCAGTCGACGCCTGTTGTGTCGACGACTGTTCAATCGACGACTGTTCAACCGACGACTGTTCAATCGACGCCTGTTCAATCGACGACTGTTCAAACGACGAATGGTCATTCGACGACTGTTCAGTCGACGCCTGTTCAGTCGATGACTGTTCAATCGACGCCCGTTCAATCGACGCCTGTTTAATCGACGACTGTTCAATCGACGAATGTTCAATCGACGACTGTTTAAACGACGACAGTTTAAACGACGACTGTTCAATCGACGACTGTTCAATCGACGCCTGTTCAATCGACGACTGTTCAATCGACGACTGTTCTATCGACGACTGTTCAATCGACGACTGTTCAAACGACGACTGGTCAATCGACGACTGTTCAATCGACGACTGTTCAATCGACGACTGTTCAATCGACGACTGTTCAAACGACGACTGTTCAAACGACGACTGTTCAATCGACGACTGTTCTATCGACGACTGTTCAATCGACGACTGTTCAATCGACGACAGTTAAATCGACGACTGTTAAATCGACGACTGTTCAATCGACGACTGTTCAATCGACGACTGTTCAATCGACGACGGTTCAATCTACGACTGTTCAATCGACGACTGTTCAATTGACGACTGTTCAATCGACGACTGTTCAATCGACGACTGTTCAGTCGACGACTGTTCAAACGACGACTGTTCAAACGACGACTTTTCAAACGACGACTGTTCAATCGACGACTGTTCTATCGACGACTGTTCAATCGACGCCTGTTCAATCGACGCCTGTTCAATCGACGACTGTTCAAACGACGACTGTTCAAACGACGACTGTTCAGTCGACGCCTGTTCAGTCGACGCCTGTTCAGTCGACGACTGTTCAGTCGACGACTGTTTAAACGACGACTGTTCAATCGACGCCTGTTCAATCGACGCCTGTTCAATCGACGCCTGTTCAATCGACGACTGTTCAAACGACGAATGGTCATTCGACGCCTGTTCAGTCGACGACTGTTCAGTCGACGCCTGTTCAATCGACGCCTGTTCAATCGACGCCTGTTCAATCGACGCCTGTTCAATCGACGACTGTTCAATCGACGACTGTTCAATCGACGCCTGTTCAATCGACGCCTGTTCAATCGACGACTGTTCAAACGACGACTGTTCAGTCGACGACAGTTCAGTCGACGACTGTTCAGTCGACGACTGTTCAGTCGACGCCTGTTCAATCGACGAATTTTGAATAGACGACTGTTCAATCGACGACTGTTCAATCGACGACTGTTCAATCGACGCCTGTTCAATCGACGCCTGTTCAATCGACGACTGTTCAAACGACGCCTGTTCAGTCGACGACTGTTCAGTCGACGCTGTTCAATCGACGCCTGTTCATTCGACAACTGTTCAAACGACGACTGTTCAATCGACGACTGTTCAATCGACGACTGTTTAAACGACGACTGTTTAAACGACGACTGTTTAAACGACGACTGTTCAGTCGACGACTGTTCAATCGACGACTGTTCAGTCGACGCCTGTTGTGTCGACGACTGTTCAATCGACGACTGTTCAACCGACGACTGTTCAATCGACGCCTGTTCAATCGACGACTGTTTAAAAGACGACTGTTCAATCGACAACTGTTCAATCGACTCCTGTTCAATCGACGACTGTTCAAACGACGAATGGTCATTCGACGACTGTTCAGTCGACGCCTGTTCAGTCGATGACTGTTCAATCGACGCCCGTTCAATCGACGCCTGTTTAATCGACGACTGTTCAATCGACGAATGTTCAATCGACGACTGTTTAAACGACGACAGTTTAAACGACGACTGTTCAATCGACGACTGTTCAATCGACGCCTGTTCAATCGACGACTGTTCAATCGACGACTGTTCTATCGACGACTGTTCAATCGACGACTGTTCAAACGACGACTGGTCAATCGACGACTGTTCAATCGACGACTGTTCAATCGACGACTGTTCAATCGACGACTGTTCAAACGACGACTGTTCAAACGACGACTGTTCAAACGACGACTGTTCAATCGACGACTGTTCTATCGACGACTGTTCAATCGACGACTGTTCAATCGACGACAGTTAAATCGACGACTGTTAAATCGACGACTGTTCAATCGAAGACTGTTCAATCGACGACTGTTCAATCGACGACGGTTCAATCTACGACTGTTCTATCGACGACTGTTCAATCGACGCCTGTTCAATCGACGCCTGTTCAATCGACGACTGTTCAAACGACGACTGTTCAAACGACGACTGTTCAGTCGACGCCTGTTCAGTCGACGCCTGTTCAGTCGACGACTGTTCAGTCGACGACTGTTTAAACGACGACTGTTCAATCGACGCCTGTTCAATCGACGCCTGTTCAATCGACGCCTGTTCAATCGACGACTGTTCAAACGACGAATGGTCATTCGACGCCTGTTCAGTCGACGACTGTTCAGTCGACGCCTGTTCAATCGACGCCTGTTCAATCGACGCCTGTTCAATCGACGCCTGTTCAATCGACGCCTGTTCAATCGACGACTGTTCAATCGACGACTGTTCAATCGACGCCTGTTCAATCGACGCCTGTTCAGTCGACGACTGTTCAGTCGACGACTGTTCAGTCGACGCCTGTTCAATCGACGACTTTTGAATAGACGACTGTTCAATCGACGACTGTTCAATCGACGACTGTTCAATCGACGCCTGTTCAATCGACGCCTGTTCAATCGACGACTGTTCAAACGACGCCTGTTCAGTCGACGACAGTTCAGTCGACGACAGTTCAGTCGACGCCTGTTCAGTCGACGACTGTTCAGTCGACGCCTGTTCAATCGACGACTTTTGAATAGACGACTGTTCAATCGACGACTGTTCAATCGACACCTGTTCAATCGACGACTGTTTAAACGACGACTGTTCCGTCGACGCCTGTTCTGTCGACGACTGTTCAATCGACGACTGTTTAAACGACGACTGTTCAATCGACTACTGTTCAATCGACGCCTGTTCAATCGACGACTGTTTAAACGACGCCTGTTCCACCGACGACTTTTGAATAGACGACTGTTCAATCGACGACTGTTCAATCGACGACTGTTTAAACGACGACTGTTTAAACGACGACTGTTCAATCGACGACTGTTCAATCGACGCCTGTTCAAACGACGCCTGTTCAATCGACGATTGTTCAATCGACGACTGTTCAATCGACGCCTGTTCAATCGACGACTGTTTAAACGACGACTGTTCAATCGACGACTGTTCAATCGACGCCTGTTCAATCGACGCCTGTTCCATCGACGACTGTTCAAACGACGAATGGTCATTCGACGACTGTTCAGTCGACGCCTGTTCAGTCGACGACTGTTCAGTCGACGACTGTTCAATCGACGCCTGTTCAATCGACGACTGTTTAAACGACGACTGTTCAATCGACGACTGTTCAATCGACGCCTGTTCAATCGACGCCTGTTCCATCGACGACTGTTCAAACGACGAATGGTCATTCGACGACTGTTCAGTCGACGCCTGTTCAGTCGACGCCTGTTCAGTCGACGACTGTTCAGTCGACGCCTGTTCAATCGACGACTTTTGAATCGACGACTGTTCAATCGACGACTGTTCAATCGACGCCTGTTCAATCGACGACTGTTCAAACAACGCCTGTTCAGTCGACGACTGTTCAGTTGACGCCTGTTCAATCGATGCCTGTTCAGTCGACGACTGTTCAAACGACGACTGTTCAATCGACGACTGTTCAATCGACGACTGTTTAAACGACGACTGTTTAAACGACGACTGTTCAGTCGACGACTGTTCAATCGACGACTGTTCCGTCGACGCCTGTTCTGTCGACGACTGTTCAATCGACGCCTGTTCAATCGACGCCTGTTCAATCGACGCCTGTTCAATCGACGACTGTTCAATCGACGCCTGTTCAATCGACGCCTGTTCAATCGACGACTGTTTAAACGACGACTGTTCAATCGACTACTGTTCAAACGACGACTGTTCAGTCGACGACTGTTCAATCGACGCCTGTTCAATCGACGACTGTTCAATCGACGCCTGTTCAATCGACGCCTGTTCAATCGACGACTGTTCAAACGACGACTGTTCAGTCGACGACAGTTCAGTCGACGCCTGTTCAGTCGACGACTGTTCAGTCGACGCCTGTTCAATCGACGACTTTTGAATAGACGACTGTTCAATCGACGACTGTTCAATCGACGACTGTTCAATCGACGCCTGTTCAATCGACGCCTGTTCAATCGACGACTGTTCAAACGACGCCTGTTGAGTCGACGACTGTTCAGTCGACGCTGTTCAATCGACGCCTGTTCATTCGACAACTGTTCAAACGACGACTGTTCAATCAACGACTGTTCAATCGACGACTGTTTAAACGACGACTGTTTAAACGACGACTGTTCAGTCGACGACTGTTCAATCGACGACTGTTCAGTCGACGCCTGTTGTGTCGACGACTGTTCAATCGACGACTGTTCAACCGACGACTGTTCAATCGACGCCTGTTCAATCGACGACTGTTTAAAAGACGACTGTTCAATCGACAACTGTTCAATCGACTCCTGTTCAATCGACGACTGTTCAAACGACGAATGGTCATTCGACGACTGTTCAGTCGACGCCTGTTCAGTCGATGACTGTTCAATCGACGCCCGTTCAATCGACGCCTGTTTAATCGACGACTGTTCAATCGACGAATGTTCAATCGACGACTGTTTAAACGACGACAGTTTAAACGACGACTGTTCAATCGACGACTGTTCAATCGACGCCTGTTCAATCGACGACTGTTCAATCGACGACTGTTCTATCGACGACTGTTCAATCGACGACTGTTCAAACGACGACTGGTCAATCGACGACTGTTCAATCGACGACTGTTCAATCGACGACTGTTCAATCGACGACTGTTCAAACGACGACTGTTCAAACGACGACTGTTCAAACGACGACTGTTCAATCGACGACTGTTCTATCGACGACTGTTCAATCGACGACTGTTCAATCGACGACAGTTAAATCGACGACTGTTAAATCGACGACTGTTCAATCGACGACTGTTCAATCGACGACTGTTCAATCGACGACGGTTCAATCTACGACTGTTCAATCGACGACAGTTCAATCGACGACTGTTCAATCGACGACTGTTCAATCGACGACTGTTCAGTCGACGACTGTTCAAACGACGACTGTTCAAACGACGACTGTTCAAACGACGACTGTTCAATCGACGACTGTTCTATCGACGACTGTTCAATCGACGCCTGTTCAATCGACGCCTGTTCAATCGACGACTGTTCAAACGACGACTGTTCAAACGACGACTGTTCAGTCGACGCCTGTTCAGTCGACGCCTGTTCAGTCGACGACTGTTCAGTCGACGACTGTTTAAACGACGACTGTTCAATCGACGCCTGTTAAATCTACGCCTGTTCAATCGACGCCTGTTCAATCGACGACTGTTCAAACGACGAATGGTCATTCGACGCCTGTTCAGTCGACGACTGTTCAGTCGACGCCTGTTCAATCGACGCCTGTTCAATCGACGCCTGTTCAATCGACGCCTGTTCAATCGACGACTGTTCAATCGACGACTGTTCAATCGACGCCTGTTCAATCGACGCCTGTTCAATCGACGACTGTTCAAACGACGACTGTTCAGTCGACGACAGTTCAGTCGACGACTGTTCAGTCGACGACTGTTCAGTCGACGCCTGTTCAGTCGACGCCTGTTCAGTCGACGACTGTTCAGTCGACGACTGTTCAGTCGACGCCTGTTCAATCGACGACTTTTGAATAGACGACTGTTCAATCGACGACTGTTCAATCGACGACTGTTCAATCGACGCCTGTTCAATCGACGCCTGTTCAATCGACGCCTGTTCAATCGACGACTGTTCAAACGACGCCTGTTCAGTCGACGACAGTTCAGTCGACGACAGTTCAGTCGACGCCTGTTCAGTCGACGACTGTTCAGTCGACGCCTGTTCAATCGACGACTTTTGAATAGACGACTGTTCAATCGACGACTGTTCAATCGACACCTGTTCAATCGACGACTGTTCAAACAACGCCTGTTCAGTCGACGACTGTTCAGTTGACGCCTGTTCAATCGATGCCTGTTCAGTCGACGACTGTTCAAACGACGACTGTTCAATCGACGACTGTTCAATCGACGACTGTTTAAACGACGACTGTTTAAACGACGACTGTTCAGTCGACGACTGTTCAATCGACGACTGTTCCGTCGACGCCTGTTCTGTCGACGACTGTTCAATCGACGACTGTTCAACCGACGACTGTTCAATCGACGCCTGTTCAATCGACGACTGTTTAAACGACGACTGTTCAATCGACTACTGTTCAATCGACGCCTGTTCAATCGACGACTGTTTAAACGACGACTGTTTAAACGACGACTGTTCAGTCGACGACTGTTCAATCGACGACTGTTCAGTCGACGCCTGTTCTGTCGACGACTGTTCAATAGACGACTGTTCAATCGACGACTGTTCAATCGACGACTGTTCAATCGACGCCTGTTCCACCGACGACTTTTGAATAGACGACTGTTCAATCGACGACTGTTCAATCGACGACTTTTTAAACGACGACTGTTTAAACGACGACTGTTCAATCGACGACTGTTCAATCGACGCCTGTTCAATCGACGCCTGTTCAATCGACGACTGTTCAATCGACGACTGTTCAATCGACGCCTGTTCAATCGACGACTGTTCAATCGACGACTGTTCTATCGACGACTGTTCAATCGACGACTGTTCAAACGACGACTGGTCAATCGACGACTGTTCAATCGACGACTGTTCAATCGACGACTGTTCAATCGACGACTGTTCAAACGACGACTGTTCAAACGACGACTGTTCAATCGACGACTGTTCTATCGACGACTGTTCAATCGACGACTGTTCAATCGACGACAGTTAAATCGACGACTGTTAAATCGACGACTGTTCAATCGACGACTGTTCAATCGACAACTGTTCAATCGACGACGGTTCAATCTACGACTGTTCAATCGACGACTGTTCAATTGACGACTGTTCAATCGACGACTGTTCAATCGACGACTGTTCAGTCGACGACTGTTCAAACGACGACTGTTCAAACGACGACTTTTCAAACGACGACTGTTCAATCGACGACTGTTCTATCGACGACTGTTCAATCGACGCCTGTTCAATCGACGCCTGTTCAATCGACGACTGTTCAAACGACGACTGTTCAAACGACGACTGTTCAGTCGACGCCTGTTCAGTCGACGCCTGTTCAGTCGACGACTGTTCAGTCGACGACTGTTTAAACGACGACTGTTCAATCGACGCCTGTTCAATCGACGCCTGTTCAATCGACGCCTGTTCAATCGACGACTGTTCAAACGACGAATGGTCATTCGACGCCTGTTCAGTCGACGACTGTTCAGTCGACGCCTGTTGAATCGACGCCTGTTCAATCGACGCCTGTTCAATCGACGCCTGTTCAATCGACGACTGTTCAATCGACGACTGTTCAATCGACGCCTGTTCAATCGACGCCTGTTCAATCGACGACTGTTCAAACGACGACTGTTCAGTCGACGACAGTTCAGTCGACGACTGTTCAGTCGACGCCTGTTCAATCGACGACTTTTGAATAGACGACTGTTCAATCGACGACTGTTCAATCGACGACTGTTCAATCGACGCCTGTTCAATCGACGCCTGTTCAATCGACGACTGTTCAAACGACGCCTGTTCAGTCGACGACTGTTCAGTCGACGCTGTTCAATCGACGCCTGTTCATTCGACAACTGTTCAAACGACGACTGTTCAATCGACGACTGTTCAATCGACGACTGTTTAAACGACGACTGTTTAAACGACGACTGTTTAAACGACGACTGTTCAGTCGACGACTGTTCAATCGACGACTGTTCAGTCGACGCCTGTTGTGTCGACGACTGTTCAATCGACGACTGTTCAACCGACGACTGTTCAATCGACGCCTGTTCAATCGACGACTGTTTAAAAGACGACTGTTCAATCGACAACTGTTCAATCGACTCCTGTTCAATCGACGACTGTTCAAACGACGAATGGTCATTCGACGACTGTTCAGTCGACGCCTGTTCAGTCGATGACTGTTCAATCGACGCCCGTTCAATCGACGCCTGTTTAATCGACGACTGTTCAATCGACGAATGTTCAATCGACGACTGTTTAAACGACGACAGTTTAAACGACGACTGTTCAATCGACGACTGTTCAATCGACGCCTGTTCAATCGACGACTGTTCAATCGACGACTGTTCTATCGACGACTGTTCAATCGACGACTGTTCAAACGACGACTGGTCAATCGACGACTGTTCAATCGACGACTGTTCAATCGACGACTGTTCAATCGACGACTGTTCAAACGACGACTGTTAAAACGACGACTGTTCAAACGACGACTGTTCAATCGACGACTGTTCTATCGACGACTGTTCAATCGACGACTGTTCAATCGACGACAGTTAAATCGACGACTGTTAAATCGACGACTGTTCAATCGAAGACTGTTCAATCGACGACTGTTCAATCGACGACGGTTCAATCTACGACTGTTCAATCGACGACTGTTCAATCGACGACTGTTCAATCGACGACTGTTCAAACGACGACTGTTCAATCGACGACTGTTCTATCGACGACTGTTCAATCGACGCCTGTTAAATCGACGCCTGTTCAATCGACGACTGTTCAAACGACGACTGTTCAAACGACGACTGTTCAGTCGACGCCTGTTCAGTCGACGCCTGTTCAGTCGACGACTGTTCAGTCGACGACTGTTTAAACGACGACTGTTCAATCGACGCCTGTTCAATCGACGCCTGTTCAATCGACGCCTGTTCAATCGACGACTGTTCAAACGACGAATGGTCATTCGACGCCTGTTCAGTCGACGACTGTTCAGTCGACGCCTGTTCAATCGACGCCTGTTCAATCGACGCCTGTTCAATCGACGCCTGTTCAATCGACGACTGTTCAATCGACGACTGTTCAATCGACGCCTGTTCAATCGACGCCTGTTCAGTCGACGACTGTTCAGTCGATGACTGTTCAGTCGACGCCTGTTCAATCGACGACTTTTGAATAGACGACTGTTCAATCGACGACTGTTCAATCGACGACTGTTCAATCGACGCCTGTTCAATCGACGCCTGTTCAATCGACGACTGTTCAAACGACGCCTGTTCAGTCGACGACAGTTCAGTCGACGACAGTTCAGTCGACGCCTGTTCAGTCGACGACTGTTCAGTCGACGCCTGTTCAATCGACGACTTTTGAATAGACGACTGTTCAATCGACGACTGTTCAATCGACACCTGTTCAATCGACGACTGTTCAAACAACGCCTGTTCAGTCGACGACTGTTCAGTTGACGCCTGTTCAATCGATGCCTGTTCAGTCGACGACTGTTCAAACGACGACTGTTCAATCGACGACTGTTCAATCGACGACTGTTTAAACGACGACTGTTTAAACGACGACTGTTCCGTCGACGCCTGTTCTGTCGACGACTGTTCAATCGACGACTGTTTAAACGACGACTGTTCAATCGACTACTGTTCAATCGACGCCTGTTCAATCGACGACTGTTTAAACGACGCCTGTTCCACCGACGACTTTTGAATAGACGACTGTTCAATCGACGACTGTTCAATCGACGACTGTTTAAACGACGACTGTTTAAACGACGACTGTTCAATCGACGACTGTTCAATCGACGCCTGTTCAAACGACGCCTGTTCAATCGACGATTGTTCAATCGACGACTGTTCAATCGACGCCTGTTCAATCGACGACTGTTTAAACGACGACTGTTCAATCGACGACTGTTCAATCGACGCCTGTTCAATCGACGCCTGTTCCATCGACGACTGTTCAAACGACGAATGGTCATTCGACGACTGTTCAGTCGACGCCTGTTCAGTCGACGACTGTTCAATCGACGCCTGTTCAATCGACGACTGTTTAAACGACGACTGTTCAATCGACGACTGTTCAATCGACGCCTGTTCAATCGACGCCTGTTCCATCGACGACTGTTCAAACGACGAATGGTCATTCGACGACTGTTCAGTCGACGCCTGTTCAGTCGATGACTGTTCAATCGACGCCCGTTCAATCGACGCCTGTTTAATCGACGACTGTTCAATCGACGAATGTTCAATCGACGACTGTTTAAACGACGACAGTTTAAACGACGACTGTTCAATCGACGACTGTTCAATCGACGCCTGTTGAATCGACGACTGTTCAATCGACGACTGTTCTATCGACGACTGTTCAATCGACGACTGTTCAAACGACGACTGGTCAATCGACGACTGTTCAATCGACGACTGTTCAATCGACGACTGTTCAATCGACGACTGTTCAAACGACGACTGTTAAAACGACGACTGTTCAAACGACGACTGTTCAATCGACGACTGTTCTATCGACGACTGTTCAATCGACGACTGTTCAATCGACGACAGTTAAATCGACGACTGTTAAATCGACGACTGTTCAATCGAAGACTGTTCAATCGACGACTGTTCAATCGACGACGGTTCAATCTACGACTGTTCAATCGACGACTGTTCAATCGACGACTGTTCAATCGACGACTGTTCAAACGACGACTGTTCAATCGACGACTGTTCTATCGACGACTGTTCAATCGACGCCTGTTCAATCGACGCCTGTTCAATCGACGACTGTTCAAACGACGACTGTTCAAACGACGACTGTTCAGTCGACGCCTGTTCAGTCGACGCCTGTTCAGTCGACGACTGTTCAGTCGACGACTGTTTAAACGACGACTGTTCAATCGACGCCTGTTCAATCGACGCCTGTTCAATCGACGCCTGTTCAATCGACGACTGTTCAAACGACGAATGGTCATTCGACGCCTGTTCAGTCGACGACTGTTCAGTCGACGCCTGTTCAATCGACGCCTGTTCAATCGACGCCTGTTCAATCGACGCCTGTTCAATCGACGACTGTTCAATCGACGACTGTTCAATCGACGCCTGTTCAATCGACGCCTGTTCAGTCGACGACTGTTCAGTCGATGACTGTTCAGTCGACGCCTGTTCAATCGACGACTTTTGAATAGACGACTGTTCAATCGACGACTGTTCAATCGACGACTGTTCAATCGACGCCTGTTCAATCGACGCCTGTTCAATCGACGACTGTTCAAACGACGCCTGTTCAGTCGACGACAGTTCAGTCGACGACAGTTCAGTCGACGCCTGTTCAGTCGACGACTGTTCAGTCGACACCTGTTCAATCGACGACTTTTGAATAGACGACTGTTCAATCGACGACTGTTCAATCGACACCTGTTCAATCGACGACTGTTCAAACAACGCCTGTTCAGTCGACGACTGTTCAGTTGACGCCTGTTCAATCGATGCCTGTTCAGTCGACGACTGTTCAAACGACGACTGTTCAATCGACGACTGTTCAATCGACGACTGTTTAAACGACGACTGTTTAAACGACGACTGTTCCGTCGACGCCTGTTCTGTCGACGACTGTTCAATCGACGACTGTTTAAACGACGACTGTTCAATCGACTACTGTTCAATCGACGCCTGTTCAATCGACGACTGTTTAAACGACGCCTGTTCCACCGACGACTTTTGAATAGACGACTGTTCAATCGACGACTGTTCAATCGACGACTGTTTAAACGACGACTGTTTAAACGACGACTGTTCAATCGACGACTGTTCAATCGACGCCTGTTCAAACGACGCCTGTTCAATCGACGATTGTTCAATCGACGACTGTTCAATCGACGCCTGTTCAATCGACGACTGTTTAAACGACGACTGTTCAATCGACGACTGTTCAATCGACGCCTGTTCAATCGACGCCTGTTCCATCGACGACTGTTCAAACGACGAATGGTCATTCGACGACTGTTCAGTCGACGCCTGTTCAGTCGACGACTGTTCAATCGACGCCTGTTCAATCGACGACTGTTTAAACGACGACTGTTCAATCGACGACTGTTCAATCGACGCCTGTTCAATCGACGCCTGTTCCATCGACGACTGTTCAAACGACGAATGGTCATTCGACGACTGTTCAGTCGACGACTGTTCAGTCGACGACTGTTCAGTCGACGCCTGTTCAGTCGACGACAGTTCAGTCGACGACAGTTCAGTCGACGCCTGTTCAGTCGACGACTGTTCAGTCGACGCCTGTTCAATCGACGACTTTTGAATAGACGACTGTTCAATCGACGACTGTTCAATCGACGCCTGTTCAATCGACGACTGTTCAAACAACGCCTGTTCAGTCGACGACTGTTCAGTTGACGCCTGTTCAATCGATGCCTGTTCAGTCGACGACTGTTCAAACGACGACTGTTCAATCGACGACTGTTCAATCGACGACTGTTTAAACGACGACTGTTTAAACGACGACTGTTCAGTCGACGACTGTTCAATCGACGACTGTTCCGTCGACGCCTGTTCTGTCGACGACTGTTCAATCGACGCCTGTTCAATCGACGCCTGTTCAATCGACGCCTGTTCAATCGACGACTGTTCAATCGACGCCTGTTCAATCGACGCCTGTTCAATCGACGACTGTTTAAACGACGACTGTTCAATCGACTACTGTTCAAACGACGACTGTTCAGTCGACGACTGTTCAATCGACGCCTGTTCAATCGACGACTGTTCAAACGACCCCTGTTCAATCGACGCCTGTTCAATCGACGACTGTTCAATCGACGCCTGTTCAATCGACGCCTGTTCAATCGACGACTGTTCAAACGACGACTGTTCAGTCGACGACAGTTCAGTCGACGCCTGTTCAGTCGACGACTGTTCAGTCGACGCCTGTTCAATCGACGACTTTTGAATAGACGACTGTTCAATCGACGACTGTTCAATCGACGACTGTTCAATCGACGCCTGTTCAATCGACGCCTGTTCAATCGACGACTGTTCAAACGACGCCTGTTCAGTCGACGACTGTTCAGTCGACGCTGTTCAATCGACGCCTGTTCATTCGACAACTGTTCAAACGACGACTGTTCAATCGACGACTGTTCAATCGACGACTGTTTAAACGACGACTGTTTAAACGACGACTGTTCAGTCGACGACTGTTCAATCGACGACTGTTCAGTCGACGCCTGTTGTGTCGACGACTGTTCAATCGACGACTGTTCAACCGACGACTGTTCAATCGACGCCTGTTCAATCGACGACTGTTTAAAAGACGACTGTTCAATCGACAACTGTTCAATCGACTCCTGTTCAATCGACGACTGTTCAAACGACGAATGGTCATTCGACGACTGTTCAGTCGACGCCTGTTCAGTCGATGACTGTTCAATCGACGCCCGTTCAATCGACGCCTGTTTAATCGACGACTGTTCAATCGACGAATGTTCAATCGACGACTGTTTAAACGACGACAGTTTAAACGACGACTGTTCAATCGACGACTGTTCAATCGACGCCTGTTCAATCGACGACTGTTCAATCGACGACTGTTCTATCGACGACTGTTCAATCGACGACTGTTCAAACGACGACTGGTCAATCGACGACTGTTCAATCGACGACTGTTCAATCGACGACTGTTCAATCGACGAATGTTCAATCGACGACTGTTTAAACGACGACAGTTTAAACGACGACTGTTCAATCGACGACTGTTCAATCGACGCCTGTTCAATCGACGACTGTTCAATCGACGACTGTTCTATCGACGACTGTTCAGTCGACGACTGTTCAATCGACGACTGTTCAGTCGACGCCTGTTGTGTCGACGACTGTTCAATCGACGACTGTTCAACCGACGACTGTTCAATCGACGCCTGTTCAATCGACGACTGTTTAAAAGACGACTGTTCAATCGACAACTGTTCAATCGACTCCTGTTCAATCGACGACTGTTCAAACGACGAATGGTCATTCGACGACTGTTTAGTCGACGCCTGTTCAGTCGATGACTGTTCAATCGACGCCCGTTCAATCGACGCCTGTTTAATCGACGACTGTTCAATCGACGAATGTTCAATCGACGACTGTTTAAACGACGACAGTTTAAACGACGACTGTTCAATCGACGACTGTTCAATCGACGCCTGTTCAATCGACGACTGTTCAATCGACGACTGTTCTATCGACGACTGTTCAATCGACGACTGTTCAAACGACGACTGGTCAATCGACGACTGTTCAATCGACGACTGTTCAATCGACGACTGTTCAATCGACGACTGTTCAAACGACGACTGTTAAAACGACGACTGTTCAAACGACGACTGTTCAATCGACGACTGTTCTATCGACGACTGTTCAATCGACGACTGTTCAATCGACGACAGTTAAATCGACGACTGTTAAATCGACGACTGTTCAATCGAAGACTGTTCAATCGACGACTGTTCAATCGACGACGGTTCAATCTACGACTGTTCAATCGACGACTGTTCAATCGACGACTGTTCAATCGACGACTGTTCAAACGACGACTGTTCAATCGACGACTGTTCTATCGACGACTGTTCAATCGACGCCTGTTCAATCGACGCCTGTTCAATCGACGACTGTTCAAACGACGACTGTTCAAACGACGACTGTTCAGTCGACGCCTGTTCAGTCGACGCCTGTTCAGTCGACGACTGTTCAGTCGACGACTGTTTAAACGACGACTGTTCAATCGACGCCTGTTCAATCGACGCCTGTTCAATCGACGCCTGTTCAATCGACGACTGTTCAAACGACGAATGGTCATTCGACGCCTGTTCAGTCGACGACTGTTCAGTCGACGCCTGTTCAATCGACGCCTGTTCAATCGACGCCTGTTCAATCGACGCCTGTTCAATCGACGACTGTTCAATCGACGACTGTTCAATCGACGCCTGTTCAATCGACGCCTGTTCAGTCGACGACTGTTCAGTCGATGACTGTTCAGTCGACGCCTGTTCAATCGACGACTTTTGAATAGACGACTGTTCAATCGACGACTGTTCAATCGACGACTGTTCAATCGACGCCTGTTCAATCGACGCCTGTTCAATCGACGACTGTTCAAACGACGCCTGTTCAGTCGACGACAGTTCAGTCGACGACAGTTCAGTCGACGCCTGTTCAGTCGACGACTGTTCAGTCGACGCCTGTTCAATCGACGACTTTTGAATAGACGACTGTTCAATCGACGACTGTTCAATCGACACCTGTTCAATCGACGACTGTTCAAACAACGCCTGTTCAGTCGACGACTGTTCAGTTGACGCCTGTTCAATCGATGCCTGTTCAGTCGACGACTGTTCAAACGACGACTGTTCAATCGACGACTGTTCAATCGACGACTGTTTAAACGACGACTGTTTAAACGACGACTGTTCCGTCGACGCCTGTTCTGTCGACGACTGTTCAATCGACGACTGTTTAAACGACGACTGTTCAATCGACTACTGTTCAATCGACGCCTGTTCAATCGACGACTGTTTAAACGACGCCTGTTCCACCGACGACTTTTGAATAGACGACTGTTCAATCGACGACTGTTCAATCGACGACTGTTTAAACGACGACTGTTTAAACGACGACTGTTCAATCGACGACTGTTCAATCGACGCCTGTTCAAACGACGCCTGTTCAATCGACGATTGTTCAATCGACGACTGTTCAATCGACGCCTGTTCAATCGACGACTGTTTAAACGACGACTGTTCAATCGACGACTGTTCAATCGACGCCTGTTCAATCGACGCCTGTTCCATCGACGACTGTTCAAACGACGAATGGTCATTCGACGACTGTTCAGTCGACGCCTGTTCAGTCGACGACTGTTCAATCGACGCCTGTTCAATCGACGACTGTTTAAACGACGACTGTTCAATCGACGACTGTTCAATCGACGCCTGTTCAATCGACGCCTGTTCCATCGACGACTGTTCAAACGACGAATGGTCATTCGACGACTGTTCAGTCGACGCCTGTTCAGTCGACGACTGTTCAGTCGACGCCTGTTCAGTCGACGACAGTTCAGTCGACGACAGTTCAGTCGACGCCTGTTCAGTCGACGACTGTTCAGTCGACGCCTGTTCAATCGACGACTTTTGAATAGACGACTGTTCAATCGACGACTGTTCAATCGACGCCTGTTCAATCGACGACTGTTCAAACAACGCCTGTTCAGTCGACGACTGTTCAGTTGACGCCTGTTCAATCGATGCCTGTTCAGTCGACGACTGTTCAAACGACGACTGTTCAATCGACGACTGTTCAATCGACGACTGTTTAAACGACGACTGTTTAAACGACGACTGTTCAGTCGACGACTGTTCAATCGACGACTGTTCCGTCGACGCCTGTTCTGTCGACGACTGTTCAATCGACGCCTGTTCAATCGACGCCTGTTCAATCGACGCCTGTTCAATCGACGACTGTTCAATCGACGCCTGTTCAATCGACGCCTGTTCAATCGACGACTGTTTAAACGACGACTGTTCAATCGACTACTGTTCAAACGACGACTGTTCAGTCGACGACTGTTCAATCGACGCCTGTTCAATCGACGACTTTTGAATAGACGACTGTTCAATCGACGACTGTTCAATCGACGACTGTTCAATCGACGCCTGTTCAATCGACGCCTGTTCAATCGACGACTGTTCAAACGACGCCTGTTCAGTCGACGACTGTTCAGTCGACGCTGTTCAATCGACGCCTGTTCATTCGACAACTGTTCAAACGACGACTGTTCAATCGACGACTGTTCAATCGACGACTGTTTAAACGACGACTGTTTAAACGACGACTGTTTAAACGACGACTGTTCAGTCGACGACTGTTCAATCGACGACTGTTCAGTCGACGCCTGTTGTGTCGACGACTGTTCAATCGACGACTGTTCAACCGACGACTGTTCAATCGACGCCTGTTCAATCGACGACTGTTTAAAAGACGACTGTTCAATCGACAACTGTTCAATCGACTCCTGTTCAATCGACGACTGTTCAAACGACGAATGGTCATTCGACGACTGTTCAGTCGACGCCTGTTCAGTCGATGACTGTTCAATCGACGCCCGTTCAATCGACGCCTGTTTAATCGACGACTGTTCAATCGACGAATGTTCAATCGACGACTGTTTAAACGACGACAGTTTAAACGACGACTGTTCAATCGACGACTGTTCAATCGACGCCTGTTCAATCGACGACTGTTCAATCGACGACTGTTCTATCGACGACTGTTCAATCGACGACTGTTCAAACGACGACTGGTCAATCGACGACTGTTCAATCGACGACTGTTCAATCGACGACTGTTCAATCGACGACTGTTCAAACGACGACTGTTAAAACGACGACTGTTCAAACGACGACTGTTCAATCGACGACTGTTCTATCGACGACTGTTCAATCGACGACTGTTCAATCGACGACAGTTAAATCGACGACTGTTAAATCGACGACTGTTCAATCGAAGACTGTTCAATCGACGACTGTTCAATCGACGACGGTTCAATCTACGACTGTTCAATCGACGACTGTTCAATCGACGACTGTTCAATCGACGACTGTTCAAACGACGACTGTTCAATCGACGACTGTTCTATCGACGACTGTTCAATCGACGCCTGTTCAATCGACGCCTGTTCAATCGACGACTGTTCAAACGACGACTGTTCAAACGACGACTGTTCAGTCGACGCCTGTTCAGTCGACGCCTGTTCAGTCGACGACTGTTCAGTCGACGACTGTTTAAACGACGACTGTTCAATCGACGCCTGTTCAATCGACGCCTGTTCAATCGACGCCTGTTCAATCGACGACTGTTCAAACGACGAATGGTCATTCGACGCCTGTTCAGTCGACGACTGTTCAGTCGACGCCTGTTCAATCGACGCCTGTTCAATCGACGCCTGTTCAATCGACGCCTGTTCAATCGACGACTGTTCAATCGACGACTGTTCAATCGACGCCTGTTCAATCGACGCCTGTTCAGTCGACGACTGTTCAGTCGATGACTGTTCAGTCGACGCCTGTTCAATCGACGACTTTTGAATAGACGACTGTTCAATCGACGACTGTTCAATCGACGACTGTTCAATCGACGCCTGTTCAATCGACGCCTGTTCAATCGACGACTGTTCAAACGACGCCTGTTCAGTCGACGACAGTTCAGTCGACGACAGTTCAGTCGACGCCTGTTCAGTCGACGACTGTTCAGTCGACGCCTGTTCAATCGACGACTTTTGAATAGACGACTGTTCAATCGACGACTGTTCAATCGACACCTGTTCAATCGACGACTGTTCAAACAACGCCTGTTCAGTCGACGACTGTTCAGTTGACGCCTGTTCAATCGATGCCTGTTCAGTCGACGACTGTTCAAACGACGACTGTTCAATCGACGACTGTTCAATCGACGACTGTTTAAACGACGACTGTTTAAACGACGACTGTTCCGTCGACGCCTGTTCTGTCGACGACTGTTCAATCGACGACTGTTTAAACGACGACTGTTCAATCGACTACTGTTCAATCGACGCCTGTTCAATCGACGACTGTTTAAACGACGCCTGTTCCACCGACGACTTTTGAATAGACGACTGTTCAATCGACGACTGTTCAATCGACGACTGTTTAAACGACGACTGTTTAAACGACGACTGTTCAATCGACGACTGTTCAATCGACGCCTGTTCAAACGACGCCTGTTCAATCGACGATTGTTCAATCGACGACTGTTCAATCGACGCCTGTTCAATCGACGACTGTTTAAACGACGACTGTTCAATCGACGACTGTTCAATCGACGCCTGTTCAATCGACGCCTGTTCCATCGACGACTGTTCAAACGACGAATGGTCATTCGACGACTGTTCAGTCGACGCCTGTTCATTCGACGACTGTTCAATCGACGCCTGTTCAATCGACGACTGTTTAAACGACGACTGTTCAATCGACGACTGTTCAATCGACGCCTGTTCAATCGACGCCTGTTCCATCGACGACTGTTCAAACGACGAATGGTCATTCGACGACTGTTCAGTCGACGCCTGTTCAGTCGACGACTGTTCAGTCGACGACTGTTCAGTCGACGCCTGTTCAGTCGACGCCTGTTCAGTCGACGACAGTTCAGTCGACGACAGTTCAGTCGACGCCTGTTCAGTCGACGACTGTTCAGTCGACGCCTGTTCAATCGACGACTTTTGAATAGACGACTGTTCAATCGACGACTGTTCAATCGACGCCTGTTCAATCGACGACTGTTCAAACAACGCCTGTTCAGTCGACGACTGTTCAGTTGACGCCTGTTCAATCGATGCCTGTTCAGTCGACGACTGTTCAAACGACGACTGTTCAATCGACGACTGTTCAATCGACGACTGTTTAAACGACGACTGTTTAAACGACGACTGTTCAGTCGACGACTGTTCAATCGACGACTGTTCCGTCGACGCCTGTTCTGTCGACGACTGTTCAATCGACGCCTGTTCAATCGACGCCTGTTCAATCGACGCCTGTTCAATCGACGACTGTTCAATCGACGCCTGTTCAATCGACGCCTGTTCAATCGACGACTGTTTAAACGACGACTGTTCAATCGACTACTGTTCAAACGACGACTGTTCAGTCGACGACTGTTCAATCGACGCCTGTTCAATCGACGACTGTTCAAACGACCCCTGTTCAATCGACGCCTGTTCAATCGACGACTGTTCAATCGACGCCTGTTCAATCGACGCCTGTTCAATCGACGACTGTTCAAACGACGACTGTTCAGTCGACGACAGTTCAGTCGACGCCTGTTCAGTCGACGACTGTTCAGTCGACGCCTGTTCAATCGACGACTTTTGAATAGACGACTGTTCAATCGACGACTGTTCAATCGACGACTGTTCAATCGACGCCTGTTCAATCGACGCCTGTTCAATCGACGACTGTTCAAACGACGCCTGTTCAGTCGACGACTGTTCAGTCGACGCTGTTCAATCGACGCCTGTTCATTCGACAACTGTTCAATCGACGACTGTTTAAACGACGACTGTTTAAACGACGACTGTTCAATCGACGACTGTTCAATCGACGCCTGTTCAATCGACGACTGTTCAAACGACCCCTGTTCAATCGACGCCTGTTCAATCGACGACTGTTCAATCGACGCCTGTTCAATCGACGCCTGTTCAATCGACGACTGTTCAAACGACGACTGTTCAGTCGACGACAGTTCAGTCGACGCCTGTTCAGTCGACGACTATTCAGTCGACGCCTGTTCAATCGACGACTTTTGAATAGACGACTGTTCAATCGACGACTGTTCAATCGACGACTGTTCAATCGACGCCTGTTCAATCGACGCCTGTTCAATCGACGACTGTTCAAACGACGCCTGTTCAGTCGACGACTGTTCAGTCGACGCTGTTCAATCGACGCCTGTTCATTCGACAACTGTTCAAACGACGACTGTTCAATCGACGACTGTTCAATCGACGACTGTTTAAACGACGACTGTTTAAACGACGACTGTTCAGTCGACGACTGTTCAATCGACGACTGTTCAGTCGACGCCTGTTGTGTCGACGACTGTTCAATCGACGACTGTTCAACCGACGACTGTTCAATCGACGCCTGTTCAATCGACGACTGTTTAAAAGACGACTGTTCAATCGACAACTGTTCAATCGACTCCTGTTCAATCGACGACTGTTCAAACGACGAATGGTCATTCGACGACTGTTCAGTCGACGCCTGTTCAGTCGATGACTGTTCAATCGACGCCCGTTCAATCGACGCCTGTTTAATCGACGACTGTTCAATCGACGAATGTTCAATCGACGACTGTTTAAACGACGACAGTTTAAACGACGACTGTTCAATCGACGACTGTTCAATCGACGCCTGTTCAATCGACGACTGTTCAATCGACGACTGTTCTATCGACGACTGTTCAATCGACGACTGTTCAAACGACGACTGGTCAATCGACGACTGTTCAATCGACGACTGTTCAACCGACGACTGTTCAATCGACGACTGTTCAAACGACGACTGTTCAAACGACGACTGTTCAAACGACGACTGTTCAATCGACGACTGTTCTATCGACGACTGTTCAATCGACGACTGTTCAATCGACGACAGTTAAATCGACGACTGTTAAATCGACGACTGTTCAATCGACGACTGTTCAATCGACGACTGTTCAATCGACGACGGTTCAATCTACGACTGTTCAATCGACGACAGTTCAATCGACGACTGTTCAATCGACGACTGTTCAATCGACGACTGTTCAGTCGACGACTGTTCAAACGACGACTGTTCAAACGACGACTGTTCAAACGACGACTGTTCAATCGACGACTGTTCTATCGACGACTGTTCAATCGACGCCTGTTCAGTCGACGACTGTTCAGTTGACGCCTGTTCAATCGATGCCTGTTCAGTCGACGACTGTTCAAACGACGACTGTTCAATCGACGACTGTTCAATCGACGACTGTTTAAACGACGACTGTTTAAACGACGACTGTTCCGTCGACGCCTGTTCTGTCGACGACTGTTCAATCGACGACTGTTTAAACGACGACTGTTCAATCGACTACTGTTCAATCGACGCCTGTTCAATCGACGACTGTTTAAACGACGCCTGTTCCACCGACGACTTTTGAATAGACGACTGTTCAATCGACGACTGTTCAATCGACGACTGTTTAAACGACGACTGTTTAAACGACGACTGTTCAATCGACGACTGTTCAATCGACGCCTGTTCAAACGACGCCTGTTCAATCGACGATTGTTCAATCGACGACTGTTCAATCGACGCCTGTTCAATCGACGACTGTTTAAACGACGACTGTTCAATCGACGACTGTTCAATCGACGCCTGTTCAATCGACGCCTGTTCCATCGACGACTGTTCAAACGACGAATGGTCATTCGACGACTGTTCAGTCGACGCCTGTTCAGTCGACGACTGTTCAATCGACGCCTGTTCAATCGACGACTGTTTAAACGACGACTGTTCAATCGACGACTGTTCAATCGACGCCTGTTCAATCGACGCCTGTTCCATCGACGACTGTTCAAACGACGACTGTTTAAACGACGACTGTTCAATCGACGACTGTTCAATCGACGCCTGTTCAAACGACGCCTGTTCAATCGACGACTGTTCAATCGACGCCTGTTCAATCGACGACTGTTCAAACAACGCCTGTTCAGTCGACGACTGTTCAGTTGACGCCTGTTCAATCGATGCCTGTTCAGTCGACGACTGTTCAAACGACGACTGTTCAATCGACGACTGTTCAATCGACGACTGTTTAAACGACGACTGTTTAAACGACGACTGTTCAGTCGACGACTGTTCAATCGACGACTGTTCCGTCGACGCCTGTTCTGTCGACGACTGTTCAATCGACGCCTGTTCAATCGACGCCTGTTCAATCGACGCCTGTTCAATCGACGACTGTTCAATCGACGCCTGTTCAATCGACGCCTGTTCAATCGACGACTGTTTAAACGACGACTGTTCAATCGACTACTGTTCAAACGACGACTGTTCAGTCGACGACTGTTCAATCGACGCCTGTTCAATCGACGACTGTTCAAACGACCCCTGTTCAATCGACGCCTGTTCAATCGACGACTGTTCAATCGACGCCTGTTCAATCGACGCCTGTTCAATCGACGACTGTTCAAACGACGACTGTTCAGTCGACGACAGTTCAGTCGACGCCTGTTCAGTCGACGACTGTTCAGTCGACGCCTGTTCAATCGACGACTTTTGAATAGACGACTGTTCAATCGACGACTGTTCAATCGACGACTGTTCAATCGACGCCTGTTCAATCGACGCCTGTTCAATCGACGACTGTTCAAACGACGCCTGTTCAGTCGACGACTGTTCAGTCGACGCTGTTCAATCGACGCCTGTTCATTCGACAACTGTTCAAACGACGACTGTTCAATCGACGACTGTTCAATCGACGACTGTTTAAACGACGACTGTTTAAACGACGACTGTTCAGTCGACGACTGTTCAATCGACGACTGTTCAGTCGACGCCTGTTGTGTCGACGACTGTTCAATCGACGACTGTTCAACCGACGACTGTTCAATCGACGCCTGTTCAATCGACGACTGTTTAAAAGACGACTGTTCAATCGACAACTGTTCAATCGACTCCTGTTCAATCGACGACTGTTCAAACGACGAATGGTCATTCGACGACTGTTCAGTCGACGCCTGTTCAGTCGATGACTGTTCAATCGACGCCCGTTCAATCGACGCCTGTTTAATCGACGACTGTTCAATCGACGAATGTTCAATCGACGACTGTTTAAACGACGACAGTTTAAACGACGACTGTTCAATCGACGACTGTTCAATAGACGCCTGTTCAATCGACGACTGTTCAATCGACGACTGTTCTATCGACGACTGTTCAATCGACGACTGTTCAAACGACGACTGGTCAATCGACGACTGTTCAATCGACGACTGTTCAATCGACGACTGTTCAATCGACGACTGTTCAAACGACGACTGTTCAAACGACGACTGTTCAAACGACGACTGTTCAATCGACGACTGTTCTATCGACGACTGTTCAATCGACGACTGTTCAATCGACGACAGTTAAATCGACGACTGTTAAATCGACGACTGTTCAATCGACGACTGTTCAATCGACGACTGTTCAATCGACGACGGTTCAATCTACGACTGTTCAATCGACGACAGTTCAATCGACGCCTGTTCAGTCGACGACTGTTCAATCGACGCCTGTTCAATCGACGACTGTTTAAACGACGACTGTTCAATCGACGACTGTTCAATCGACGCCTGTTCAATCGACGCCTGTTCCATCGACGACTGTTCAAACGACGAATGGTCATTCGACGACTGTTCAGTCGACGCCTGTTCAGTCGACGACTGTTCAGTCGACGACTGTTCAGTCGACGCCTGTTCAGTCGACGACAGTTCAGTCGACGACAGTTCAGTCGACGCCTGTTCAGTCGACGACTGTTCAGTCGACGCCTGTTCAATCGACGACTTTTGAATAGACGACTGTTCAATCGACGACTGTTCAATCGACGCCTGTTCAATCGACGACTGTTCAAACAACGCCTGTTCAGTCGACGACTGTTCAGTTGACGCCTGTTCAATCGATGCCTGTTCAGTCGACGACTGTTCAAACGACGACTGTTCAATCGACGACTGTTCAATCGACGACTGTTTAAACGACGACTGTTCAATCGACGCCTGTTCAATCGACGCCTGTTCAATCGACGACTGTTCAATCGACGCCTGTTCAATCGACGCCTGTTCAATCGACGACTGTTTAAACGACGACTGTTCAATCGACTACTGTTCAAACGACGACTGTTCAGTCGACGACTGTTCAATCGACGCCTGTTCAATCGACGACTGTTCAAACGACCCCTGTTCAATCGACGCCTGTTCAATCGACGACTGTTCAATCGACGCCTGTTCAATCGACGCCTGTTCAATCGACGACTGTTCAAACGACGACTGTTCAGTCGACGACAGTTCAGTCGACGCCTGTTCAGTCGACGACTGTTCAGTCGACGCCTGTTCAATCGACGACTTTTGAATAGACGACTGTTCAATCGACGACTGTTCAATCGACGACTGTTCAATCGACGCCTGTTCAATCGACGCCTGTTCAATCGACGACTGTTCAAACGACGCCTGTTCAGTCGACGACTGTTCAGTCGACGCTGTTCAATCGACGCCTGTTCATTCGACAACTGTTCAAACGACGACTGTTCAATCGACGACTGTTCAATCGACGACTGTTTAAACGACGACTGTTTAAACGACGACTGTTCAGTCGACGACTGTTCAATCGACGACTGTTCAGTCGACGCCTGTTGTGTCGACGACTGTTCAATCGACGACTGTTCAACCGACGACTGTTCAATCGACGCCTGTTCAATCGACGACTGTTTAAAAGACGACTGTTCAATCGACAACTGTTCAATCGACTCCTGTTCAATCGACGACTGTTCAAACGACGAATGGTCATTCGACGACTGTTCAGTCGACGCCTGTTCAGTCGATGACTGTTCAATCGACGCCCGTTCAATCGACGCCTGTTTAATCGACGACTGTTCAATCGACGAATGTTCAATCGACGACTGTTTAAACGACGACAGTTTAAACGACGACTGTTCAATCGACGACTGTTCAATAGACGCCTGTTCAATCGACGACTGTTCAATCGACGACTGTTCTATCGACGACTGTTCAATCGACGACTGTTCAAACGACGACTGGTCAATCGACGACTGTTCAATCGACGACTGTTCAATCGACGACTGTTCAATCGACGACTGTTCAAACGACGAGTGTTCAAACGACGACTGTTCAAACGACGACTGTTCAATCGACGACTGTTCTATCGACGACTGTTCAATCGACGACTGTTCAATCGACGACAGTTAAATCGACGACTGTTAAATCGACGACTGTTCAATCGACGACTGTTCAATCGACGACTGTTCAATCGACGACGGTTCAATCTACGACTGTTCAATCGACGACAGTTCAATCGACGACTGTTCAATCGACGACTGTTCAATCGACGACTGTTTAGTCGACTACTGTTCAAACGACGACTGTTCAAACGACGACTGTTCAAACGACGACTGTTCAATCGACGACTGTTCTATCGACGACTGTTCAATCGACGCCTGTTCAATCGACGCCTGTTCAATCGACGACTGTTCAAACGACGACTGTTCAAACGACGACTGTTCAGTCGACGCCTGTTCAGTCGACGCCTGTTCAGTCGACGACTGTTCAGTCGACGACTGTTTAAACGACGACTGTTCAATCGACGCCTGTTAAATCTACGCCTGTTCAATCGACGCCTGTTCAATCGACGACTGTTCAAACGACGAATGGTCATTCGACGCCTGTTCAGTCGACGACTGTTCAGTCGACGCCTGTTCAATCGACGCCTGTTCAATCGACGCCTGTTCAATCGACGCCTGTTCAATCGACGACTGTTCAATCGACGACTGTTCAATCGACGCCTGTTCAATCGACGCCTGTTCAATCGACGACTGTTCAAACGACGACTGTTCAGTCGACGACAGTTCAGTCGACGACTGTTCAGTCGACGACTGTTCAGTCGACGCCTGTTCAGTCGACGCCTGTTCAGTCGACGACTGTTCAGTCGACGACTGTTCAGTCGACGCCTGTTCAATCGACGACTTTTGAATAGACGACTGTTCAATCGACGACTGTTCAATCGACGACTGTTCAATCGACGCCTGTTCAATCGACGCCTGTTCAATCGACGACTGTTCAAACGACGCCTGTTCAGTCGACGACTGTTCAGTCGACGCTGTTCAATCGACGCCTGTTCATTCGACAACTGTTCAAACGACGACTGTTCAATCGACGACTGTTCAATCGACGACTGTTTAAACGACGACTGTTTAAACGACGACTGTTCAGTCGACGACTGTTCAATCGACGACTGTTCAGTCGACGCCTGTTGTGTCGACGACTGTTCAATCGACGACTGTTCAACCGACGACTGTTCAATCGACGCCTGTTCAATCGACGACTGTTTAAAAGACGACTGTTCAATCGACAACTGTTCAATCGACTCCTGTTCAATCGACGACTGTTCAAACGACGAATGGTCATTCGACGACTGTTCAGTCGACGCCTGTTCAGTCGATGACTGTTCAATCGACGCCCGTTCAATCGACGCCTGTTTAATCGACGACTGTTCAATCGACGAATGTTCAATCGACGACTGTTTAAACGACGACAGTTTAAACGACGACTGTTCAATCGACGACTGTTCAATAGACGCCTGTTCAATCGACGACTGTTCAATCGACGACTGTTCTATCGACGACTGTTCAATCGACGACTGTTCAAACGACGACTGGTCAATCGACGACTGTTCAATCGACGACTGTTCAATCGACGACTGTTCAATCGACGACTGTTCAAACGACGACTGTTCAAACGACGACTGTTCAAACGACGACTGTTCAATCGACGACTGTTCTATCGACGACTGTTCAATCGACGACTGTTCAATCGACGACAGTTAAATCGACGACTGTTAAATCGACGACTGTTCAATCGACGACTGTTCAATCGACGACTGTTCAATCGACGACGGTTCAATCTACGACTGTTCAATCGACGACAGTTCAATCGACGCCTGTTCAGTCGACGACTGTTCAATCGACGCCTGTTCAATCGACGACTGTTTAAACGACGACTGTTCAATCGACGACTGTTCAATCGACGCCTGTTCAATCGACGCCTGTTCCATCGACGACTGTTCAAACGACGAATGGTCATTCGACGACTGTTCAGTCGACGCCTGTTCAGTCGACGACTGTTCAGTCGACGACTGTTCAGTCGACGCCTGTTCAGTCGACGACAGTTCAGTCGACGACAGTTCAGTCGACGCCTGTTCAGTCGACGACTGTTCAATCGACTACTGTTCAAACGACGACTGTTCAGTCGACGACTGTTCAATCGACGCCTGTTCAATCGACGACTGTTCAAACGACCCCTGTTCAATCGACGCCTGTTCAATCGACGACTGTTCAATCGACGCCTGTTCAATCGACGCCTGTTCAATCGACGACTGTTCAAACGACGACTGTTCAGTCGACGACAGTTCAGTCGACGCCTGTTCAGTCGACGACTGTTCAGTCGACGCCTGTTCAATCGACGACTTTTGAATAGACGACTGTTCAATCGACGACTGTTCAATCGACGACTGTTCAATCGACGCCTGTTCAATCGACGCCTGTTCAATCGACGACTGTTCAAACGACGCCTGTTCAGTCGACGACTGTTCAGTCGACGCTGTTCAATCGACGCCTGTTCATTCGACAACTGTTCAAACGACGACTGTTCAATCGACGACTGTTCAATCGACGACTGTTTAAACGACGACTGTTTAAACGACGACTGTTCAGTCGACGACTGTTCAATCGACGACTGTTCAGTCGACGCCTGTTGTGTCGACGACTGTTCAATCGACGACTGTTCAACCGACGACTGTTCAATCGACGCCTGTTCAATCGACGACTGTTTAAAAGACGACTGTTCAATCGACAACTGTTCAATCGACTCCTGTTCAATCGACGACTGTTCAAACGACGAATGGTCATTCGACGACTGTTCAGTCGACGCCTGTTCAGTCGATGACTGTTCAATCGACGCCCGTTCAATCGACGCCTGTTTAATCGACGACTGTTCAATCGACGAATGTTCAATCGACGACTGTTTAAACGACGACAGTTTAAACGACGACTGTTCAATCGACGACTGTTCAATAGACGCCTGTTCAATCGACGACTGTTCAATCGACGACTGTTCTATCGACGACTGTTCAATCGACGACTGTTCAAACGACGACTGGTCAATCGACGACTGTTCAATCGACGACTGTTCAATCGACGACTGTTCAATCGACGACTGTTCAAACGACGAGTGTTCAAACGACGACTGTTCAAACGACGACTGTTCAATCGACGACTGTTCTATCGACGACTGTTCAATCGACGACTGTTCAATCGACGACAGTTAAATCGACGACTGTTAAATCGACGACTGTTCAATCGACGACTGTTCAATCGACGACTGTTCAATCGACGACGGTTCAATCTACGACTGTTCAATCGACGACAGTTCAATCGACGACTGTTCAATCGACGACTGTTCAATCGACGACTGTTTAGTCGACTACTGTTCAAACGACGACTGTTCAAACGACGACTGTTCAAACGACGACTGTTCAATCGACGACTGTTCTATCGACGACTGTTCAATCGACGCCTGTTCAATCGACGCCTGTTCAATCGACGACTGTTCAAACGACGACTGTTCAAACGACGACTGTTCAGTCGACGCCTGTTCAGTCGACGCCTGTTCAGTCGACGACTGTTCAGTCGACGACTGTTTAAACGACGACTGTTCAATCGACGCCTGTTAAATCTACGCCTGTTCAATCGACGCCTGTTCAATCGACGACTGTTCAAACGACGAATGGTCATTCGACGCCTGTTCAGTCGACGACTGTTCAGTCGACGCCTGTTCAATCGACGCCTGTTCAATCGACGCCTGTTCAATCGACGCCTGTTCAATCGACGACTGTTCAATCGACGACTGTTCAATCGACGCCTGTTCAATCGACGCCTGTTCAATCGACGACTGTTCAAACGACGACTGTTCAGTCGACGACAGTTCAGTCGACGACTGTTCAGTCGACGACTGTTCAGTCGACGCCTGTTCAGTCGACGCCTGTTCAGTCGACGACTGTTCAGTCGACGACTGTTCAGTCGACGCCTGTTCAATCGACGACTTTTGAATAGACGACTGTTCAATCGACGACTGTTCAATCGACGACTGTTCAATCGACGCCTGTTCAATCGACGCCTGTTCAATCGACGACTGTTCAAACGACGCCTGTTCAGTCGACGACAGTTCAGTCGACGACAGTTCAGTCGACGCCTGTTCAGTCGACGACTGTTCAGTCGACGCCTGTTCAATCGACGACTTTTGAATAGACGACTGTTCAATCGACGACTGTTCAATCGACACCTGTTCAATCGACGACTGTTCAAACAACGCCTGTTCAGTCGACGACTGTTCAGTTGACGCCTGTTCAATCGATGCCTGTTCAGTCGACGACTGTTCAAACGACGACTGTTCAATCGACGACTGTTCAATCGACGACTGTTTAAACGACGACTGTTTAAACGACGACTGTTCAATCGACGCCTGTTCAATCGACGACTGTTTAAACGACGACTGTTCAATCGACTACTGTTCAATCGACGCCTGTTCAATCGACGACTGTTTAAACGACGACTGTTTAAACGACGACTGTTCAGTCGACGACTGTTCAATCGACGACTGTTCAGTCGACGCCTGTTCTGTCGACGACTGTTCAATAGACGACTGTTCAATCGACGACTGTTCAATCGACGACTGTTCAATCGACGCCTGTTCCACCGACGACTTTTGAATAGACGACTGTTCAATCGACGACTGTTCAATCGACGACTGTTTAAACGACGACTGTTTAAACGACGACTGTTCAATCGACGACTGTTCAATCGACGCCTGTTCAATCGACGCCTGTTCAATCGACGATTGTTCAATCGACGACTGTTCAATCGACGCCTGTTCAATCGACGACTGTTTAAACGACGACTGTTCAATCGACGACTGTTCAATCGACGCCTGTTCAATCGACGCCTGTTCCATCGACGACTGTTCAAACGACGAATGGTCATTCGACGACTGTTCAGTCGACGCCTGTTCAGTCGACGACTGTTCAGTCGACGACTGTTCAATCGACGCCTGTTCAATCGACGACTGTTTAAACGACGACTGTTCAATCGACGACTGTTCAATCGACGCCTGTTCAATCGACGCCTGTTCCATCGACGACTGTTCAAACGACGAATGGTCATTCGACGACTGTTCAGTCGACGCCTGTTCAGTCGACGACTGTTCAGTCGACGACTGTTCAGTCGACGCCTGTTCAATCGACGACTGTTCAAACGACGACTGTTCAGTCGACGACAGTTCAGTCGACGCCTGTTCAGTCGACGACTGCTTAGTCGACGCCTGTTCAATCGACGACTTTTGAATAGACGACTGTTCAATCGACGACTGTTCCATCGACGACTGTTCAAACGACGAATGGTCATTCGACGACTGTTCAGTCGACGCCTGTTCAGTCGACGACTGTTCAGTCGACGACTGTTCAGTCGACGCCTGTTCAATCGACGACTGTTCAAACGACGACTGTTCAGTCGACGACAGTTCAGTCGACGCCTGTTCAGTCGACGACTGCTTAGTCGACGCCTGTTCAATCGACGACTTTTGAATAGACGACTGTTCAATCGACGACTGTTCAATCGACGACTGTTTAAACGACGACTGTTTAAACGACGACTGTTCAATCGACGACTGTTCAATCGACGCCTGTTCAATCGACGCCTGTTCAATCGACGACTGTTCAATCGACGACTGTTCAATCGACGCCTGTTCAATCGACGACTGTTTAAACGACGACTGTTCAATCGACTACTGTTCAATCGAATCCTGTTCAATCGACGACTGTTCAATCGACGACTGTTCAATCGACGCCTGTTCAATCGACGCCTGTTCAATCGACGAGTGTTCCAACGACGACTGTTCTATCGACGACTGTTCAATCGACGCCTGTTCAATCGACGACTGTTCAATCGACGCCTGTTCAATCGACGCCTGTTCAATCGACGACTGTTCAAACGACGAATGTTCATTCGACGACTGTTCAGTCGACGCCTGTTCAGTCGACGACTGTTCAATCGACGCCTGTTCAATCGACGCCTGTTCAATCGACGACTGTTCAATCGACGACTGTTCAAACGACGACTGTTCAGTCGACGACTGTTCAGTCGACGCCTGTTCAATCGACGCCTGTTCATTCGACGACTGTTCAAACGACGCCTGTTCAATCGACGACTGTTCAGTCGACGCCTGTTCTGTCGACGACTGTTCAATCGACGACTTTTGAATAGACGACTGTTCAATCGACGACTGTTCAATCGACGACTGTTCAATCGACGTCTGTTCAATCGACGACTGTTTAAACGACGACTGTTCAATTGACTACTGTTCAATCGACGCCTGTTTAATCGACGACTGTTTAAACGACGACTGTTCATTCGACGACTGTTCAATCGACGACTGTTCAGTCGACGCTTGTTCTGTCGACGACTGTTCAATAGACGACTGTTCAATCGACGACTGTTCAATCGACGACTGTTCAATCGACGTCTGTTCAATCGACGACTTTTGAATAGACGACTGTTCAATCGACGACTGTTCAATCGACGACTGTTTAAACGACGACTGTTTAAACGACGACTGTTCAATCGACGCCTGTTCTATCGACGCCTGTTCAATCGACGACTGTTCAATCGACGCCTGTTCAATCGACGCCTGTTCAATCGACGACTGTTTAAACGACGACTGTTCAATCGACGCCTGTTCAATCGACGACTGTTCAAACGACCCCTGTTCAATCGACGCCTGTTCAATCGACGACTGTTCAATCGACGCCTGTTCAATCGACGCCTGTTCAATCGACGACTGTTCAAACGACGACTGTTCAGTCGACGACAGTTCAGTCGACGCCTGTTCAGTCGACGACTGTTCAGTCGACGACTGTTCAATCGACGCCTGTTCAATCGACGCCTGTTCAATCGACGACTGCTCAAACGACGCCTATTCAGTCGACGACTGTTCAGTCGACGCCTGTTCAATCGACGCCTGTTCATTCGACAACTGTTCAAACGACGACTGTTCAATCGACGCTTTTGAATAGACGACTGTTCAATCGACGACTGTTCAATCGACGACTGTTCAATCGACGCCTGTTCAATCGACGCCTGTTCAATCGACGACTGCTCAAACGACGCCTATTCAGTCGACGACTGTTCAGTCGACGCCTGTTCAATCGACGCCTGTTCATTCGACAACTGTTCAAACGACGACTGTTCAATCGACGACTGTTCAATCGACGACTGTTTAAACGACGACTGTTTAAACGACGACTGTTCAGTCGACGACTGTTCAATCGACGACTGTTCAGTCGACGCCTGTTGTGTCGACGACTGTTCAATCGACGACTGTTCAACCGACGACTGTTCAAACGACGAATGGTCATTCGACGACTGTTCAGTCGACGCCTGTTCAGTCGATGACTGTTCAATCGACGCCCGTTCAATCGACGCCTGTTTAATCGACGACTGTTCAATCGACGAATGTTCAATCGACGACTGTTTAAACGACGACAGTTTAAACGACGACTGTTCAATCGACGACTGTTCAATCGACGCCTGTTCAATCTACTACTGTTCAAACGACGACTGTTCAGTCGACGACTGTTCAATCGACGCCTGTTCAATCGACGACTGTTCAAACGACCCCTGTTCAATCGACGCCTGTTCAATCGACGACTGTTCAATCGACGCCTGTTCAATCGACGCCTGTTCAATCGACGACTGTTCAAACGACGACTGTTCAGTCGACGACAGTTCAGTCGACGCCTGTTCAGTCGACGACTGTTCAGTCGACGCCTGTTCAATCGACGACTTTTGAATAGACGACTGTTCAATCGACGACTGTTCAATGGACGACTGTTCAATCGACGCCTGTTCAATCGACGCCTGTTCAATCGACGACTGTTCAAACGACGCCTGTTCAGTCGACGACTGTTCAGTCGACGCCTGTTCAATCGACGCCTGTTCATTCGACAACTGTTCAAACGACGACTGTTCAATCGACGCCTGTTCAATCGACGCCTGTTCAATCGACGACTGTTCAAACGACGACTGTTCAGTCGACGACAGTTCAGTCGACGCCTGTTCAGTCGACGACTGTTCAGTCGACGCCTGTTCAATCGACGACTTTTGAATAGACGACTGTTCAATCGACGACTGTTCAATCGACGACTGTTCAATCGACGCCTGTTCAATCGACGCCTGTTCAATCGACGACTGTTCAGTCGACGCCTGTTGTGTCGACGACTGTTCAATCGACGACTGTTCAACCGACGACTGTTCAAACGACGAATGGTCATTCGACGACTGTTCAGTCGACGCCTGTTCAGTCGATGACTGTTCAATCGACGCCCGTTCAATCGACGCCTGTTTAATCGACGACTGTTCAATCGACGAATGTTCAATCGACGACTGTTTAAACGACGACAGTTTAAACGACGACTGTTCAATCGACGACTGTTCAATCGACGCCTGTTCAATCGACGACTGTTCAATCGACGCCTGTTCTGTCGACGACTGTTCAATCGACGACTGTTCAACCGACGACTGTTCAATCGACGCCTGTTCAATCGACGACTGTTTAAACGACGACTGTTCAATCGACTACTGTTCAATCGACTCCTGTTCAATCGACGACTTTTTAAAGGACGACTGTTTAAACGACGACTGTTCAGTCGACGACTGTTCAATCGACGACTGTTCAGTCGACTCCTGTTCTGTCGACGACTGTTCAATAGACGACTGTTCAATCGACGACTGTTCAATCGACGCCTGTTCCACCGACGACTTTTGAATAGACGACTGTTCAATCGACGACTGTTCAATCGACGACTGTTTAAACGACGACTGTTTAAACGACGACTGTTCAATCGACGACTGAACAATCGACGCCTGTTCAATCGACGCCTGTTCAATCGACGACTGTTCAATCGACGACTGTTCAATCGACGCCTGTTCAATCGACGACTGTTTAAACGACGACTGTTCAATCGACGCCTGTTCAATCGACGCCTGTTCAATCGACGACTGTTCAAACGACGAATGGTCATTCGACGACTGTTCAGTCGACGCCTGTTCAGTCGACGACTGTTCAATCGACGCCCGTTCAATCGACGCCTGTTCAATCGACGACTGTTCAATCGACGACTGTTCAATCGACGACTGTTTAAACGACGACTGTTTAAACGACGACTGTTCAATCGACGACTGTTCAATCGACGCCTGTTCAATCGACGACTGTTCAAACGACGCCTGTTCAGTCGACGACTGTTCAGTCGACGCCTGTTCAATCGACGCCTGTTCATTCGACGACTGTTCAAACGACGCCTGTTCAATCGACGACTGTTCAGTCGACGCCTGTTCTGTCGACGACTGTTCAATCGACGACTTTTGAATAGACGACTGTTCAATCGACGACTGTTCAATCGACGACTGTTCAATCGACGCCTGTTCAATCGACGACTGTTTAAACGACGACTGTTCAATTGACTACTTTTCAATCGACGCCTGTTCAATCGACGACTGTTTAAACGACGACTGTTCAGTCGACGACTGTTCAATCGACGACTGTTCAGTCGACGCTTGTTCTGTCGACGACTGTTCAATAGACGACTGTTCAATCGACGACTGTTCAATCGACGACTGTTCAATCGACGTCTGTTCAATCGACGACTTTTGAATAGACGACTGTTCAATCGACGACTGTTCAATCGACGACTGTTCAATCGACGCCTGTTCAATCGACGCCTGTTCAATCGACGACTGTTCAAACGACGCCTGTTCAGTCGACGACTGTTCAGTCGACGCCTGTTCAATCGACGCCTGTTCATTCGACAACTGTTCAAACGACGACTGTTCAATCGACGACTGTTCAATCGACGACTGTTTAAACGACGACTGTTTAAACGACGACTG